>JADMNL010000023.1:385417500-386051388 GCA_016271365.2 Neoceratodus forsteri
ATAGTTCCCAAGAAGTCCGGGGGCTTCTAGCCAATTCTGGATCCGAAGTATCTGAACAAGTACGCTCATCACAAAACGTTCAAATGAGCTGCTAATCCTGAGGGACCATAACCTCAATTGGCTGGGGCCCAATACCAAGCAATATAAGCCTCTTCTCTCAGTCAGATCATCATGGGACCCACAAGGCTCTCCTCCCGGGGAGGGGGGGGGACAAAGGGTCACTTATCGACTGGGTACTGAGCAACAGATTAGATAGAATTATCCACTCAGGAATACTCCGACGTCATCTCAGATCACTCTCCAACTTACTGCATATGGGGCACCTCCTCGCCCAAAGTCCCCAGCAGAGTGATCCAGATGAGTGACTATTCCAAACTTATACTTAATGACTACCTTGAGGATCTACAACGTGTTGACTGGTCTAGGGTAACTGCCACAAATCACCCTGTTGCAGCCCTTAATAATTTCCTTGCCTTATTTGTCCCCTTGCAAAACAAGCGTGCACCCCTTACAAAAAGGAGGGTATGGGGCACAATCACGAAGTGGCTCCATGGAGGCCTATTCTCCCTCATGAAGCAGAGAGCCAAATGCTGGGTGAAACACAAGATCTCCCGCAACATTAATGACCTCCTTGAATATCGACTGCTCAGAAACTCCTGTAAGAGCGCCATACGTGCCGCCAAGCGTGAGTACTGCAAATCTGCCCTGCTAGCCTCGGCCAATAACCCTCGGCACTTTTCGCAAAACGCAAAAAACCTGGTCAGAGGGTCTGCCAGGGAACAGATCGACGACATGCATATTGGGGGGGCTCAACTGCAATAACCCCCAAACTACTGCCACTGCATTTAACTGCATGTTCTCAGACCTGCCTGCTCCTCCTTCTTCCCAACTCTCTGCCCCTAAACCCCTGAGCTGGGGGCATCCCCCTTCCTCGACCGCCCTTCTACCTCAACCGGATCTCAGTTGGAGACCCCCAGGAACTCCTAGCCGGTCTCTCCCACCACACGGGGCAGGACACGACAACCTTGAACCAAAGCTGCTTAGCATGGGGGCTCCTGTCCTCGCCCAGCTGGTCACTCGTATCTTTAACTCATCTCTTATCCCGGACTTAAGGAAGGTGGTCAAGCTTGTCCCGGTTTACAAACAAGGTGACCCCAAAGATATAAAAAACTATCGCCCCATCGCCATACTCTCTGCCACCTGTAAGCTCCTTGAAAAGGCAGTTGCCACACACCTCTCCCACTACCTTCAGGGTAATGCTGTTCTCTCCCCTGCTCAGCATGGCTTCAGAAAAGGGCACATCGACAGCGCTTGCCGTGGTTACCTTGGAGATCAGGTCCGCGACTGACCAAGGCAAACTGACCGGTGCCATCTTCGTCGATTTCTCCAAGGCCTTCAATCGGGTTGACCATTCCTTCCGCCACTCCACTCTTCATTCACTTGGATTCTCCCACCGAGCCCTTGCCTGGTTCTCCAACTACCTTGCCGGAAGGCAGCAATACACCTGCTTCAACCGCGCCCTTTCTGCCCTCTCCCCAGTTAACTGCGGAGTCCCCCAAGGAATCCATCCTTGGACCCATTCTGTTTTCCCTATTCATTAATGAACTGCCCTCCGTTACAACCCATGGGCACCCAACTCTATACGCGGATGACTTCGTCATACTGTCCAGTTCTCAGGATATTTCTAACATCAACTCCCGGCTTAACTCCGACTTCGATCTTACCCAGAATTGGCTTGAGGGCCACAAGCTTACCATCAACCTAAATAAGACCCAGGCCATGCTCTTTGGCTCTGTGGCCAAAACCTCCTCCCGCCCGGCTCCTCCAACTATGGAGCAAAAGGCTCCCTCCTGCAGGTCATGGACTCCAAATATCCAGGAGTTACCCTTGATCCTCAACTGGATCTCACCACTTATCTTCAGAATATATGTACAGCCATGAACGGCAAGCTCGGACTTGCTTACAGAGCCAAAGATTGCCTCACCCCGGCTGCTCGGCTCGCCCTAGCCAGGGGGATACTTCTTCCCACACTTTGCTGTGGGCTAGTAGCCTTTGCCCCAGTCCCGAATTCTAGCCTTGTGAAATGGGACACTACTTATAACAATGTATGCCGCTTCACACTCTCTGCCCCTCACCTTACGCATCACTGTGAGCTCTACTCACGGCTAGAGTGGCTCCTCCCTGAAAAGCACCGCACCTTTGTCCTGGGCAACTTCGTAGATAACACAGTTAGAATGGCCACTCCTTCGGCGCTTGCCCTCCCCCTCAAACATGGAACCTCTGCCTACCACTTAAGATCCAGTGCTGCACAGGTCCGCCTGGTTCCTAAGACCCGCACCCTCACAGGAGACCGAGCCTTCTCCGTCCATGAGCCAAGACTGTGGAACTCCCTTCCTGCCCTAGTTCGTGCCTCTCCCTACCATCCCAGCTTCAAAACATCCCTCTGGAGCTTCCTCAAATCTGCCTCTGCCTGTCTATGTACCATACAGGCCCAGCGTACACTCTCCTCCCCGATTCACTGAAGGAGCTGTCCTGAGAGTCGTTATACTGGCCGCTGTTAAATCTCTGCTGATAACCAGCATAAGGCACTTTCTGCCCTCCTGTTGGGAGGGGCGCTCTTGTCATACCAGTACCTGCTTCTAGCTTCATTATTTGACGTTCATTCTCTCACCTAAGCGCTCATGTCATATCAATACCTACTTGTACTTTTATTTATTTTGATGTTATTCTCTTTCATGTTATTTTATGTTATTCTACCTCTCAATGCTGTTATGTATCTTGCTGCCATTTTGCCTACTCAACCATTTTAAAGCTTGTTGTACTATATGCTGTACCACCCACTTGTCGAAGCCAGTGGCTCCTGTATGTTACCTCGACTCTGCATTATGTTTCGTATGAAATCTGTAACCCTCCCGGGTAGCACCTGAAAATAGGCACTTGGATGTCTAAAGTGCTTACCTGGTTAACAAAAGCAAATAAATAAGATGAAGTCCCCAAGGTCGATAACCCGGGTTGTTCAGTTGGGAGACTTCTTTAGCTTCAACAGATCTGACAGATGCTTATCCTCACATCCCCATCTGTCAGCCCCACCAGAAGTACCTCAGATTTGCAATACTGGGAAAACATTTCCAGTACAAGGCACTCCCGTTTGGCCTTACAAAAGCCCTTCAAGTTTTCTCGAAAGTATTGATAGCTCTGGTGGCTCAACTACGACAGTAAGGACATCATGCCTACCCTTACCTGGATGGCCTGCTCTTTCAGGCACTGATGTTGCTCCTAGCAAGGAGGTTGGTATCCAGGACTCTGAAAATTCTGGAATCACGTGGCTGGATAGTCAACAAGGAGAAGAGTTCCCTCGAACCATCTCAGTCCTTGGAACACTTGGGGGCAATCTTCGACATGAAAATAGGGTGGGTGTTTCTGTCCCCCTCCCGGAAGGACACTTTGTCAGAGATACGGTGGCTAAGGAATCAGTCCTCAGCGTCAGCCCATAGTCTGCTGCGGATTCTCAGCCTCATGGCGGCAGCAACAGACTTTGTTCTGAGCCCACTTCCACATGTGGCCCCTTCAGACAGGGCTGCTGATGGCCTGAAATCCATCAGAGGACCATCAGGCCAGGATCTTCCTCACCCCTCAACTTCATTACTCAGAGTTCATGGTTGAATGTACAGAATCTCAACAAGGGGATTCACACTGTGGTTCATACTATACTATGGCATTTAGATAGCAGAAGGCTTATATAGCCCATAATTGCTATCCCCAATTCACACTGGTTGTGTTTTTGCCATGTTTTCATTAAACTACTTGTCCAGTTTACTTTTGAAACCTAGGAAGGTTCTCTTAGTAATAATCTTTGTCGGTAATTGGTTCCATACTCTAATTGTTCTTGGTAAAGGCACCGTTTTTCATGTTAGTCCTAGCCATCTCTCCATTCAGTTGTATATTGTGGGCCCTTAGATTATATTCTGTATTATTAACATTAACTCCTAGGGTTGTTTTTAACTCCTGGTCATTTATGATGTTTTACATGTTTAAAAGGGCACCCCTTAGTCTTCTCTAACTTAGTGGCCACAGTCTTAGGTATCTCAATCTTTCTGGGTATAGGGCGTGTTTGAGATTCCTAATCTGTCTGGTATATCTACGTTGTGATTTTTCTTATGTCTCATATCTTTCTTTAGGCCCGGGTTCCATACTTGTGAACAGAAGTCCATGTGTGGTCTGACACAGGTTTTATATAGGGGCATCTTTATTGCTTCCGATTTATTTGTAAAGGCCCTATTAATACAGGTCATTAGATGTTTTACTTTCTTTGCGACATGTTTATAATGATTACTGGACTTCATGCTGCTCGATTGCATCACCCCTAGGTCCCCAAAGTCCTCAACCTTTTGTAGGCTGGAGTCATGAATACTATAATTTTGTCTTCTGTTATTGCTTCCGCAGTGCGTGACAACACATTTATCGATGCTACATTTCATGTCATTCTTGCCAGCCCATTCCACTATATGTTCCAAGTTGACTTTTATTCTTTTATAGTCCTCTGTAGTAGTTACCCTACCCCCCAACTTTAAGTCCTCTGCAAATTTGAGTAGTTGGTTCTCACCTTGTGTTTGTAGGTCCTGAATGAACAAACTGAATACAAGTGGTCCCAGGACTGAACCCTGAGGAACTCCACTAGACACATCAAAACTTGGTGATAGGAAGCAGTTAACTCTTACCCTCAGAGTATTATTGTGTAGCCATGATTTTACCCAATTTATCAGTTTGGCCTCAACATCTAGTTTATGAAGCTCATTAATTATGCCAGTATGTGACAAGGAATTTAAAAGCTTTCTTAAAGTCAAAGATGATAATGTCTACAGATTCCTTATGGTCCAGGTGTTTAGTTATAATATTGCAGAAACATATTAGGTTCGTATTGCAACTTCTATTTTTATTGAAACCGTGTTGTGTGCAATCACCAATTCCTTTATTTTGTAGTCCTAATTGCATCTTATCCCTTATTATCCCCTCAATGATTCTGCTAACTATTGAAGTTAAGTTGACTGGTCGATAGTTTGAGGGAGAATTTTTATTTCCTTTTTTGAAGAGAGGGACCACAACTGCCTTCCTCCAATCCTCTGAGAGTACCCCTTCCCTTGATGGTTTTATTTCCAATTACAGCTATAGGTTTTGCCAAATCCTCTGCTAATTCCCCAAGGATCCTGGGGTGCAAACCATCTGGCCCCTGTGCTTTGTTTATATCTAGAGTCAGTAGTTTTTGTTTAACATAATCTGTTTTACATAGCTCTTCTTCCTCTGTATAACTATTTGCTGGTGTTTCTTGACTAGTTGTTAATAGGTCTTCTTTCTTATAGACTGAGCAAAAGTACTCATTAAGTACATTCGCCATCCTTTCTGGTTCACTGTAACAGATGTCACTGATTAAAAGTGGGCCGGTCACTCTAGACAATTTTTTCTTGGTGTTAACGTAAGAATAGAACCCTTTCACATCCTTTGATTGTGCTAGTCTAAACTGAGTCACTGTGTGCTTTTTTTATAGCATAGTTTAAGTTTTTAAGAACCTGTTTGTATTTCTTAATACTGGTGGATGTTTGTGTCTGTCATTATTGCATTTTTTTTATTTATATAAACCGTTAGTCTTTGAATTTGGTTACTGAATCAAATTTTTTTTTTTTACCTCTTTTATTACCTTCTTTTGTGTATATACTGCTGTTCTAACGATTTGATACAAAGACTCCCCAGGCCTCCCCCGGATTTAGATGTTTAATTTTCTCTGGTAAATTATAATCCTTCAGTTTTTGTTTGACTTTATCCCAGTTAGCCTTATTGTAATTAACAAAAACTGTATTCCCTTTGGTATCCTTTTTTCCCCACTTGGAACTAAACAGTATTATCATCTCCATTGGCTAATGCTGCTTCTATACTAAGGTTCTTAATTTCAGATGGTATATTCACCAGTAGCACATCAAGAATTTTTTTCCCTCTAGTGGGTTATGTTATTAGCTGATATAGGTCAAAGGATTCTAAGATGTCAATAAATCTTTGATCCCTTGTTCCTGAAGCTTCCATTGTCTTCCAATTGACCCCTGGTAAGTTCAAGTCACCCAAGATGATTGTGTCCCTCCTCTTACAGAGATGCTTTCTATTTGTTTGAGCAAAGAAACCGTATATTCAGTGCTGCAGTTAGGTGGTCTACAAAAAGCTCTCAAGTTGCAACTATTTCCAGCAAGTCCTGCGACAACTAACCAGACTGCTTCTACTTCCTGCCCTTCCGTTTCCTTATTGATGGTATGGAAATCAATACCATTTTTTACATAAATTGCTATGCTTCCTTTGGAACTACGGCCTGAAATGATTCTCACAACAGATGCAAGTTTGCATGGGCGGGGGCAGTCTTGTACCAACATCCCACTCAGGGGGTTTGGTCAGCACAGGAATAGCATCTCCACATCAATATCCTGGAGATGCGAGCAGCCCACTTAGCTCTGCTACAGTTTCAGTCTGTACTAAAGAACACCACAATAAAACTGCGGTCAGACAATGCCGTCACAGTGGATTACATAAACAACGAAGGAGGCACAAAAAGCAAGGAAATACTTTGAGAGGCCTCTGAACTCCCAAGTTGGGCAGAGAACAATCTGCTCTCTGTCGGCAGTACATCTCACGGGAGAACTGAACATTCAGGCGGACTGGCTAAGTTGCGAAAATCTTCATCCCGGAGAGTGGCAGTTGAACCCAGAAGTGTTCACACACCTAAGCAATCTGTCGCGGAACCACAGATCTGTTTGCATCAAGCCGCAATGCTCAAACCAACAGGTTCTTTAGTCGGTACCGGTGTCCACAGGCAGAGGCAGTGGATGCTCAGACTCAGGAGGGGTCTTTCCACAGAGCGTATGCCTTCCCTCCACTGCCTCTCCTTCAGAATGTCTTAAGAAAAATAAAATGCTCGTGTGGAAACTTCCTTCTGATAGCCCAGAGTGGCCAAAATGACCATAGTTCTCCGATCTAGTGAATCTAGCCCAGCAAGTGCCCTTCCGCCTTCCTGTACGAAGGGAACTCCTGCTGCAAGGCCCCATTCTCCACCCGAACCCAGGAGCAGGCTCCTAAAAAGTAGTTATGTAAGAACTTATGTAACAGTAGGTCTTTGAGAGGAGCTCTTGCAGCAGGCAACACCTTTAGGACTGAAGCCGGCAGGAGCCAGGACCTAACGGAAAACTTCTAGCTAGCAGCTTATAGTAGGGGACCACCCCCTACATCACGTATGGTATAAAAGGGGCAGTCCCCCAGCCCATCCTCAGTTTTCACACCGGAGACCCCAGCAAAAAGGAGTAAAACTGGAGAGCTGATGAAGTTCCTCAAGACGAGGAAAACCAAAGGTAACCATGATGGAGAAGCAGCTAAGAGGGGGAAGGTGGGAGTGAAAATAGCACCTGCTGCAAGAGCTCCTCTGGAAGATCTAATGTTACAGTAAGTTCTTACGTAACTGTACTATCTCACTTTGAGGGGGCTCTTGCACCAGGTAACACCTTTAGGACTGAATCCCAACCAGTAAAGCTGAGACCCCAATCAGCTGGGTGGAGGCAGAAGTCTCCCAAATAGGTTTGGGAGAGGAGGCCTTGCAGGATTGCCAGTCCAAAGCCTGCTCTGCGTCTAGATGCAATGTCCAAACTGTAGTGTTTGACAAACGTGTGGAAGAACTCCAAGTAGCGGCTGCGAAAATGTTAGCAGCTAATACTTCCTCAAAGAGGTGAAAGGGACACCCATGCCCCTGGTAGAGTGGCCTTTTACGGAGCCCGGTAAAGGCTTGTCATACTTGCTGAAGCAGAAAACAATGCAGTTAACCAACCATTTGGATAAACATTGTTTAGAAACAGAAGCGCCTTCCATTCTGGGGGCGAAAGACAAACAACTGGTCAGACTTTCTAGTAGTTCGGGTGCACGCCAAGTAATAATGAAGCAACCAATGAACATCAACAGTATGAAGTAGTGCATCCTCTCGGTTCGAGTACTCAGACAGGGAGGTGGCTGTCTCAATTCAGTGTAAACTCTGACACCACCTTGGGAAGAAAATACAGGTTACTCACCTGTAACAGGAGTTCTAGGAATGGTATATGTTGTTCATCCACACTGTCTGGCAGGTTCCTTGCCACTTTAAATCTTGCCGGAAGGTCTTCAAGCTGGCTCCTCCCACCCACCCGGGTGGTAAAACTCTCGGCTCCGCCCCATGACACCAGATCTAGCCCGCTGGAAGCCAGGTTGTGAGTCGAAGCCGGGGAGGTCGGGTGGGTCGTGTGGATGAACATATACCATTCCTAGAACTCCTGTTACAGGTGAGTAACCTGTATTTCTAGGGACATGGATATGTTGTTCATCCACACTGTCTGGCAGACTCCTAGCAGTTCTCCGGGAGGAGGGAGGCAAGGCGCACACCCCCTACTTAGGAAAAGAGACTGGAGAACCGAGGCCCCAAAACCAGCATCCCGGCGTGACTCAAGGTTGATGTGGTAGTGGGTAATAAAGATATGTGCGACTTCCAGGTAGCAGCCCTGCAGATATCCTGGATAGGGACATCCCTGGAAGCAGCTACCGATGCAGCGGTATGGCAGGTAGAATGAGCTCTTATCCCTCTGGGAGGCTCCATGCCCGCCAACCTATAGCAGAGATCTATGCAGGAGGTGACCCACCTGCTTATCGTCCGCTTGGCTGCAGGTCTGCCAAGTGCAGCTTCAGCACAGGTGACAAACAGCTGGCGAACCTCTCCCCGAACTTCAGCCGTCCGCTCCTTATAATAAGCGAGCACTCTTCTAGGGTCTAAAGTATGGAGCCTATATTCGGCCTCCGAGGTGTGATTGGGGTAGAACACCGGCAGAGACAACACCTGGTTAAGGTGAAACTCTGACACCACCTTCTGAAGGAACTTCAGGTGGGGGCGCAGGACAACCTTGTCCCTGTGGAAGACCAGGTAAGGAGACTCGATGGAAAGCGCCTGGAGCTCTCCCATCCTTCTGGCTGACGTGATAGCCACCAAAAGGTGGTCTTCACGACAGGTGGGAAATATTCGCACCTGTGCATCGGTTCGAATAGTTTGCCCGAGCTTGCCAATACCAGCAGTAGATCCCACGGAGGTGGAGGTTCTCGACCGGAGGAGAAATGTGATCAAGGCCTTTGAAAAGCACCAGACCACCTTCTCCTGCGCCACCGACTGCTTCCGGCCCGCGCCGTAAGCAGAGATAGCTCTCAGGTGCACCTTAAGGTCACGATCAAGCCCTTGCTGAGAAAGGACCAGGTAGTCCAGAATGCTTGCCAAGGGACAGGCGGAAGGGTCCAAGCCTTTCTCCTGACACCAAATGGAAAATCTCTTCCATTTGAAGGCATAGCATTTCCTGGTCGACTCCTTACGGGACGCCTCAACGACACTGAGGACCTCGTCGGAAAGACCCAAGGCCTGGAACTCTAGTCACTCAGGAACCAGGCTGTCAGATGCAGGGATTGAAGGTCCGGATGGAATACCTTCCCCTGGTTGACTGAGATCAGGTCCGGGCGGGCTGGAAGCCGCATCGGGAGCCTGGAGCAGAGACTGAGGAGATCTGGATACCAGAACTGGCAGGGCCAATCTGGGGCTACCAGAATCACCTGCGCCTTGCCCCTCCTAGCCTTGAGAAGCACCTTGTGGATCAAGGGAAATGGGGGAAAGGCGTAGTAGAGGCCCGGGGTCCACGGCCTCGAGAAGGCATCCCCCTGCAGCGAGGCCTGCTGAGGGGGGCAAGCATGGAACAGTCTCAGCTTTGCATTCTCCCTGGAGGCAAACAGGTCCACCTGAGGCATGCCCCAGTGAGAGAACAGGTCTTGTACTACCTCCGGCAGGAGAGACCACTCGTGAGATGCAGCCCCTATCCAGCTTAGGGCATCGGCCAGAGTGTTGGAGGCTCCTGCCATGTGAATGGCTAGGAGATCCGCCTCCAGGCTGCACACGACTGACCAAATGCGGAGAGCTTCCCTGCACAGAGGCATGGAGCACGTCCCGCCCTGGCGGTTTAGATAGTGCATGGTCGTGGTATTGTCCGTCTGGACCTGAACCACTTGAACCCGTAGAAACTGAGCGAAGGCGGCGAGGGCTGGATGAACCGCTCGAAGCTCAAGCAGGTTGATGTGGCATCGGGACTCCCGAGGGGACTAGAGGCCGTGCGCTCTGTGCTTCCCCAGATGGGCACCCCAATCCATCAGAGATGCATCGGTCGATAGAGAGACAGTTGGCTCGGGGCGGACGAACAGGATGCCCTCTTGCAGATGTGTCGGAATGGTCCACCACTGGAGAGCGTTCCACATCTCCTGGGTCACTGTCACGGGCTGGTCCAACGGATTGCAGCGTTGTGACCACTGGCTGGCCAGTCCCCATTGAAGGGAACGCATGTACCAACGGGCCCAACGGACCACGCTGGTGCAGGCCGCCATGAAGCCCAGGAGGTGCAGGAAGTCCCAGGCAGGGCACGATTGCCCAACCAGAAATGCTTGGGCAAAGGAGGAAAGAACCTCGGCCCTGTCCGCCGGGAGCCAAGCTCTAGCTCGAAGAGAGTCGAGCTCTGCCCCGACGAAGAGTATCAACTGCTTCGGCACGAGTTCCGACTTGGCCTCGTTGATGAGGAGGCCAATCTGGGAGCAAACCTAGAGGGCCAGATCTCTGGGCCGCTCCACCTCCGCTCTGGAGGGGGCTGCAATCAGCCAGTCGTCCAGGTAGGGGTACACCCGGACCCTTCGGTGCCGCAGGAATGCTGTCACCACTGCCATGCATTTGGTGAAGACCCTGGGAGCTGGAGAGAGGCCGAAGGGCATGGCTCGGAACTCGTAAAGGGAGCCCTCCGCTCTGAAGCGGAGGAATCTGATGAGACGGACGGATAGCGACGTGAAAGAACACGTCCTGGAGGTCCAGGGAACAGAACCACACACCTCGTTCCAAGGATGGGATTATCTGAGCCAGAGTGACCATCCTGAAGATCCGAGACCTTAGGAACCTGTTCAGGTCGTGCAGGTCGAGGATGGGGCACCACCCCCCCATCCGTTTTGGGACCAGGAAATACGTGAACACAAACCCCGAGTCTGGAGGAGAATCCGCCACCTTCCTGATCACCTCTTTTTCGAGGAGCAGGGCAATATCGGCTCAGCGGGCCAACAGCGAGGCTGCGGACTCCGTGACCCCCCAAGGGGCGATGGCTCGAAAGGGTGGGGCCTGCTCGAACTCCAGAGGCAGGCCTTTTCCTACCACCTCCAACACCCAGCGGTCCGTGGTGATAGCAGACCAGGCGGAAAGGAAGTGGCGGAGCCGTCCCCCCACAGGGGGAACCCAGGGGGGAGTGACGAGGTTGGGGGCGGCACCCCTCAACCCATCACTGGGCAGGCTTGGAAAAGGGACTGGCAGAGGGACCTCCTAGCCTTTACCTCCTTGCTTCCTGTTGGAGGAAGCCGCGGGCTTGAGTTTGGGACGCTAAGCGCGAGTCTGCTGGCCCTGTTGCTGGTGCTGTTGGGCCGGTCGTGCTGCAGGGGCCGAAGGACGAAAGGACTTATGCTGTTGTTGACAGTGGCCTTTGTCCCTCTGGGCGGAGGTGACAGAGTCCAGAGTGGCATTGGACTTTTCGATCCGCTGGAGGTGTCCCTCCACTCCAGGGCCTAAGAGGTCAGTCCCCAAGAAGGGGACGTCCGCCAACTTGTGCTGGGTATCCGCATAGCCACCGTGGCCGCTACTGACCTGGCACAGGAATCACCTATATCCAGAGCAGTCTGAAGCTGCTGCTTCACCACTGCCCTACCCTGGTCCCAGACCCGACAGACCGTGGTCTGCAGGTCAGCCGGGAGATGAGGGACGACCTTATCCAGGGAGCCCATGAGGGTGTGGGAGAAGCGTGCCATCAGCACGGCCGAGCTGGCCTTTCTGAGGCAGAGGGAGGAGGCAGCATACACCTTGCGCCCAGCAAAGTCCAGCTTTTTGGACTCTCTGTCGGGAGGCTTATCCACGTCCCGAGCGTTTCCGGAGCGCCGGAAGACGCTGTCGGTGACTAACGCCTCAGAGGGTGCTCCGAGAAACCGGGCAAAGAGCCGGTAGGGACCGCACACTTCCTGGCCATCCTGGCCGAGGGCGCAGGCCAGGAAGCAGGCCGCTGCCAAAGCTCCAAGGCTGGGCTGACAATGGCCTCAGCCACGGAAAGGCCTCCATGGGGGAATCCCCTTGGTCAAGTATCTCCGTCAGGGGATACTTGGCCCGTTTGGACACGGGCTCGAGCTGCATCCTGGTGGACTCCGAGATGAGTCGAAGCAGACCCAAGAAGGACGATGGGCTATCGTCCAACGACTGGCCCCCGGAGGACTCCAGGTCGACCTGCCTGGAGAACAGGGAGGAATCGTCATCGGATTCCGAAGAGTCTGCGAAGAGCCACCCTCCACCTGCCGAGGACGGTCGGGAGTGAGGGTAACCGACAACCTGTGGGGCAGGCCGTGACCCGACCGAGAATCCTTGGTCGGTGCCCCAGACTCCGGTTGTGGAGGCGGAGGTTCCACCACAAATCGGTGGAGCAGCCGGTTTCGGCCGAACAACCAGCCCTGGAACGGGCATCTCAACTGCAGCGAGCGTGCTTGGGTCGCTCGGACGACAGCCACTTGATGGCGGTGGCGGAACCAGAGTCGGTTCTCCCAGACAACAGTAACTGCTGCCACATAAGCTCCTCGTAGCGTCTCGTAATTTCGTGAAGCCTCTCCTCATCCGAGGAGAGGTGGGGAGAACAGTGTCACCGCTATTTGATGCAGACCGCCCGATGTCGGCGAACAGCTTGACCGAGATGAAGTCCAGACCACGGGGACCGAGGCGGGTCTGAGGAAGGGCGGGGACACCCGCTCTTCCCTCGGCTCGGGAACTTTATCCGGGGACTGCAGCCCTGAAGGGGCAAGCAGATCCTCGGTCTCCACCGGGGGAACCGGTGAAGGAGGGTTGTCGGCTTCACCAGTCGACAGCCCGTCCGACGGGTCGAGAAAAATCTCGACTGCATCGACTGAAGTCTCAGCCGGCTGGCCTGACAGGGACACCGTGAAGCCAGCGGCCTGAGCCGCAACCTCGACCGAAGTCGACGGTCAGCTGTCCGGGGAAGGAGACCTCTCCCACTCCCACTGACGGTGGGACTTACCCTTCGACTCCTTCTTCTTGGGCCTGGGCCGCCTCCTCCTCGAGGGCGATCATCTGCTAGAGCTGCTCAGCCGAGCCAGCCGCCGTGGACACATGTGGCCTCTTTTTGATTTTGCAGTAGTGCTTGCTTCTGGGCGCCAGAATCAACTGCGGAAGCGCGGTCCTCCAGGACGGTACGAAAAGAACAGCACAACTCGCAGGCCTGCGGGTCTTGGTCTAGACAGTAGATGCATGTGGAGTGCGGATCCATCCTGGACATTTTCTGCCCGCAAGGGCACCTCCGAAAGCCAGGAATCGATTTGTCCATTGCAGCCACGAGGGATGATGAAGACCGAAGTTTAGAAAACTTCAAAACTAGTTTTGGATGAACCGAAGAGTTAGGATCCAGTCTAAAACGCAGAGCGCTAAGGAGGGAACCTGAGCTTCCAAGCGGTAAGGAAGACCTAGTGTCATGGGGCGGAGCCGAGAGTTTTACCACCCGGGTGGGTGGGAGGAGCCATATTGAAGACCTTCCGGCAAGATTTAAAGCAGCAAGGAACCTGCCAGACAGTGTGGATGAACAACATATCCATGTCCCTAGAACTTAGGATTAGTCCTCAAGAACACCATGTCTTTGTGGAAAACCAAATAAGGCTCTTTACACATCAGAGCCTGAAGCTCCAAAATTCTTTGAGCAGAAGTAATGACAACTAAAAATAATGATTTCCACGACAGAAAGCGCAACTTGCGGCAGGTTTAAAGGGAGGCAAGGTAAGCTTTTCCAAAACAAACAAGAGATCCCATGGTGGGACTGGATCCCGGATGGGAGGCTTCAAATGCAGAATGCCCCGTAGGAATGTGCAGGGAAGATCCGTGTGAGCAAGAGTTTTGCCCGCAACAGGTACATGGTAGACAAGAGATGGCAGACAGGTGCACCTTTAGTGAGGAACAGCTCAGCCCTGAATCCGACAAGCAGAGAAGATACTTCAGTACCGAATTCACCAGGCAGGTGAAGGGGTCCAAATGCCGAACAGTGGCCCAGATGCAGAATAGCTTCCATTTCATAGCATAAGAGATCCTGGCGGAAGGTTTCCTGGCTGCCACCAAGACATCCGCTACCCGGGGGAACCCCGAATCAGGATTTAGCTAGGTCTGCAGGAGCACCGCATGGAGATGCAGAGATCTGAGATTCAGATGGACCAGGGTTCCTAGCTCCTGGGAGAGCAAGTCTGAGCACAGGGAGAATTCTCTGCAGTAAAGGGAAGGGAGGGAAAGCATAAAGGAACCTCCCTGTCCAGAAGATGGACAACACGTCTCGCCAGAGTGCACCAGGCGCTGGATCTAGCAAGCAGACACTAGGCAGTTTTGCGTTGGATGAGGAGGCAAATATATCCAATTCTGGAGTCCCCCATCTTCTGAAAAGGTCCCATTCGTAAGCCCTGGCCCGAGACCAGCTTAGGCTGTCGGCCAGGGTGTTTTGGACACCAGGAACATGGACTGCTATCAAATCAAATCAAAATCTTTATTTATCCAGGCGATCATTGTTGAGCAAGCTCATTTGCAAGACGGACCTGCTGTTATCAAAGATAGTTATACATACATAGATTAAGGTACAAAATACAAAATGTGTGAAGAGATGCAAGTAAAATTACAGAAAAGTGGTAGGCGCAAGGTAAACATTCCAAGTGTTCTCGTGAGAACATATATGTATCACACAACGTTATTGTGGTACATACAACCTTCATGGATACAGAAGTTGAGGTAGCATATTTATGCATTCTTAATCAAACCACTATCGGAAGGTACAATTCTTTGCATTTCAGCCCTCAGTGACCGTTTAACATGCTTGGGTGAGGATTCTAGGCTACAGAGGGGCCCCTAATGAAGTCTGTAACTTCTACTTAAGTGGGTGAGGAGAGTAGTATGGGAGAAGTGGTGCCATGGGTGCCGAGGGCCAATATGGCAGCTGACTAGTTAACTTAGTTAAAATAGGGAAGGAAGGAACTAGGTTTGTGGCTGAATGTGGTAAGGATAAGGAGTGGACCGTCAGCAGGACTGCTAGGAACTATGGAAACACTTACAGATTTTGGCGAACATTTTGTCATAGATGGTCCTAAACAGGGCAAAACTGACAGAAGAGCCGAGTCTCAACGATCTTTGTACCCTGTTCCAAACAGTGGGCAAGGTGTGGCTTACGGCAGCCCTACCAAAATGGGTACTGATCCTGGGGATTTTCAGAGAACTTAGCGAGTGGCTTCTTAGGGCGTAGCTACTGATTGGGCTCAAGGGGAGACAGGCAACAATGTAATCTGGGAGTTTGTTAGTAAGGGCTCGGAATGTCCAGAGTGCTGCATTTCTACACTGCCTGTACTGAAGAGAAGGCCACCCTACGTCTGCATATAGAGAGCAGTGATGAGTGGAGGATGGGAGACCAGTTATAAATCTTAATGCTCTATGGTACAGGACATCCAGTTTTGCAAGGTGTGAGACGAAGCACTGGCCATAGAGAACGTCAGCGTAGTAGATTAATGAGAGGAATGTTGATTGAACAAGCCGTCTTTTTGCGTCTGCGGTCAGGAGGTGTTTAATTCTGAAGAGGCCAAGCCTGTGCCTGAGCTTTTTCATCAATTCTTCTGTGTGCTCCACAAAG
The DNA here is from genome assembly GCA_016271365.2 of Neoceratodus forsteri. Classification (NCBI taxonomy): domain Eukaryota; kingdom Metazoa; phylum Chordata; order Ceratodontiformes; family Ceratodontidae; genus Neoceratodus; species Neoceratodus forsteri. Next base: position 385,433,298 of record JADMNL010000023.1, read on the forward strand.
GAGAGTTTGTTGTCCAGCCATATGCCCAGATATTTGAATTTAGGCACAAATTCAAGACTTTCGCCTAGTAGAGTGGTTATGGGAGGAAGAGTTCCAGCAGCAGCAGAGTAGGCCCTAGTGCTAGATGGTGAAAAGAGCATGGCCTTGGTTTGTTTTTGGCATTTAGCAGTAGCTTTTTGCTGAGAAGATGGTGCTGCAGAGTACTGAATTCAGTTTGTAGTTCTGCGCATGCAGCTCCAGGAGAGTCACGGCTTTGATACAGCACCGTGTCATCGGCAAACAAGTGGATACTGGCTTCCGTAATGCCTAAGTCCAAGTTGTTAATGTAGATGGCGAACAGTAGCGGGCCCAATATGGATCCCTGTGGGACTCCTCTTTTTATTGGTTTGAGCAGAGAGAGCTCTCCTTCAGCCTTAATTTGTTGCTGCCTATGAAGAGAGGTAATCCTGGAACCAGTCCAATGAGGTTGAGTCCATGCCTATGGTTTTTAAGGTGGAGAGAAGTAGGCAGTGGTCGACGGTATCGAAGGCCTTGCTGAGATCTAAAAACACAGCACAAACAAAAAATTTTTTTATTGTCAAGGTCCCGTTGCCAGTCATTAGTGACTTTGGCCAGCGCCATAACAGTGCTATGCTTTGCTCTAAAGCCGGACTGCATGGGGTTAAGCAATGTAGAGTTGTCAAGAAACGATCTCAGCTGTAAATCCATGATTTTTTCCAGCATTTTTGAGAGTATAGGTAGAAGAGAGACTGGCCTATAATTGTTTAGGTCACATGGGTCCCCTGCTTTAAACAGGGGAATAACATGAGCAGTTTTCCATTCCGTAGGGATAGAGCCCTGGGCTAGGGACAGGTTGAATAGGTGTGATATAGGTGTGGCAAGTATGTGGTATGCTATTTTCAGAAAGTATGGGTCGAAGGAGTCTGCTCCTGCGCTTTTTCTAGTGTCTAGCCTTAGCATAAGGTCTTCAACTTCTTTTATGGTGGTTGGGGAAAAGGAGAAGATCATATCTTTGTTCCTCTGTTCTGGAGACTGGGCGTTGAACTGCGGGCGGAGACTACTTACTGGTGCACTGTCGAATGCCATGCCTGCAGTGGCAAAGTGGTTGTTGAAGGCTTGAAGAATCTCAGATTTATCACTGATGGTGACATTGTCGATGGTGATTTTGGAAGGTAGTACACTACCTGGGGAGTGGCCAGACAGTTCCTTTATGGTGGACCAGAATTTGGTTGGGCTGTTGGATGCGGAGAGTAATTCATTTTGATAAAAATTTGCCTTGGCCTCTCTGACCATTTTCATGCAGGCATTTCTAGCTGTCCTAAAGAGACACCAGTCTGCATCAGCACGAGATCTCCGGGCCTTTTTCCATAGCTGGTCTCTTTTGAGTAAGGCATTCTTCAGATCCGGTGAAAACCAATGGCAGGTTCTGGTTTTTATTCAAGCTTTAATTAGGGGAGCATGGTTGTTTAGGGCACTGGCAATGATTTCATGGAGAACATCATAGGCATCAGCCACTAATTTAACCAGGTAGAAACTCTTCCAGAGCAAAGAGTTTTTTAGCTCATGTATGTAGGCCAGAGGGTCAAAGTTCCGTCTGGATCTTTTGGCAGAAAAAGCTCTGATGTAGATAGTGGTTTCGTGATGGTTCTTATGCCAGCTATAAGATAGTGGTCGCTAACATCTGCTGGAAGGATACCGGCATGGGAGAAGTAGTGTGGTTTGTTGACAAGGAGGACATCCAGGAGGGTGCTTCTCATTGGATTTTTCTTGTTGATGCGCGTAGGTTCAGTTATAAGTTAGGTGAACCCATGCAAGTCACAAAATTGTTTTAGGGGTAGCAATCCGTTCGATAGCCAGTCGTAGTTAAGGTCGCCTAATCTAATTGTTTCCAGAGGTGTCGTGTCCATTTGTGAAGACAGATGAGTCAGGAGCTGAGGTCCTGCTGCTAGAGGTCTATAGCAGCCTATTATGCGGAATGCCACAGAATAGGTCGGTTCGACCCCGAGAGACAGGCATTCAAATCCCCCGAAACGGAAGTAGCATCTAGTATAGATACTGTGAATTTGTTTTTAACATAAATGGCTATTCCTACCCACCTGGTCTTTATGTCTGCTCTGAAGAGGAGGTAGTTGGGGATATTAACCTCACTGTCTGGTGTGGATGCCCGAAGCCAGGATTCCGAGATCACAAGTATGTCTGGGGCAGTATGAATAATCCAGGCCTGGACAGAATCCAGGTTCTTTAGGAGGCTGCAGACATTGGCATGCAGGAAACGGATTCCTTTTAGTGTAGTAATTTCGGTTGGAGATGAAATCAACTTTGTGGGGCCAGGATTGAGCTCGACGTCTCCTGAGCACAGCAGGAGGAGGAGCACAATTCTTCTCAGATTGGCAAGGGGAGATTTAAAAGCACGGGCCTTGTTGCGTTTTGTCTAAGTTAGATTGCAGGGATCCAGAGACCGAGTCATCCTCCTGGGTTGCCCTGCCAATGCGTAGCTCAAGGTCCAAGCAGAGTAACACCAGACTATGCAGCATATGAGTGGCTGGGGTTTGGGGCCATGCATAGCCGAATAGATTGCTGTCCCACTTCGAATAGATTCAACATAATTTGACTGAATCAGAGGCAACCAAGAGTAACATAAGAAGTACATAGTCTTATTATGTGGGTATCCTGGTAGCGTAGGGCATGTCCCTTTATTTGAATCAGATATGTCTGGAGGTCCACTAGTGTTAGGTAGCAGGGAAAGGCTGGCTAATAAACAAGGCCAGCAGAGACTTCCCATGGTTGCTTTGCAAAATAGTGAAGTGTACTACCATGGGAGCTGCTAACCAGGGTCTTTAGGTCCCCAAATTTGTTGTATAGGTTGTTAATGCTGCGATATGTTAGGAGTCAGTGTACAATAAAAGAAAATTAAGAGTCGCCCTGACAGTAGCACGTCTCAAAAAGTTTATCTGATGTGGGCTCTTCATGGAGGGAAAGAGAATGAAGGAGGACGGAGAATATCTAGGTTGCAAGGATATATTTTCTTCAGTGGGGACTGGTAAAGGTGCCTATGCAGAGTGGAGCGGGCCAATGGAAGATTGAGGGTGGAGCTAGTGGGGCTATAAAATAATGCTCAGGAAGGGGGATGGGCGGAAGGGCGAAAATTTGCGGCTTTGCCATACCTTGCTGGCACGGAGCGTCCGGGGCAGTGGTCTCGGGCGGCGGCTAGAGAAGCGCCGACCGCCCGGTGGCCGCTAGTCCTACGGCCAGTGCTGTGGAGCCCCTAAGGGAGACAGAAGGGGGGACTATTAGTACCAGTCCCAGTCAGCTGAGGCCAGGCAGACCAGTGGTGATGCAGAGCTATAATTTACACAACAAAGGAGCGATTTCCTCGGCGCCCCTGTGTCTAGCTGCAGTCTGCACCGATTCAAAAGAAGGGATGTGATTACTGAAATTGTACCCTCCCCAAACACATCAGGCAATATTTCTAATACAGTTTGGCATACCACTTAACATTTAAGCATTAACATTTCAAGTTTCCACTTAGAAAATCGAGAGAACAGCTCCTTTTTGGGAAAATTAAAGTAAAAATTAAAGATCTGTAGAGCGAGCCAATCGGAGTCCACCTAAGGAAAGGTGCTCGCGCTCAGATAGGCTGCGGCTTTGCCATACCTTGCTGGCAGGGAGCGTCCGGGGCAGTGGTCTCGGGCGGCAGCTAGAGAAGCACCGACTGCCCGGTGGCCGGTAGTCCTACGGCTGGTCCTGTGGATCAAGCCTGGGTGATGATCCACTGTCCATGACCAGACTCTCATGGCCTCCATGCAGAGGGGGTAAGAACCAGTCTCCCCCTTGTTTATGTAGAAGACCACTGACATGTATGTCTGTATTAACAGAGGGCCAAGCTGCAAGACTGTCTGGAAGCCCTGAAGAGCACACAGAATCACCCACATCTCCATAACATTGATGTGGAGATGGAGCTCGTGCTGGGACCAGGTCCCTTGTGTCTGACTGCCTCCCAAGTGGGCTCCCCAGCCATGACTCAATGTGTCTGTGGTTAGGATCTGATTGGGAGATTCCTTTCACAAGGAAAAATCCCCTTGGAAAGGTTGGAGGTATTTAACTACCATGCTAAGGTCTGTCGTACAGGGTTAGACACCAACACAGGCTGCTCTAGGACGTCTGAACGCTGGTCCCACTGAACTCTGAGGTTCCGTTGGACCACCCACATGTAAAGCCAGGCCAAGGGGACTGTGGCGATGGCAGCTGCCATGTGTCCCAAGAGTCTTAGGACAGACTTGGCCGGGATCTGTAGGGAGGAGGAGGAGGAGATCTGCCGAGCATGTATCTGAAGGTGCTCTGCTCTGTCTGGAGGGAGAAAGGCTTTGCCTTGTGCAGTGTCAAGGATTGCCCCATATACTGCAGCCTCTGACTTGGCCAAGGAGAGGACTTGGGGAGGTTTAAAGTAATCCCTAGGTCCTGAAACAGAGATAAAGTGGCCTGCATGGTGTGGAGAAGCCGGTCCCGGGTGGGAGCAGTCAACAGCCAGTCATCTAGGTAAGGGAAGATATAATGACCAAGTCTCCTTAGTGCTGCAGCCACTACGGCGAGGCATTTGGTGAAAACCCTGGGGGCTGAGGACAGGCCAAAAGGCAGAGCTCGAAACTGGTAGTGACCTCCCTGGAAACAGAAGCGAAGGAACCTCCTGTGGGTTTGGAAAGCCAGAATGTGGAGGCATGCGTCCTGCATATCCAGAGAGCATAACCAATCCCCTCAATGAAGAAGAGAGAGGAGACCTAGCAGAGTGACCATCCACAACAGTTTGTACTCTATGTACTGATTCAGGTGGCTTAGATAGAGAATAGAACACAGGTCCCCGGTTTTCTCTGGCACCAGGATGAAGTGTGAATAAAACCCTTTCCCCTTTGTGCTGGACGGACTGGCTCTATGGCTTGCTTTTTGCAAGAGGGGCCTGGATCTCCTCTTCGATGAGGACGCTGTGAGCCTGTGGGTAATGGGAGGGGGCCAGTGCGTTCTCTGAGGGCATTTCTGTGAATTCCAGAGTGTGGCCCTTTTCCTGTGAGCGGCCCACTGGTCTGAGGTCATCTAGTGCCAGCCGTCTATGTACAGAGCATTCCACACTCCTCCCTAAGGCGTCAGCCGGGGGAGGTGGGTCGGGAATGAGTTGGGCTAAGGAACTAGGGAGGGGCAGCACAGCCTGAGAGGTCCTAGGAGTCCAAGGAGCAGAACCTCCGGAAACAGGGGTGGAAGCTTTATGTCTGAATCCCTCTCTATGCTGCTTCCTCTAGGCCACTGTCTGACATTCTCCTGAAAGGACTGCTTGGGATGTTGTTTGGGCTGAGATTTGTACACGGTGGGTACGGAGTCGATAACCTTTCCTGATTTCTGTAGACAAGTAATGTTTTGTGAGTCCTCGCCAAACAGGACAGGGCCCCTGAAATGAGCATCCATGATGCTGGATTGTACGTCCAGCGTGAAAACGGACACCCTCAACCATGAATAACGACTAATACAGACTGCGGAAGCCGCAGCCCTGCCCACAGAGTCTAATGTATCGTAACAGGCTCGGAGGACATGGCTGCCAACGTCCAAGCCTGATTTTAGGATTACCAGCAATTCTACCCTACCGGGGCAGTCAGGTATAGCCTGTGCCACCTCCACAGCCTTGTCCCAAAGGGTATTCTGGTACTGGACTATGTGGGAGAGGAAATTCAGAGACCGTATAGCAGAAGTGGCAGAGGAATGAACTTTTTTGGCCAGGCACAAGCTGGCTTCCTTTAAGTTGTGCCCCACGGTTCCCATAAAATGATTTGATGCATCTCCCCCATTACCTTTGCGATGAGGATGGTCAGCTGGATACAAACTGATCAGCCCTCTCTGCTGCCTTCCTCGAGGCATGCAGATTTCTATCCAACAACCATATTCTCAGTTCCTAAGGTACATTTTTTATCAACAGTTTTAGAAGAAATCAATCTTTTATTTCCTCTACAGAGTCCATTTTTGCACCCTCTACCCAGCGTTCTAACAAGTTGTTTAGCAACACACACAGTTCAGCATAGCTGTCCCCGGGTGCCTTTTTTTTTTATAATATAAAGAATTTGTGGTTTTGCTCCCTCCTCCAGGCCACGGCATATGCATGCACATGCCAGGATCCAGTGGCCCCTTCCGCCCCTCCCCAGACTTGCGTCGCCACTCCATACTGCCTGCGCTACCCACCGGACCTCCACCCGGCAGGAGCGGGACTATGGTGGAGCAGGCATCCACCCCTTTGGAGGGGAGAGCCACAGTTCGACCCCACTCCAACCCTCCCCCAAGCAGACTCCCCAGCTACCAGAGGTAGTTCCCGAACCCGGGTCACTGGCGTAGCGCAAGGTAAGGCGCCAGCGCCTCAGCCCTCTGCCACCAGGCCAGCCCCCCAGGTGCCTTTCTTAATCCTCTAAATTTTTGTCAACCGGCCTCAGGGGTCATAACAACATAGAATCTGATGGCAGATAAGGACTGCTTGGCCCATCTAGTTTGCCCAATTTCCCTACCTACTTTGACACCGCACAGCCTATTTGATCTCCAGCTCAGTCAACTCAAAACACTTTAGCAAGGCATTTTTCACTTTATCACAATCCATACAGTCCTCATTATCTATTCTGGCTACATCTTCTAATGCCTTCCCTGTAAGCAGTGGCAATACGTGAGTCGCCCAAGAAGTTCTGCCCTAAACTGTCCACAAATTCCCTTGAAATACTTTAAAAAAAAAAAAATCAAGATCATCAACCTCCTGATATCTGGGAAACATTTTAAAATTAATTTTGGCTTCCTGGGTCAAACCCTCATGCTACTCTGACGCAGTATCTCCAACTCTCCTGAAAGCTCCCACTCCGTCTGGATCTCATGCTGGCACAGCTTTTCTTGTACCTTGGCTCCCAGCTCCATCTTACGGATCTGCTTCTGCCTGCGCCTTAACCAGAACAAGTGCCAGCTCTAACATTTGCACTCGATCTGCTTGTGCAGCTGCCCCAGTCAAAGGCTCTGGCTCATCTGCATTCCCCCTAGCCTCTATCTCATGACTTTGCTGGCAGTTCTCACTTTCGCGGTCACATTTTGAGGACAGCTATGAGTTCCACCCGTGTTTTGCCTTCCTCATGGCTCAATTCTTTCCTTCGCCAGAGCTCCTGCAGGTTAAACAGTGCGCCTCCTTATATGGCCCAAACATAATGTCTTCTACATAAACAAAGAGCAAAAACAAACAAAAAAAAAGGTAGAATATACAGTTCCCTTTTGTACATCCTGTTCTGTGACTGGACAGATAACCTTAATACTGAAAACTGTCTGATCACAACCGCTGCCTCCAGTTTGTGGCAAACTAATCTCTCCAAGACTTAGCCTGCGATGGTTGCCAGCTTTCACATCCCTTCAGGAGCTGCCAACACTCAGCACATACACTCTCTCTTGGGTATCTCCAGGTCTGAATCCCAACAATAGCCACTGCTCACACAGTACAGCATTCCTTGCTCAAGGTCAAACACCACACCCCTCTCAGACACAGCTGAGAACACCTTACTTTAGAAACAAATTATTGTAACTGTAGCTCTCTCTTCAGGAGGCGAAAACACAGTTGTCAGTTATAAATCAGTTGGCTGTATTTCAAAGGAATCAGTAACAGAAACATGAAGTATATAAAAAATAATATTTTAATACTTTCAGATATTTACACAGATAGAGAATACTGCAGAAGAACGATGGAGAATAGTAGTTCTACAGACATGAAAAAGAAAATGTTTTAAACAATAGGTGACAGAAAAAAAAAAAAAAAAAAAAAACTATCTCTTCTCTAATTAGCAAGGTAGAACAGCTTACCAGACAAGACACCTTACTGAATCAGGGCAGACTCGAAGCTTAGACGGTAGCTATTCGCAGTCCCAAACTTGACTAACGCCTTCAGGCTCTGCCAGACCTCAAGACCATTCAGTCGCCCCTTGTGACAAGTTATCCAGTATGTAACTGACATCATAGATTGTGACACAGAGCCCTGGAAAACCTTCCACCTGGAAAGACTAAACCAAACTAGAGTCTTGGATTTCATGTATTGCAAGGTCGATTTGTTTTTTCTCCTGTCTTGCACAGCGGGAGTGACTCCTCCACACATTAGTTGGGGCCCTTCACGAAACATGAAAGGGTTACCGTTTGCTTTCAACTCTCTCATTAACTGGCCAAAGAGACTAATCTCTCACCAAGGCTATCTGGCATGTCTCTTGGCAGCTAACTTTATCACACAGTTTTCAGCTCAGCTGAAATACTTACAAGAGGTCTAGCCGATGACACAAATTAAACACAGGAACTTGAAAAAAATTACACAAAAGTTGTTAGACTAGCACAAGTTTCAAAATAACATGGAATAAAATGGATAGATAAGACATGCAATACCCTATGCTATAAACATACAATCATACTTAAAGCAGGAAAGGTAAATATAAAACAAAAAAACCTCAAAAATTTTTGACAAAAGTGTTTAATTACATCTCCAGCTTTAACCTATTTTTTGCACACACAGAGAGATGGAGATGACAGAGACAGTGATAACAGACAGTAGAGACAGAAATAAACATACATATAATAAATGTAATACATGATTGGGTCCTTTTCCTCATTGAAAAAGTCATCATTTATTTCCCCATATATGGTGGCAGCCAAGTAGGGTATTATGACCATAGCCAGCTGCCTATTAGGGTACTGTGAGTTCAACTAGCTGCCAATTAGGGTATTAGGATTTAATTGGCCACCAATTAGGCTATTTGGACCCCAAGTAGCTAAACACACTGAATTAAAGTGTCAAGAACACATTAACACCCTATGCACACTCACCAAGCAATGCTGTCCCTCAGAACTAACTCTGATACATACTACACTACGGAAACACATATGACACAGCAAAAAGTGTCCAACCTTATGTATCATATCACATAAAAGATGGCAAAGTTTATGTGAGGAAATACCATTTCGGGGTTGAACAAACTCATAAAGGCCACTCGCCCTTTGGGCTCGTGGTTTTATTGCTTGTTCAACCCGATAATGGTATTATTTCCTTATATACAACACTTCGCCATCATTTATTCTCAGTTTGCATAGATCGATAGAGAGATGTGATAGAAATAAGTTACAAAAGGAAATAGTACAGAACGTAAACTGTGCCCTTCTAATAAATGGGTCTGCATAGAAATGAAAATGACGTACTTACCATAATTGTTAATCTTCCCAAGATATCTTCACCATTTATTACTAAATGTGTCCTACCCGAGATCAGGACCCTGCTTGGGAAATAAAAGAGCACTGCCATTTTAAAATTTTTCTGAACTAGAGGAGCAGGCGCTGGAAGAATTGCCACCACAGAGGCCAGCGTTCTATGTGGTGCTCACAGGTTGGCCAATAACCGACGCAAACTCCTCCCAGTCCTCAGTTCTGATAGCCAGGCGAGGAAGAGAATACAAGGATAGGAAGAGAGCAAGGGTGCCTGAAGGATAGAGGATGGAGGGGAGAAATAAATATAAAGCCGACAGAAAGGGTTTAGAAGAGAGGGACAAGCTAGGAGGGCAGGGGTGGCCAGAACAGTGGGCAGCCCTAAGAAACAGAAGAAGCAACAGAAGGAAAAGAAAAAAAGAGAGAGAGAGAGAAGAGAGAGATGTCTCCCCCTTCTGAGGAGGCTTGTCCCCTCTTACAATTACCAGACAAGTAATCATACTATAATAGATTGGTTATTAACCAAACAGGCCAAGAAATATTTTAAAAACAAGGGTTCTGCCCCACTCAATATCGGATCATTGTCCAGTATTCTGTTTACATAAATGAAAAAGCAAACCTCACTTCCTAGATTCATAAATAAAAGGTGTATAAATAGGTTTGATGAAGAGGCTTATAAAAAAAAGAATTGGAGCAAACAGACTGGAGGAAGGTTATGAATTCTGATGATTTGAACTTAAAGGTGCAACAGTTTAACAGTTACCTAAGGAAGTTATTTGATAAGCATACTCCAGTTATGAAATGGGGGGTGAAAGGGAAGATCTCCCCTTGGCTAGATAAGAACTTTGGGGATCAAATAAAACATTGGGAGGTAACAAGGAGACAGCATCTAAAGAGTAGAAAGGGGGAGACTTTACAAGAATATAAAACGATAAGAAATCAGGTAAAAAGGGAAATAAATGAGGTTAAGTCAAGCTACCATCAACAGATGCAGTTAAAGAACATAAAAGATCCTAAGAAATGTTGGCAGTCTTTTAGACAGTTTTATAATCCCAAGGAAGACATGAGTATTCAAGATATAAGAGAGGGGGATGAATTAATTCAGAATAGCAGGGTCATAGATGATCATTTTAATAAATGTTTTATTTCAAAAACAATAAGTGCCAGCAACCTAGAGATAGCAGTCAGAAGAAGGCCCAGTTAAACAGAATACGGTATCAAATGTAAAAGAGGTGCCCCCTTTTGTTTTTGAAAGAATAGATGAAAATGAGGTACTGAAACTATTCCAGAGTTTGGAGGTAGGGAAACAGTGGGGGATTGGAGGAGGTACCCACTCAATTACTAAGGATATCAGCAAACTACATCAAGGGTCCAATGACAATGTTGTTTAACCGATCACTGGAAAATGGAACTGTCCCAAAAACCTGGAAGGAGGTTGGTGTAATTTCAGTTTTTAGGGAGGGGATAAATTAGTAATTTCAAATTACAGGCCAGTATCATTGCTGGCAACAGCTAGTACAATCTTGGAGAAGTGTGTGTCCTCTGTCAACTGCTTGCCCATTTAGAAAGGTACAACCTGCTGAGGGACCAGCAACATGGCTTCCATAGTGGTCTGTCCACCTCGAAGGGACTGGCTGGGTTTGTGGATTCTGTCCTCGTGGCCTCCGAAAAAGGGAAGACCATGGGGGCAGTCTTCATGGACCTGGCCAGCGCCTTCAATACAGTGGACCACTGACTCCTGTTGGAAAAACTGAGGAACATGGGAGTCAAGGGGACCCAGTTAGAGTGGTTTAGGAGTTCTGCTTGGTCACAAACAAAGGGTTAAAATTAATGGTTATTTGTCACATCTAGAAGATGTTCAAGCAGGGGTAGCCTCAAGGATCAGTGTTAGACCCACTTTTATTTTCGATCTTTATGAATATGCCTTTTCTTTTTTTCTGTAGAAAACAGCATTCTTTTTGCTGATAATATTGTTTGGAACTCTGGACCAAACAGTAATGTCATACAAATATCTCTGCAAAATAAGTGTAGTATTTTGTCAAACTGAATAAAGGAAAATCTAATCCTCATAAATAAAGTAAAACAAATGTGATGTTATTTGGATCCCAAAAAAAGTTGCTGAAACAGGGCCAACTACAAATCAAGGGTTAGAATGGCTCTTTTTTGCCATCAGTAACTACATTCAAATATTTGGGCATACACTTGGACCCCTGCCTGAGCATGATACCCCATATTGACATAAGACTGGGAAAGAAAATTAATCAAAAACTGGAATTTTTTCTATAGGAATGTGAACTCCTTGACTGACCAGGCCAGAGTTACTATAGCTAAGCAAGTTCTCATGCCCACTCTTGAGCATGGGAAGAACAGGTTACTCACCTGTAACAGTAGTTCTAGGAGTGGTATATGTTGTTCATCCACACTCTGGCATGTCCCTTTCCCCTTTAAATCTGGCCAGAAGTCTTCAAGTTGGCTCCTCCCACCCACCCGGGTGGTAAATACCTCGGCTCAGCCCCATGACGCCAGATCTTAGCCCACTGGAAGCAAGGTGGTGCGCCTAAAGCCGGGGAGGTCGGGTGGGTGCATGTGGATGAACATATGCCACTCCTAGAACTACTGTTGCAGGTGAGTTAACCAGTTCTTCCAGGAGCGTGGATATGTTGTTCATCCACACTCTCTGGCAGACTCCAAGCAGTTCTCCGGGAGGAGGGAGGCAAGGCGCACACCCCCTACTTAGGGAACAGAGATTGGAGAACCAAGGCCCCAAAACCAGCATCCCGGAGTGACTCAAGGGCGATGTGGTAGTGGGTAATAAAAGTGTTTGCTGACTTCCAGGTCACAGCACGACAGATTTCCTCGATAGGGATGTCCCTGGAAGCAGCCACCAATGTAGCAGTATGGCAGGTAGAACGAGCTCTTAACCCTCTGAGAGGCTCCTTGCACAGACCTATGTGTAACCCCCTTGCAAATGGGGGTTTCCTAAACGCCTCTAGTACTGTCTCTTTAAGAGCTACCAGCTCACGGACCAAATTAGTCTGCTAAAGGGGGGGGGCCGTGTGTTCTCCTGCTCGAGTCCCGCTCGAGCCACTGATAGTGTGCCCTGTTTTGCCGTCGCTAAGCAGGCAAAGCAGGCACTTCCTGGGCTGTGCTTGCTGATGTAATATATGTTGAATTAGTATTGGCAAATGAATTTTGTCTAACTCGTTTCCTTGCAGCTGGGACTTTGTATGCCTTGCCCCTCCATTTTGGATCAGAACTGCCTTGTGGATCCAATCAGAAGGGAAGGGCGCTTAAGATGGAGTATTCAGCAGCCAACCAGGACTAGGACTCTCTCGGGAGCTGGCTGCCAATGGGGAGTATGGCCAGTGATTCTGGGAAGTGAAGTCCAGGAGTGTGGCACCTTTTCGCACCAATAGGGGAAAGTAGAGGAGACTGGCATTTGAAGCCCTCCAATCGGGTCGGTGGCACCCGAAATGAGATTCCCTGCCTAACGGCCGAGAAGACAGAGTCGTTGTGGCCGTGAGTGAGGAAGGAGCTCCAGGCTCCTGCACTGTTGAGTTTTCTCGCGGGAAGCGCGTGTGGAAGGCCAAATGTCGGGCAGCTCATTCACCGAGGTGATTCGGACTGAATCTGCTGTGTGCTGCTATCAGAAAAGGCTGTGCAGTTTTTGCAACTAACTACCAGGCTCACCCTGTAGAGGACTGGAGAATCTGCTTCATCGCACTCGGTCTGTCAGGAAACGTGAAGCTGCGCTGTGACTTCCTGGGTTAGCAGTGAGTGCGTTCGGGATATAAAGCAGCTGCCTGGTATGGTAACCTTCCTTTACATATAAATGTGTGGAGAGTGTTCTGACCACAGGCCTGTGTCCCTGGACGGTGTGAAAGGTATCCTGCCACCAGAGTTGTGAATAGAAATCAGAGTAGCTCCCTGCCAACTGATCTACCGAGTTGCAAGTGTTCATCTGTTTCCCTCTCTGGCTACACGAACTGAGCCTACCGGCTCAGGATTACAAATTTGGGTATTGTACAGTTCTTTTTCATCATCAGGGCCCCAACCAGCTGCATCGAACTTGGCTAGCCCCTTATTGCCTGGGTACCCAGTGACAATGACTCAGAGACCTTAGCCTGTGCACAGTGCTCTGAAACAGTACAGTGATTAAGCTAATTAACTAGATTTCCCCCTGCCCTTGTTATTTCCCCCTAAATAAATCAGATTTGGTTGTTTTGCAAGTATACTGCCTGAATTGCATGTTTCTGCTACAATACTGTACAGTGGCTATTGCATTACTGCACCTTACTTTACAGGGGGCCCCATAGCCAAGCTGATCGGCCAATCCTGGGGGTAAGTGTATATTATAAAGGTACTGTGGGTAACTCATGTGGGCCACTAGTGGGAAGTAAGGCGGGTTGCAGTGACCCAGAGGGCTGTGACCAAGTCATTCCAAACTGTCTTAACCCCGACCTCTGGGTGGAGGCACCCGCCATTGGACCTAGGCCCCTTAACCCGTTAGTTACGCAGGCAGGGGTAGTAGCCCTTGGGATAGCGCCACCTGGGGGTTACATATGCATGATGTAATCCATCTCCCAATGGTCCGTTTGGCTGCAGGTCTGCCAGAAGCGGCTTCAGCGTAGGTGACAAACAGCTGGCGAACCTCTCCCCGAATTTCCGCCGTCCTCTCCTTATAATAGGAGAGAGCATGTCTGAGGTCCAGAGTATGAAGCCTGTACTCGGCATCTGAAGTGTAGTTAAGGTAGTATACCGGCAGAGTCAACACCTGGTTACAGTGAAACTCTGACACCACCTTCGGAAGAAATTTCGGGTGGGGGCGCAGGACAACTTTGTCCCTGTGGAAGACCGGATAAGGGGAGTCCACCGAAAGCGCCTGGAGCTCCCCTGTCCTTCTGGCTGTCGTGACAGCCACCAGGAAGGCTGTCTTCCACGACAAGTGTGAGAGCTCACACTTGTGCATGGGTTAGAATGGCTTGCCCATAAGCTTTGCCAAAACCAGCAAGAGATCCCACGGAGGTGGAGGTTCATGCACCAGAGGGGATATGTGATGAAAAAGCACCTGACCACTGTCTCATGTGCCAGTGTCGGCTGACTGGCCTGCGCCCGGTAAGCCGAGATGACTGCCAGGTGCACCCGAAGGGTCGATGACCGTAGACCCCCTTTGGAGACAGACCAAAGGTAGTCTAGAATTTTAGCCACAGAGCAGGATAAGGGGTCCAGACTCTTACCCCGAAACCAAATGGAAAACCTTTTCCATTTGAAGGCATAACATTTCCTGGTCGATTCCTTACGAGATGCCTCCACCAGTGTAGACATCCTCAGAAAGACCCAGAGCCTGGCACTCTAGCTGCTCAGGTACCAGGCTGTGAGGTGCAGGGATTGAAGGTCTGGATGGAATACCTTCCCCTGATTCAATGATATCAGGTCCGGGTGTGTACAAAGCCGCTCCGGAGCCCTGCAGCTGAGGCTGAGGTGATCTGGATACCAGAACTGGCGGGGCCAATCTGGGGCTACCAGAATCACCTTTGCCTTGTCCCTCCTCACCTTGAGTAACACCTTGTGGATCAAGGGAAATGGAGGGAAGGCGCAGAGGAGGTCTGGGGTCCACGGCCTCGAAAAGGCATCCCCCTGCAGCGAGCCCTGATGAGGGGGGCGGGCATGGTACAGACTCGGCTTGGTGTTTTCCCTGGAGGCAAACAGGTCCCCCAACAGTTCGCCCCAATGGGAGAACAGACTGTAAGCTACCTCTGAATGGAAAGACCACTCATGGGATGTCTGGTCTAAACAGCTGAGAGCATCCGCCAGTTGGTTCGAGACTCCTGCCACATGGATGGCTAGGAGATCCACCTCCAACCGGCTGACAAGGGTCCAGATTCGGAGCACCTCCTTGCATAGCAGACGGGAGTGCGTGCCGCCCTGTTTGTTGAGGTAGTACATGGTCATGGTATTGTCTGTCTGGACTTGAACCACTTGACCCCGGAGCTGAGGAGAGAAAGCTGACAGGGCCAGTCTGACTGCTCTGAGCTCCAACAGGTTGATGCGTCATCGGGACTCCTCAGGGGTCCAGAACCCGTAGACCCTGCTGTCCCCCATGTGGGTTCCCCAGCCCATGAGAAAGGAATCGGTCGTCAGGACGACAGTCGGCTCAGGGCGGACAAACTGGATTCCTTCCTGCAACCAGTCTGGGATGGTCCACTATTGGAGAGTGTCCTACATCTTCTGGGTTACAGTGATCAGCTGGTCGAAGTGACCATATTGCTGAGTCCACTGAGCGGCCAGCTCCCACTGAGGGGGCGCATGTGCCACCAGGCCCAACGGACCACCGAAGTGCACACCGTCATGTAGCCCAGAAGGCGCAGAAAGTCCCGGGCAGGGCGCAAGTGCCCAACAGAAATGATCAGGCAAAGGAGGAGAGAACCTCCACCCTGTCCACTGGGAGCCGAGCTCTGGCTTGACGAGAGTCGAGCTCTGCCCCGATG
Source organism: Neoceratodus forsteri (assembly GCA_016271365.2). Taxonomy (NCBI): domain Eukaryota; kingdom Metazoa; phylum Chordata; order Ceratodontiformes; family Ceratodontidae; genus Neoceratodus; species Neoceratodus forsteri. The sequence continues at coordinate 385,449,014 of JADMNL010000023.1, forward strand.
AAGTCCATCACCTGAGAGGGCACGAGTTCCGACTTGGCCTTGTTGATCAGGAGGCCAAGCTGGGAGCAGGTTCGGAGGGCCAGATCCCTGGACCTCTCCACCTCCTGAAGGGAAGAAACTGCCAAGAGCTAGTCGTCGAGATAAGGGTATATCCAGACTCCTCGACGCCGAAGATGGGCTGCCACCAATGCTATGCACTTGGTGAAGACCCGCAGGACTGATGACAGGGCGAACGGCATGGCTCGGAACTCATACAGGGTCCCCTCTACCCTGAAGCGGAGGAACCGCTGGTGAGACGGACGGATTGGGACGTGAAAAAACACGTCCTGTAGATCCAGTGAACAGAACCACATGTTTCGCTCCAGGGATGGTATGATCTGGTTCAGAGTTACCATCCGGAAGGTGCGAGACCCGAGATATTGATTCAAGTCGTGGAGATCTAGAATGGGGCACCAACCCCCCGTCCGCTTGGGCACCAGGAAATACCTGGACACAAAGCCTGGGTCTGTAAAAGGATCCGGCACTGGAGCTACCACCTCCTTGCGGAGGAGCTGAGCAATGTCGTCCCAAAGGGCTGACTGAGTGCAACCTGAGATCCTTTCCTCCCGAGGGGCGCGGGCTCAGCTGGGAGGGAACTGCTCGAATTCCAGAGGCAGTCCCTGGCCGACCACTGCCAGAACCCACCTGTCCGAAGTGATACCGGACCAGGCGGAAAGAAAGTGACGGAGCCGCCCCCCCAAGGGAGGACCCAGAGCTGGTGTGATGGGTGTAGGGGTGGCAACCCCCAACCCGTCACTGAGCAAGCTTGAGAAGGAGGCTCCTGGACCAGAACCTCGGCCTCCTTTACGGGGCTGTTGGGGACCCTGCATGGGCCTGGGGCGCCAAACTTGAGCCTGCTGCTGCTCTTGCTGCTGGCCTCCTTGAAAGGAGGGCTGCCTAACCGCAGAGGAAGAGTGCCAAAAAGGCTTCTTCTTGCGCCTCTGCTGGTTCTTGCCCGAAGAACCCTTCGCAGAGGTAGCATCCAAGGTGGCACTGGACTGCTCTATGCGCTGTACGTGACCAGCCACTCCTGGACCAAAGAGGTCAGTGCCTAGGAAGGGCATGTCAGCTAACTTGTGCTGAGTATCCGCCAGAAAGGAGGATAACCTCAGCCAGGCCCTGCAGCGAGTGGCCACTGCGGCTGCTAAGGATCGGGCACAAGAATCTCCAACGTCCAGGGCCATCTGGAGCTGCTGTTTGGCAACAGCATGGCCCTGGTCACAGACTTGCTTCACCGTGGTTTGCATGTCTGCAGGGAGATGAGGGAGGACTTCATCTAATGACCCTAAGAGGGCATGAGAGACGTGTGCCATGATCACAGCCGAGCTGGCCTGATGAAGGCCTATGGAAGAGGCCGCATAGACCTTCCAGGCAGAATGATCCATGTTCTTGGACTCCTTGTCCGGAGGACTGTCAGCATCGGCTGAGCTACCAGTACACCTGAACACAGAAGCAGTCACAAGGCTTTCGGCCGAGGGATGCTCTGTGAAACCCGCCAGGGACCCCATGGGCACCGTATACTTGCGGGCCATACGGGCAGATGGAGCTGGACAGGAGGCAGAATGCTGCCATAGCTCAAGGGCCGAGCCAACAATGTCTTCGGCCACTGGAAGGGGCCTCCGTCTGAGTATCCCCCGTTTGAGGATATCCGTGAGGGGGTATTCCGCCTTCTTCTGGATAGGCTCCAAGGGCATTCCAGTAGACTCTGAAATCGGGTGGAGAATGCCCTGAAAAGAGGAAGGACCTTCCTGCAAACCTGCCACTGATGACTCGTCATCCCCCGGATGCAAGTGCAAACCCGTGGCATCAGAGTCCGAAGAGTCAGGATATAAAGGTCTCCCGCCTATGTCTCCCTCGATATGTCGAAGGTGATCAGGGACAACAGTAATGGACAGACAACAGGGCAGTCCAGTGTCTGTCCAGTCCTCTTTTGAAGGAGCCCCTCCCTGAGGCTGCTTAGGCGGTGGTTCCACCAATATTTGTGGGAAGACTGAAATAGGCCGAGCTGGAATACATGCCGGCCCCACAGACGGAGGAACCGAGGCCTTCGGTTCCGAAGGGGTCGGCGCCAGCCTGAGAGGTGGAGGCCCAGTAATGACTGGCAGAGCCGGCCTTTGACAGGTCAGAATCAGCTGTTGTCACACGAGATCCTCACAACGTCGACAGAGCTTTCGTCGAAGTCTCTCCTCATCAGAGGAGGATAAGGATCGGTGGCGACGCCTCTTCCTGGAGTGCTTGTGACCTTTCTTCGGTTTTTCAACCGAAGGGGTCCTGGTCCTCGATTGAGATCGACAGGGTTGGTTTGTTTGATCAGGAGAAGCCGGAGTCTGAGAATCTTTCCCTCGATTGGGATACCCGAGGGCCGGGTCTCCTCGTCGGGGAAGGAAAGAATAGGTGTCCTTTCCAAGGAGTCATCAACCGGAGCCGATGACAAAGGCTTGATTGGGTCGAGAGATATCTCGGCCGGTTCAGCCATTTCCTCGGCCTCTGTGCCTAGGCCTGACGGAAGGTCCGAGAAGCCAGCAGTCAAGGAAGTGATCTCGACTGAGGTCGAGACCACAAGTTCCTGAGAATCGGACCTCTCTCGGTCCCAGGAACGTCTCCTTTTAGGGGAAGACTTGGGGTCCTTGTCCCTCTTCCCAGGATAGGAGTACGACGAGCCTGAGGGCGCCTCACCCTGGTGGGGGAGACTGGCACAACTACCAAAAGGACCCAGTAAAGGTAAAGCCAAGGTTGAGGGCATGGAAAACTCGGCCGCCGGCAAGCAGCAGCTTCCTTTGAAGACGCCATCTGATTCAAGCTGTTTGGCGGATCCCGGCGCGAAACCGCCCACCTTGCCTACTCGATTTCACCAGTGGATTAGAAGTCTGCCTCCCAATTTTAGGCGAGCCTTGCAGTCGTCCAGGACGTTGGGACGGAAGGCCAGAGAGATGGTGTAAGAGGTAGTGTCATGCACAACACCCAAGCAGTAGACACACGAGAGGTGGGGATCGGTGCGCGACATTTTCTGGCCGCAGGGACAACGACGAAATCCAGGGGATGATTTGTCCTCCATGTCCAATGCACTAGAATCAGAATCGTAAACTCTAATGAGTTTTAGCGAAAGCATTTGGTGAAAAACACACTTTGAAAATCCAGGGCCTACGAACTGCAGAAGTAGTACGAGGGAACCTGAATCTTCCAGTGGAAAGGAAGATCTGGCATCATGGGGCGGAGCAGAGGTATTTACCACCGGGTGGGTGGGAAGAGCCAGCCTGAAGACTTCCGGACAGATTTAAAGGGGAAAGGGACATGCCAGAGAGTGTGGATGAGCAACATATCCACACTCCTAGAACGTTATTTTTCAGCACTGTAATGGTATCCGAGTCTAAATACAAAACATTGTATAACAATATGTAGATTTGCACTAAGGGGCCCACTAAGAACTCATTACTGTTACTTGTATACTAAACTGGGAATGTTATCTCCGGACAGGCAGTTAAAGGGTCGTTTAACTACCTTTGCATACCGTAGTGCTAATTCAGCAGAACCATAGGTTTTTATCCAACTCCCTGATACAGAAGAACAGTGTGAAGTGCACCAGGACTAGTGACTTAACATACTACTAAATCCCTGCCTTTAAACTCCAAATGATCAGGAAGGCTTTTACATGCTATGCATCTACTTTGTTAAAAAAGTACGGAAAATTGATACTAAATGCTAACAGCGTTTTACATTTTAAACATATGTTGCACAAACCTTTGTATACTGAAAACCTATGTAAATGCATTTAATTGTATTGTTTGTAATGTTCCTTGTACCTGATGTTTTATATGTCAGGCGTGGCTAAAAAAGGGCAGTGCTCAGACCACTTCCTGAAAAACATTAAAATGAAAATGAAATGGCCACCTTCCTCCTCACTTTTTTTTTTTTTTTACAACACCCTTCAACGAGGAGAAATCACTATGTTTTCCAACCTATTCATTGAGACAGGCGTCTGTAAAAGAAAAAAAGAAAAAAAAGTGTGGGGGGTGATTTACACCTAGACCAGGGGAGGAAGGGGGAGAAATCAAGAAGGGACATGTTTCCACTACTCTCCTCGGGTGGGGGGGGGCAGAGATCTCCAGGGTCTCCTTCTCTTCAAAGATGATCTCCAAGTTGCCAGCTCGGTGGCACGGATGGTTTAGGCGATGGATGCCACCTCACGCCAGGATGGCGACCCAGGTTCGGGAGTCTACTCAGGCAGTCAGGGCTTGGCGGGGGAGGAGAGGAGAGGATCGAGCGCCCTGAGAACTACTCTCCTCTCCTGGGGTGGGATCCAGGGGGTTTCCCCGCCTACAGTGGTCCCCGGTGGAGATCGGAGGCACTGCACCAGGCAGGGATGCAACATCTGACGTCTGCAGGAGGAGGCGGTCCATTCCTTCGCTGCGCCAACATCACTGCACGTCTGCCGCCTCAGTGGTAATCACAAAAGTAGAACCCCCCCCACCTAGAATAGGTGATGGCAGCCTCCAGTGCCCCACAGCCACACACCCAATGCCAGACTTGTATCTCCAGCTCTTCCAATACCTCGCCTTGGTCTGGCACACTAGATTCATAGAGCACCAGCGTCGGTTGGTGGCCCCGCAGGGGTTCAGTGGGGTTCTGTTGGCTGGGCAGAGGGCGTGTCTGTCTCGATTTCCCAGAACAGAGAGTACCTGGCGGGGTGGTAGAGTGGTAGGGGCCTGCCTCAGATAGTTCCTAGGGGGACTCAGTGAAGAAAGTCAAAAAAAAAAAAAAAAACAACAAAAGAGCTCCAAGAGGATCTCCAAAGGAGAACCAGAGGTTAGTAGAGGGGAATCCACTAGGAAGTGGACTCCTGCTGAGGTTGTGGAATCCAGGGTCGATGGGATGGAGCAACCAGCCAACAGGGTCAGAGGGTGGGAAAAATCCCAGTGGCCATACTGGCTTAGTTGGGGAGCCTACTGAAAGTTACCTTCCCAGCAGTAATTTACAGGGTTAGGAAAGAACTACCAGCCCCTAGCCAAACCAGAATACAAACTAGAGCCAACTTCAACCCTTGCAGGAGATCAGAAGAGGTCAAAGAGAAGATTCCAGAGCGGAAAAAAAAAGTCTCCTTCAACCAAAAGAAAAAAAAAAAAAAAAAAAAGGACACTTACCAAAAAGAGCCTGTCCAATGAATGGCAGGATGCCCAGAGGCGTAAAGAGCAGGGTTTGCCACTAGGAAGTGCTATCTATCCCCCAATCCTCACCCCCAATTCATTAAGCAGGGAGACGAGAAAAAGGGGCAGGGGACTAACAGCGCTGCCCAGCACCTGGTTACGGGGAAGGAGGATGGGCGTAATGAATGAAGATATTTGGGAAGATCAACAATTACGGTAAGTACGTAATTTTCATATCTTACCCACATTAATCTTCATCATTCATTACTAAATGGGTCAGAGTGTCAAGATGGCAAACTGAGGGAAAATGATTTCCCCCAGCCCCACGTGGGGGGATTACCACAGGAGGAGAGAGCCCTTTTATGGGCCTGGCGAGGCCCCATGACAGGCATGAGCCGGCGGATATTCCCGAGACCCGGGAGATGGAAGGTGCCCCTGCAATTCACGCTGTGACCTTCGAGAAAAAGAACCAGGCCTTCCAGAATGGTAAGGACAATACCCTACGCTGAATGATGGGTGACAATCTCGATGGGCGAAGCCATGCAGTCCGTCTAATGTAGATCAAAGTTCCCACCAGCCCGGAAGCCACTTTGTTGGCATCATACACTGCTCTTGAGGTGCGTCTTGCCAGCTCCAGGACCTGAGTAGTGAGGAGAATGGCTCGCCGGGTTTCCTCACCATCAGGCATCACCGCAAGGAGCTGGCCCAGCAATGTCCAGATGCACCTAGCACAGGCCACCCGGTGAGCCTGATGAGCAGCAATCTGCAACAGAAGGCATGCCGATAAAAACACGTTTCTCCCCCAGTCAAACTTAGCAGAGTCAGTGTCCGTGGGGTGGTCATGACGAGGGCGACAATGCCCAGTTGGGGTGTCCAGGAGCCCTTCTGGCCATTAGAGCACCAGCATTTGTGCGCCGGTACATCAGACGCATGAATTTCAGGATTCACACCCCTCCTTGAGGTCTGCCCCCAGAGTTAGAATCTAAAGAAAGTGGGTGTGTGGGCAGAGCCCTTAAAAACAGGGGTCAACGAAATCCCGACTTGGCACCCTGATGACCGGGCACACCAACGCCGGCGCTCTCAATGGGTGGAGCTGTCCAGGAGCTCCACTCCCGAAGTAGGGTGGGGCATGGCACCTGGAGACCCCATTGCAGCACAATCCCTGCGCATGCAGTCCCTAGAGGTAGGAGATGGGGCGGCGGGATGGAGCCAGACAGCATGTGAGGCCTCCACGAAAGGCCGTGGCCAGGGAAGTATGACCAAGTTGTCAGCACTGTAATCCCCCAGGAATGAGTGTTGCACGTCCTGGGTTACATCCAGCAAAGTGGGAAATATGGAGCTCCTCCCATCTCCGATAGAAGTGCAGGTAGGACGTAAAGTCCATGTCAGCAGAGAAGTAGAGAGGCATCCTCTTACTCTGTGGTGGAAGTCAAAAGTCTCAGAGAAGCTCAAGTCAGAGGCAGGCGGCGCAGGGGTTTCAGGCTTAAAAATGACCTCGGAGATGGCCCTGAGGTAATAGGGAAATGCAGCCACCAAACCCCTGAACTGTTCCCAGGTCATGGGTGCCACGGGTCCAAAGAGACCAGGGAGAGGGGGAAGGGATGGCAAAGGAACAGAAGGAGGGACAGCCTGACGAAGCAAGGAAGGTCCTCTGCAAGGACTTCAGATTCATACAGGGGACCCCTCCCAAAGGTGGGAGCTGCCTATCCCGCCCACAACAGCACCCAACCGGCGAGGGGCGGACTGGGTGTTGCCCTTGAGGGGAAACCCACTGGTGGGGAGACTGGAGCCGTGCAGAGTCCACTGGAGGGTCCTTGTCCCCACCAACTGCAGGACCCCTCCCAAAACGAAGGAAGGCAGGGATGGGTCCACACTACGACTCCTGCTGAGGCCCAGAGGGGCTCCCCAACATGGTCACTGCTCAGACCAGGTCCTGCCAACCCCAGACTTTGAAGAGACGGACCTGCCCCTCGGAAGAGGCCTTGTCCAAGAATCCAAACTGACCAACTTGGAAGGGAAAACCCCACTCATGGAGCTCTACTGAGCAACATCCTCCTCACCCGGGATCCATACCACAATGGGCCTGGATCCAGCCTTAGAGACGGAGACGGCCCCCCGAGTCGGTACAGGCCGCGGCACTGGAGACGTGGTGCTGCCCCCAAAAACGGCACCAGGCACGGTGCCGCCACTCTCAGGAGCCCTGGAAAGAACCCCCACTAAGTCCATGGCACCGGAAGGCTCTGGAGCGATGGCGCTGGCCTAGGATCTTCTGAAGGCCTCTGAGAGGTCAGGGCAGATTCAAAGCCCTCCACCCTATCAGGATCATCCCGATCCTCATCCCCCTTGGTGGAAGATAAGATCAGGGAGATCTCCAAATCGGCAACCCTCTGTATTCTTGGCCGCTTGGCACAGACAGCGGCATCAGAGGGGAGACCGGGTGCACTGCCAGCACAGCCCCACTCACTGGCACTGGAGATAGTACCAGGAGCAGGACCGGCAACCGACTGCGGCACCAAGGAGACCGCCCGGAGTAGAGCCCACATAGCTCAAGCTCCACGCAGAATTAGTCCATGTCTTAAAGCCCCGGACCGGGAGGGGCAACCAGCCCCCAGGGAAGATGGCTGCCCCACCAGCCCCTTGCCTTAGCTGTGGAGCAGAGGGGTCCATCCCAGTGGCCTTCATATAGAGGCGGTGGCGCTCAGGAGTGAAGCCCAAAGACCTTTCTTTAGCCCTGAGTGCATGGACGCCCTCCAAACATTGAGGGTCTCTCCCCAACTGTGCCGCGTGGATAACAAGCCTATGGTAGTCCATGGAAGAACAGGTGTCGCACTTGTCCAATGCGTGGCAGGGACCCAGACAGGAGAAGCAATGGTTGTGGGGGTCCATAACAGTCATGGAGTTCCCACAGGGGCACCAATGCATAGGGGCAACATCGACCCAGACATAGTGTCGCGCAAAAAATGTGTGATATAAACAAAGAAAGCTCTTGGCATCACGATTAAGTAAGAAAGAAGAATTAAACTCCAGAACTGAATGGTACAGGTACTCACTGCGCCGGATCAAAGGGTGTAGTCATAGCGGACTTAAGACACGGTAACTTGTTTAAAGACAGTCTTCCCTCGCAGGATCCTTCCTTGGTGGTAAAAGAATGGAGAACTGAGGTGAGTCGGCGTTGGTTACTACTGGCCAACCCGCGAGTACCATGCAGAACGCTGGCCTCGTGAGCAGTGCCGTCCCTAGTCTCCTCCAGCTCAGAAAAATTTTAAAGAGGCAGTGCTCTTATTTCCCAAGCAGGGTCCTGACCTCCGGTAGGACCCATTCAGTAATGAATGGTGATTAAGTTGGGTAAGATCAAATCAACACAGAATAAATCAGTAAAATCAATATAGTACAAATCGATACAACTAATACAGATGCAAACTAGAAAGCAACCAAGTCTGCAAAGAATCTCGCATCTGCTGGCTTCAGTGCTGCACTTGGCTATCGTGATGTCAACAGCATTGTTAAAGTTGCTTTCCGATTGGTTCAATATTCCATTGCGACATACCCAGCATTTAAGATAGTAGTACTAGCATGATCACATGTGAGATAATAGTACTATCTTGCAAGTTGGTCATAAGATAGTGGTTTTACCTCGACTAATACAGACCTACACCTGTTGTATAAACATAGATTAACATAAAAATCATTCCTTTGTTGCCATCCTCAGGTCCACACACCTGGATCATTGCTTCATTCATACCAACCCTGGTACCTGCTGCAAGCTAACCACCCAGGAAAGAACACAGTTACCTTCCCTGGTGATGAACCCAGGGAAGAGGCAGCTCCAACTTGGTGGTCAGGGAGGGGTCAGGCCTGCATGCCATGTCAAGAGGTCATGGACTGGATCCACAGTTCATTCTGGCACCACGAACACTGAGGATGATCCTGGAAGGGAGGCTCGTGCCAAATGTGACTACTCCCTTCTGGGCCATCAGGGGGCAGTCATGCAGTAGCATATGCTGTAATCCTTCCCTGGAAATACGGTGTGTTCCTGGGACTGCAGTCTTACTCACTCTAGGCCACCAGGGGGCTGTCATGCAGTGGCATACCAGAACAGAAAAGTGGTGCTGCGATTGGCGAAGTGCGAGTGCTGCAAATAGCGGAGGGCGGCCAGCCCAAGTGCAAACAGTCCAGAAGGATAGTAAATGAACTCCCTGAGGAAGACTCACTAAGAGTCCAAGTGCTGCGGCAAACTTTGGAGTGCTTTTCTGTATACCTGTGTTAAGTCTGTGGTCACATTAAAGGATTTTTCTGAATATTTACTTGACTGGACCTGCATTTATCTACTAAAGGTACTAGAGCATTTACTATCCTTCTGGACTGCATGCAGTGGAATATGCTGCAGTCCCTTCGTGGAAGTACAGTGTGTTCCCTGGGGACTGCACTCTTATTCCCTCTGGCCACTAGGGGCTGGTCACATACAAATTAACAAAAACTTAAGGTCCATCCAGTCTTCCCACTTCCTACTCAAGCCCTCATCAGTCTAGAGCAGGCAGGTTTTATGAGGCATTCCGATCTCTTAGCTCTGCTTGGTTTAACTCAGTGCCCAGTCTGCCACTCCCCCCCAACCCGATAATTTTCCATCAATCCCATGTGTCTAACCCAAATCTAAAACAGTTCTGACACTCATCAGCTCCTCTGGTAGGCTATTCCATTTGTCTATCACCCTTTCCATGAAGGTGCACTTCCTCACATCCCTTTTAATTCCCCCTCCCCAAGTTCATAGTTCTTTCCACTTGTAATGGAAACAGTTTCTGGTTGTCCACCATGTTGATTCCCCTAGTATACTTGAAGATTTTGTTGCTGTTCTCCCCCCCACCACCTTTGTTCTCTCTCTCTCCTGGCCTTCAGCGAATAGAACTTGAGGTCAGAAAGCCTTTCCTCATAGGTTCTCCCCTGCTGACCAGGAGTTTTGAGTCTCCCCCTGTGGACAGATTCCAGGCAGTTCGCGCCTTCTTTAGGAGAGTGTTCTGGAATTCCACACAGTCTTCCAGGTGTAGTCTTGCAGAGACCTGGAAATAGGTAGGATCTCTTCCTTCTACTTAAGAAGACCCTACCTATGCACACCAGCATCCTGCTACTCTTCCAATACACCTTGTTCCATTCCACTGGGCAGATATCACAAGACTGGTGCTTACTGTAACCCCCAGGTCCCTCTTCTCGGAGGTTTGCTCTAACCTTACCAACCCATCCAATATTCCAGTTATCTAGTCATGCAGTGGCTTATGCTACAATCCCTCACTGGAGGTATCGTGAACCCCTCAGAACCACACTCTGCCTCCGTCAGTCTGACTGCATCACCTGTGCGCCTCCGGACACAAACTTGTGTCACCTACATGGTAAGCGGGATTATACAAACATACGCAATTTGCCAGCAGAAACAGGCCTTAGTGGTCTATCAAGTCTGCAGCTCAGTCTATTTTATGTAGCTGCCACACCCTCCTCTTAAGCGCCTCAGAGTGATCCTCCCACTCCTCCCAACCCCTTCCCCATCCCGTCTGCCACTTCTCTTTACCCTGTCCAACCCCCCTTTAAAACATTCCACTGTTTTCAATGATATCACCTCAGGCAGTTCATTTCACTTTGAAACCACACTTTCCATGAAAAAGTGCCTCCTCGTTTCCTTTTTAAATCTACCCCCAACAAGTTTCAGACTGTGGCCCCTTGTGGTTCTCTCCCTTTTTAAACTGAAAATGCCCTCCACTCCAACCCTGTTTATACCTTTTAGGTACTTGAATGTTTCTATTATATCCCCCCTTTTCCTTCTGGCTTCCAAGGAATATATATTGAGCTACCTTAACCTCTCATCATATGGTTTGTCCCCCATGCCCTGGATCATCTTGGTCGCCCTTCCCTGGACCCCCTCCACTAGTCTGATGTCCTTCAAATAAAGGCAACAGAACTGCACACAGTACTTCAAGTGTGGTCCAACCAATGACCTGTACAAGGACAGAATGACTTCCTCCCTCCTGGAGGGGATTCCTCTGGCGATGCATCCCAGCATTTTATTTGCTTTGCTGCCACTTTTCAGCACTGCTAAGAATTGATTTATGTCATCCCTAGATTCTTTTCCTCCTTTGAGCCAAGCACCTGTACAACCTCCAGCCAGTAGCTGGACCCTGGGTTCCAAGCTCCCAGGTGCATGACCTTGCACTTCTTGGCACTGAACCCCAACTGCCAGATGCCAGACCATTTCTAAAGTATGGTCAGATCCTCTCAGAGTTCCTGTCTCCCCGCCTCTATGTCCACCCTCCCAGAGTGTCGTCTGAGAAAAGGCAGACATTACTTTTGACCCCTACTGCTACATCACCAATAAAAATGTTGAACGGCACTGGACAGAGTACTGATCCCTGTGGGATCCCACTGGTTACAGGTTTAGGCCTGCACAGTTCACCCCCTACCCTCACTCTCCGTTTCCTTTCTTGCAGCCAGCTCCTGACCTACCCCAGCAGCTTATCCCCAACTCCCAGGTTACTTAGTTTGCCAAGCAACCTTCCACGCAGCACGGAGTCGAAGGCCTTACTGAAGTACAGGTATTGTACATCCACTGCCTGGCCCTTATCTAATGACCTTGTGACCCAGTCGAAAAATTCTATCATGTTCATCTGGCAGGATCTCCCCATACCAAACCCATGCTGCCTATCGTCCTAGAGACTGTTAACTTCCAGAAAGTTTACCAGCCTTTCTTTTAGAATGGTTTCCATTAATTTGCCTACAATGGATGTTTGACTGGTCTGTAGTTACCAAGTTCATCTCTGGGATCACTCTTGTGAAATGGCACCACATGAGCCATTCTCCAGTCCTGAGGCACAATATAGTCTCTAGTGAGGTGCTGGAAAGAACCACCAGTACCTTCGTCAGTTCTCTTAGGACCCTCAGGTGCATGCCATCTGGGCCAGGTGCCTTGTCCACCCGAAGGGCCCTGAGACCTTCTAAGACTCTATCGACCTTGATCACCCCATCTGTTTCATCCCCCCATTCCTACCACTGTATTCCCCTGTAGCATAGGTCCAAGGCCTTGAGAAAGCTCAAGTACCATGCAAAAACGTCTGGCTGCAGGTTTTGAGGGAGAGGCGTGCACAACTCCCTATTGGTTACATGTTTGTTGGTTACTTGTTCCTGAAGTAAAGAGCCTTTTATCCTGATACACTAGCAGTTTAGTGTTTTCTGCAGAGGAGTGGAGACCTGGAAACTGAGCTGTCTGCAATTTGAAAGTACTTCTTTTTGCTTGAGCTCTGGTCCTCTGGTGTTTTTTTTGAAGCCACCTTTGTGATTACAGGTGGGTTTATGTCCATTTTCTATCCCCTAAGGATACTGCACCACAGTATGTCAATGCAGACATCACCAATATCCCTACCCTCCCAAGGGCGATCTAACTGCACTGCTATCTGTGGTCACAAAAATAACAGTACTGCAGTGAAGGGCATTACCATTTCTCCCAGAGGGTGTCCTCTGGGTCATCCCCGGTTCATTTCTGAACCCAGATCACTCATGCTGCAAGCCAGACGGGCCAACTAGGCAGTTGAGTTTTAAATCCCATTTCTTTCTCAGCTCCCCTCCACCCAGGCACATCATTACAACCTGTCTGTCTTGTGGGCACCAGTTTCTACTGTGGCTGGAAGGTAAACTCTCTAGAGCTTAACCACAGTGGTCGCTGGTGCCAAGGAATGAAGCACTCCCACACTTGCCAGAGTTGCGGTGCTACCCATTTGCTTGTGTCCCAGGCTTGCTCCCAATCCTGGAGCACCAGCACAGCAACAGTAACAGGACATTAAGCAGCAACTGTATGTTTTATGCCCCTTGTAACGGACTGGCCCCAAATCAGTCCTGCCGCTTCGCCCAGCCCAGTCACCCACAGTTTCACAGACTTGCCTCTGCTCCATGTTCCCCCATGGATGCTCACTATGGGAAGGGCTGCCAGAGATTGTCCCAACTCCACCTGACAGAGTTTTACGCGTCTGTCCTCAAGCAAGAGCTCGGCTGGTGGTGCAGGACCTGTGGCGGGCGGGGCGTTAGATTTTTTCTTCACTAGCCCACAGACATCTTAAGGCCTTGAACAGAGGCACCAATGGAGCATGCAACATGCAGCAGAACACCAAAGTCCCCATCCTCCATCACCAGCTCCAGGTGGCAGTGTCACAGTGGAGACAAGATACCCTCCCACCCTGGACAAGGAGAGTGACCGTTGGGATGCTCAACCACCCTCCCCCGGCCGACCCTCCAACAACTCAGGCTCATTTCTGAACCCGAGCTGCCAGCATCGCGAGTAGTAGCGGTGTAGCGCCTACTGCTGTGCCGGCAGGCTGACACCATCATCTGCATTTCTAAACAGAGGAATACATAATAGGGTATGTGCACTACTTAAAACACCAGTCTGTGAAGATGTTACAGCCTTTGCCTTTCAAACACAATGGACTGAGTGAGACCAAGGCCTTGAAGTTCCTCACAACTCACCGCATCTAAATTATGAGTATAATGTGCTTTCACCCCCCACCCCCGAATAAGACAGGCGGCCTCTACTTATTTAAATAAATTACATTAAGCACCACCCCCCCCCCCAAAAAAAAAAGTGTTAATTATTTCTATGTTATTACTGGCATTGGGCAAGATTTAAAAAGGGTCTAATCTTAGATAAAGACTATTCCCACCCAGGATGCCATGTTTGTTCCACAACTGTGGAAGGCAGTCATCTCTCCCTTGCCTACACGTCATTCTATGCCACTCCTCAATTGTGGCTTCGACACCAATTCCCCCCACCGTACAGTCTGTAGTATATTCTCTATAGGTTACCTGTGGGGGTGGTCACTGTGCATTCTGTGTAGGGTAACTGATTCAATCCCTCTTCCACAACCAGCCGTATCTGCAAATACACATTTAAAAGAAAGAATTACTGTAAGATATAACATGTTTTTTCCAGTACACTATGCACAAGAGGATGATAGGGGTATAAGTAAGGTGTCTCCACATACTGTACTACCCTTATTTTAACCTGGGTTATGACACACTGGGGGTGAGCAAGGGGGTAAATGTATTACAAGATTCCAACCTGGGGTAGCCAGATGTGACCTAACTGAAGTGTGTTGGGCTTCCAACTGGCAACCCAAGTTTTTGTTTTCTTTTTAAACTTCATTTTTAGAAGTTTATTGCATTACAGTACATTAATGTAGTAGTAGATTTTCATTCATAAACCATAAAATGGAATTGACTCGTAGGTAGGCAATTTCACAGTACGTAAACTCTTGAACAATACATTAGAGCGTACTACATTGACAGATTAACTCTGTGCCACAAACCCAGTTACTTCACAGAGGTGCAAGCTAAAATATATTCATTTGAAGATTTAATCTCAATAAACCTAGTTCGCAGTGAACAGGGGTAAATCACACATATAGATAATACAAGCATCGTTTCCCTTATCTGAACCATATGGCTAACTCCCTTTTACCCAACATATTTACATATTAAATAGGCAACCCCTTTAGGAAACCCCACACATCCGTAATTCTTAAACACAAAGCTAAAATAACCCTAATAGTTGAAACAAGCAATCGATCCAGATTTAAACTTTAACTGGATCCCAGTCTCTGTGTTATTCGTGTAACATCGATCTACAACTCCAGCAATAGTGAACACCTGTAGTACCCAGGCAAAACACTGCACAAATAGAACACTGAAAGTTATCGCCTCCTTATCCTTCCACGAGCAGCAGAAGGGAGAACTGAGTGCACCTGTGTTCGAAGGGCTGTTAGGCATGAAAACAAACCTCTAGGAAGTGCAGCAGGAAGATTTGGAATGATGCCAGAGGGTGCCGCCATATTGTTGGGTATATCCGCCATCCAAACAGTGAGGTAAAAATTCAATATATAAAAAAAAAAGTCAAATTGGATACTGCACAGCAATTAGTCCCGGAGCAGCAGCACCTACGTTGTCCCAGATACGGTCAAAGATAGAATACTTAAAGCACCAAACCTTGACGTGCCTCCATCCACTCCACTGTTGACTTAATAAAGAGCACTCACTTAAGCATTTTCTGTTTCTTCATCGGAATCCTGGTCCCATCGTTGGAATTCTTTCTCTAGCTGCTGCAAAAGTTTGACTGCTTCTTTGGGGTCAGAAAATTGTTATGCCTCATCATCTGTCTCCGTCTCTCTCCAGTCAGAGAGACCCTTCTGCATAGCTTTTTGTAGGACACAGTCTTGTTCTTTTACTGTCCCCAATCTGACGAAGATAGTATGGGGTTGATACTCATTTGTAGGATGACGATTTCGGGCACCTCAAGGGGTATGAACCAGTAATACTGTAATACAAATGGGACAGATGGCAACTGGTAGTGATCCGTCAACCAAGTAGCAATAAAGTCCTTCAAACTGTCCCCTTCAGCGCCTTCTGGAGCGCCCAGGATTCTGACATTAGATTCCCTGATAGAGTTCTCTAAATTCTCCAACCTTTTCCTTAATAAGATGTTCTCTTTCATTAAGCCCGTTGTCACTTTCAGCACCCCGGTCAGCCATTGGGTGTGGCCGTCTCAGTAGTGAGGGAGCCAATTTTTGTTTCCATCGACTTAAGTTGATCCTGAAAATCAGCCATTTGTTTGTTGAGCAATTGTATAGCTCACTTCAAGGCAATGTTAGTTGATTGAGAGGGGGTCTCCAACTGGTACAGGCTGTGGATCTTCTTTGCTGGTTCCCAATCGTGGTTCTTTCGGCCGGGCTCCCTCTTCACCTTTACCTGCCTGTTTGTTCGATTTGCCCATTCTTAGCGTGCTGGGCAAAACAGCCAATTTTGGTATTCATAGAATCAGCAAAAGTTCCTTTATCAACTGAAGTGCTTTTAAAATATTTTAGTCTCTGTTTCACCATTGGTTCACAATATTTAATCTCAGACAGTGTGGAGCCTCTGGAAGTTGCTGCTCCTTGCTCAGCGGTTGGCAATGCCCCCGGCAATCCAAGTTCAAGAAGGGGCAAGAGTAGGGAGGCCTGGATGGGTAAGGCGTTGCCAGAAGCACCGCATCCCTACCAGGATAGGTTGGCACCATCACCCCCCTCACCACAGCAACTGCCCACAGTGGGCCAGGGAGCCGGATCTCCAGCAAGTTGGGGATGCCTGGCAATGGGACCCATGAGGCTAACAAGGGCACAGTGCAGCAGTGGGTTGGTGGGCAGATCAAAGGTCATGGATAGTCTGCCTTATACCATCCATGCCCATCAAGTCTGCCCTGTGCCTTATACCATCCATGCCCATCAAGTCTGCCCTGTTCCTTCCTTAAATTACTCAGATCACAGATCCCCACACCTCTTCTGTTCCCGATTACCTCTTGTAACTATCACACTGTGTTCTGAACCCCAAGACAGTCCCAGTATAAATAGCATAACTGGGTATATTATTTCATTATGTCCCTCTTGAGGCTTCTCCTTGCTAGTCTGAGGTTGTGTCCCCTGGTTGTTATGTTACTGCTCAAGTTTAATATCATCAAGGAGTCCCAACTGTTACGTCTCTCCATGTATTTTTAGGTTTCTATCATGTCCTATCTTCCCTGTCCTTTAGAAATTACAATTTTAGAGCTTACATGTTTAGCTGCACAGAACACTCTTGGTGCCCTTCACTGAACAGTTTCTATCCTTCCTATATCCTTTTGCTGCCTGCGTAGGGTTTTAGTTGCCCTCTGTTGCTTGCCGAATGGTTTCCATGCTTTCTATATCCTTTTTCAGATGCGAGCAACTAAACTGCATGCAGTACTCCAAATGTAGCCTAAGCAGTAATAGGTACAAAGATAATATCACCTGTTGATTACGACTAGTGAAAGCCGACCACATAACATCCCAGCATCCTATTTGCACTCCCATATTCTATCCCACCTTGGAGATTTCAAACTGCTGTGCATTAATAGTTGCAGAACCCTCTCCTCTTTTAAATGCTCTGCTGTGACTTCACTGATGCTATGTACTGTGTAGCAGCTTATTTTAGTGCCTTCTTTATTTAGCACGGAGAGAGGTGCAGTACTATTTAGCACCTGACTGAACTAGTACTACCTGCAGATTTTTGCTGCCAGTGCCAGGTTTTGGGTGCTGAATTTTAAATGCCATTTCTAGATCACTACCTTTTTTTTTTTTTTCATCCCTTTTCATTCTGTTGATACCCTCATCATGGTCTACCCTCCCCCAGAATTTTATGACATCTGAAAACCCTGTATAATTGCCTGTAACCAACCAAACCTGTTTGATGTGTAAATTTGTATTTATTGTATTGTACTGTACTTTGTGTTCTTCTGTAACCCCAACCCCGGGTCACACCTGGAAAAGAACAATTATGTAAGAACTTACCGTAACAAGTCATCAGATTACACCGTAGGAACTTCACCAGTGAATGAGGAATCTGCACGCAAGATTTTTAGCAGTACAACTGGAGCCACCCATGCCGTCGACATCAGCCAACATCACCAACAATATATCGTGCCCTCCTCTGTTCTTTCCCACCAGAGACAAAGGGAGCAAGGCTGGCACCCTGGGAACCCGAGGAGAGCAAGGGACCCGGCTCTAAGAACAATGATGGAAACAGCAGACAGCCAGGTCCTGAATAGGAGCCCCTAATAAGAGGGATAGTGGGAGGGAAATATACCTGATGACAAAGATCCCCTCTAAGATCTACTGTTATGGTAAGTTCTTGCGTAACTGTTCTGTCTTCTTCGGGGGTATCTCAGTCATCAGCTTACACCGTAGGAACGAGTACCAAGCAGTGACAAGAGTAACAAGACAGTCTGGAGGGCTGGATCTCCACAAACTTAAGACAGGAGTCCTTATAGCACAGCCATGACAAATCCTGCACGGGTCCTAGAAGCAATGTGCAGACTATAATGCTTGGTGAAGGTGTGAACTTTACTCCAGGTGGCAGCAGCGCAAATATCATGGGGCTGAGACCCCTTTGAAACAAGCCATCAAGGTAGCCATGCCTCTGGTGGAGTGAGCTTTGACAGCACCAGGCAATTCTTTGCAGTACTTATTGTGGTAGAACACAATGTAATTTGCCAACCATTTCGATAAACACTGCTTAGAAACGGAAGCGCCCTCTCTACCAGGGGCAAAGAGATAAACAGCTGCTTAGAGTTTCTGGACTCCTGAGTCCTCAGCAGGTAATACTTCAAAGTTCTGCGCACGTCTAGAGTAAGGAGCAGTGCTTCCCAAGGATTGGCATGCTCCAGAAAATAAACAGGAAGGTGGATAGACCAAGTGTAAAACTGGACACCACTTTAGGGAGAAACTTAGGATATGTGCGTAAAGACTCTGCCTTTGTGAAAAATCAAATAAGGCTTCTCGCACCAGAAGGACTGAAGCTCTGAAATTCTTTGAGCAGAAGTAACTGCAACTAAAGAGTGTTTTTGAAGAGAGAAAACGCAAATTGCAAGTCAGGATTGGCTCAAAAGGAGACTGGGTCAACTTTTCCAAAAATAAAATGCAAGTCCCAAGCCAGGACAGGAGAACGGATTGGAGATTTCAGATGTAGGACGCCCCCAACGAAGGTACGGGAGACATCCAGCTGAGCAACAGTGCGATCATCCATGGACTCATGGAAGGCAGAAACAGCCAAAAGGTGAACCTTGAGGGAGGAATATTGGAGGCCTGAGTCAGACACAGAAATCAGGTAGTCCAGGACATGCTTTACAAGACAGGTGAAAGGGTATAGGGAGCGTTTGGCAGCCAAAATTGCAAACAGTTTCCACTTCATGGCATAAGTGGCACAGGTG
This sequence comes from Neoceratodus forsteri, assembly GCA_016271365.2. Classification (NCBI taxonomy): domain Eukaryota; kingdom Metazoa; phylum Chordata; order Ceratodontiformes; family Ceratodontidae; genus Neoceratodus; species Neoceratodus forsteri. Next base: position 385,467,974 of record JADMNL010000023.1, read on the forward strand.
AAAGGCTTACGGGCAGCCACTGGGATGTCTGCCACCTATTGAACACCACCACCCCAGGAGCCACACATGCAAATGGAGGAATCTTAGACTGGGATGGACCAGGGTCCCCTGATCCTGGGTCAGCAGATTCCTGCAAAGGGGCAAAGTGACAGGAAGTTCTTCTGCCAACTGCTGTAGCAGAGGGAACCATATCTGGTGAGGCCAAACTGGGGCTACCAGGATCATGCTGGCCCCCTCCATTTGCAGCTTGATCAGCACCCTTTGTAATAGTGGAAACGGAGGGAATGCATACAGAAATCTCCCACTCCAAGAGAGAGAACACACCTCGCCAGAAAACTCCAAGCCCTGGATCTAGAGAGCAGAAATTGGGCAGTTTTGCATTGTGTGGGGACACAAAAAAGGTCCAACTCTGGATGACCTCATCCGTCGAATAAATCATCTGCGGATGAGAGAAGCTCCCATTCATGCATGCTGGACTGAGTCCTGCCGAGACTGTCCACCAGGGTGTTTAGAACGCCTAGCACGTGGACCGCTAAGAGTGACAGACTGTGCTCCAGAGCCCAGTACCACACTCGTATCACTTCCCTGCAAAAGGGTAGGAGTGAGTCCTGCCCTGTTTGTTGATGTAGTAGACTACACTCAGATTGTCTGACTGCACAAACAGCTGGCCAGGGGCTAGGTGCACCTAAAAGGCCTACACGGCGTAAAGCACCGCTCTCATTTCCAGGACATCAATATGCAGAGCGGACTCTTATTGGGACCAGGATCCCAGAATCTGGAAGGGACCCAGGTGCGTGTCCCAGCCCAGGCCCAAAGCATCTGTGGTTAGGATCTGATTCAGGGAGGGAAGCTGGAAAGGGACCCCAAGAAGAAGATTCAAGGGGTCTGTCCACCACTGAAGTACCGTGCATACTGGGGACGAGACCAGGACTAGTTGGTCCAATCTGTCTGTGCGCTGGTTTTCATTGCACTAAGGGTCCACTACAAAGCGCATAAGTGAAGCATGGCTAGCAGAACGGTAGGAATGGCTGCAGTAAAGTGGCCTAGGAGCCGGAGGTATAGTCTGGCAGGGATGCAACACACTCTGATCGACTTTCTGAGCCTGAGTCATAAAGCATTCTGCCCTGTTCTGGGGTAGGAAGGCCTTCCCCTGCCCGGAGTCCAGAACCACCCCAGTGTACTGCAGCTTTTGGGATAGGACTAGCACAGATTTGGGCAGACTGACGGATACCCAGAGACTGGAAGAGCTGAAGAGTACACTCCAGAGTGGACGACAGCTGTTCCCTGGACAGGACCTTGAGAATCCTGTCATCCAGGTATGGGAAGACATGCAGCCCCTTTTCTTCAGAGGGCTGCTGCAACCGCTACTAAGCACTTGGTAAAGACACACGGCACAGAAGATAAGCCAAAGAGTAATACCTTGAACTGGTAATGTTCTCCCTGAAAAGTGAAACCTCCTGTGAGGAGGGAAGACCGCAATGTGCAGTTAAGCTTCCTGCATGTCCAGTGAGCAGAGCCAATCCAGAGTCTTGAGAAGGGGCAAGAGGCCTGGTAAAGTTACCATTCACAACTTTTTGTACTGCACACAGAGATGGAGGTCTTTCAGATCCAAAATTGGCCTCAGATCTTCCATCTTTCTGGGAACCAGGAAGAACATGGAATAAAATCCTAGGTTTCTCTGCTGCTTTGGTACCAGTTCCATTGCCTGCTTGTGCAGGAGAGATTGTACCTCCTCCCGGAGAACAGACAGATGACCCCCGGGAGGGGTGGCAGAGGTAAGCTGAAGGAGGCAGGGTCTAGAGGCTGCTAGACAAGCTCCAGAGTATGACTGCACTCTGATCTGCAGTATCCAGGCATCTGATGTTATGGTCCTCCATTGATTAAAATGAAGGGAGAACCAACCTCTGACCGCCACCTCCTGGGTCTGGACTGGGGGGTCTGGCACAGGGTGCAAACTTCCTATACCTAAGGTGCCCCAGGGCAGACACTATTAGGTAGGGACACCTATTACTGTTTAGTGCCTGCCCAATTGGGCACCTAAGGTAATTGTGTGGAGCTCCATTTTTAATATCTGCCCTGCGTTAAGTTACGCTTTTGTTGTCTATTTTTTCCCCACCGATGCAATGTCAATTCGGGCACTGTAGGAGCACGCCGCGAGATGGAAAAGTGACATGCTGACTTAGTCATGAGATGTCCCGAAGTGGTGTCAGCTGAGAGGTTCCTTTAGGAGACATAAGCAGTCTAAGTCCCACTTCTTAGACTGGCACCCATTACACCCATTCAGAATGTGCAACAGGTCTGTCCGACACACTGGAGGTGGGCAGGAGTAGTCGGACACCAATTGCCGACTGCAGTGAGATAGTACGCCTGCCCCCTTCAGTCTGTGTGACGGAAGACTGCTGCAAAGAGCGCCAATCTACTGATCTCTAGCTAGAGCTAGGTCGTGACTCGTGCTGTGCAACACTTGGAATCGGATCAATGATCGCATTCAGTCAACAACAACAAAAAACTAAAAGCTCTTTTAAGAGCTCTTACACTGCTTCGGGGTGTTAGAGGGGAACAGGGGTCTTCTCGTGTGGGAGAGGTGGGCGAGACTGTGAAGGTCTGTATCCGGAGGGGACGCAAGGTCTCATTGAATGGATGAAAGCAGCAGCAAGAACAGAACACAAATAAAGTATTACGACTCAGGAAGATCGGCATTAGTGTGAAAAAGGGAGGGGAACACCATCAACCACTTGCAGCTACAGGTACTCTTTTTTTATTGAATGAAAAAAAAAAATGAAGTAGTCTTACTGACAAGAAGGGGGTGGGGAAGATAACAGACAATGATTTCCAAGCACTGAAAGCTGAACTAACCTCTGAGTCTCCACTCAAATAACCGTGGCACTGCATTTTGGGGATCCTAGCAACTTCAATATCTGAGGCAGACAGGCAGTACTAAAGCAACTTTACTACTAAACTGCAGCAGAGTGTTGGGGGGGGGGGGGAGTGCGTGGCCATTCCCAGTATTTTTGCAGTCTGCAGTAGTCTACTTTTCTTCATTCTATCTAGTCAGTCACACAGTCTCAGCCTAGTAGCTGAATTTGCAGGGAAAATCTGCTATTCTGTTTTGTCAATAAAAATCTGGACTACACACTACCTCTCACCTACTGCTTACCACATAACAGAACACCGCGCCATCAAATACAAAAGTTCTCTGTCTCTGTATAACTTCTTTGAACCGAGGATGTAGCTATTTGAAAAAAGATTGGGGAGCTATGCAACTACACTACAGCTACCTAGTAATTATATAGTCTCAGTCTGATTGTGTGTGTGTTCTAATTTCTAATCCATTACCTTTTACATTAAAAAGGGCAGGTCTACACAGAGGGAGCAATTTGCAGTGTTTTGAAGGCAGCATAATTTTTTTTTAAGTAGTTGATCACTAATTATTCCCTGTTGCTGGGGAGTCTAATCAGTTAAAAAGAAACCCCTTCTCAGTCAGAGACACAGTCAGTACAAAATTGAGCTCTTGACCTATATGAAGACAAGTCAAATAATTGAATTCCAAACATCTAAAAAAAGCTCATTAACTACTTGTTGGAGCTGAGGAAGGTAGCTGAATGTTTGGGAAAGGAGGGAGCTACAGATACTGACTGTGTAAACTACCTAGAATATAATTATATCAAGTTCTACTCAATGCCCGTGTGCGTGCCTCAGAAAAGGTTGCAAAGAGTCCATTTAAAAGTTACATGACATAACACTGCAAGTTTCAACTTGTGACTTGTTTGAGTTACCTACTGAAAATCTAAATACAAGGAAGGATCCATCTCTCACTCTATTAAATATAGTTTTCTAAAAAGCTTTTTTTAACAAGCTACTAGTGTGGAGGAGTACCTGTAATCTAAATAAAAAAAATCCCTCTCTCCAATAAAATCTCTTGATGCTTAACATTTCTTTTACAACTACTTTTTAGTTAAGGTACATGTGGGCTACTTAAAAAAATTCCAAATAAAAATAATATGTTGTGTTATTAATTAAAGGTAAAAATGTTTAGTTTAGTACAGTACTCTTGTTGTGGGAGTCTGATACTAGGACTATCTAAATAGAAGGCTCTGCTTGAAAAAAAGATCTGTGGTTGTTAAGATTTTTAATCAGCTACTCTGTTTAAATTCTAAATACAAGGATCTGAGAAAGGCACTTAATTCAGACAGCACACGGTCAGTTTTTCCTGTTGCGTTTATTATTGGACAATCACAAAATGAAATTATGTAAAAAAAAAAAAGGGGCATGTAAAAATTCTCCTGGACACGTGCTTTTACTGCTTACATGCCCCTGTGAATGTACTTTTTTTTTTTTTGCAAATTTCATGCCCTGGTCTGGCAAGTAGTCAAACTGAAGCAGACCCAGAAGAGCAGGCTGGACCCTCACTTCTGGGACGCTTGGCTGCCATTCCGGTATGGGAGGGGGCAGGCAAGAAGGGCTGGGCTCTACATTTACCCTGGGGACAGGAGCCTGAGCCGGGTCCGTTAGCTTGCCTACGAAAAGTAGAACGTCCCCTACCAAGCTGTGGAGTGTGGTAGAGGGAGTGGACAGACTTGAGAGCCGTGCCCAGGCCTGCAGATCATTAAAGAGGTCCTGGACATCTGGACCAAAATATGTGGTGCCATTAAAAGGGGCATTGAGCACCTTATTTCACACATCAGCAGCAAACCCAGATACTCGAAGTCATGAATGCCTACGGAGGCAGATGCCAGAGCAGCCGCTCTGGCAACACTGTCAGACAAGTCGTAGATGGCTCTTAGGAGATGCTTACCAACATCCTCGGTGGTTTGGAAGCATTGGAACAACTCCTGTTTCTGGGCACCATTGGATAGGACTTGAGCAGCAGCCTTGCCCTTTCTCCAGCTGGTGTTCTGGAACTTGACCATGTGTGACAGGTAGTTGGTGATCCTCAAACCTAGAGTAGAAAAGCATACACCCTTTTGCCCCAGAGATCAATCCTCAGAGATTTTTGTCCGGGGGCAGGGAACTAAAGTGTTTAGGCACCTTGGACCTGTCATGTGCTGCCTTGATGGCCACAGAGTCAGTTTCAGTCTGGGCAGCAAAGAATGGAAGGCCCTGAGGGGCATTGTAGAGCTAATCTGCTCTACGGCGCATAGCTGGCACCATGTCTGGTCTGTGCTAGGCTGCCATGGTAGCATTTTTAAGTGCAGGAAGTATGGAAGAATGGGAGGAATAATTCTGGGGTGAGATTCTGGAATCTCCAGGCAGTCCATCAGATCCTTTTTGGTGGCATCCCCCCCTCCTCTGTTTGGAACCTCATAGTGGAGGACAATTGCTTCACAGTATTCAAGAAGGTAGCATCCTCAGGTGGGGACCTGGGGGTATGCTTGACCAACGCTTCACTGACTGAAAAGGCTGTGGACTTATTAGAAGTGCGATACTGGTCCTCTTCCTCTGGGAGGATGAGGTCAGAATGATACTCCTCCTCCTCGACACAGACCTCTTTCTGTGGGTCTGTCGGGCGCGCCATTGATGGCCCTCGGGCAGAGTCCCAGGGTCGATGATGACGAAGGTGTAGTCAACGACGAAGGCCTGCTAAAGGCAGCAAACTGCTGGGCTACATCAGTAAAGCGGACAAGAACCTCATTCAAATCCATAGTCACTGGAGGAGGGGTCGACGGCAGAGGGATCGACAACCTGGCAGATTGGCCCGACAGGCCCATATCCTTCGGGGAGGAAGGGGCAGGCCTTGTGGAGGTAGTCAATGACAAGCCAGTAGTCAACGGAAAAGGGGCCACCGACCCGGAAGTAGACGGCCTAGTGCTCTGGGATTCGGGTGGAGCGGCTGTCAGTATGGGTCTGGAGTGAACCAGGACCTGGACAGCAGGTCTTTTTGTCAGAGTAGCAGCAGATGACGAAGAGACCCCTGAAGATGGAGAGGCAGACGGGGACCGGGATGGCCGCTAGGGGGAGCGGTCACAATCCTGGTCTTTTCTGCGACTTTCCCCAAGGGCTTGTCTTTGGTCTGAGAGGCCTTGGAAAGCTCAGACCCAGAGGGTGACTGGGTGTCCAGTGTCCCCAGGACCCCAGCTCAGAGCTGGCTACATGCTGTTCCATGAAGGCATTTAGAGCTTTTCTTCATTGCTTGACGGTGGTTTGATTAAATTGTTGGCAGAGCTCACAATCCGAGGCGCTGTGATCAGTCCCAAGACAGTTCGTTGTTGGAGGCCATCTTCTTTCTGCAGTGGCAGCGATGGAAGGGAGAAGAAAAAATTACTCACCTTAGAAATTGTGTTTCTTCTAATCAAGTCTTGCTGTATTCTGACATATGCAGTTAGCCCCAGCCCTTGAACTACCCGGGAGAGGAAAGAGTTAACTATGCATGAGCACAGAACGTTGAGCTCGAGCTCGGTTCAAACCTCTGTCTGCAGCACTTCAAAGTGTAACCATCAGATTCTTACGAGCAGTACTAACTATCCTACTTAAGTGGAAATTGTAAAGAAAATAGCCAAAAAGGCAATACATGTTTTGGGTCCTGTAAAAGACAAGTCAAGAACCCAAAATAACAACCAGGGAGTGAATCAACACAAACAGCTACCAAAAATATCATAATAAACCCACTCCCTTTTAAAAAGGGGGTGCCAAGTACACCACTGAGATGCAACACTGTACCTGCCAGCCCACTTCCCAAAAACAGGTTTCGAGAGGGAAGGCAGGGGGAGAGGTCAGAATACAGCAAGACTCCATTAGAAGAAACACAATTACTAAGGTGAGTAACTTTTTCTTCAAACAACATGAAGTCTTGCTGTATTCTGACATATGCAGACTACCAAGCAGTACCGCTATGGAGGGGAGTACCAAACCTATTTTGGGAATAGGCTCTGCAGTACTGCTTTTCCAAACCTAGCATCACTCCTTGCCTGGATATCCAGAGAGTCATGCTTGGTGAAGGTATGGACAGTTTTCCAGGTGGCTGCTTTGCATCTCTCTCTCTCTCTCTTCTAATAAAGGTACATCCCTGGCAACAGCCAGGGAAGCAGCTGTACCCCTAGTCAAATGAGCCCTCAGGCCTGAGGGAGGTGTTTTGCCTAGCTTTTCATACCAGAACTGTATACAAGAGACAATCCACCTGGCAATAGTTCTCTTAGTAGCAGGTTTACCCTTTCCTACTTCACCACAAGTAAGAAACAATTGAAGACAGTCAAACCTCAGTGACTCAGTATGTTCTATGTAGTAGCTAAGTGCCCTTTTAACATCCAAACTGTGTAATCTTTCCCCTGAAGAAGAATGATCAGTGAAAAACACAGGAAGAGACATGGACTAGTTCAGATAAAAATCTGAGACCACTTTGGGTAAGACCTACTGGTTCTAAGGACCACCTTATATCTCTGTAAGAGAGAAAATCTGGCTCCACTGACAGAGCTTGTAATTCACTAATACACCTGGCAGAAGTGATAGCTACCAAGAACACAGTTTTCCAAGTCAAGTACTTGAGTTCTGCTGAGGCCAAAGGCTCCAAGGGAGGTTGCATGAGCTGCACAATGCAAATATTAAGATCCCAGGCAAGAGTAGGGTCCCTAAAGGGAGGGTTGGTATGGACTAAACCCTTAAAAAAATTTACAGAAGACAGGATGAGATGCCAGGGAAGGAACCTTCCCCACTGACAAGAATGCAGAGACAGCTGCTAGATGCCCTTTCAGAGTGGCTGGCCTGAGGCCTAGGCCTCAGGATGAACCATATAATCCAGAAATGTAGCCAAATCAGCAGTATGTGGTAGGACATCCCTATTGGAACACCAAATGCTGAACTTTTTCCATTTGGAATTATAATTTTTTCTGGTGGCAGGTTTTCGAGAGGCTTTAAGAATATACAGAACACCCCCCCCCCCCGAGACAGATGCAGACTTCCATACTCTAACTCTTCAAGAGCCAAGCTTTGAGGTTGAGAGACCGAAGGTTGGGGTACCATATCCTTCCCTGAGAGGAGGTTAACAGATTGTGCTTCTTGGGAAGAGATAACGGAAGAAGAACTGCTAGGGACATCAACAGAGGATACCAAGGCTGTCTGGCCCAGTCTGGTGCAATCAGGATCACCTTGCATGACTGTGACCTTATCTTGACCAGAACCTTGAACAACAGAGGAAAGGGAGGAAAGGCATACATGAATTTCCCCTCCCAATCCAGAACAAGAGCATCCAAGGGAACTGAGCCCATGGCTGGGGGTCTGCAACAAGAGAGAGGAAGCTGATGATTTATCTGGGGCTGCAAATAGATCCATCTCTGGAGTGTCCCACCTTAAGAAAATTACTTTCAATATGAAGGGGTCCAGGGACCATTCGTGAAGGCCCCAAGATATCCTGCTCAGAGCATCTGCCAAAACATTGCCCTTCCCTGGAAGATGGGACTGCTACCAGACATGCCTGTAGGGAATAAGCCAGAGACCATAATTTCATGGCTTCCGTGCACAAGGCCGTAGATAGAGTGCCTCACTGCTTGTTGATGTACCACTTGGTGGTGGTGTCTGTCCTGACCTGAACCAACTTGTTCTTTACGGAGTCTGAGAAGGTCTGGAGAGCTAGGAATACTGCCTCGAGTTCCAGAAGACTGATATAAAAAACGGACTCCTGAGGGGACCACACCCCTTGTGCTGTGAGAGCTCCTAAGTGAGCTCCCCAGCCCAGAAGAGAAGCATCTGTGGTTAACACCACTGAATGAGTCTGACTGATGAATGGGACTCCTTGTCAGATTGTCCTGATCCAACTACCACTGGAGAGCCTGGATCAGAGTCTGAGTCACGAGGAATCAATTTGGTTAAGAGATTTTTTCTGGGACCAAAATGACCTCAGATGGACCTGAATGTCCCTCATTTGAAATCTGGCTCCTTGTACCACCGCAATGGAGGCTGCCATGTGGCCCAGGAGCTGAAAAAAATGTCTTGCTGGTGGAGACACCCGAAGATGAAAGGAAGAAGCAAGGTCTGCAAGGGCCTTCACCCTTGCCAAGGGAAGAAAAGCCTTTGCTTGGACAGTACCCAACTCTGCCCCTATGAAGGTAAGGAGTTGCACTGGTTTGAGAACAGACTTTGGTAGGTTTAGAAGGAACCCTTGGGAAGTGAGTAACTGTTGCATTATTTGTAGGTCTGACTTGACTTGGTCTGGAGACTGCCCCACGATGAGCCAGTCGTCCAGGTATGGAGAAATGGATATATTCTGTCTCCTGAGAAAAGCCACTACTTCTGTTATGCACTTTGTGAACACCCTTGGAGCGGATGTTAGGCTGAAGGGCATTGCTCTGAACAGATAATGGCCTGAAGGCAACTCGAACCGGAGGTACTTTCTGTGGGAGCACCTGATTGGGATGTGAAAGTAGGCATCCTTGAGGTCCAGGGAGGCTAACCAATCCCCTGGCCTCAGAGAGGGGAAAATTACTCCCAGAGTCACCATTTTGAATACTGGCTTGACAAGGTGCTTGTTTAAGTATCTTAGGTCTAGGATGGGCCGCCACTCCCCTGTCTTTTTTGGGGTAAGGAAGTATCTGGAGTACAGACCCTTGCCTCTGTGTAGAGTAGGAACTTTCTCTATAACTCAGAGCCAGCAGAGAGGAAACCTCTGCCTCTAGGGCAATGGTTTCGGAGATGCTTGCAGGTGGAAAAGACCTGACCCTCAGTTTCGGAAATTTTTTGAAGTGGAGGGCCAGTCCCTGGCTTACTACCTCCAGGACCCACTTGTCTGAGATGACAGACTTCCAGGCCTGGAAGTAGTAAGCCAGCCAGCCTGTCTCCTACTGGAATTGGGGAGTCAACTCAGGCTGACACATCAGGGTGTCTGCTTGGCAGGAGCCTTAAGACAGAAAGGAGGATGCAGCCCTACTCATACCCCTTCTTCTTCTTCTCCCTCTGAAGAACCCCCTCTGAGGAAAAGGAGAGGAGGCCTGTGCCTGGTAGAAAGGCCTGTGAAAAGGCCTGCCCCTGCCCCTAGACTGCTGCTTCTGAGGAGTTGCCTGCCTTTCCTTGGCCTGTGCACTCCTGTAGGTGGTCCGATATTCATCCATCTTTTTCATGTAGTTCTCTGCTCCCCAAACAGAGAAATTACCCACCACAGTGAAATCCATGGCCTTAGCCAGAGTGTCCTGTGAGAGGCTAGTACATCTGAGCCAAGCAAACCTCCTAAGAGACACAGATGTAGCCATGACTCGTGATGCCACATCATTCGAGTCCACAGCAACATGGAATTGCACTTTGGATGCCTCAATCCCATCAGCAGCCTCCTCCTCCACCTCCTTGGCTAGCTGGGGGGGGGGGGCTGTTTAGCCAGTTCCAGAACAGTATCCCATCTGGACTTCTGGTATCTGGCTGTGTAGGCCATATAGTTTGCCTGCCTGAGTCTCAAGGAGGATGCCAAGTACTGTTTTTTTGGCCACAGTATCCACCTTCCTAGAGTCTATCTGGGGGGTGTGAAGCCAAAGGTATATTAGCCTGGTCGCAGGCTGCAGCCTGCACTACCCCAACATGGCTGCATTGGTGGAACAAGAACTCTGTACCTGAGCCTGAAAACATATACCCCCTGTCCATTCTTTTATCCACAGGAGGTAAAGAATTTGGTGTTTGGAGAATTTTTTGTGTCCATTTCCCAAGAGATTTATGGAGGGGAATAGACAGCCTTTTAGACTCTGGGATGCCCATCATTTCAACAAAATCAGGCTCCTCTTGTTCCTCAACAGCTTCGACCAGAGGGAGCTGGAGGGCCTCTGCCACTTTTTTGTAAAACAAATAGTGGGATGGGGACTCAGAAAGCCTGGGAGGGGAAACATTAGAAGGCCTGTCTGGGGAGATGTCCGGTTCAATGGGCTCATCCAGACCTTCACCACCACCACCACCACCACCACCACCACCCTCCTCCTCTTCCTCCCCATTCCGGTTCATAAAAACTCATCGGACAATATTCCAGGCGAGGAACCGGACCGAACAGGCGCCTACCGAGAGGCCGGATGGGGACGGAACTAGACTGAGTGATTCTACAATGCTTATCGCTCTGGCTATCTCTTCGGCGGTTGGAAGTTGCGGTTCTGGATCCAAACCGGCAGATTCCCTCTTTTCCCTCTGACGAGCCAACCCCTCAGGATCTGCTCTCCTTTTGCCCAAGGGAGCATTGCACAGGTCAGTGGGCACGCCCACAGGTTCGGTCGGAACCGAACCGGGCTGGCCATCCGGATTAGCGGACTTCTCTGCCTCCCTTTCCCTAAACCTATCCAATCTCTTATCCAGGGTGGCCTTCAGAAAATTCTTGCAGATTTGGCAGTCTGAATCGAGGTGGTCAAACCCAAGACAATAAACACAGGTGGTGTGGGTGTCTGCCTTAGCAAAGGCATCCCCACACTCACTACAGTGCTGAAACCCTGTGGGCCTGTTTTTGGGTTTCTCAGACATGGCCAGGCTAAAAACTTACCTTTTATAGCTTAAAAGCCAGGTAAGACCCCCGTATCGGTTACCAACAGTGTTACGGGTCATGGAAAAAACGTCTAAAATTCTGTTTTTTTGAAACAGATAGGAACCGGTACCTCACACTAGAAAATTAGAAAATAAAATAACCCTAACACAATCGGTTCCAAAACTGGACCTATCGACAAAGTTTACAATTTCCACAGAACTACCACAATAAACTAAAGTCTACTACCTACAAACACTTACCGTACGCAGACAGGGATTTGAAGCTGAAAATAAAGCGAAAAACAGTTTTTAAACCACTGTTTTTACCGAACAAAGCAAGTGAAGGAGCAATCTCCGGAGCGACTGTTCAGTTAGGTGGAGTAAAGAATGACACTTACACTTTGAAGTGTTGCAGACAGAGGTTTGAACCGAGCTCGAGATTAACATTCTACGCTCCTGCATAGAGTTAACCCGTTCCTCTCCGGGGCAGTTCAAGTGCTGGGGCTAACTGCACATGTCAGAATAAAGCAAGACTTCATGTTGTTTGAAAGAATTTTTATTAGTAATGACTGTTCCCTGGACTATGCAACGCCAGACAGAGTACATCCCACTGTTTTCACTTTTAAGGCAACACCAACTTAAATTCAGAAGTCTGTACCCACACAAGCTCATAGTGCAATTCCCAAACAGCCAGCGGCCATACAATACAGCAGAAGAGGCAGTACAAGATTAAAAATCAGGGGGTTTGCTCTACCCCAGCTAGCAGATCCCCCGATATTAACCAGGCGGCAGTACAAGGCAGACAGAGTCAGCAATCTGCATTGGAAGATATTAAGACTCTTCTACAGCAATTCGCCATGAAGTAACTTTGCCCACTTCTTTTGGATTCTCCCCAGATGGGACATTTCACACTTGCGGTGAGAAAGAATACTCTCCCCCCCCCCCAACTCCCCACGGGGATTGGGGGACTACTGAAGGGCCGGATTGATTTTTCACCATACACCACCTAAGACCTGGGCACCCAGTTGCTTAAATGGAACACTGGAGGGACCGATTGACATGCCTCAGAACACTACAACCTCAACCCGCTTCCCCAGACTATTTTCCAGCTCCAAGTTAATTAGGGCTACATGACTACACAAGCTACCCAGAATCTCATCTGCTGTGGAGATAGGTTGGTAGTCTGGACGCATACCCGGGGCTCTGGCCCGGGGAGGGGTGGTGATATGGGCGGGACATGCTGGTGGCGCAGGGATATCTCTGGGAGGGGTGGGCGAGACTGGGCGCGACTGGGCGCAGGAGGCAGCGGGTTCTCCTGTGCCCCGGACAGCCGGGATGTCCTCCTCTAATTAGAGTCATTTGAGGCTCCTTGTGGACAAGTAAGATTCCACCAAAAAAAAAACACAGTAGAGACGACAGTGGTGTAGGAGCTTTGGTACTGGGGGACTTCTGGCAGAATTCCTATTGGGCCAGTGCCATAATTATAAGAGCTCGGGTGAGCAGACTTGACCCTACGGGGACATGCAATACTACTCAGGATGACCGGGCGACCTGCGTGGGCATGGACGTCTCCCGTCCACCTGGCTGGGGAGCCTTTATCCTCACAGTTATGCCTGGCCACGTCCGAGGACTTGTTCCCCATGCCGCTGCCCTCGCACCAGCCCACAGCAGCTGACTAGTGATGGGAAACTATGATTGTTGTCCACTGTCCCTGCTGTCCTAGATGGAGCATGCAGGGAGCCCAACTCAGGGTGGGGGAGAGAGAGACCCGGCCGAGGTGTGGTGCGTCTGCCTAACCTCTGTGGGGTGCCTGGTGTGCCACCTCTTCACCCTAGAGAACCTTCACATCCTGGGGTGGCCCTCACCCTTGATTTGAGGAGGCTATGCCACCACGGTTGCTCCCTGCCCCCTTGGGAGGAGCCGGGCGCCAAGGCTGACCGTCAGTAGCACTCTAATTGGACTTACTTGAATTTGATGACAGTAGATGACCAATAATCTCCTTTCTGGGCTGAGGTCTGGGAGCCGTGGCTAATGCAAAACATCTGGGACTTATTGACTGGTGGACCATCCATAGAAGGAAAGACTAGAAGAGTTCATTCATATCCTTCCAGAACCAAGACTGATCCATTTGAATCTTGATAGCTGAATGGTTCAAGAATAATTCCATCGGACAACTAAATTGTATTTTTACACCTTGCATTATGCTTGTAGTCTGAATATTTGGGACTGCCTTGTTTTATTTATTTATTTTATTCTAGGATTACAAGTACATTTGAGCTGAGGCTCTTTTACAAAGGTTCCACATCAAGTGGGGAAACAAATACAAACATGACAGTAATGCAATCGGCAGAACCAAGCAGTTGAATACATACATTTGGGGAAGGAAGGTAACAGCACAGAGCGTTGTATAAACAATGCAAGCACGGGATTCTTAAACTCAATGTTTTGAGATACAGACAGTTGAGGGAAGGAGGATACAAAGTCAGGACACAGGAGAGAGGAGCAGCCGTCGGCTTTGTCAGACTTAGAGAAAGTGCTAGTGCGTGGGGGAGGGAAGGGTGTGAGAGAGAGAGGAAGAGGTAAGTGCTATTGGGAATAGCAGATTATGAGTGACAGTCACAGGAGCTAGAGGTGGAGGTTAAGGTTGGTTTTGAACTGGCCCAGCTTTTGAAGAGAGGTTAGGTCTTTGTCGAGTCCACCGAACCAGGTGGGTGCAAGGTGAGCAAATGACTTCTGTCCCTGCGTGGTGCAGCACCTGGGTATGTGCAGTAGTTGAGTTATTGACTCCCTAGTTGGGCGGGGGGGGGGTGCGAGCTGGGCGTTGGGAGGGTTTGGACTCCAGGGGGTGAGAGGCAAAGCATGATCTCTGTCATTAAGCAAGTGTGGTATTTTATACAGTTGGATAGTTGGAGCCAGCCCATTTGGGCGTAAAGCGCACACGTGTGGGTGAGACAGTGGGATCCTGTGATGAGACGGCAGGCTTTGTTTAGGGCCAAGGACAGGTGCCCAAGTGCTGTGTCAGTAGCACAGCCATAGACGACCAGTCCATAATTGATTAGTGAGATCACAGAGCTCTGCACAGCTATCCTAAGGCGTCTGTAGTGAGGCCTTATAACACCCAGTGAGTTCCTTGACTCCCTGGGGTCTCGGGGCAAGGGAGATTGCACTGATCCATGCAGAGTAAACCCTGTTAGATGATCTGAGAATCCTGGAGAGTGAAGTTAATCACTGATCTTTCTCCTCCCTTCCTCTCCCTGTACTTCAAATGACTACTCCAATTGGAGCCTTGCACTTTCCTCCTATCACTTGCCCAAGAGCAGTACTGGCAGAGCAGTTCACCAACTCCTGGGATGGCGGAAAAGTGCACCATTTTGCGCCCATCACTGAAGCCTACCCAACCCCACTCCGTTACCAATCTTTGGTTTATATTTTTACTTTGTTTCCCTTCCCTCGTTCCTCATCTTCACGTTAGTGGCAATGGTTTCCCCAAGGGGACACATTTCCTTGATGAGAGGGCTACCTCCTCCACTAGGCAGTACATAACTCTGCCCTCACCTAAACCTCTTTGTAGGTACAGGGTGTTAGTCAAACAGCATTCATAACCGCATAGCATATATAGTTTTATTCCTAGATTAATGTCAAGTTGGCCACTCCCCTCAAATGTTACTAAATCTCACCATAGTTCCACGGGCAGAGACAAGGGAAAAAAAAGCCACAGAGGTCCTACTGGATGACTATATTTTCTCTTCTATTTCTTGCTGTACGTTTGTGCGGGGCTGGGGGGTGGGGGATTGGAAAGACTGCACAGCAATTAACATGACAACACCATATAGCGTCCTCTCATATTGTGAATGGCCTGACCGGGCCCATAAAGCGATACCACACTATGCATAACTTGAAAAAATTGAAACCATACTTATTACTTACAGGAGACTCATCTATCCTCCCTAGAGCACCAAAAGCTACTCAGATTTGGTTTCTCCCACATAGTCGAGTCATCTTATCAAAATGGGAGGAGGAGGGGCAAAGCCATTCTATTCCCTTAAAATTCCCCAATTAAAATCACAGATCAATATTCAGATAAGGAGGGACAGCTGGCGGTAAGCACCATTTCGGACGAAGTAGTAACAGAAGCACCAGAGATTGGAAATTAGGCCGTAAACTGCCAAACCTCCCTTTTCACGACAGCACAATACCGGCGTAGGTATTGTGCCGCCCAATCCACACTGTTTTCTGCAGGGGCTCTGCCCAAACACTTAAGATTCTCAACTCCAGGTCAGAGTTGGTCGGGAGGGGCACAACACTGGGGAAAGCGAACACGAGAAGCGGACCATTACAGCGACTGTAAGCTGTAGTGATAACTATCTGTGTTTTGCCGTTGGGGTGTCAGGCAAAAGGGGGCCACCTGTAGTAACCATTGTTAGCATATATACCCCCCCTCAAACGCAGACGCATCTTCTGTACAACGCTTGTTAGATACGATCCTATCCCATCAAAAAGGGCTCCTGATTCTGGGAGGAGACTTGAACTGCCAACTTAATCCATCATTGGACACCTCTGCGGCCCGCCCCGCTCTTCAAAGTGCGGGTTCTAAACATCTCAGATTACTGCTTCGGGATACAGGTTTGGGAGACACTTGGACAACTCCATCCTAGACAACAAAAATTTACTTTCTTCTCCCACGCTCATAGGCATTACACCTGACTGGATTATATCGGTCTCAGCAAAGAGCACACAGATTCGATTCAGCATGCCGAAATATTTAATATTAGCCTGTCTGATCACGCTCCCATCTCTTTGACTATCCAACTAGACGGGAAGAGGAGAAGGCGGACACTATGGATATTTAATCCCACACTGCTTAGGGACAGGGAATTCAGAGACCTACTGGAGACAAAGATCCCAGAAATAGCCTGGGATAACCAATCCTCCCAAACCACACCCCCAACTGTTGTGGGGCACCATTAAAGTAGTCCTCCGTGGCTATACAATAGCCTATGCTACACACACACACAAAAAAAAAATCTAACTATAACTACGGAGCCTGCAGGATAAATTACAGTTTTTGCAGGAGGCACATATTCAGGGGGATGAAGAGGTGTTGCCCCTTTTACTCCAAACACAGGCCTCCATACAGAAAATACTAACCTATCGGACGGAGCAGGCTCTGATGTGGCTCCGCCAAAGATATCACGAAAGGGAGGAACAGGGCTTCACGGCTTCTGGCCAATTGACCCTGTAAACACACCCAAACACAAACTATTTCTAAAATAAATGACCCTACAATAGGGCAGACTCATAGCACAGAAAAAAAATAAATTACTCACCTTAGTAATTGTGTTTCTTCTAATGGAGTCTTGCTGTATTCTGACTATATGCAGTTAGTCCCAGCACTTGAACTGCTCCAGACAGGAAAGAGTTAACTCTATGCCAAGGCATAGAACGTTGAGCTTGAGCTCGGTTTTCAAACCTCTGTCCCAGGTACTCTTCAGTGTAATCGTCAGATTCTTATGAGCCCTATAGTAAGCAACTAACAACCCAGAAATTTTTTTTTTTTTTTTTTTTTTTTAAACTTTTGTGCCAAAGGGCAAAAGACATCAATTTCAGAGTCCAAAGACTCAAATTGAGACCCCCAAAAAGAATCCAAGTAGGTATTAAAACTAAGGAACAAGGAACAATCTTCAATTAAGAAGAGGCATCCAGGTATACCCCTGGAGTGCAACACTGCACCTACCACCCACATCCCAAAACAACTAGGTTCCAGGAGGAGAGGCAGGGAGGGAGGTCAGAATACAGCAATACTCCATTAGAAGAAACACAATTACTAAGGCGAGTCATTTTTTCTTCAAACATGAAGTCTTGCTGTATTCTGACTATATGCAGACTACCAAGCAGTACCCCCAAGGAGGAGGGAACTACAGAACCTATTTTGGGAACAGGCTCTGCAGTACCAAACCTAGCATCACTTCTAGACTGAATGTCCAGGGAGTAATGCTTGGTGAATGTGTGAACAGTCTTCCAGATGGCTGCTTTACAGATGTCTACTAAGGGTATGTCCCTAGCTGCTGTGACCGAAGCAGCTGTACCTCTGGTGGAGTGAGCCCTCAGGCCCGAGGGAGGCTCTTTCCCCAATTTTGAGTAGCAGAACTGTATGCAAGAGACAATCCACCTAGCAACAGTTCTCTTGGTGGCAGACTTACCTTTACCCACCTCCCCATAAGAGAGAAACAGCTGGGAGCAGTCGTTTCTATGGGGTTTAGTGGATTCTAAGTAGTAATTCAGAACCCTCTTTACATCGAGACTGTGTAATCTCTCTCCAGAGGAGGAATGATCAGTGAAAAATACAGGTAATGTCATGGATTGGTTTTGATGGAAGTCTGATACCACTTTAGGGAGGAGTTTCCTATTTGTACGAAGGACCCCCTTATCCCTATGGAATAAGATGAAATCCGCTTCCACTGATAGAGCTTGTAACTCACCGATTCTCCTGGCAGAGGTAATAGCAACCAGGAACACATTTTTTCCAAGTCAGATACTTGAGCTCTGCTGAGCAAAGGGGTTCAAAAGGAGGCTGCATCAGCTGTGCAATAGAGATATTCAGGTTCCACAAGGGAGTCTGATCCCTGAAGGGAGGGCTGATGTGAACCAAACCTTTAAAACATTTCTTGAAAACTGTGTGGGAAGCTAGAGAAGAGACCTCCCCAGCCGAAAGAAAAGCAGAAATAGCTGCCAAATGCACCTTGAGAGTGGTAGGCCGAAGGCCTAAACTGTTAAGATATACCAAATCTAGGGCAGAGGCAATATCAGCTGAATGTGGCTGGATATGCTTCTGGGAACACAAGAAACCAAACTTCTTCCATTTAGAATCATAAGTTTTTCCTAGTAGAAGGTTTCCTACTGGCCTTAAGGATATCCAGAGCTGGCTGAGAGAGACGCAGGTCTGCATATTCTAGCTCCTCAAGAACCAAGCCTTGAGCCTGAGTGTGTGAAGGCTGGGGTACAATATCCTCCCCTGAGCTGAGGTGAGGAGGTTGAACTGTCTGGGAAGGCACAGGAGAATTGTCACTGATAGTGACAATAGTAGAGGATACCAAGGCTGTCTGGCCCAAGCCAGGGCTATCAGAATCACAGTGCAGGGTTGGGACCTGATCTTGACTAGAACCCTGAATATCAGAGGAAAAGCATAGAGAAACCTGATGGTCCAATCCAACAGGAGGGCATCTAGAGGAAGAAACCCCCACAGAGAGGGCCTGCAGCAGAATAGAGGGAGCTGATGGTTGTCCGGGGCTGCAAAGAGATCTCTCTCTGGCGTGCCCCATGTCTTGAAAATGGTCTGAAGGATGAGAGGATTCAGGGACCATTCGTGGTGACCTTGAGAAATCCTGCTGAAAGCATCTGCAAGTACATTGTTCTTCCCTGGAAGATGTACAGCAACCAGGGAAGCCTGCAGGGAATAAGCTAGTGACCATATTTTCATGGCCTCTGTGCACAAGGCCGAGGACAGAGTGCCCCCTGCTCGTTGATGTACCACATGGTTGTGGTGTTGTCTGCCCTGATCTGCACCACTTTCCCCTGAATTAAAGTCGAAAATGTCTGAAGGGCCAGGAAGACAGCCCTGAGTTCGAGAAGATTTATGTGAAGCAGAGACTCCTGATGGGACCAAGTCCCCTGAGCAGTATGCTGATCCATGTGGGCTCCCCATCCCAGCAGAGAAGCAACTGTGGTGAGAGTCACTGTGGGGGCCTGACTGAGGAAAGGAACCCCTTGCCTCAAACTGTCCTCTTCCAGCCACCACTGGAGGGCCTGAACCAAAGTTCAAGACACTGGAACCAACTTGGAGAGGGGATCTTTTTTCTGAGACCAAAAAGCCCTTAGGTGAAATTGGATGTCCCTCATTTGAAAGCTTGCCTCTTGCACTACTGCAGTGCAGGCTGCCATGTGGCCTAGCAACTGCAAGAAATGTCTGGCTGGCCGAGACACCAGTGCACGAAAAGAGGAAGCCAGAGAAGTGAGGGACTGGACCCTTGATAGAGGAAGGAAGGCCCTGGCCTAAACAGTGTCCAGCTCCACTCCTACAAATGTTAGAAGCTGAACTGGCTCCAGAACAGACTCTTCCAGATTTAGGATGAGTCTTAGGGAGTGAAGAGGATTCTGTGTGACCCCTAGAGTTGATCTGACTTGGTCTGGAGACTGACTTACTAAGAGCCAGTCATCCAGGTAAGGGAGCAGTAGGATGCCCGGTCTTCTAAGGAAGGCTACCACTACTATGAGGCATTTGGTGAATACTCTTGGGGCAGATGTTAGTCCGAAAGGCATTGCTCTAACTGGTAGTGGCCTGAGGGCAGTTCGAACCAGAAGTACTTTCTGTGGGACTGCCTGATAGGTTATGTGGAGACAGGCATCCTTGAGATCCAGAGAGGCTAGCCAGTCTCCTGGTCTCAGAGAGGGTAGAATAATTCCCAGAGTCACCATCTTGAACTTTGGCTTCAGTATGTGTTCGTTTAGGTACTGTAGATCCAGGATGGGTCGCCACTCCCCTGTCTTTTTTAGGGTAAGGAAGTACCTGGAGTACAACCCTTTTCCCCTGTGAATGAGAGGTACGCTCTCCACTGCCTGCAGAAGCAGTACAGAATAAACCTCTGTTTCTAAGGCCTGTGTTTCCTCTTCCGAGGAAGGACAGAAAGCCTTTGTTCTCAACTTTGGGAACCTGCTGAAGCTGAGAGCAAGACCCTGGCTCACTACTTCCAGGACCCACTTGTCTGAAGTGACAGACTTCCAGGCCTGGAAAAAGCGAACCAGTCTGCCCCCTACAGGAATTGGGGAGGCGACCCTGGCTGACACATCGGGGTGTCTGTTTGGCAGGGGGCTTAGACAGAGGAGGATGCAGCCCTTATCATCCCCCTTCTGCCTCTTCCCCTAAAGAACCCCCTCTGCTGAAAAGAAGGAGGCCTGGGCCTGGTAGAAAGGCCTGTGAAAAGGCCTGCCCCTGCCAGCCCTGGATTGCTGTCTGAGGAGTGGTCTGCTTTTCTTTGGCTGCAGCACTCCTGTATGTGGTCCTGTATTCATCCATTTTTTTAATGTACAACTCTGTTTGTTTTCCTAGCAGAGAGTTACCAGTGACAGGAAAATCCATGGCCTTTGTCTGGGTATCCTGAGATAAACTGGTACACCTGAGCCAGGCAAATCTCCTCATGGAAACAGATGTAGCAATGACCCTAGAATAAATATAATTCGAGTCCATAGCAGCATGAAATTGGACCTTAGAAGCTTCAATGCCATCCACAGCCACCTGCTCCAGCTCCTTGGCCAGCTGGGGAGGGGCATTCTAAGCCAGCTCCAGAACCGTATCCCACCTGGACTTCTGGTATCTGGTTGTATATGCCATATAATTGGATTGCCAGAGTCCCAAAGAGGATGCCAAGTACTGCTTCTTTGCCATGGCATCCACTTTCCTGGAATCCTTATCTGGGGGGTGAGATGCCAGGGGAATATTAGCCTTGTCACAGGCTGCAGCTTGCACTACCCCTAACATGGCTGCAATGGTTAATACGAAAATCCGTACCCGAGCCTGACAGAGCATACCTCCTGTCCATTTTCTTATCCACAGGAGGTATGGATGCTGGAAACTAATATTTTTTGGGTCTGTTTCCCCAGGGACTTGTGCAAAGGGATAGACACCCTTTTTGACTCTGGGACATCCATCATTTCAACATAGTCAGGCTCCTCCTGATCCTGTTCAGCTTCTTCCACTGGAAGCTGAAGAGTCTCAGCCACCTTCTTGTAAAACAAGAAGTGGGAGGGGGACTCGAGGCCTGGGAGGAGACACATTAGAAAGCCTGTCTGTGGAGATGTCAGGCTCAATCGGCTCATGTAGGTCTTCATAATCATCATCTTCGTCTTCTTCCCACTCGTCCTCATAAAATGCTTCATGGTCATACTCAGAAGCAGACAAGTCCAACCGAACCAAACATCACTGTGTCGGGTGTCCGTTCGGTCGGAACCGGGCGAAGCGACTGCACAATAGCGATCGCTTTGGCTAGCTCATTAGCGGTCGGACGATGGGAATCGGGATCCAAACCAGCTGACTTGCACTTTCTTTTTGCAGGGCCCAATTCCGCAGAATCGGCTCTCCTTTTGCCCGAGGAGGTATCGCCCAAGTCAGTGGGCACCCCCTCAGGTTCGGTCGGAACCGAACCGGGCTGGCCATCCAGGTCAGCAGATTTTTCGGCCTCCCGTTCCTTCAACCTACTTAAATGTTTTTCAACAGTGGCCTTAAGAAAGTTCCTGCAGATTTGGCAGTCTTCTTTGAGGTGGTCAAACCCCAGACAATACACACAGATGAGGTGGGGGATCAGCCTTGGCAAAAGTCTCCCCACACTCAGTGCAGTGTTGAAACCCAAGGGGCCAGGTTTTCTTTTTGGGTTCCTCAGACATGCCTTTAAACACAAAGTCACCCTTACCAGCGTTCAAGCCAGGCAACTACCAAATCTATCGGTTCCAACCGTGTCACAAGTCGGATGAAAGAACCGGAGAAATAGACGTTTTTTTCAGGAACCGATAGATACCGGAAAAACCACACTAAACACCTTTAAAAAAAACAGAACAAATCGCTTCGGTTTCCAACCGGACCGACTGGGAAGAAACCGAAAACAAAAAAACAATTTCTTCACAAACCACACTACTACCTACTAATACACTTACTGTACCAGGACAGAGATGTAAAGACCGAAAAAATAAAGAAGCGGTTTATTAAACCGAACGATTTTACCACAACCAAACCGAAGTGAAGGAGAGAATCTCCGGAGCGACTTCACAGCAAGGCGGAGTAAAGAATCTGACGGTTACACTGAAGAGTACCTGGGACAGAGGTTTGAAAACCGAGCTCGAGCTCAACGTTCTACGCCTTGGCATAGAGTTAACTCTTTCCTCTCCGGAGCAGGTCAAGTGCTAGGACTAACTGCATATAGTCAGAATACAGCAAGACTTCATGTTGTTTGAAAGTATACTATCGGCATTCAGAACTTACTAGCAATAATTATATTCCCCCTCGACTCAATTGACAAATTCTTTGCCCAAATGAAACTTCCTACTTTATCCACCATGCAAAAAAACAAGCTTACGTCCCCAATTTCCAAGTACGAAGTCCAAACGACAATAAAATATCTTAAGAATGCCAAGAGCCCAGGCGGCTTTGGACCAGGATTTTACAAAGACAGTAGACCTAACAGATGGCACCTCTATTAGCAGCAT
This sequence comes from Neoceratodus forsteri, assembly GCA_016271365.2. Lineage (NCBI taxonomy): Eukaryota > Metazoa > Chordata > Ceratodontiformes > Ceratodontidae > Neoceratodus > Neoceratodus forsteri. Next base: position 385,490,633 of record JADMNL010000023.1, read on the forward strand.
TATAAGCCTCTCAGCAGATAGCTGACTGCCCCATATCTTGGAGACAAGCAACCATCTCAGCTATACTGAAACTTCAAAAAAAAAAAAAAATACCCCAGCTTTGTGATTTTTATCGACCTATATCTGTATTAAATCAAGACTACAAAATGTCATGAGCATTTTAGCTCATAGATTAGATGACATATTACCCACCCTAATCCACCTGGACCAATCTGGATTGATCAAGTCCTGAAGGACTACGGACAACATTAAGCGCACTTTATATCTCCTAAATCATGCAATATCTCCACTGATACTCCTGAGCCTCGATGCCCAGAAGGCGTTTGATATAGCGAATTGGAATTTTTTATTAGCCACCATGTCCAAATTGGCATTCCCCAACACCTTCTTAGATGTCATTAGAGGAATATACACAGCCCCAGAGGCAATAGTAAAAGTCAATGGATCACATTCCACACGCTTCTCTCTACACAGAGGCACCAGACAGGGGTGCCCTCTGTCCCCTTATCTGTTTGCGATCTTCGTGGAACCTATAGCACAATTACTTAGACAGACTGGTCAGATCCAGGGATATCAGGTAGGGAACACCATACATAAAGTGGCCTACTACACGGACAACCTACTCTTATCTCTCCCATCCTGAGCACTCACTAGAAACACTTTCTAAGACCCTGGAAGAAATTGCAAGAGGGAAAATCGGAGGCTCTGATAATCTGAGGCTCCCCCTCCCCACTGACACTGCAATCGTATAACTATAAATGGAATAAACCTTTGATTACATATCTCGGAATCCAAATACTCTCTAGACTTGAAGCTACATACACAAACTATCAGGCGATAACTAAACAGATCCAATCAGATTTAGACAGATGGCTCCCTCTACCTTTATCGTTCATCTCCAGAATTCAGTCCCTACAAATGAATACTGTTCCAAAACTTCTTTATTTAATGCAAAATATCCCTCTCCCTCATACCCAGAAAGACCTAAAACAGTGGGATTCATTATTCAGGAAACATATCCGGGCAAGTCAGAGACCTAAGGTGGCCCTATCCAAACTTCAGCTTCCAAGGAGAAGGGGGATTGGCCTTACCCAACATATATAGATACTGGATAGCCACACCATCATCACATTTAGTAGCCTGAATATCCTCTGGCACTACGGCCCCAGTGTGGGTCTCGTGGGAACAATCCATGACAACTGTGCCCTTGAATTCATCCTTAATATTCCAACCTAATCAAAACAAACCACAGCTTGTTCAATGTTCACTAAAGCAATACTAAATAGCTGGATCAAATTTCTAGCCCTTCCAGAGAATTAATTTCTGGCAGGCTGGATGGGAATTCCTGCACGTAGCCCAGACTTCATACCAGCACTGACTGATCCTGCTTTTGACAAATAGTGCCCTTGGGACTATCACATACACATAGATTCTATGAGGCAGGGTTTTTTCGGAGTTTTGACCAACTCCGGGATAGATACGACCTTCCCCATCAGGACTTCTTCCGGTAACTGCAACTTAGACATTATTTAGCCCAAAAAAATAGGATTGGAAATCCCACAAATGGAGATTACCACACTACATTTCTTTTTAACATGCATCACAGGGGGAGGAGAGCAGAGCCATTTGGTGTTCCGAGCATATACCGCATTACAGAGTTCAGCCCCACAAAAAGTAGACTTGGTACAATTTCAATGGCAGGCCAAACTTTCATTACAACTTTCTAAAGACGAATGGCAACAGGTTTGGAGAGGACAACACAAAACATCAACCTCCTACTCCTGGAGAGAATTTGCCTAGAAAGTAGTCAGATATTTTTGCACTCCTCAAATTGTGGCTAAATACTCGGAGGCAGCTGACTCTGCCTGTTGGAGATTATATGGCTGTGCAGTATCCACACACACTCGTGTGTTCTGGACTTGCTCAGCCCCGAGCGAATTTTGGGAGGAAATAGGCAAAGTTATTTCAGACTCATTTGTGGATTTCAGGGCACTTATCCCCCAAGCAACTGTCCTCCTCCTTTTCCCTAAACAGATCAAACAAAAGCCACAAAAATATTTACTCAGTATACTTCTTACAGCCATAAAAAAAAAAAAATGTACAGCTCTCCTCTGGCTAACCCCAGGTACCCCCACTATAACCTCCTGGGAGAACAATTTATAAGGTCTACAGGATGGAGAGCCTTACAATCAGACTTCAGGATAGAACACAGGTAGCCCAATCATACTGGGCCCCTTGGTTCTTGCAAATTACCCAGACCAGATCTGATCCAGATAGAGTGATATGGGACCATGTAGACACTCCTCCTTCCAAAGACTAAAAGTACCGCAGGGGCTTCCAGCCAGGCCAATAAGATTATAAACGGAGAACCTGACTTGCTTCAGACAGTCCGGACCCTCCCATCTCCCTCATCATAGCACCTGTAGTATACCATTGGTAAGAATATCCTACAGGACAATCATAAGGGCCAGATCCTAGAAAATGTAAATCAGGAATACTGTATCAGTGACACCGTCTATTAATGTATACTGTGACATTAACATTTGTTTTTTAGCCTGCAAATCTACAGGGAGGCCAAAACATGATGTACAGAATTGTTTCTCTATTGCAAATTTTACGTACAGACTGTGGACTGAACAGAAATGGAGAAAACAAAAAGTTTACAAAAAAAAAAAAAAATTAATATGGCCTTCCAGGGCCTGTTGGCAGAATTTTCGTGCGACCTGGTTGAAACTCTGACAGGCCATACAGTCCCTGGTCTTGTGCTCTGGTCCCAGGCAAAGAAGGCAGAGGGAATGGCAGTCCTTACATGGGAGCTGCAAGCCGCAGGAATTGCACTTGTTTTTATGAGACTTGGTAGAAGTCGGAGAAGACATGCACGAAATCAATAATTTCGATCAAAAATAAGAAATAAAAATAGAGAGAAAAAAAGATGAAAATACTCACCCAAAATAGCAAACGACTGAAGCATCATTCTCCGCAAGGTCAGACGTGCATAAATTGACTGTGGGAAAGAACTGGATGGCGGGTGTGGGGCCCGTCCACTATACAGGGTCACACTGACATCTGTCATGTGATGTCGGGTCGGCAGTCCCCCACCAGACTCTGCTAGCTAAAGTTTTCCGTGTGATACTAGCACCTGACGGCTCAGTCCTAATGGTTATTACCTACCGCAAGAGCCCCCTCGAAGTAATATCACAAGGACTGGTTACAGTACATAGAATGCCCAGTACTTTCATAAAATTCAGTTTCTTTCCGTTCTAATGAAAAAGACTGCTGTGAGATTGAGTAAAATAGGGGATCTTCATGGATTACTACATTTTAGTAATGAATACCTAAATTAAATGCACTTTGAGTAATTATAGCAAGATGAATCTGCATATATTAAATAGATGTTTTAAGTGTTAACCTGGACACAAACAGTTATGAATAGTGTTAAAATAGTTATGAATGTGGTCTCATGTCTATTTTTACAAGGTATGTGTATTCCAGGTTTTTTAATTATTTCTGGCATACAGCACTTAAGCATTTTGCACTTGATGTCACAGGTTAGGTTATCTTTGCTGTTTGTACCCCTTTACGGTTTATAAATATAAGGGAGCATTCTATTGGTCCAGTGATACCTTCGAGAAAACGCTTACTTGCATGAAACGCGTCAGGTGACATGGATCTGTAGCACACTGCAGGGAGGGGAACTGTATTGGCTGTTCTGAGCTTCCTACATCATGCTTGCACTTTAATAAAATGAAGCACTATTTTGAAGCCAGCTTGGAATTATGCTCTCTTCAATGAATACTCGTACTTTGTAGATTCAGAGACACAGGCTGCAAAGCATGTGCCGGTACCATTTATGTTTTGAACCCCCTATTTATTATTCTATTTATAGTTGAAACGTTCGGTAGCAGGACAGTCCTGAAAACAGGACGGCCTAGTGACCACATTTATTTATTTGCAGGACAGTCCTGAAAACAGGACTGCCTATTGACCACATTTATTTATTTAAGTCTTTGGTAACCAGGTAAGTGTGCTGATCCAGGGGACCGTTTTCAGGCACGACCCAGGCCACAGCAGGTGGCAATACAGGAGAAACGTATTATACAGGGAGTATGAGCTAGTGCATATACAGACATCACTGGTGGACAAAGTAAGGCACACAGGAGAAAAATCACATAAGGAGATGCTGTACAACTTATAACTAAAACAAAACAGTTCAGCAGGATAATAAAAAAAACTAACTACATTATTTACAGCAGGATAACTGAGTGTAAATAAGTGCATGACATGAGAACTCGCTGAGACACTGTTGAGAGGGAGTACATGAAACATGTATTGAGGGAGATTAGACAGGACACACTGATAGTGGGAAAGAGGCTTGAGGAGACCAAGCAGCCTAGAAGGGAAAGGCTGGTGTGGTCCGAGAGAGAAGATTAGCCAGGTGAGCAGCAACACCAATGCCCAGCCAGCGGATTTGAGATGTACCATGAAGATGCGTGGGTGTCCAAAAATAGAAACACAGACTTTGTCGGCAGATAAGGACCGCTTGGCCCATCTAGTCTGACCATTTCCCTACCTACAGGATAGGCCGCAGATCCTAGTTAACCAACAGCCTATTTCTTCCTACCCCCCACAAGAATTGCCTTATGTCTGTCCCATGCATTCTTGAATTCTCCCACAGTTTTAGACCCCACAACCTCCTCAGGAAGGCTGCTCCATACATCCACTACCTTCTCTGTGAAATAATACTTCCTCACATTGCCCCTGAACCCCCTATCTTTAAATTGTGTCCCCTTGTTCTTGCACATCTCTTTTTCTGAAAGATGCTACCCTCTTGGACTTTGTTGATTCCACTGAGGTACTTAAAAGTTTTTATCATGTTCCCCCCTTTCCTTAAGGGTATACATATTAAGCTCCTTTAGTCTCTCCTCATACGGCTTCTCTTGCAGACCCTGCACCATTTTAGTTGCCCTCCTCTGGACTGCCTCTATCCTGTCTATGTCCTTGCGGAGATGGGGTCTCCAGAACTGGACACAGTACTCCAGATGGGGTCTCACCAACTGTCTGTACAGAGGGATAACAACTTCCTGTTTTCTGCTGCTGATGCCTCTCCCTATGCATCCCAGTATACCCCCAGCCCTCCCTACTGCCTTCTCACATTGATTGCTAACCTTAAGGTCATCTGATATGATTACCCCCAGGTCCCTTTCCTTTTTTTTTTTGGTTGTTACTACCTCCCCACTGTGTATTCTTCCCCTGGGTTCTTGTTTCCCAGGTGCATTATTTTGCACTTCTTTGCATTGAATCCTAGCTGCCATATTTCTGACCATTCCTCCAACCTTGCCAAGTCCCTTCTCATCCTTTCCACGCCTACTTGTGCATCAACCCTGTTGCAGATCTTTGTGTCATCTGCAAAAAGGCATACCTTTCCTTCCAGTCCCTCTGCAATGTCACTTATGAAAACATTAAAAAGGACTGGACCCAATACTGAACCCTGCAGTACCCCACTAGTAACCCCTCTTTCTTCAGAGTGGACTTCATTTACAATTACCTTCTGTGTCCTGTTGTCCAGCCAATGTTTTACCCAGGCTACCACCCTGGGACCCACTCCCAGGCTGGTTAATTTGACTATTAATCTTTTGTGGGACTCTGTCAAATGCCTTGCTAAAGTCTAGGTAGGCCATGTCCACAGCCCCTCCCTGGTCTACTACTTTGGTCACCCAGTCAAAAGAAATCTATTAGATTAAGTCTGACATGACCTTCCCGCTGTGAACCCATGCTGCCTTGGGTCCTGTGCCCCACTGGCCTCTAGGTACTCAACTATTATTTCCTTCAGAAGGGACTCCATCACTTTCCCTACCACAGAGGTCAGACTGACAGGTCTGTCGTTTCCTGCCTCTGTCTTGGTCCCACTTTTGTGAAGGGGAATCACATCCGCCTTCCTCCAGTCCTCGGTACCACACCATCCTCCCATGATTTATTAAAAAGAGTTGCCAGTGGTTTCACTAGTTCCTCCATTAATTCTTTTAGAATTCTGGGGTGAATTCAATCAGGCCCCATTGCTTTGTCCACCTTCAGTTTTAGGAGTTCTTGCAGAGCCCTTTCTTCTGTGAAAGGACTGAGATCGACCCCCCTATCAAGAGTGCTTCTGTTAACTGGATTAGGCACTTCCCCCTCCTCTTTTGTGAATACTGAGCAGAAATATTCATTCAGTATCCCTGCTTTTTCACTGTCCCCTTCTGCCCACCCACCGTTCATTCTATTCAGCCTCACATCCCTCCCTTTGTCTTTCTACGCTCGCTGATGTACCTATAAAAGGTTTTATTCCCCTTCTTAACTGAGTTGGCTATCTTTTCCTCAAGTTTAGGCCTTTGCTATTCTGACTTCCCTCTCTGCTTACTTCTGCCTTAACTGGTACAGCTCTCTGTCCTGCTATTTCTGTGTTTCCTTATACTTCCAGAATGCTATCTTTCTTCCTGACTTTCACAGCCACCTCTTTTGAGAACCATAGTGGCTTTTTCTTTCATTTTGATTTATTTGCTTCACACAAAGGCTTGTGCCTCTGTGATGGCAGTTTGATGATTCCCATTGTTGCTCCACACCTCCTTCTAGCCTGTTTGCTAGTGCTTTTCTGAGGCACTCTCCCATCTTGCCAAAGTCAGCCCTCCTGAAGTCCAGTACCCTCACTTTTGTATGGCTTGACTCTGTAGCCGAGTTTAACGTGAACCACACTGTTTGATTGTCACTTGTTCCCCAGATGGCAACCCACTTCTAGATCTGAGATCCTTTCACTGCCCCGTTTGATGACGAGGTCTAAGATTGCTCCCTCACGAGTGGTTCGAAACTAGCTGTCTGAGGCCTGCCACCTGTAGGGTATCAAGAATGGCCCTGCTCTTGGATGTGGCTGCAGCAAATGTGCTCAGTTAACATCTGGCATATTCAGGTTTCCCATCAACAGTATCTCCCTTTCTCTGCCATTCTAAGAATGCCTTCTGTCATATCCTTGTCCATTCCCTCCTGACACAGGGGTCTGTACCTAACCCTGTGGGACTGTTGTTCCCTTTCCAGTCTCCAAGGTGACCCACAGTGCCTCCTCTCCTCCCTGTTTACTCTTTTGTTCAGTTGCTTTTATCCTTCCTTACATAGAGAGCTACTCCTCCCTTCTCCCCTGCCTGTCTCTCCTGTAGGTTATGTGCCCTGGTATGTTAACATCCCAGTCATGGTTCTCTGTGTACCATGTTTCTGTGACTGCTACGATATCCAAGGCATCCCTCTTCCATCAAGGCCACCAGCTCAGGGAGCTTGTTGCCCAGACTACGGGCACTGGTACTCATTACCCTCCATTTCCTGATGGCCTTACTCCTTTTTGCCCCATCCCTGTCCTTCTTGCCTTTGTCACTTTCTCCATTTACCCCAGCCCTTCTCCCTATCGACACCTCTATGTTGGTGTTTACTGCACTTACTACCGTGATTCTTTTTGGGGGCTAGGATTTCCCTGCTCCTTTCCAGTGCCTCCCCCCTTGGCTAGTTTAAATGCTTGTCAATGAAGCATTTAAACCTATCAACTAGGATCCTGGTTCCCCTCCTGGACAGATGCAACCCATCATGCCAGTATAGGCTTGCATTACTCCAGGTGGATCCCCAGTCCCCATTGAAGCCAAATCCCTCAGCTCCACACCAGTTTTTCAACCACTGATTGAATCCCATGGTGCGGAACACCCTAGTCTCTCCTACGCCATAGATGGGCAGCACCTCCGAGAAGGTTACCATGCGTGCTATTTGTCTAAGGCCCCTCCCCAATTCCACAAACTCTTCCTGCACTTCTTTAATCCCTTTCTTAGCCAGGTCATTTGTCCCTAGGTGGACAATGACATCCAGCTCCCTCCCCTGTGCAGCTGCTCTGGCAATCCTGAGGATTCACTCCCTGTCCTTCCAAGCCATGGCGCCAGGCAGGCACCTTACCTCCCTCTCCCCTTCCTCCCCCGGTTCTACCTTCCTAACAATGGAGTCCCCCACCAGGAGTTTTTTCCTTCCCCTGCGGGGTCTCCTGCCACCATCCTGTGTGCCTCCTTTGTGGAGGTTCCCAGCATCCTCCTTGGTCTCCACTGCGGGTGCCTCCATAGAGGAACCACACTTTGCCAGAAGGAGCGGACAGGCGCGGGTGACTATTTCACAGAGTGGGAGCAGCTACAGATAATGCTTTTCCACCCATAGCCGAGGAGACTTTTGGGATTACCAGCGGTGGAGTGGGGGGGAAGGGGACTGAGGACGCATGCAAACATCTCAAGGGAGCTCTGGTGTTAAGGAGAGACATATAAGGGGAAGCATCACCATGCCTGATGACACTGTCCAGAATGCAGCCAAGCGCATAGTCAAATATGTGGTGGTGTGGGAGCCAACCTAGTGTCTGGTAGAGGTGACAGTGGTGGGTGGAGTAAGGCACCAGGAGAGTGAAACAACAAATGTTATACGTCGAGCAGAGGAGCGCACGCATGGCCGAGAATGCATGTGAGTAAATGGGGGAGCAATAAGTTGCCTTGTACAATGGCTATGCGGGCTTCCCTGGTCAGGAACCACTTAATCCGGTAAGCCGCGCCAAGTTTCTAGTTAACACAACAGATGACGGAGGTGACATGATCGGTGTTGGGGGGTTGGGGTCCAGGATTACACTCAGATATTTGAAAGTTAAAACATTTTCAAGTGCAGTATCACCTGATGTCATTACGGAGAGTGGACCCTGCCTTGGAAACCTTTGATAGGAAGGATTTAGATCCAAACAGCATGGATTTAGTTTTTTTTGACATTTACAAGTAGGCAGTGTGACGGTGTGGTGGCCACATAAATTTGTGCATCCTTCAAAATTCCTTGTGTGGGACTTTATTACTGATCCAAAAAATGACACTGTGGCAATGTGCCAACTCAAGCCAGAGTAAGCCGTGGCAAGAAAGGGTCTCATGTTGGCCAGGTGGACAGCATACCCATCTTAAAGTCAAACATATGACTAGATGGTAAGTACATCAGCGGAAACTATCTGCATGTGGTTTGGGAGATGACGGTGAGGCAGAGAATACAGTGGAGGAAAAGACTTAAGGAAGAGTAGGTAGTCGGTAGTACCCCTGAAAGAGTGAAATCACTGACAAGCAGCAGCATCACCCTGACAAACCCCTCAGCCATATCACAAGTTTCTTGACACTGTCTCGGTCTGCGACATCCTCCAAGCAACGCGTTACCTACACAAAACTGTTCCCAAGCAGCACCCACTCAAAAACTATCCAGCTAACTATTACTAGCAATGTGAATTCTCCCTCCAATCATTCAGTGGCCAGGGAATGGAATGCTGCCGCGGCAGAGAGGATTACTGAACTTCTCCCTACTCACCTGTAACAGTAATTCTAGGGAGTCGTATATGTTGTTCATCCACACTATCTGGCAGGTACCTTGCCGCTTTAAGTTGTGCCGGAAGGTCTTCAAGCTGGCTCCTCCCACCCACCCGGGTGGTTTAACCCTCAGCTCTGCCCCATGATGCCAGATTTAGACCGCTGGCAGCCAGGTGTGTGCGTCGAGGTCGGAAGGGTCCGTAGGTTCGTTACGCAAAGACTTTTGCCATAACAGTAGATCTTCTAGGAATGTCTCTTGCACTAAGTTATTACTTCTGGGAGTTCCCGATAGGTGGTGCTCTCACAGCAGTTTTCCTATAGCAGTCTCCACACCAGGGACCACCCACACGACCTCACTTCCTGGGCTGTGCCTATAAAAGTGGGTGGCCCCTGGTAAGCTTCATTCCCCGCCGGTTTCAGCTCATAGTGGCGAGAGACCAGGGGGAACCAAGGTACCATAGCCTCCCAACCCTATATTGTTTTCCCTGTTACAGAATGGCAGGGGGTCGAAGGGAGGGAAGCTACTTACTGCAAGAGACATTCCTAGAAGATCTACTGTTACGGCAAAAGTCTTTGCGTAATGAACCATCTTCCACGGAATGGTCTCTTGCAAGAAGTCATTACTTCTGGGAGATTCCCAAGCAATTATGTCCAAATAGGGTTGACAATAATAATAATAATAATAATAAGCCCTGTATAGTTTATAAATACAAGGTCTAAAGTGTGTGTATGTGTATATATCTATCACCATTGTGTTATTGGCCTCTATGTATAGCCAAATGAAAGCTGCACATAGCAGTACCAATTACTAAGAACATTATGATTCATCTCATAATATTAGAAAGTAAGATTCTTTTCAACATGTGTATAGTAGCACTGTCTGAGGTTGAGACAAAAAAAAGGGTCTACCACTATACAGGTAGAGTGTATCGTGATGTGATGGGGTAATGACCCGTAGCAATGAGTATATATTGTCTGTAATGGCGGATGTGTAAAAACCCCGCGTAAAAGGGCCGTAGTCTGTTTCTCAGATGAATGCTCCCTGCAAAAAGTCTCCGAGGCCTAGAGGAGACCGGGGCGGGGGCTAAAGAATTAATGAAAGGCAGAAGTACCCGCTCGTCCTGGCAGGCGGTCCTTCATAAATTTATAAAGGGTAGATGTATTCTTTGTTGATCTTTCTTTGCCGCCAACGTGTCCTCTTTTAGTACAGTAATTTTCAGCCTTGTAAGAATAATTATACTGAGAGCGTTGTTTATGGTACAGGTTCTGAACCATTTTCAATTGTCTCCCTGAGGTTTGCAGGTTGTCCAGCATAGTTTGTGCACCTTGACGAAAGAGATTTTCACCCAAAAAGGGAGCGTTAGCCACTGTACATTGGATATCAGGTGCAAGACCTGAGACTTTGAGCCATGCCTGACGGCGTATAGCAATTCCGGCAGCTGAGACTCTGGCCGAAGCGTCGGCAATAACATATCCCGACCTTAGTAGGTGACGGGAGAGGGAAGTAAGTTTATTGATCACTGATGCGAGTTGTTCTTTTTCAGAGGATGTAGGTAATCTATCAATGACCTCTGAAGCAGAAGCGGTCACTGTGCACTGAAACTTCAGCATATGTCCCACATAATTAAGTATTCTAATAATTAATGTGCTTAAAGAAAACACTTTCTTCTCCATATGATCAAAACGTTTGGAGTCTTTCAGGAGGTATTGTACTTTTATGTCTTGGTTTTACAGTACGGTCATGAGCTGCTGTAGTAACCACTGATAAAGCCTATGTGCTTTTCGAGGCAACTCCTGTGCAATCATGGGTCGACTCTATGCCTCTGATCGTATTTTTTAAATGCTGGTATGAAAGGTGGGACCGCCCGGATGGGTGCGTCTGGAATGTCTAGATAGTCCGCCATATCTTTACTTAATTTATCTTGTTCCATTGTGGTAAACCCCATGGTTTTTTGTATCTGTAACATCATTTCTGGGAATGACAGGTCATCCAGTGGGGAAAAGACCTTTATTGGTCATACCACGTCGTCATCCCAATAGGACGGTATAGAGTAAGGGGAGTCTGAGCCCCGTCTGGTAGGGGAACCGTCAGAATATATGTCTTTAGAAGGTTCCAAAATAATATGAGAATCTCAATAATATGCCACTGAAGGTTCAGGAGAAGGCAGGAATGGTGAGTGTTCTAGCTCCGGACGTGCCTGTTTTGATGGAGGCGGAGACAGTCTGTGAGTGTGGTCTGTTTAATAAATCGGGTGTCTGGTTATCAAAACCCAAAGTTTTTAAAACTTTACTATCTGTTCTACATTTGCCACTTGTGAGGATGGAATATCCATATAGGAGGGATCGGAGCCCTGTGTACTTGGAGCCGGAGAGTCAGTTTATGCCTCCTGATAATGTGACCTGGTACATATTTGATGAGTGTCTTGTATGAGTGCAAAAGAAGCAGGTTTGCCTTTGCGTTCAGTAGTATATGATCCCATACTTTATGGAGACGCAGCCTCACAGGCATCTTTTGATACATTGTTATAAACTGTTTCATGGCTTTGAGTTGCCAATACTTTGTGTGGATACCCCATTAATGGAGTGTATGCCTTTAATTGTGGTCTATGATGTAGAGGTTGCTCTGTCGATGGTGGGATTCGTTCCGTCGATGGAAAAGTGAAAGCATGCCTTGTCGACGGTGGGATACTCCTCATTGACGATGGGAAAGCAGGTGCAGGCTCCATCGACAGTGGGATACTTCTCGTCGATGATGAAGACCTGTGAGCCTGCTCCGTCGACGGTGGGGTACTCCTCATCGACAATGGGGAAGCCAGGGCATGTCCAGTCGATGGTGGTATACTTCTGGTCGATGAAGATCTGTGAGTATGCCCCGTCGATGGGGGAAGTTGTCCCATCGACAGTGGAGCAAGTAGAGTGTGCTCCGTTGACGGAGGAGGGGCTCTCATCGATGAGTCTTCTGGAACACATCCATCGATGGGGGAGTTATTCCCTGTTGACGATGAATGTAGTAGCATCTCTGACATCGACGGAAGAGCTGAAGAATGATGCCCAGTCGACAGGGAATGTTCTTTTCTGTGAGAAGTTCAACTTCTATGTTCTTTTGATGATGCAGAAGTGCCTGCCGTCAACAGGGGGATATCGCCAGTCAACGTAGAGTGCCTCCTTGATGAGGCATGTTTCGTAGATATGACCAGTGAACTGCGGTCTGGCAGGACTTTTGGTGAGGGTATTTCCTTCACCTTTTTACTTCTTGAAGAGGACTCTGTAGTTTTGGAGCCCTTTGATCGAGTCCCTTGAGTCTGTAACTGGGAAATATCTTCCATCATTAATGCTCTTGGCCGAGCACCGGAATCTGGTGCCGTGTATTAAGCTCAGGCACCCCAAGCTGTGGGTTCAATCCACATCGAAGACTGCTTGCAGAAGACTTTCTAGCTGCTGTCAGAGCTGAAGCTGGTGGGAAATGAACAGAGCTTACTCAGGGTCACCCACTTTTATAGGCACAGCCCAGGAAGTGAGGTTGTGTGGGTGATCCCTGGTGTGGAGACTGCTAGAAGAAAACTGCAGTAAGAGCGCCACCTATCGGGAACTCCCAGAAGTAATGACTTACTGCAAGAGACCATTCTGTGGAAGATCAACTGTTACAGGTAAGTAACCTGCTTTTCTAGGGACATGGATATGTTGTTCAATCCACACTATCTGGCAGACTCCTAGAAGTTCTCCGGGAGGAGGAGGGAAGGAGGCAAGGCGCACACCCCCTACTTAGTGAACAGGGACTGGAGAACTGAGGCCCCAAAACCAGCATCCCGGCGTGACTCAAGGACAATGTGGTAATGGGAAATGAAGGTGCGTGCTGACTTCCAGGTAGCAGCCCTGAAGATTTCCTGGCAGCGGTATGACGGGTGGAATGAGCCCCAAGCCCTATAGAAGGCTCCCTACCCGCCAACCTATGGCGGAGATCAAAGCAGGAAGTGATCCACCTGCCAATCGTCCGCTTTGCTGCCGGTCTGCCAGGTCCAGCTTCAGCGTAGGTGACAAACAGCTGGCGAACCTCTCCCCCAAACTTCCACCGTACGCTCTTTATAGTAGGCCAGCACATCTCAGATCCAAGGTATGGAGCCTGTACTCTGCCTCAGAGGTGTGACTGGGGTACACCACCAGCAGAGTCAACACCTAATTAAGGTGAAACTCCGACACCACCTTCAGAAGAAATTTCGGGTGGGGGCGCAGGACAACTTTGTCCCTATGGAAGACCAGGTAGGGAGCTTCAAAGGAAAGCGCCTGGAGCTCTCCAATCCTTCTGGCTGACGTGATAGCCACCAAGAAAGCGGTCTTCCACGACAAGTGAGAGATGTCACACCTGTGCATCAGTTCAAATGGCTTGCCCACGAGTTTAGCCAATACCAGCAGTAAATCCCACAGAGGTGGTGGTTCACGCACCAGAGGGGATATGTGATCTAGGCCCTTGAAAAAGCGCCAGACCACCTTCTCCTGCGCCACCGACCGCTTATCGGCCTGCGTCCAGTAAGCAGAGACAGCTGCCAGGTGTACCGTGAGGGTAGTCGACCAAAGCCCCTGCTGGGAGAGGGACCACATGTAGTCCAAAATGCTAGCCAGCGGACAGGACGAGGAGTCCAACCCCTTGCCCGGACATCAAATGCTCTTCCATTTGAAGGCATAGCATTTTCTGGTCAATTCCTTGTGGGAAGCCTCAACGTTGAGGACCTCATCGGAGAGACCCAAGACCTGGAACTCTAATCGCTCAGGAACCAGTCTGTCAGGTGCAGGGATTGAAGGTTCAGGTGGAATACCTTCCCCTGACTGAAGAACAGCAGGTCCGGGCAGGCTGGAAGCCGCCTCAGGAGCCTGGAGCAGAGGCTGAGGATATCTGGATATTAGAACTGGCGGGGCCAGTCTGGGGCTACCAGGAGCACCTGTGCCTTGTCCCTCCTGATCTTGAGGAACACCTCGAGGATCAAGGACAGAGGAGGGAAGGTGCAGAACAGGCCTGGAGTCCACGGCCTCGAGAAGGCATCCCCCAGCAGCGAACCCTGCTGAGGGGGGTGGGCATGGCACAGTCTCAGCTTGGCATTCTTCCTGGAGGCGAACGGGTCCACCTGAGGGGTGCCCCAGTGAGTGAACAGATTCTCTGAACTAACTCTGGCAGGAGAGACCACTTGTGAGATGCATCGCCTATCCGGCTGAGGGCATCAGCCAGACTGTTCAAGGCTCCTGCCACATAAATGGCTAGGAGATCCGCCTCCAGGCTGATCACGAGGGACCAAATGTGAAGAGCTTCCTTGTACAGGAGCAAGGAGCGTGTCCCACCCTGTCTGTTGAGACAGTACATGGTCGTGGTGTTGTCCGTCTGGACGTGGACCATTTGACCCCGAACAAATAGAGCGAAGGCGGTCAGGGCCAGCCAGACCACTCGGAGCTCCAGCAGGTTGATGTGGCATCGGGACTCCTGAGGGGACCAGAGTCTGTGGGCTCCGTACTTCCCCAGATGGGCACCCCAACCCAGAGAGGCATCGGTCATCAGGATGACCGTCGGCTCAGGGTGAACAAACGGGATCCCTTCCTGCAGGTGGGATGGGACTAGCCACCACTGGCGACCATCCTACATCCTCTGGGTCACAGGAACCAGATGGTCGAGATGACCTGAGCGCTGAGACCACTGGCTAGCCAGTTCCCACTGGAGGGAACACATATGCCAGCGGGCCCATCGGACCACGCTGGTGCAGACCGCCATGTAGCCCAGAAGATGCAGAAGTCCCAGGCAAGGCACAATTCCCCAACCAGAAATGATTGGGCAAAGGAGGAGAGAACCGCAGCCCTGTCCACTGTGAGCAGAGCTCTGGCTCGGCAGGAGTCAAGCTCTGCCCCAATGAACTGGATCACCTGCACAGGCACTAGTTCCAACTTGGCTTCGTTTATCAGGAGGCCAAGGTCTAAGCAAGTCCGGAGGGCCAGATCCCTGGACCGCTCCACCTCCAGCCTAGAGGGGCCTGCTATTAGCCAGTCGTCTAGGTAAGGGTACACCCGGACCCCTCGGGGCTTCAGGAATGCTGCCACCACTGCCCTGCATTTGGTGAAGACCCTGGGGGCTGAAGAAAGGCCAAAGGGCATGGCTTGGAACTCGTAAAGGGTTCACTCTGCCCAAAAGCAGAGGAACCGCCAGTGGGAGACATGGATCAGGATGTGGAAGAACGCGTCCTGAATATCCAGGGAGCAGAACCACATTCCTTGCTCCAGAGATGGTATTATCTGTGCCAGAGTTACCATCCAGAAGGAGCATGACCTCAGGAACTTGGTTTAGATCATGCAGATCTAGAATGGGGCGCCAGCCCCCAGGCCGTTTCGGGACCAGGAAGTACATGGAAAGGAACCCTGGGTTGGGAGGAGGATCCAACACCTTGCAGATAACCCCCCTTCTGGAGGAGCTGATCGATGTCTCGGAGAGCCTACTGGGAGGCTGTGGACCCAGTAGGCCCCCCCCCATAGGGCGCATGCTCAGAAGAGAGAGACCTGCTCGAATTCCAGAGGGAAGCCCCTGCCGACCACTTCCAGCAACCAACGGTCCATGGTGATAACGGACCAGGCGGAAAGGAAGTGGCTGAGCCGGTCCCCCACAAGGGGACCCAGGAAAGGCGTGACGGGGTTGGGGGAGGCACCCCGCAACCCGGAAGGCTTGGAAGAGGAGGGGGAAACGGCCGAGGAGCTGCTGGGACCCTTCCCCCGGGCTTCTTAACTGAGGAACACATGGACTTGGCTCTAGGGCACCAAACACTGAGCCTGCTGGCCCTGCTGCTGGGCTGGTCTAGTCACAGAAGCGGAGATAGTAGGGTTTACACTTCTGGTAGTGGGGACCCTTGTCCTTCTGAGCAGATGTGACAGAATCCAAGGTGGCACTGGATTTCTTAATGCACTGGAGGTGACCCTCCACACCAGGCACGAACAGGTCGGTGCCCAGAAAAGGGACATCTTCTAGCTTGTGCTGGGTATCTGCCATGAAGGTCGAGATTCGCAGCCAAGCCCTGCGGCGCACTGCCACTGCAGCAGCTGCGGAATGGACACACGAATCGCCGATATCCACAGCAGTCTGGAGCTGCTGCTTAGCCACTGCTCTAACCCGATCCTGGACCTGCTTAACCGTGGTTTGGAGGTTAGCTGGCAGATGAGGAAGTCCCTCATCCAGGGTGCTCAACAAGACGTGCGAGAAGTGTGCCATCATAATGTCCGAGCTGGCCTGGCGAAGACCCAATGAGGAGGCAGCATAAAAACCTTTTTGCCCGAGTGGTCCAATTTCTTAGACTCCTTATCCGGGGGCTTGTCCACGTCCCGGGTGTTGCTGGAGTGCCGAAAAACAGTCTGCCACCAACCCCTCAGCCGAGGGGTGCTTTGTGAAGCCAGAGAAGGAACTTGTGGGGACCACATACTTGCGGGCCATCCAGGCAGAGCAAGAGGCTGGATGCTGTCATAACTAGTGCCAGACCAATGGCCTCAGAAACAGGGAAGGCCTCCGTGGGGGAATCCTCTTTATCCAGGATCTCCGTCAAGGGATATCTGGCCCGCTTTTGCACGGGTTCGAGCGGCATCCCGGTGAACTCAAAGATGAGCTGAAGAATGCCAAGGAATGAGGAAGGGCTCTTGTCCACGGAGAGACCCCCTAAGGACTCCAGGTCCACTGGACGGGAGTGCAACGAGGAGACTTCAGACTCCGAAAATTCTGCATACAGCTGACGACCGCCCGAGTCACTCTCCACTTGCCGAGGCCGATCGGGGGTGAGAGTGACTGACAGCCAATGGGGCAGACCCAAAGCCAGAGAAGTCTTAGATGGCGCCCAATTTTTCAGCTGAGGCAGTGGTTCCACCACAATGGGCGGGGGAGCCAGTGTCGGCCGAGCTGGCAGCGCCAGAACCAGATCCTCAACCAAGGAAACTGTGGAGGGAGTCAGCCATTAGGGCAACAGCTATTTAAACAGCCGGCGTAGAAGCCGGCGTCGGCTTAAAGACAGTCGAATGAGCTGCTACCACATTAAATCCTCATAGCACTGATGCAACTTGTGCCGCAGCCTCTCCTCATCCGAGAAGTAAGAGGAAGAACAACAGCGACACCGCTTTCCACGATGTCAGGACCGAGACTACCAAAGGTGGCAGGATTTACCCGATGCAGACGTGGACACAGAGACTGAGATTTTGACCGTCAGCAACACAGACGGTGGCTCGAGGAAGGAGCAGAGGAGACCCACTGCCCCTACGGTTCAGGGTCCTGGGCTGGAGACTTCGGTTCAGGAGGCTGAGCAGAGTCCCCAGAAAACACCGGAAGCACCAGTGTCTGAGAAAGAGTTGTCGGCCTCCGCGGTTGACAACCCGTCGACGGGCGTCTCGTCTGACTGGTCTGACGGGGACACCGTGAAACCAGCGGCCAGGCCACAACATCGCCCAAAGTTGAGAGCAGACAGTCCGGAGAACGAGATCTCTCCCACTCCCAAGAGCGTTGATGGTGGGTCTTACCTTTTTTCAGATCCTTCTTCCGGGACCGAGGGGTGTGAGACCCAGAAGGACCATCCCCTTTAGACAAGAGGGACTGGCACAGCTCCAGAAAGGAAGCTGTGTAAGAAGAGCCCAGCTGGAGCGGAACAAAGGCTGAAGCCAAAGAGGAGCTTGCCCCGGCCTGAGCTGCCTCCTCCTCGAGGGCCATGAGCTGTTCAAGCTGTTCTTGTTGTTCCAGAGCCCGCCGCCGGACACCACCCAATGAGCCTCCTTCGATTTGACTGGCGGGTAAAGTTTCCTCCGGTCACCCCAGCTGAAGTCAGGCAGCACAGTCTTCGAGCACCAGAGAAAAGGACAGACAGATCGCAAGCCTGCAGATCATGGTCATGCCCAAGGCAGTAAACGCACATGATATGGGGGTCGATGCGAAACATCTTCAGCCCGCAAGGGCACAGACTGAACCCGGGAACGGACACATCTTCCATCACAGCCACATGAGAAGGTGGAGAAGACTGAATTTGAATGAGTTTAAGGGTAAGTTTTGGGAAAAAATCCTAAGATCTAAGATCCGGGGCCTGCAAAATGCGAGAGCGCTAAGGAGGGAACCAGAGCTTCCAAGTGGTAAGGAAGATCTGGCACCATGGGGCGGAGCCGAGGGTTATACCACCTGGGTGGGTGGGAGGAACAAGCATGAAGACCTTCCAGCACATCTTAAACCGGCAAGGTACCTGCCAGATAGTGTGGATTGAACAACATATCCACGTCCCTAGAAAAAAAAGTTTCACATGCCCTGCCAACATTCCTCCAATTCGTACATCCATCTTACAACAGATATGTGGAGCAGTGGATCAACAGCTGCTAGTTCATTTATGTGCATAACAGCACACTGGATAAAACTGAAAGGGTTTTTGATCATTAGGCAGGCAGCAAATGCAAGTGACCTAATTGTAATGGAAGCTACATGCCTGGATTCACAAGCATACAATACCGGCTATGAAGAGCATGCTTGATTTGCACACCGAGGACAAATATTTTGGCATCAGTACTGGAGGAGACAGACTTTTGGTTGAATACAGGGTCCTTAAAGGCAAGCTTCATGGCCACAGACAACGGTGCAAACACTGTCAAGGCTATTTGTGATGGTGGTTTTGCACGGGTGCCCTGTTTTGCACACTGTCTAAACCTGGTTGTACAAGAGTTCTTGCCACAATTTGACATTAAGGAAGTACTTACCCTGTGCCTTCCAATTTTTGGCCGTTCTGCATGGTCCGAAAAGGTCAGGGACCAGTTACAAGCACTGCAATTAAAAAAGGCCTGCCTCAGCACCAATTAAAGCAGAAGGCTGCCACGAGGTGGAATTCGATCCTGTATATGCTGGAGCAGATGTATGAACAGAAGTAAATGTTGCTTCATACAAGCCGTGACAGTTCTGGAGCTTCTATGTCCCCGACAACAGATTAGTGGAGGTTTATGGATGCATAGATTTTGATCTGGAGTTCTTTTAATCATGCCACACAGTCAGTGAATGGGGACACTGCCTTTATTAGCCAGGCCATCCCACTGCTCCAGGTGCTGAGGCAGACCATCTGCAATATGCAGCAGCAGTTTGAGGCAACAGGTGACACTGCAAGTTGTGCATCGTCTAAACACATACCCTATGTATTGAATCATAAAAGACACCTGAATGTTATCCTGACATCTGTGGATTTTAGTACTGCAACAATGTCGGACCCACAGTGCAAAGGGGTTTTCGGCCATAATTTGATGGTGGCAATCAGAAAGCTGAGCATCGACCGTCCCAGTGGTGTAGAGGGCTAAGGCGCTGGCGCCCTACCTCGACCCACGATGGCGACCCGGGTTCGGAACGAGCCCGGGGCAGAGTCAGTGGGGGAGAAGCAAGAGGGTGGAGCCATGGGCGACTCCCCAGTGGAGGCTGAAGGAAGCCAGGCCAGGAGGGCCCAGGCAGTAGGCCAGGGGTGAGGAAAGGAGGCCATTACGGGGCTGTTCGGTAGCATCTTGGCCTGACTCCCTGGGGTCTCGGAGAAAACCAGGAGAAAAATTAATGCTGGTCGGCAGGGTGACAGACCCCCCCCCGCATGCGCGCCTCCAGGGCCGGGCAGGTAAGAGCCGTGATTCTGGGGGCGGGGTTATTGATGGGGCCGACCGGCAGGAGAGAAAAAATGTTCCGTGATAAATTAAAAAAAGAAAGCTGAGCATCTGCAAAGACTGCTGATCAGTCATGTACACAGTTCGAAAATGCTAAAAACAGCATACTGAGATGAGACACAGTGTCACCCTCACCAACAGTCAGCAAGGGAAAAGTGAGAGATATGGAGCTACAGCTTCAACATCTATCAGAAAGACAACCAGAAAACTGCCTCCAAAATCAAATCCTCTATGGGCAGTTCGTGAACAGACTGGCACTGCAACTTGTGAGGAGAAGAAGGAGGAACCATCGGGGGATGCAAGACTAAAGGCAGCAGCCATATCTGCAGACGCATATATGGTAGACCCAAAAAACCTTGGGGCTGATGATGAACCCCTGTTGTATCGGAACAAAATTAGAGGCCTGCACTGGCAGATGTGGCTTTTAAATATTTAACCTGCCCACCATCTAGTGCCAGTTCTTAATGTGTGTTCAGTGCAGCAGTGGCAATCACAGACCAATGTACAAACCTATCCCCCCAAAATGTCACTATGTTGACATTCATTAAAATAAACAGCGCACATATACCTCCTAATCGAAGTGTATCACTTCTTGGCACCACTGACACACCAGGATGAAGCAGGGAAGGACAATCACCCACCACAGAGGTAGATGTGGATTTAATGGATACAGGTGAAAATTCAGATACTGAGGATGCAGAGGAGGTATTTGTTGTGGGGGGATGAGGAGCAGTAGATTGATTAGTTTTAGAGTTTTATTTCACATAAAACCCTTTAGGCAGGTGCCTGTTTTCCGAGGGTTTAGAGTTCAGTACAAAACAAAGAAATATATAGGGACACAGGTAAACAATGCTATACAGCTGGAGTTAGGTACACATGATTACTTTGGAGGACACAGAAAGGAGGAGAATGCAACTCTGGAGTCTAGCTGCCACTCCTCCTCCAGTCCTCCTCACCTAGGAACAACATGCATGCATGCCTACAGAAAAAGCTCAGGACTCTTAACCCAGTGGAAATGCCAGACACACAGACCACTGTGTGAAGCTGCTTCTTACAGAAGACCATGTGTGGGTCTGACTTTGTGTTCATAGACCTTGTCTCCTGCTTCCTCGTCCTCAGCAGCCAGGAAGCCTCCTCCTCCCCCCATGCACCACTGTACCATTACATGGTGTGGCCATCACCATTTAGTAGTAAGTGTTTCCAAAACTCTTTTCTTTATATTTTGCTTTCACAGGTACAACACTCAGACGTTGATTTAAAATATAATTTTATACTACTAGTAATGTAATAATGTTAAATATTAAACAGTCTGCCCCCAGAAGTCGTGGCAGCAAAGATAGTGAGAGAATTCAAGCTAGCATGGGATAAGCACTGCGGAAACTTAGGAAGGAAAAAAGACTTGGGGGTAGCCCACACGGGCAGACTAAATGGATCATATGGTCCCCTTCTGCCGGCACTTATGTTCAATAATGCTGTATTCTACTACATTGAAATATATAACAGGATGATCTTGGAAATATAAACAATACTGGTTGGGCAACCATGCACACCCAGCCTGTACTGCCACAGAGGGGTTCTGATTATATCAGACCTTGAAAGCAAAGCTCGAGAGGTCCACTGTAATCAGAAGCCCCATTGAGTGTTTAACAGTCATGTCTTAAAAGCAGTTCCAAAAGTAAAATATCATGAACAGCGAGAAGAGGTGGTGCTAGTAAGGGGGCAGCCAGCCCAAAACAGAAGCCCAGAAAACTTGCACTCACAGCGGAAATAGAAATGGACCAAGGCTTGATGCAAATAAAACTTCTATTTATTTATTTATTTATGGTCTTATGTTTTAAAAGCAACAAATTAAAAACAAAAGTTACAAAAAGTTACATTATCTGGCATGCTTGTCTTCGTTCGGTCTTCCTCTCCCACACTCAGTGGCTCAGCAGTTTGTCTTTATATTAAAGGGAAGCTCTCATCATGCCAGCCTCCCGCCCCTGCAAGGCTTACCCTCCAGTTAAGCCTTTTAAATATGTGGAGGCATTTTTTCTGCCACTGTAACATACTTTATTTTAATTGCAAAAAGTCCGCTACCCGGAAGTTTGGCAGATGCTAGTGGCCCATTAGGCAAGAGCCGCACCATGCACTTCAATACAGAAGCATTGATGCGCAGCGGTGCGTCCCCGCACCTTTACAGATACATTATACCACTGAAAGATAGACACTAAGAAAATTAAGCCCTAATGGTCAGATCCAGTCTAAAAATAAAGATTTTACATATTTAACTACCAAATAATGAAACATGTAAAAAAAAAAAAAAAAGTATAGATCGGCGAGAGTACTGGAATTGCTGGGCTCCAATAGTAGGCCTGTATTGTACCTTCTGATATAGTACAGCCAACTTCTCTAGCTGTTCTTTCTTCACTTGAACTATTAGGTGCAGAGGCCACACTGGGTCTGTGTGATGTTTAGCTGCAAAGCAGGAAAAAGCACAGGCAACTAAACAGGATACAGGATGTGAAAGCTACTCATGTAAGAAGTCTAAAGAGAACATTCTGATAACTTACATGAGATTTTATGCCCTCTTAAAATTTCCTAAAGACTCTTCTTTCATCCGTCTTTCGGATGAGACATTAAACAGAGGTCCCATCTGCCTGGATTGGTGGTAGTTCAGGTGGATGCTACAGATCCCATGGCACTTATCAAAAAAGAGTAGGGGTAGTTTTATTGAAATAACATCATAAAGAAACATATGGCAAAATATACATGCAACAACAAAAACTACTTTGTTAAACTTAAGAAACAAACACTAATCCTCTTTTTTTGGGGGGGATCAATTTATAAACTCATTCAATCATGATTCTACATATTTAATCCTAGCAATAACTATATAATCATGAATGTCTATACCGAAATTGTAGAAAGATAAATACATGTCCAGGGGGGGAATTACTTATATTTTACAAAATATAAAAACCCTTTCCAATCACCTGTGGACCTGCTGAGGTGTTGAATTTTTTTACATCTTTCATATGCATGTCTCACAGCTTGACATATCAGAATCTGTACTGCATCGTATGTCATTCTATTCTGATTCAGAACCCATCTGCATCTAGCTTGCCATAAATAAAATTTCAAACACAAAAAAAATCATCAGGGTGTCATGATGAAACCTGGATCTCAACGAAGAATACTGGCCCAAAACAAGCAATTCATATGGCATACTAACAAGCCAAGGCATGTTCCACTTAGCTGCTAAAAAACCCATCGTTCACTAGAATAACAACAAGTAAACAAATAATGTCCCACAGACTCTTCTAAATTTATACAGTATGGAAAGGGACAATTTCTTTCATCCAAAGCTTTATGTTTTGCATTACCCCTGATCTGTATTCTTCCATAAACAGAAAGCCAAAGATGTTCCCACATTTTTTTTGGGGGGGGGGATCCTAGTCTTGGTCAATTGTGCAATAACATACTTATTATTGTTACCCAGTGAGCACTGCTTAAAGCTAGGATCAATAGGGTAACACTGTGCCAGCACTGACAGGTAAAGACTACGGCCAGACTGGGATAAAATTTGTAGTTTTGTGAGATTCCATTTATACAATTTGGAAGCTGCATATTTAATGTATTCCGGAACATGTAAATGAGTCCTTAATCTCGAGGGTACTATCTCCCATGCCTTAAAATAACGGTCAAAGTTCAACTTACACCAATCAGCTTGAGCAGAATTATCTGTCCCTAGGCCACATCTCAGTTTGTGAAAGGAATAAAGTATGGAAAAAAAATGACAGGATCCGTCATTCCCAATGCTCCCTTATGGACAGGGAGGCAGGTAAAGCATCTAAGGATTGGGTTTAACCTATTACCCCTGAAGTTACATACCTTCGTATTATGGGATATACTTTAGTGCAGGAATATAATAATTTAATGTAATTAATGGCATCCGTTTTTTTCAATGTAAAAATCCGTGTGTTAAATACCGTAACACCCGAGTAGGTATTCTGGCATTCTGTAGCTCTTCCCCTCTTGAATCGCTGAGACACTGAACAAACACAGCTCGAGCTTAAGCGCTCCATTTCTCTTCACACACTACGGCCACAAAACCCGGGCTGCTTCTTCAGCGGGTCAGGAGGCGGGAGGTATTCTCGCAGTGGGAGGGAGTAAAACTGAAGTTGGCGATGCGAGGGACAGCCTGAGGGCCTTACACGGCCAACAGCCATACGGGCGCGATGCAGCTCTTCAGTGTTGCCGACGGGGGACCCAGTTTAAACTAAACCTCTAAAAGAAAAAAACGTCACCCTTCAATTATAAATAACAAAATATAGGGTGCAGTGTGTTAAGAGAATTTACACACTCCCTCGTTGTTGGATAGCACATAAACCCCGAGGGCGAGCCAGAGGGGTTTTAATGTATCAACAGCGAAAATGTCTAACACTACTTATACTAATGATAGATGTATATAATATATATTACACACATATATATATATATATATATATATATATATATATATATATACATACACACACACACACACACACACACACACACACACACACACACACACACACATCGTACAAAGATTCCGGAATTCCATAATGCTGCAACACCAAAAATGAGTATAAATGGGAAACACGGTCAAATGCTTTTTCCTGGTCCACCGAAATGGTACCATGTTGTCCAGAAAAAGAGAAAAAAAAAATCTATCACATCTGTAACAACCATGAGGGAGTGTTGTATTTTCCAGGAAGGGAGTCCACAAAATTGTGCTGGGGAAATAACCTCTCCAGCCAATAGTTTTAATCTATTGTTTAAAATATGTGCCAAAATTTTGTAATCCGTATTAAGGATAGTGATTGGTCTCCAGTTAGTGATTAACTGTATCTCCGGAGATTATTTATATATCTATATCTATACCCACACACACACACATATACATACACACACACACACACACACATTCACATATACATACACATACACACGTACACATACATATATACATACACACACACACATATATATATATACACACATACACACACACACACACATATATATATATACACACACACACACATATATATATATACATACACACACACATATAATATATATACATACACACACACACATTTTATATATCAAAATACCACCTAAAAAGGAAGAGGGAATTTAATTTGACTGAAAAAGAGTACTCAAACACTGGCTCTAAGCATTCTAATAATTCTGTAGCAAACATTTAATAGAATTCTATAGGCAACCTGTCCAAGCCGGGAGATTTGCCTGATGTAATGCTGTTGTTGGCAGACATAACATCTTGTGAATTAATTTTGAAGTTTCCACTTACAGGATGTGAGAAAACAGTAGGAAGATGAATTTGTTTTAAATAAGAAGCAATAACCTGAGCCGTGGGATCTATTTCTGGCTCCAGAGATGCACTGTGATCTTTGATAATTTTACATAAATCTTTTTCTGAATGACAACTTCCCTTGAGGGTCAAATAATGAATCCATTACAGTGTTTTCCCTGAAAGTTTTACATGCCTGATAGGTGTCCCCAACTGGGGATTTCTTCATACCGTTTGGGAATAAAACTTTCAAGGTTCTTGCTCGGTCATATTGGTAGATTAACATTTGATCTTTTAGAAGTTTAATTTGTGCCGAATTATCAAAACGGAAAGTATTAGACCATGAGAATAGTCTGAAAAGCTGTTGTCGTAAAGAAAGATACTTTAAAAACCTATTTTCTTTACGCTTCCCATGTTGTTTAAGCCAATTTTGAAAATCATCTTTTGTATCCAGCCACCATTGGCCTATATCAGAATATAAAAAAAATATACCGCACATCGAGGTTTGATAATATCCCTTATTCCTTGTTGGACCCATGTTTCCTCTAAGGCTTTAACATTTAATTTCCATCTAGTAAAGGATGGCCGTATAGATGGGGCAGTAGAAAAAGTAACTAATAATGCAACATGATCAGAGAATTCCACTGGGTATGTTTCCATTTCTACCGAGGGAAAAGTTTTTGAAATAAAAACATGGTCAACTGTAGAAACATGTTTACCTCTTTTGAAAGTAAAGTCAGAACCCTTAACTCGAAATTTCACACAGTCTAATAAATCAGCTGATAACACCAATTCTAATAAAGCATTAGACTCACAGTAAATCTTTGCATTAGGTTTAGTCCTTTGTGTTTGAGATGGTACTTCACAATTAAAATCACCACAAAGAATCAGATGATAGGAGGTCACCAAATATGGCTTAATTGCATTAAACAGTGCTATACTCTCTGCTTTCAGTCGGGGTCCATAAATATTTATCAAATGATAGGTCTTCAATTTCCATATTCCATCTAACATTAATGCCCTACCAGGCAGAATATCTACAAGTTTTAAAAGACAAAATGGAAAGGAATTAAATAAAATACCCAACCCAGCTGCACTAGCTTGTCCAGAGGACCAATATGAGGGATCCCAGACCCATTCCCCTTGAAAGCTTGTAATACTGTCTGAGGAAAATGCCCAAGTTTCCTGTAAAAAACACATTTCTGGCCCGGTGGCGCTGAGGGTTGAGGCGCTGGACGCCACACCTTGCACCACGCCGGCGACCCAGGTTTGGGAGCAAGCACCTGTCGCCAGGGGTCGACCGGGGCAGAGAAGGATAGAGCGCCCGACGGCAGCTCTCCTTCTCCAGAGGGGGTTAACTGCAGGCTCCCGCTGCAATGCCACCACCTAGGGGAGCCCAGGTGGATGGCACAGTAGGTGGAGAAGTAGTAAGTAGATTGTGTGGATGTCAGCAGAGGGGCGGAGCAGGAGGTACATCTCAGCGTGCCTCCTAGCTCGTAGCCCTTCACTGCATGCTGACGTCAGGCAGAGGAAAAAACCGGAAAAACACCTCGGTCCCTCCTAGGCGACGACACCTCCTTAGGGATATCTCCGGGCTAGTCAGGGCAGACTCCGCTGTGCCGACTCTACGCGCACACACAAACAATATGCTGGTTTGGAGAGAGGTAAGCACAAGGGGGTTCCCTCTCCACCCCTACCCGGGGGTCTTCAGGGGAGTGTGTGTGGACGAGGCACTCTAGGGGCAGACCAAGGCGGGGATTGCAGGGTCCACAGACAGAAGATGTCAGAGAGAGTAGAGGGAGGAGGAAGATTAGATGCATAAACACAGGGTTAAAAAAAAAAGTACATTTCTAGTTTAACTCTCTGAATGAAATAAACAACCTGACGCTTCCCAGTATTAAGTAAGCTATGTACATTTAATGTACCGATTTTCAAGGAAGCCAGAAATTATGAAAATGAATACTACTGCTGATTTCAAATTTTTCTCTTCTTTTTTCTTTTTACCCTTACACCCTACGGAATCAGGTTTCTGGATCTCCATTTCCATCTCCCTGGAATGACAATCACCTTCATCTTGCTCCATGTCAGAGTCCCCCCATTCCGGGGCTAAAACAGCGAAGGGGTTAGCAGAAGTTTCATTTCCAATTGGGGAAGAAGTGGGGGATAGATCTCAAAATTTCTTGAAGATCTGCGTCTATGCTGAGGAGATGTAGACACTGCGGAGGGGATGGTAGCCTGCACCAAGTCATCATAACAAACTGGTGTCAAAATGTCCTGTCTAGAGACCACGGGGGGCGATCCTGAAGATTAGAGGGTATCTGTACCTCATCCTTTTTTGTTTCCTTTTCCTCACATAAATCGACTACTTCTTTAGGGGGATGTGGCTCTGAACTAGAAGTCTTTGGGAGTGGCATCTCCTGCAAAACTGCTGAGTCCTGATCCTATTGGATTAGTAACTCAGGACTAATGTTACCAGCAGCGTTCTTAGCCGCCCAGGGACAATCCTTAAAGGCATGCCCGAAATCTTCACAAAGATCACATTTTGTGTGTGAAGCACATTGAAAAGAAATATGCCACACCTCACCACAATTACCACATCTTGGTTTATCACATGTACTAGAAATATGTGTCCTTGATCCGCACTTACAGCAAGCACGAGGTTGTCCTGCAAAGAAACACACCTCTGTCTCTGCCCAACTTAAATGAGTTTGGTATAAGAGTAATTCCATTCTCCGTACTCCACTTTATATTTCCACCCCCAACCCGTCCAGAATAATTTGGCATCAAGAATAGCTTCAGGGTCACCCAATAAATCACATTTTTGTGATAACCAGTAGGAAATATCTGCAACATGCACCCCTTCATTTCTAAACATCACAGTGATGAATTTAACCAAAGGTTTAGACAGAGGAATAACAAAGGAGTCCAAATAGGAGAGTATTTAACCTGTGTATCTTTTTCCCAAAATAAATCTAAAAAATGAGCTGAACGGAAGCTCCCATCGAAGTTACCCTCCCTGGAGATGTTAATAAATGCAAACACCTCTCGAGGAGAGAACCTCCATGAGTCCTTCAGTAAGATTTTCCCCACAAAATGCCTGTCCGGTCTTTCTTCCATGCCTCCTTTGTATCCAATTCAGACCACATTCCGTCTGGGGGCTGCTTCCTTTTTAATATTAGCAGATAGTTCAGATAAAAGTGGCTCTTTTTGCTTATTCTGGTCCAGAGTCTTAACTTGTGACGCATTATTTTCTGTTCCAGGATTGTGTGGTATAACATGATCTAAACCAGGAGTTTCAGGTTCTACTCCCACCACTGAAGATGGGACAGGCCCGGGTTCCCCTTTAATTAGAGTGTCCTGTAGGTTTATAGCCGGACGACAAGGAACTTCCCTTTCATCTGTGATGGATAACTATAGGTTACTCACCTGTAACTGGAGTTCTAGGAATGGTATATGTTGTTCATCCACACTTATTGGCAGGTTCCTTGCCGCTTTAAATCTTGCCAGAAGGTCTTCAAGCTGGCTCCTCCCACCCAACCGGGTGGTAAAACTCTCGGCTCCACCCCATGGCGCCAGATCTAGCCGGCTGGAAGCCAGGTTGTCGTCGAAGCTGGGGAGGTCGGGTGGAGTCATGTGGATGAACAACATATACCATTCCTAGAACTCCTGTTACAGGTGAGTAACCTGTATTTCTAGGGACATGGATATGTTGTTCAATCCACCCATTAACAGACTCCTAGCAGTTCTCCGGGAGGAAGGAAGCAAAGGCACACCCCGATGCTTCCTTGGGGAAAAGAGACTGGAGGAGCGAGGCCCCAAAACCAGCATCCCGGCGTGACTCAAGGTCCGATGTGGTAGTGGGTAATAAAGGTGTAATGCCGACTTCCAGGTAGCAGCCCTGCAGATATCCTGGATAGGGACATCCCTGGAAGCAGCTACCGATGCAGCGGTATGGCAGGTAGAATGAGGCTCTTATCCCTCTGGGAGCTCCATGCCGCCAACCTATAGCAGAGCTCTATGCAGGAGGTGACCCACCTGCTTATAGACGCTTGGCTGCAGGTCTGCCAGGTGCGGCTTCAGATGTAGGTGACAAACAACTTGGCAAACCTCTCCCGAACTTCAGCCATCTGCTCCTTATAATAGCGGCGGCTAAGTCTAGGGTCTAAAGTAGACCTATATTGACCTCAAGGTGTGACTGGGGTAAGAACACCGGCAGAGTCAACACCTGGTTAAGGTGCAACTCGACACCACCGGAGGAATTTGGGGTGGGGGCACAGGACAACTTGTCCCTGTGGAAGACCAGATAAGGAGACTTCGATGGAAGCGCCTGGAGCTCTTCCATCCTTCACAGCTGACGTGACCGCCACCAAGAAGGCAATCTTCCACGACGGTGGGAAATATCGCACCTGTGCATCGGTTCGAATGAGCTTGCCCATGAGCAGCCAATACCAGCAGTAGATCCCACGGAGGTGGAGGTTCTTGCACCGGAGGAGAATGTGGTCAGGCCTTTGAAAAAGCGCCCGACCACCTTCTCTCGCCCGGGTAAGCAGAGATGGCTGGCCAGGTGCACCTTAGGAGTGCGTCGGCCGAACCCCTTGCTGTGAAAAGGGACCACAGGTAGTCCAGAATGCTTGCCAAGGGACAGGCGGAAGGGTCCAAGCCCTTCCCCTGACACCAAATGGAGAATCTCTTCCATTTAAAGGCGTAGCATTTCCTGGTCGACTCCTTACGGGACGCCTCAACGATGTTGAGGACCTCGCCGGAACGATCCAAGGCCTGGAACTCTAGCCACTCAGAAACCAGGCCATCAGGTGCAGGGATTGAAGGTCCGTATGGAATACCTTCCCCTGACTGACTGAGATCAGGTCCGGGCGGGCTGGAAGCCACCTCGGGAGCCTGGAGCCGAGGCTGAGGAGATCTGGATACCAGAACTGGCGGGGCCAGTCTGGGGCTACCAGAATCACCTGCGCCTTGTCCCTCCTCACCTTGAGAAGCACCTTGTGGATCAAGGGAAATGGGGGAAAGGCACAGAAGAGGCCCGGGGTCCACGGCCTCGAGAAGGCATCCCCCTGCAGCGAGCCCTGCTGAGGGGGGAGGGCATGGAACAGACTCAGCTTCGCATTCTCCTGGAGGCAAACAGGTCCACCTGAGGCGTGCCTCAGTGGGAGAACAGGTCTTGTACTACCTCCGGCAGGAGAGACCACTCGTGAGACGCAGCCCCTATCCAGCTTAGGGCATCGGCCAGGGTGTTGGAGGCTCCTGCCACGTGAACGGCTAGGAGATCAGACTCCAGGCTGCGCACAAACGACCATATGCAGACAGCTTCCTTGTATAACAGCATGGAGCGCGTCCCGCTCTGGCGGTTCAGATAGTACATGGTCGTGGTATTGTCTGTCTGGACCTGAACCACTTGACCCCGTAGAAACGGAGCGAAGGCGGTGAGAGCTAGACGGACCCCTCGGAGCTCCAGCAGGTTGATATGGCATCAGGACTCCCGAGGGGACCAGAGGCCGTGCGCTCGGTGCTCCCCCAGATGGGCACCCCAACCCATCAGAGATGCATCGGTCGATAGAGAGACCATCTACTCAGGGCGGACGAACGGGATGCCCTCCTGCAGATGTGCCAGAACGATCCACCATTGGAGAGCGTTCCACATGTCCTGGGTCACTGTCACGGGCTGGTCCAACGGATCGCAGCGTTGGGACCACTGGCTGGCCAGTCCCCATTGAAGGGGACGCATGTACCAACAGGCCCAATGGACCACACTGGTGCAGGCCGCCATGAGGCCCAGGAGGCGAAGGAAGTCCTGGGCAGGGCGCAATTGCCCAACCAGAAATGACGGGGCAAAGGAGGAAAGAACCTCGGCCCTGTCCGCCAAGAGCCGTGCTCTGGCTCATAGAAAGTCAAGCTCTGCCCCGATGAATTGTATCACCTGCTTTGGCACAAATTCCGACTTGGCCTCGTTGACGAGGAGGCCAATCTAAGAGCAAACCTGGAGGGCCAGATCTCTGGACCGCTCCGCCTCCGCTCTGGAGGGGGCTGCAATCAGCCAGTCATCCAGGTAGGGGTACACCCGGACCCTTCGGCCCCGCAGGAACGTTGTCACCACTGCCATGCATTTGGTGAAGACCCTGGGAGCTAGGGAGAGGCCGAAGGGCATGGCCCGGAAATCGAAAAGGGATCCCTCTGCTCTGAAGCGGAGGAATCTCTGATGGGACGGATGGATTGCGTCGTGAAAGAACGTGTCCTGGAGGTCCAGGGAACAGAACCACACGCCACGTTCCAAGGATGGGATTATCTGAGCCAGAGTGACCATCCTGAAGGTCCAAGACCTTAGGAACTTGTCCAGGTCGTGCAGGTAGAGAATGGGGCGCCAGCCCCCCGTCCGTTTTGGGACCAGAAGTACCTGGACACAAACCCCGGGTCTGGAGGAGGATCTGCCACCTTCCTGATCACCTCTTTTTCAAGGACCAGGGCAATATCGGCTCGACGGGCCGACAGCGAGGCTGCGGACCCCGTGGCCCCCCAAGGAGCGACAGCTTGAAAGGGTGGAGCCTGCTCGAACTCCAAAGGTAGGCCTTTTCCTACCATCTCCAACACCCAGCGGTCCGTGGTGATAGCGGACCAGGCGGAAAGGAAGTGGCAGAGCCTCCCCCCCATGGGGGAAACCTAGGGGGGAGTGACGAGGCTGGGGACGGCACCCCTCAACCCGTCACTGGGCAGGCTTGGAGGAGGAACCGGCCGAGGGACCTCCTGGGCCTTCACCTCCTTGCTTCCTGTTGGAGGAAGCCGCTGGCTTGGGTCTGGGATGCCAAGAGCGAGCCTGCTGGCCCTGTTGCTGGTGCTGCTGGGCCGGTCGAGATGCAGGGGTTGAAGGACGAAAGGACTTCTGCTGCTGACGGCGGCCTTTGTCCCTCTGGGCGGAGGTGACCGAGTCCAGGGTGGCATTGGACTTCTCGATCCGCTGGAGGTGTCCCTCCACTCTAGGGCCGAAGAGGTCAGTCCCCAAGAAGGGGACATCCGCCAACTTGTGCTGGGTATCCGCCGTGAAGGTGGATATCCTCAGCCACACCCGGCGGTGCATAGCCACCGCGGCCGCTACTGACCTGGCACAGGAATCACCTATGTCCAGAGCAGTCTGAAGCTGCTGCTTCGCCACCGCCCAACCCTGGTCCCGCACCTGGCGGACCGTGGTCTGCAGGTCAGTCGGGAGATGAGGAACAACCTCATCCAGGGAGCCCAAGAGGGCATGGGAGAAATGTGCCATCAGCACGGCTGAGCTGGCCTGTCGGAGGCTGAGGGAGGATGCAGCATACACCTTGCGCCCAGCAAAGTCCAGCTTTTTGGACTCTTTGTCGGGGGGCTTATCCACATCCCGAGCATTACCGAACGCCAGAAAACGCTGTCGGTGACTAACCCCTTGGCAGAGGGGTGCTCCGAGAAACCGAGCAAAGAGCCGGTAGGGACCACATACTTCCTGGCCATCCTGGCCGAGGGCGCAGGACAGGAAGCAGGCCGCTGCCAAAGCTCCAAGACTGGGCCGACAATGGCCTCAGCCACAGGAAAGGCCTCTGTGGGGGAATCCCCTCTGTCCAGTATCTCCGTCAGGGGATACTTGGCCCGTCTGGACATGGGCTCGAGCTGCATCCCCGTGGACTCCGAGATGAGTCGAAGCAGACCCAAGAAGGGTGATGGGCTATCGTCCAATGACTGGCCCCCGAAGGACTCCAGGTCAACCTGCCTGTAGAACAGGGAGGAGTCGTCGTCTGATTCCGAAGAGTCTGCGAAGAGCTGCCTCGGCCCTGAGCCACCCTCCACCTGCCAAGGACGGTCGGGAGTGAGGGTGACCGACAACCTGTGGGGCAGGCCATGACCCGACCGAGAATCCTTGGTCGGTGCCCCAGACTTCGGTTGTGGAGGCGGAGGTTCCACCACAAATCAGTGGAGCAGCTGGTTTTGGCTGAGCAACCAGCCCTGGAGCGGGCAACTCAACTGGGGCGAGTGGTTGCTTCGGTCGTTCAGGCGACAGCCACTTGATGGCCGGGGTCTGGACCGGGGTCGGCTTTGGCCCAGACAACAGCAACTGCTGCCACATAAGCTCCTCGTAGCGCCGGCGCACTTACATCAAGCCTCCTCATCCAAGGAAGAGGACGAGGAGGAACAGTGTCGCTGCTTACTCGGTAACGAGACCGCCGATGTCGGCGGGAACGGCTAGCCTGAGAAGAGGTCCAAGACAGAGACCCTCGGGGGGACTGACGGTGGGTAGGGGAAGGGGTGGGGGACACCCGATATTTCCTCGGCTCGGGCACTTTAACTGGGGACTGTGGCCCGGAAGGCACAGGCAGATCCTCTGTATCCACCGGGGGAACCGGTGAAGGAGGGTTGTCGGCTTCTCCAGTCGACAGCCTGTCTAACGGATCGAGAAAAATCTCGACTTCGTCGACGGGAGTCTTGGCAGGCTGGCCCGACGGGGGCACCGTGAAGCCAGCGGCCTCAGCTGCAACCTCGACCGAAGTCGACTGTCCGGGGAAGGAGACCTCTCCCGCTCCCACGAACGCCGACGGTGGGACTTACCCTTAGACTCCTTCTTCTTGGGCCGAGAAGAATGTCCCAATGGCCCCTCTCCCTTTGTGGAAAGGGACTGATAAAGCTCCTTGAACGAAGCCGTATACGAGGAACTCAGAGAGCGGGATAAATGCCGCGGCCGAGGAGGAGGAAGATGCGGCCTGGGCCGCCTCCTCCTCGAGGGCAATCATCTGCTCGAGCTGCTCAGCCGAGCCAGCCGCCGCGGACACCGCCCAATGAGCCTCTTTTGATTTTACCGGCGGAAAAATTTTCTCGGGGCGCCCGAGCTTCAATCAGGCAGCGCAATCATCCAGGACGTTGGACGAGAAAGAGCGGCACAACTCGCAGGCCTGTGGGTCGTGATCTAGGCCTAGTCATAGACGCATGTGGAGTGTGGATCCATCCTGGACATTTTCTGCCCGCAAGGGCACCTCCGAAAGCCGGGAATAGATTTGTCCATCGCAGCCGTGAGGGAAGATGAAGACCGAAGTTTAGAAAACTTCAAAACCAATTTCGGACAAACCGAAGAGTTAGGATCCAATCTAAAACGCAGAGCACTAAGGAGGGAACCTGAGCTTCCAAGCGGTAAGGAAGATCTGGCGTCATGGGGCGGAGCCGAGAGTTTTACCACCCGGGTGGGTGGGAGGAGCCAGCTTGAAGACCTTCCGGCAAGATTTAAAATGGCAAGGAACCTGCCAATAAGGGCGGATTGAACAACATATTCATGTCCCTAGAAATCAATGTTTATCATGTTTTGCCCACGAACCCAAGAAGCGGAGGCAGGGGTTAAGGGTGATTCCACGCCGAATCCAGTATCCAAGTCCCTTCAGGGTTTTGCTTCCAACCTGATTCACTCAAAGCTTTACCTGGAGACCATGTAGAATCATGCGAACTAGAAGGTACAGTATCCTTTTTCAAAAACAACTGATCTACCTCTGAGGGTTCAACGCCAATATGTCTGTTTGCCAGAGTCATTGCTAGTCTTCTGTCCCACCGATTATCTTTCTGATCCGTTTTCATTATGTTTATGTCAGTAAAAGAAAACTGAGTAGCCATCGCTTGAGACTCAGGAGCGTTAGACTGAAATTTAATCACTCCTGTTTCTGTTCGAGTGTCCATAAGTGAAGTAATAGGAGTTGCCACAAACCCAGATATTTTTGAAAGCAGTTTGGATATCAACTCAAATCGGACGAGTGGCTGTGAGGCCTAGATTACTATGGGAGTCTTTGGATGCAAGAGGTAAAGGAGCAATCTTGCAAAAAACTTTGTTTATTTGAATTAACTTCCACCAAAGTAGTTTGTTTCATGGGGTTTGGCTTTAGACACACGCTACTACTAGCGTCTAGATTGCCAGACAACTAACTTTACCCTTTCTCTACTGACATTTCTTGACAAGCAACTGAAGACTCATCCAGCCCCAACAGGGCCTTCGATCCTTCCACGTCAACAGGTTCTCTAACATACTTCTCAGCTGCACCGACAGGGAAACCAGAGCCTCGAAGACCCGCCAGTCGGGTTTTTAATTTAATTTTTTCTTGAGCATGCCGAATTTCTTCTTCTTGGAGCAGAGGTCGCAACGCTCGCCTAGGATCCTCAGTAATTTCAGCATTTCCTTGGTTCCATTCGTAAATGTAAGGTCCTCTGTGGAAAAGAATTTTACAGGGGTATCTCCCCCGTCTTCAGAATGTAATATACTTTCCATGATATCTTCTAAATCCATCATTCTTTCAACTTTGCAGACACCTGTCTCCGCTTGCACTTGCACGTCCATCCTCTCCATCTGCAAGTCGGGACAAGCCATAGGTTCCCCCTACCTGTGAGTAGGGGAATTTCCTGTGTCCTGGCCAAATTTTTCCCATTTACTAAAAAATACTACCGGGGGGCTGCTATAGAGCAGCTTGCAGGAAACAGCCAAATTGCAGAGTTCTGTGAGATATTATTTTATTTAAGCCTAATCTTGAAATTCTATTGGGGATCTTACTCTCTAAATACTCTGAGGGATCCCTAAAGGGTGCCAGAACCTGAATATGGGCAAAAATCAAGTGAATGCTGCTGCTGCAACCAATTTTTTTTGCTCCCAAGAGGATGCAACCTCCTCATGGTGAG
This sequence comes from Neoceratodus forsteri, assembly GCA_016271365.2. NCBI lineage: Eukaryota > Metazoa > Chordata > Ceratodontiformes > Ceratodontidae > Neoceratodus > Neoceratodus forsteri. The sequence goes on from JADMNL010000023.1 coordinate 385,526,678, forward strand.
GGACCTAGTGGAATCTACGGAGCTGTGCCTGCGGGTGCCACCTCGGTGGAGGGGGCCTCACTGACTAATTCAAGCCCACGTTAAAACGAACTTGTCAAAACTGTGCAGGACATTGATAAAAAAAAAACTTGACATGCTTATCCAGCTGGTTGTGCATGTAGTGTCTGATACCTACCCTCCTCCGTCATTATCATAATAAGCAAAGTACCACGACTGCCATCGTCACTTTGTGGTTTTAGCCCAATTTTTCCCTCAGGCGTCGGTAATATATTCCTCCGCTTCTCTACCTCTCTAACATGCCACCCCATACACGGCCCCTTTCCTCAATATGTGTAGTTGCCGGCTGCCTCACTCAAAAGATCTCTGCTTATAACACCTGTATGCTTATGGTTGATTGTACATCTGCTGACTTTTTCAACTGCAAAATAATGCTTTTTTTTCATATTGATTTCAACCTTGTACTGTACTGAATACTTTATATACTTGTTCTTCCTCATATATTATTGCTTTTTGTATACCCGTTTCTGTACTGTACTTTGATGTATTCATGACCAGGTCCACCTTGCAAATGAGCCTTGCTCAATGGTGCCTGCCTGGATAAATAAAGATTTTGATTGACTGATTGAAAAACTAGAATCGATGCCTGTGAGGACACAGTGCAGCAGAGCGAGGGGGCTGTATTAAAGGCCTGTAACAACTGTCCTGCTACTGAAGGAGAATGGGTTAGTGCGCCAGCGGATGGAACTGCTTGAAAATCAGGCAAGAGAGAGAAACCTGCGCCTTCTGCGATTACCAGAGAAAATCGAAGGGGAGGATTGCCTGGGCTTTATTAAATTATTCTTGTCTATGATCCTGGGGACCGATGAGCCCCCCCCCCCCGAACTTGAAAAAGCTTATTGCATCAACCCCAGAAGGCCACCAGTGGATGCTAATACCCCAAGAACAATTTTAGTAGTCTGCCATGGGTTGGAGACCTGGACAGAGTATTGCAGGTCGTTCGTAGAAGGAGAGCACTTCGATATGAACAAGCTAAGATGAGTATCTATCCAGACCTGGCATACAGTACAAGGTAGAGGCGCAATGCATTTGATTGGAGTTCGGGGTAAACTGAAACTCCTGAATGTGAATCACCAGTTAATCTTCCCGACGCGGCTGCGTTTATCCTGGAAGGGACAGTCATTCATTCAATGACCCATAGGACATGGAAAAAAATCTTACATTTGATGGAAAAGGGCACGGAGGAGTCTGCTGATGGAGATCCCTCATCTGGGGAGGACTGAGGTTTGTAGAATTCTTTACTGTGGAGTTTATGACAGTGAGTGTTTAAAGGCCCTTTGAGGCATGCAATTCAGTTTGATGGAACTTCCTGATTTGGGGTTCGGGGTATGCTCCTGTAATAAAATGGCTTCATGGGGACATTATGGACATTTGTTGACCAGACTGACAAGTGAACTCTAACTTTCTTTTTGCTTTGGGGCTATATACTTGAGCTGTTTAAATGTTGGCTAACAAACTAAATGCATATATTTTAAGATGAGTATTGTACCCTAATTATCACATGAGGCTTTCTCAGGGGAGCCGCAGTTGTGGGGAATGGACTGATGTTTTTATTTTTCTTACACTGCATTTGGGAGGTGAAAGGACTCTGCATATATAGATTTATATACATATAGATACAGAGATATACATATATATATATATATATATATATATATACACTACACACACACACACACACACACACACACATTATACATATATATATATATAACATACATACACACACACACACACACACACACACACATTATACATATATATATATACATACATATACATACATATACATACACATATACATATACACACACACATTTTTTTTGGTATTAAAATTACGGGCACCATTGGACCCCATGTCAGGTCTAACAGGATGGTGCCCTTTTCAGATTTCCTACTAGGCTGTATATGCTGGTGGATTGAAATTTTGGATATTAATGACAAAACATCCCCCCTTGATGTAACAAGTGTGGAGGGGTATTATAATCATTTGTCTAACACATGTGATTCGAACTGTATGTAATTCGGATGTTACTCCCTCTTCTATGTTGTAATGTGAGTGACATGACTTACAAAATCAATAAAAATATAATGCAAAAAAAAATACCAACATCTTAATTTGGTTCAATTTCAGTTGCCTACCATCTGTATCCCCCCCCCCCGGTTGCCCCTGAAAAAAGGAACTTCTAGGCCAAGTGGGCTTACCGGGTCAACAAAATTCAATAAATAAATAGACAGACAACATCTCAGCTTTTGCTTCGTCCTCAGTCTTTTAAAGTTGGTGCAACCAGACCGGTGGCGTGGAGAGTTGAGGTGCTGGACGCCACACCTCGCGTAATGCCGGCGAACCAGGTCCAGGAATGAGCCTGGGTTGGCGGGGAGGCCAGGAGTTGGACTGAGCGAACCTCCTCTCCCTGGTGGGGATTCAATCCCAACTGCTGCAAGGCTGCCCCTGGGTGGAGGCCAGAGCCTAGTGCAGACAGGAGCAGCTAGGATAGGGAGGGGGACCCGGATCATTGCGTGAGCCTGTCTCCACACATGCTTGAACGGCCGCAGCAAGGGGAGGAGAATAAACAAGGTGGAAAAAGTGAAGGAGCACACAGGCTCTAGGATGGCTTTTGCGGCACCCAAACTGGCCCCCCCGGAGTCTGGATGTTGGTCTCTGGGACATGGGGGGAAAGTAAAGTAGACACCCTTCACCCTCGGCCCTTCCATGGGGGAGGGGGCGCAACCCATGTGGGATTACCAGGTGGGTCGGGTGCAAGAGTGTCAGGGCCAGAGAGCGAACCTCTCCAAGAGAGGGGCCAAGCCGCCTGCCAGCTCTAGGAGGGAAAAACTGTATGTGATTGGGGGGTGGGGGGGTCAGTGCAACCACATTTCTGATGGTAAACAGCACAGCACTGTACTAAAATATTTAACACGGACTGTGGGTTACAATATGTAAATAAACCTAACATACTCAGAAGTAACAAAGAGTTATATGTCTTAAGGACACTAAGGAATAAAAGAAAATATTTATTTTCCATGAGAGCAATAAAACTGTGGCATACACTGCCTCAATCATTACTACCAAAAATATAGAACAGTTTAAGAGCAAGTTAGACATATCTCTTGGGTACCTAATTAAATAACCCACATGGCATGGGGAGGCAGACTCGATGGGTCACAAGGCCTTCTTCTACCTTGAAAAACCATGGAAACCGTGTAAACCTGTTCATGGCAGGCATGGCACAGGAGTAAAATGAAAAACTTCAAAATCCCGTATCTTGGTTCACGAATGAAAGAAGAATGAGCATTTTGATATTTCTGCCAGGCAAACATCATTGCTGAAAAAAAACTATATGGTGAATAACAAATACTACTACTTTAAAGTTACTACAGGGGGTCGAAATAAGGGGGTGCTGAGCGCTAAATTGTGCCCAGAATCTTCCAGTTAATGCCTGCTGCCATCACTGTGGAGGATTCAGAGGCGCTGGATGTAGCGTTATTTCCATACTGCTTGCCACGGGTAAGCACTGAGGTGCTGCTGTGCTATTTCCGTAGTGCAGAATGTACAGTTTGACCTTCTGAAGCTGTGGGGACGGACTGAGTCTGGAGGGGGAGTGTCGAGGAGCTGGAAGGAGGAGGGAGCATTGTCGCACACGACAGGAAAGGGAAGGAACTGGCAGTCTAAATTGGGAGGTTGCATGTTCCCTCTGCTCCCCCCTCGCAAGAGCCTCACAGATTTCTCTGGAGTCCAATCAGAATGCAGGCCGTGGGTATACCCTGCGCAAGACTGACTGGCAGTTTTGGAGGTAGTGAGTCGGCATGAAAGGTTCTTGAATGAATCCTGCTACACTGCGCTCAGTACCCGTTCCTTAGTGGTGTTTCAGGCTCCAGGGTTGTTGTGCTGTACCTGGGTGGGTGGTACTTGAGGGGTCAACGGACAAAGAGTGCAAGCAGTTTGGACCACGTAAAGTCACTTCAGTACTTTTGTACTTCGTTCGGATTTAAATTGCTCCTGTGGCTAGGGAAGGTACATTTCTTTTTCTTTTTCAATTGAAGCTGTGCTGATTTTTATTGGTGTTTTGGTAAGACTTACGATACTTGCCTCTTGAAGTGTGTACTTTGTAATTCTGCTTCAGTCATATTTTTTAATTAGCAAGTATCTGCTCAATCGCCCCACTCCAGTCCGGGAAATGATAACTCTCACTAATCCCCTTCTTAGTCCCATCATAGGGCACTTTGTTTTTTTCAGGTCTGTTTTAGCCTCAGGATGCATCAGTGAAAACAAACGTATAGCAGCACAGAAGTGTTTAGAGGTGGCAGCCTGCTAGGGGCTCTTGAATGTGTTGCTGATTACACTGAGACTCTGTAAAATGGAAATAAATTAGTTTTCAAATGTCTTGCATCACAGCTCTTACCTTCAAATGAGAAAAACTCTGAAATGGCTGGTTTCCTGTTAAGAAGTATTTGTTTTCTGTGAACTAGGCTTGCTTTTTTCAGAGCACAGAAGTGTCCATATTTTCTGACGTTTTAAGCATTTTTTTGGGGGGGGTTGGGGACAGGAGCAAATCCAATTTATTTTTATTGACATGGAATAATTCTATTAAAAAAAAAAAAAAAAACAAACTTACTGGCAGTCCTACAACACCCACAGGGAATGTGGGGTCAGCTTCCATTTACAAAAACTAACAACTTTTGCTGTCCTAACCAGGGCCTCCTTGTAAAATCAATATTATTAAATGAAGCCTTTTCTTGGTAAAATAAATCCAGTAAAATACAACAGACCATAGCCAAAAGCTCACAAGATTAAGAGTTCCTCAATGGACAGACTCTTTACGAGTGTGAGGTCCATGTGGTGAAATTATTGATGTCTTAAGGGACACTGAAGAGGTACTGTGGCAGTGAATTTTATACAGTTACTTGACAAGGTTCAACCTGGGGGAGTACAGAGTAAGTTTAATTCACAAACAATAGCATTTTTTTTTTGTGAATAAATTAGAAATGGCTCATGCAGAAGACAGAACTGGTGACTGGAACAGGTTTGTAACAACCGAGTCACTCAAAATGCAGTTAATTGGGTAACAGTTTCTGAGTTCAAAGGAACAGGTTTATAAGTTGAGTAACATAACAATACCACCTTAATGTGTGTTTTTTATTACTTTTCGGAACTTTTCCTTCATATTTAGGTACTGGCTCCTGGTCGGCCACTAAATGCCGATGACCAGGAGCTATTCATGGCTCCCCATTGGCAAAACCTTATTTCAACCCCTGTATTACATACATTCTTGTTAATATCTTCATAAAATGAGGAGTCTAAACAAGAACTCCAGGGAGAATACAAGACTCTCCAAAGGTTTCATCTTTAACAGATGCCACAAAGTACAAGGCATAGCCAAGTGTCAGTTATCGTCTCTGGGTGTGGTTATGTAATGACAAGTTCAACTCCCCTTCCTGTCATGCCTTACAGCTATTATATAAAGAATAAATGCTACAAAAGTGTAGTATGTAAGGATATAATGCCATCAAGGGAGCTAATTAGCCAATAATCCATGAGCCCAAAGGGCAAGTGTGTTTACTGAGCTAATTAGCCCATAAAACTGCATTTCTATCCTCATGTACTACACTTTCCTAGTATTTGTTTTATACATTAGGATAGTCTTCTGATTTCGACTGGTCAGAGGCTCCGAACACTAACTGAGCTGTTTTTCGCTCCTCCCCCATTCAGGAACCAGCTTTTTCAGTACAGCAAGTAGCAGAAAGGAATCACTGGGGACTGAAAGGATGTGAGGTACCGAGCTGAATTTGCCGTGGTGACTGGGCTTATCATCTCCGTTTTCAGGAACCAGCTTTTAACTAAAGCAAGCGGAAGGGTGAAGCAGAAGACTGAAAGGAAGCAGGGTACAGAGCCGAATTTGCTGTGGTGATCAAGGCAGTTTCTTTTTTCTTGATTTTCTTGTGGTGGAGGAGGAGAAGGAGGTATAATGGAAAATACTGTGCCTGTGACGGTTATTTCTCAGCGAGCAGCAGCTGCGGCTAAAAAAAAAAAAAAAACACTCACCCACCCGGAGTCGTCCATTATTATAGGACACAATACCACAGGAGGAGATCATCAGCTTCCTGCTGAAAGCCGAAAGGGCAAAAACCACCTGGGCACTCTGTTAAGTAGCTAATACTTCTCAGGATTGGTATCCTAGGGTGTGAGGGCTAGACAATACACACACACACACCCTACTGGCTAACTCAACAGCAAGAACAGAGGAAATTTATTTTTTTATTAGAGCACACATAAGCAAGTTTAAACAGCATAGAGTAGGAAAATGATGGGAGTGGTGCAATGCAGCGATTGTGGGGCGGCAATGTTCAGGACAACCTTCTGAATGCTGCGATGTTGTCCCATCTGCAGGCATCTCTCTGGGCTGAGGGAGGAGGTTACTAGTCTCTGAGCCAAACCGGGTAGGATTCAGGGAACCTCCTACCCCACCCAGGGGCCACCACGTCAACCTCCACATCCTCAAAGGCTGCCTAGTAGAAGAAATGGATGGACCACAGTGGCTCTGGGAGGGAGAGGGTGGTGGCCCAGAGGGACATACCCCATCCAGTGACACTACAGAACTCCTATGCAGTGTTGGAAGAGTGGGGAGGTCTCACAGGGACACCCAAGGTAGTGGCCAGGGAGGAAGTGAGGGACATCCAGGATGAATCCCCAAGGGCGGGTGGCAGAGGACCCCAGAGGAGGAGGAACCAACTCCTGTGGGGGACTCCACTGTCAGGGGCATAGAGCTGGGAACAGGGAGCAAGGGGGAGAGGAAGGTAAAGTGCCTACCTGGAGGCACAGCTCAGAGGGATGAGGAGTGGATCCCGAGGATCTCAAGGGTGATTGCAAGGAGAGGGGAGCTAGATGTCATTGTCCACCTAGGGACAAATGACCTGAGGAGGAGGAAAGACAGGACAGGACAAATACAGGAGGAGTTTAGAGGTTTGGGGAGGGGCCTTAGGTAGCAAGCTCCATGACATTCTCGGAAGTACTACCTGTCCACAGCAAGGGGGAGGCTAGGACACTCCATATCAAAGAATTAAACACATGACTGAAGGAATGGTGTGGAGAGGAGGGGTTTGGCTTCATGGTGGACTGGGGCCCCACGGGGGGGATTTGGGTCTGTATAAGGGAGACGGCCTGCATCCCTCCAGGAAAGGGACCATGGTCCTTAGTGAACAATTTAAATGCTTCATCGGCAAGAATTTAAACTAGCCAGTGGGGGAGGTGGAGGGTGGAAGAAAGGCAAAATCTGCCCCGAAGATCATCAATGGAAGCCCAGAGTAAGAAAATCAAACAAAGCACACAAGTACATATAAGGCCATGGAGCTGGAAGAAACAACTACTAAAAAAAGGATAGTGGGCAGAGTAGGGATAGGCAACAGGGTAAAAGGAGGAGGGAGGGAGGTGCCACAACCTGGAGAGCCATGTGTGCAAATGTTCGAAGTCTGAGCAACAAGATGGGCGACCTAGAGGCTACTATGGCAGAAGCTGATCTGGACACAGTAGCCATCACAGAGACCTGGTGTAATGACCACCACGACTGAAGTGGCCATACCAGGTTACACTTTGCTCAGGAGGGATAGGGTAGGCAGGAAAGGGAGTGGTGTGGCTCTTTATGCAAGAGATAACACAAAGGCCACAAAAATACAGGGGGAACAGGGAGGAGAGGGGATACTGTGGGTCACACTGGAGAGGAGGAAAGCGGCAGCTATCCGCACAGGTGTGATCTACAGGCCTCCAGTGCAAGGGGAAGGAGGAAATGATGCTAGCAATACAAAGGATGGTGCATAGGACAGAGGTTTTGCTAGTAGGAGACTTCAAACTACCAGACGTGGACCGGAGCCTCCCCGCGGCAGCAACAGTCAGGAGCAGGAAGATCTTGGTACTCCCTACAGGAGGCATTTCTCAAACAACTGGTTATGGAACCTTCTCAGGAGGGGGCACTACTGGACCTAATGCTCACAAACGGGGACAGTGTGGTGGAGGTTATAGTAGAACACCTGGGGAACAGTGATCACCATACAGTATTGGTCTAACATAAAAGATGGGTCAAATTCTTAACCATGCAAGGACGAAGATCCTAGACTTTAGGAGGGTGGATTTCAGGAAAATGTGGGATTGCCAGAGAGAAGCCCTAGCAGGAGTAGGGAATGAGGGGTGAGTGAAGGAACAGTGGACAACTATCAAAGACAGAACTGATATAGCGTCACATCTCTGTATCAAAACAAGTCAGCAAGAGCAAGAGAAAAGCGACACCACTATGGTTCTCCAAGGAGGTGGTAGAAAAAGTAAGAAAAAAAAAGATGGCATTGAAGAACTACAAACAATCACGGGGGATAGGGAGACTTACCAGGAAAAGCAGTTAGGAGAGCGCAAGGCGCAAACAGAGGAAGGAATCACAAAATCAGTGAAGAAAAAGGGGATAAAACTTTTTATAGATACATAATTTTATTTTAATTTATTGAAATGTTTCACCAGGAAGGCACGGTGAGCAACTAGTTGCTCGTCTCCCAGTGCGACCTGGGGGGTAGGGAACAATGGGATAGAATACAGAGAAATGTTACAATGTTGGAATACAATCTGCTTACTTGCATACAATGAGAGCAGGAGGGATTACAGGTGAGCTCACGTTGGCTAACAATGCAACAGTTAACTATAGTAGATATGAAGCAATTTGGCAACAGTTGCTGACAGTTGATAACACTGGAACACATATAATAACCTGGCAACAGTAGGTAGCACTAGACGATAAGGTATCACAATAGTAACTGTCAGCCTTTAGAGTAACAGGTATTCAAGATTTACAGTGATTGGAGTAAAGAGAGGAAGAATGGAAGAAGGGAAAGGAAATTTACAGAGAGACACAGGCAGTACACAATTTGAGGCAAACAGAGACAACAGGGTGGACTAAAGTGCATATGTGAGGGGTACTAGGGTAGGTTATAAGTGCTTATTTGAGTGTTCAGGGTAGGCCAGTGTTATGGCTATATTAACCAGGAGGAGAGGAGAGGAAGAGGTGGCAGGTGAGGAGACAGTGGTATTGTAGATGGGGTATCCAAGCCGGGGAGGGGGAGTTGATTTCAACAGTGTCCTGGTATCCCTGTCTGGGCAAGGTGGTGGACAGCCCTACTGGTAGGACACAGGTTATAGGCAATGAGAGTTAATTATAGTGATGCAAGGGAGGGACGATATTGTGAAGCGCTTGCAGGTCCAAGTCCTACAGATAGGATGCAAGTTATAAGCAGTGAGAGTTATTATAGATAGTGAAGCAAGAAAGTGAGATGTTATGAGAGGTTGTTGTGGGCAGGGGAGGAGGGGGAGTTGCTATCAGCAGTAAGCTGGGGGCCCTGCCTTTGCAAGGTGAGTGAATGAAGCCCTGCTGGGGCAAAGTTGCAGGCAGTGACAGTTGTTGTGGATGATGTGAAGGCGAGAGGTGGAGAGAAAAAAGGGGGTAGTACCCGCAGGTGTGCTGGTGACCCTACCCGTACAAGGCAATGATCTAGCAGTCACTAAGGGGTGCAGTAAAAGGAGAAAGAGGAGGACACATAACTGAAGAGAGGAAGGCAAGGGGAGGGATAGTAAGGCTAAAAGATAAGGAAGGAGGTTGTGTGAAGGAAGACCACCAAAACGCAGACATATTGAACAATTACTCACAAAGAGGGGGAAGGTTAAAGGGCCAACAATAAAGGACAAATGCATAAAGGGGAGGGACACAAGTCCGTTTTCGGAGGAAAGAGTCCTTAGGGAACTAACAACACTAATAGTTGATAAGGTTGATAAGGCAATGGGACCAGAAGTGGTGCACACCAGAATACTGAAGGAACTAAAGTGGGAGCTGGCTGCACCTCTGCCAGCCCTATTCAACCTGTCATTAGAAACAGGGGAAGTACCAGAGACTGGAGGAGAGCACATGTAGTCCCACTATATAAAAGTGAAAATAAGAAAGGGGCAAGAAACTATAGGCCGGTCATCCTGACCTCAGTGGTGTGCAAGGCAATGGAAACATAACAGAAGGAAAGGATAGTGGAACACCTAGCTATCAATGCCCTGCAAGACCCAAGGCAGCATGGTTTCACAGGGGGAGGTCATGTCAGACAAACCTCAAAGTTCTAAAACTGGGTAACCAGGGAAGTGGATGTGGCACACCTGGATTTTAGTAAGGCCTTTGACACAGTTCCACAGAAGGCTAATAAACAAGCTGTGCAGCCTAGGAATAGGTACTGTAGTTGTTAAATGGGTGGAGAACTGGCTGGGCAACAGAACTCAGAGGGTGATGGTACTGTAAGTGGCACACTCTGGAGTAGGCAGAGTGACCAGTGGGGTGCCACAGGGATCAGTGTTAGGCCCAGTCCTTTTCAACATCTTTATCAGTGACATTGCAGAGGGTCTAGAAGGGAAAGTATGCCTGTTCACAGACAACACAAACTTCTGCAACAGAGTGGGCCACTCCAGTCAAGTGGAAAGAATGCAGAGAGACCGAAAAAAGATGAAGGAATGCTCAATGGAGTGGCAGGTGGGGTTCAACACTAAAAAGTGCAAAATAATGCACATGGGCCACAGAAACCCAGGGGCAACATACCACCAGGGAGGGGAGGTAACAGCAGGCTCAAAACAGGAAAGGGACTTGGGAGTAATCATCTCTGATGACCTAAAGCTAACCAAGCAGTGTGACAAGGCAGCACAGAACGCTAGCAAGATGCTGGTGCTGGGATGCATAGGCCTGGGACTCACCAGCAGAAAGGAGGTGGTAATCACGCTATATAGGGGGTGCTGTTGAGCACGCCTGCTGTAAAGACTCATCTACTGTGCTCTCGTCAGATTGGAGACAGTATTTCAGCTAAACTCCTAATTTTGAGTAACTGGTCAGAAAAACTATTAATAAAAATCGGTTAAGCCTTATCTAGCAGCTCAGATGATACCAAATATGCGATATGGGGCAAACACAAAAGGGTGGTCAAAGTCGCTCTAAGACTTCAACACCGCCCGAGCCCCAGGCTACAGGACTGAAAGCAGGCCCAGCCAGAGGGAATCCACCATGGCAATCCTTACAATTATCTATGCAAGCCATTTATTTCAAAGTAGAAGCGATACTAAAATCGTATGGGGGACCAAGATGTTAAAATTGAAGCAGTTACTAAAATCAGCGGCTGCAGCGGAATCCCAGGCATCACAAGCGCTTGCAGCATTCAACAAACTGGTCACTGAAAACCCAAAGTTGAAGTATAGGCTGGAGGCGCTGGAAAAATGTGAATCAGGCCTCCCACATTCACACTGTGGATCTCCCAGGAGGAACAGAGAACGAGGGGGAAGATGATCTACTAACCTTTTTACAGCGATGGTTACTGGAGACATTGCACCTAAACCCAAACTGTGCTGCACTTTTTCAAAGAGCCTATCATATCTCCCCTCACACCGCTCAAATTAACCAAGACCTACCTCGATCTACTCTACTGGTTACAGATGGAGTGGGGACTCGTGATATGATCCCGCTTGAAGCTAGGAGCTCGGCTCGTCTAAATTTTCAAGGTACCACCTGACATATCTTTCCTGACCTGTCGTTTGCCACTCGGACCCGGAGGAAGACATCTGATGGAGTGAGGGCCAAACTACATAGTCAGGGAGTGGCCCACTCGCTCCTCTTGCCTGCTCACCTGCATATTTTCTATGGGGGATACACGTTTCAGTACACAGACCCAGTGGAAGCTGGCAAGAGGGCTGAAAATATTTCAAGGAAGTTCGAGGTGGCACGACCGGCCAAAGTGTTGAAGTCGGAAGATGAGGACACTTGAATAACTACAATGGACGATCTTTCGATATTTCAAAAATGTTTCTCATGAAATAAGAATCCGAGTTGTCAGACAAGTTGTTGCTGTCCCATTTTATTAATTAAAAGTATAGTGCTGTGCTGTCTTTACTCTGGGGAGGGTCTTAAGGATGTTAATCATTTTGTTACTTAACTAAATGCTTGGTCTGGGGTCACATCAGCACTGGATGTTCAAACTAAAGCATGTTTGGGCAACGTTTTCATTTTGGATTAGACCCCACAAACTTGTAGGATGCAGCCATTCTGGACTATTTATGGACTTTTAGTTATTCTTGGAATACCCCCATATCCGTTTAACAGTGTGTCTAGCTTTATGAACCTATGTACCTTGAGGTATTTCTTTCATGTAATGATGTCCAACATCAGAAATTTGATATAAAAATTGATTCTACAGAACTCAAAAGCAAAATACAAAAAAAAATAATCATGCTATATAGATTACAATTGAGGCCACACCTCGAATACTGTGTCCAGTTTTGGAGACCACATCTTCAAAGGACATGAACAGGGTGGAGGCAGCTCAGAGGAAAGCAACCAAAATGGTGAGGGGCCTGCATCAAAAACCATATGAGGAAAGGTTGAAGGAATAACAAAAAATGACTCACCTTAGTAATTGTGTTTTTTCTAATGGAGTCTTGCTGTATTCTGACAATCTGCAGTTAGCTCCAGCCTTTGAACTGCCCTGGACAGTACAGAGTTAATTTTCTATGCAGTGCATAGAATGTTGAGCTCGAGCTCTGTTGAGGTCTCCATCTGCAGCACTTTGAAACCCAACCGTCAGATTCTTACGAGCAACCACTCACTTGACTATGTGGAAATTGTAAACATTTTTTTTTTTTTTTTTTAACTAGCCAACTGGCAACAGAGAATTTTGGATTCCCAGAGGAAGACTCAAGTCAGGAAACCCAAAACCAAAACCTATCCAAACATAAAAGATTATAATACAAAGCACCCAGATAAAGTGGAGGGTGTGCTTGAAGCACCCCTTGGGTGCAACACTGTGCCTGCCCACCCACTTCTCAAAAATAGGGTCTGAGAGGGGAGGCAGGGGGGTGATCAGAATACAGCAAGACTCCATTAGAAGAAATACAATTACTAAGGTGAGTAATTTTTTCTTCAAACAACATGAAGTCTTGCTGTATTCTGACAATCTGCAAATTACCAAGCAGTACCTCCATGGAGGAGGGACAGAACCTACTTTGGGAATAGGCTCTAAAGTACTGCTGTGCCAAACCGAGCATCACTCCCAGCCTGGATATCCAGAGAGCAATGCTTGGTAAAGGTGAGAGAAAGCTTGCAGGGCCAGAAAAACTGCCCAGAGTTCCAGGAAATTGATATGAAGAAGAGATTCCTGAGGGGACCACAGTCCCTGGGCTGTGAGAGCCCCCAGATGGGCTCCCCAACCCAAAAGGGAAGCATCCGTGGTAAGGACCACCGAATGAGACTGAGTGACAAATGGGACCCCTTGCCTTAAATTGTCCTGATCCTGCCACCATTGAAGAGCTTGGATCAGTGTCAGAGTCACGAATTAGTTTGGTAAGAGGATCATTCCTTTGGGACCAAAAGGCCCTCAGATGAAACTGAATGTCCCTCATCTGAAATCTTGCCCCTTGGACCACTGCAGTAGAAGCTGCCATGTGGCCCAAGAGCTGAAGGAAGTGCCTTGCTGGTCGGGACACCTGAAGGCTAAAGTAAGAAGCCAGTTCTATAAGAACGCTTGCCCTTTCCAAGGGAAGAAAGGCTCTTGCTTTGACAGTATCTAGCTCTGCCCCTATAAAGGTAAGAAGCTGCACTGGTTCGAGAACTGATTTGGGGAGGTTGAGAAGAAATCCCAGGGAAGTGAGCACTTGCTGAGTCACTTGCAGGTCTGACTTGACTTGGTCTGGAGACTGACCCACTATGAGCCAGTCGTCCAGATAAGGAAAAATGGAAATCTTTGCCTTCTTAGAAAGGCAACTACTACTGCCAGGCACTTTGTGAAAACCCTTGGAGCTGATGTTAGACCAAAGGGCATTGCCTTGAACTGATAATGGCCTGAGGGCAACATGAACCTAAGGTACTTTCTGTGGGAGCACCTGATGGGGATGTGAAAGTAGACATCTTTGAGGTCCAGGGAGGCTAGCCAGTCCCCTGGCCTTAGAGAGGGAAGAATTATTCCCAGAGTCACCGACCTGAACCTTGGTTTTAAAAGATGTTTGTTCAGGTATCTTAGATCTAGGATGGGTCACCACTCACCACTCCCCTGTCTTTTTTGGGGTAAGGAAGTACCTGGAGTACAGACCTTTGCTCCGGTGTAGGGTAGGAACTCTATGGCTCTTAAGACCAGAAGAGACGACACCTCTGCCTCTAGGGCAAGGGTTTCGGAGGGACTTGCAGGTGGAAAAGATCTGGCTCTCATCTTTGGAAATTTTTTGAAGCCGAGAACCAGTCCCTGGCTTACTACTTCCAGGACCCACTTGTCTGAAGTAACAGACATCCAGTCCTGGACAAAGTAAGCCAGCCTGCCCCCTACAGAAATAGAGTCGACCCGGGCAGACCCATCAGGGTGTCTGCTTGGCAGGGGCCTTAGGCTGAGGAGTGGATGCAGCCCTGCTCATCCCCCTTCTGCCTCTCGCTCTGAAGAACCCCCTCTGTGAAAAGGGAGAAGAGGCCTGTGCTTGGTAGAAAGGCCTATGAACAGGCCTGCTCCTAGATTGCTGCCTTTGAGAAGTTGCCTGCCTCTCCTTGGCCTGTGCACTCCTATAAGTGGTCCTATATTCCTCCATCTTTTCATGTAATTCTCCGTCTGCTCCCCAAACAGAGAATTACCTTCCACAGGGAAATCCATAGCCTTGGCCTGGGTGTCCTGTGAGAGGCTAGTACATCTGAGCCAAGCCATTCTCTAAAGAGTCACAGATGTAGCCATGACTCTTGATGACACCACTGGAGTCCACAGCAGCATGAAATTGTACCTTAGATGCCTCAATTTTGTCAGCAGCCACCTCCTCCAGCTCCTTGGCCAGCTGGGGGGAGGCCTGTTTAGCCAGTGCCAGTATAGTGTCCAACCTGGACTTCTGGTACCTGGCTGTATAGGCCATATAATTAGCCTGCCTGAGTCCCAAAGAGGATGCCATGTACTGTTTCTTTGCCAAGGCATCCATACTCCTGGAGTCTTTATCTTGGGGGGGGGGGGTGAAGCCAAAGGAACATTAGCCCTGTCATAGGCTCAGCCTGCACGACCCCAACATGGCTGCATTGTTGATAGAAAAACTCCATGCCTGAGCCTGATAAGAGAATGGACAAGAGGTATACCTTATCAACAGGAGGTACAGAATTTGGAGACTTTAAAATTTTTTGTGTCCGTTTCCCAAAAGATTTGTGTAGGGGAACAGACAGCCTCCTGGACTCTGGGATGTCCATCACCTCAACAAAATTAGGCTCCTCTTGATCCTCTGTAGCCTCCTCCATAGGGAGCTGGAGGATTTCAGCCACTTTTCTGTAGAACAGAGAGTGGGGAGGGGACTCAGAGAGCCTAGGAGGGGAAACACCAGAAGGTCTGTCTGGGGAGATGTCCGGTTCAATGGGCATATCCAGACTTTCTGCTCCATCACACTCATCATCTTGCTCATAATCCCCCCCTCCTCCTCAAATTCTGGTTCATAAAAATCTTCAGGGGCATAATCCTGAACCGGAGGAACCGACCGAACCCCTAGCTAACGGAGACAGATCGGAAAGAACCGGGCAAAGCGATTCAACAATCCGAATCGCCCGGGCAATCTCATCAGCGGTTGGAACATGAACCTCCGGATCCAAACTGGCTGATTTTTCATTACGTTTCATTTTTATAGGAACCGATCCCTCAGGATCGTCTCTCCTCTTGCCCGAAGAAGTATCGCCCTGGTCAGAGGGCACTCCTTCTGGTTCGGTCGGAACCGAACCGGGCTGGCCATCCGGGTCAGCGGACTTCTCGGCCTCTTTTTCCCTAAGTCTACCTAATCTTTTTTCCAGGGTAGACTTCGGAAAGTTTTTACATATTTGGCAGTCTGTATCGAGGTGGTCAAACCCCAAACAAACACAGGTGGTGTGGGGATCGGCCTTAGCAAAGACCAACCCATACTCACTGCAGTGTTGAAACCCAGTGGGCCCATTTTTTTTTTCTTGGGCTTCTCAGACATGGCCAGCCTAACCAAACTTACTCTTTTTTCGGCAACCGCCAGGCAAGATTCCCTTATCGGTTTCTAACCGTGTTACGGGTATTGGGAAAAAACGTAAAAACACGTCTTTGTTTTGTTTTTCTTTAAACCAATAAAGACCAGTAACCACACACTAAAGGAAAACACACAGATTTCAAATATGTTGGATCGGTTCAGCCGAACCGATCGAGAAAAGTTTTTACAATTTCCACAAAGCCACAGAGCCCTGAACCGTAAAAGACAGAAGCTGAGCAGAAAAACCGACACTTTAACAGACTCTGAACCGAGCAGAAGGAGAAATCTCCAGAGCGACTGTTCAGCGAGGTGGAGTAAAAAATCTGACGGTTGGGTTTCAGAGTGCTGCAGACAGAGACCTCAACCGAGCTAGAGCTCAACGTTTTATGCACTGCACAGAAAATTAATCCTATACTCTCCGGGGCAGTTCAAAGGCTGGAGCTAACTGCAGATTGTCAGAATACGTGTTTGAAAATATGTACTCCTTGGAAGAAAGAGAAAGGGGGGGGGGAATATGACTGAAACATTCAAGTACCTCACAGAAAAGAACAAGGTACATGAGGGTAGCATTTTTCAAACGAAAAGATGCTCACGGGCAAGAGGCACAATATGAAACTGGAGGGGGTGGGGTTAAGAGGAAATGTGAGGAAGTAGTTCTTCACAGAGAGGGTGGTGGACAAGTGGAACAGTCTACCAGCAGAGGTAGTGGGGCAAAACAAACAGTTACAGGTTCAAGAATGCATGGGATACACAGACTGGGTGGCGCTGGAGGTCCTTATCTGCAGACAACCTGTTAATTTTTTTTTTTTTTTTAAATCGTGATTGAGTATCATTTCTAAGTTTGGAAAAGCACAAGGGACAAAATGCATCAAGGCATAGCGCAGGGCTCTGCAATATAAGGAGGTGCGACTAGGGCAGTTCAGCCCCTAATGTGTGCTGCTGAAATCAGGAATGGCATGGGTTCCAGGCTGTTGTGGCACCTAGAAGTGCGGTTCAAATCGATGTGGCAGTTGAGAGCACCATTTGGCTGGGACACAGCACATGAAGATGTTCAGTTTTCAGCTCTGGTGGCAGTTGCATGGAAGGCTTGGGTGAGTACACCGCCTCCACACTTTTTTTTTTTTTTTTTTTTTATAGCTTTGCATCATGATGCTCCAAATCCCCGAGCACCCCCCCCCCACACACACCCCCGACAGTAAAAAGAAAATGCTGAAGGAAGTCTGAGCTTCAGAGGCAACTGATGTATCATGCCAATTATTCACGCACGATGCCCAGCCGTGGTATAATATTTTAATTGGCATGATATATGGGAAATAGTGGGACTTTTCATGTATTATAAAATGACAAAAAAAAAAAAAGGCCTTTGCAATACTATTTTACCTATTATGTCCATACCACCGGCTCACCACATCCCAGTTAAAATGTTCAGTAACCAATCTGAATGCTTCGAGGAGGCACGTGCACAACAAAGAGACTCCACACAGCACGACTAATAGTTTTGTATAATTTATTTCAAAGTCACAGCACAAACAGTACATCCGTTTTTTTTGCCGCCACTTTGAAATAAGCAAGTCCCATGCTGTGTGGTGTCTCTTCATTGTGCAGAGTTTAGTGTTTTCCTGCACTAATCTACTGTACCGATGCACTGAGGGTTACTTGCCACGGCTCTTACCCAGTCTTCCAAGCTGAATGCTTCCTTTATAAAGGCAACAGTATTATATAAAAATACATAAATATAAAAATTATAGGCCATTCCACAGAAACAAGTGCCAATGAGAGTCACATTTTAATAATTCACCAGTGATAAGCCCACAGGAGGCGAAACAGGAAGGATTATTAGGTTGGGCAGGAGTAGCAGTTTACCCCACTTCCCATAACATGTTCCATTTGTCTTTGGTTTTACATTCTGGGCCATTTCCCACTGTGTACAGTGCCACATGCAGGGCTCCAGATAAGGTGAGTATCGACCTATTTTACTCACCTCATTTTAGGAAATACTCTTCTGAAAGGTTTTTTTTTTTTTTTTTTTTTTTTTTTTAACTGAGTACCAATACTCGCCCAACATTTGTAAATGTTCCACACTCCATAGAATAGTGCTTTATAACATAACTGGTGATTCAGAAGGAATAGTTTTTTCCAGATTTACAGCACTCACATGCATCCCAATTTTGTTTTACTCGCTGTATTTTAAAACTGGTGAGTTAATTACTCCTAATCTGGAGTATTCTTGGCACCTGATCAGTTCCCATCCAGAAAAAAACTACACTGTTTTTAAAAAGTACTACTCACTTCACTCTGTCCAGACATTTGTACACATCTGAATTTGGTTTTACTCACCTCACTTTCAAAGTGAGAAGTACAGTACTCATCCTGAAAAATCTTATCTGGAGCCCTGGCCACATGCCTCATGTTATGTGGAAAAGCAGAAGGGAGCAAAGTACCCCAATTTATTTACAGCTGAACTAAGACCAAGACAATAGAGGAGTTCTCAGAATCAAAATGCAGAATGCAGCAGTACAATTCATGCAGTCTACTTACCAAGCGATCTGCACAAAACACAAAATCTCCTCTGCTGGTTGTTCTAAAATGAAAGCACCAAAAAAAAATATATTAGCCTAACAAAATAAATTAATATGTTGGTAAGTCTCTAACAAGTATGGCAGAATAAATTGGGTAATGAAGACAAAAGTGAGTAAACATGCAAAACGAAAGCAAATAAAGGAGGTCTGTCCTAAACATGCATTTGTCAATGCCAGATGTTCGCCACTGGTATAGAAGCCCTGGTGTGGTAGATGCATTGTGGTGCACTTTGTGGGTTATGTATATTACCACATGCCCAAGATGGGTTGAGACACAAGGTGCAGCAGAGTGCCAACCACCTGGGGAAGTGCAGGCCGACTGACATCACGACTGGCAAAGCCACGAGTGTTGTCAGGTCAAATGGCACGAGAACAAAAAATAATATTTCCAGTAGAGGGGTAGCATATTCCATTTATGCCATACCTCCAAAAACGTGAAAAAAAAAATTCTACTGTTTTTGTCTAATTATAAAAAAAAAAAACTAAGGCATCTATAAATTATTTTATAGATATTTTTGTGCTTAACAAATTTCGTGCCAAAAGTACAATTCTATTTGTAACATGGCATTAATACTGTGCCTGTAATCCTGCGCGGCCATAGGTGGAACAGAGTCACGGGACGGCAGCCAAAGCGGGCATTAACCCAGCTTGTAACACGGCATTAATGGCCCAGACACAATCGGGATCCGGGATAGGCTGAAAAGCGTCACGGGACCATAGCCGGAGCGGGTATTAACCCAGCATATATGCCGTGCCCACTCCGGCAGTACCGTGACCAGCCAGACCCCCAGCCTAGCAGCACTGGGTCCTGTGGCCGAGCGAGAGGAGGAGTGGCAGGAGTGCCGGGGAGTCAGACTCATTACCCGTCTGAGCGTGGAAACAGGGAGGGGGGGACCTGAACCTGCCGCGCACCGAGCGGCGAGACTTCCAGCGCCAGACCTTCACCGTCCGTGGCACGGAGACTGTGTTCCATGGAATGGGGCCAACGGTGATTGGGTGTGGAAGCAGCCGGGCAGAGGAAGAGAGCGCAGGGCACACCAAGGAGCAGGAGCGGCAGCCCAGCTGGAGCACGGCAGGGCCGGAGCAGTGTCTCGGCAGAAGGCAGTGACACCCCGGCATCCGCGCCAGTCACGATCCTCCTGGGCCTTGAACTGTGCACAGGACACTCCAGGCGGGTATCAGCAGAATACCCGCACCAACCTCCACACAAGTGCAACAGCGATGTTGGCCACATGCCTCGAGGTGAGCTAGGGACAAGCTGATCACCACATAGATGCGTATCTGATGGTCCACACTGTGCTCTGATCCCGAAGTGGAGCTGCAAACCTCGCACCGCTGCCGCCTCTCATTATCGATGTGGCACAGTGGGCTCCTGCCAACTGCCCTCCACACGACCCGGCCCGTGTTACAGCGCATTAAGCCGCAGTGAGTGTGCTCTAATGCGACAGTTACATGGCGGGTGGCAGCCTCGCCCTGGGCCTCGGGCACCCAGCGCCCCCCCCCATGCATCAATCCAGCATTAGAGCACACCTCCGTCGTGGCTTAATGCTTACTTATATGCCGTGCCCGCTTCGGCACTACCGTCAGCAGCCAGACCCCCAGCCTAGCAGCACTGGGTCCTGTGGGGAACTGAGAGGAGCAGTGCTACGACCGGCGCCTGTGGAGCCGCACTAGGCATCCAAGACAGGCAGGAGATCCGGCCGGGGAGGGGGACAAGAACCCGTGGTGCACACTGCCCTGAGATGCGGTCCTGGAGCGTGAAAGGTGATGATCCACAGAGCACCTGGAGGAGAACAGCCGGATGAGAATCCCAGCGGCAGCAGGAAGTAAGAGCGACCGAGTTGCACATCGCGAGTGCAGCGCTGCTTGGAGCAGCGGAACCCTGCACGGCAGACCTCCCACTGAGGGTATAACAACAATACCCACACGGAACTCTCCACAAGAGGACAGGACTGTTGGCTGGCCCCCTCAGTGCCACTCTACGGACACATCAGTATGTATCTAATGTGTTACAGCATTCTCTGAAAGTGCATTAAAATTGTGAAAAGTTCTCACCGCCTCTGCCTGTTATTGTGTACCTGTCACAGTGGGCCCCTTCGACATCCCTCCACCGACCCTGCGGCCCATGTTACAAGCGCATTAAGCCACTCCGTCGGTGGGTTATCCACGCGATTGGGATGCACAGGCCCGCCCCGGGCCTCGGGCACCCACCGCCCCCCCATGCATCAATCCAGCATTACAGCCCACCCTCGCCGTGGCTTAATGCTTACATAGTTTTTCGCTTCACAGTTATTCACATTTGAATACGGTTAGTACTGCTTTTACACACATGTAGTAAAGAGGGTTGGTGTCCTTTAAAGTAGTCTCTCCCCCCCCAATCCCAACTCAGAGTCAGTGAACAGCTCAGGGCTGTTACTGGATATCTGAAATTCCTAGGCCTCATGAAAGATCAGCTGCATCTGCTGGCCTGCGTACTCCAAAGGAAAGAGCACACCCACGATTGGGGCAGCTTTTCCTTTTCAACTATAGAATGTCTCAGCCCAGCAAGCCAAAACTGTCATGCTCAGACTGCCTGATGACTGGACACGCCCCTGTAAGACTGCTCTGCATTGGAGGACAGTGTTTCACCTCCCAAAACCCAACTATCGTAACAAAATGATCGCTACGCACGCAAGGCGAACATAAAAAGAACTTGCTTTTCGTCTTAGTGTTATAGATGTCTACACTTCAAACTTACGTGCAGCAAGCCCTGCCACAGAAGGTGAGCTCCGCAGTCAGCCCAGGAAAAGGGTTTTTGTTTGTTTGGGGAGGGGCTGGGGGAGGGAGATGAGGAAACAAAGTAGGGCAATAAAAAAAAAAAAAAAAAAAAAACTTTAAATACTGTGTTGTCAATTTTATTTTACAGGATATTGGGTTGCATAGCCTGGGGAATTATGTCCAGAAGCAGGGAAGTGATCCTCTCTCTATATAATGCCTTGGTCAGGCCGCAGCTTGAGTACTGTGTACAGTTCTGGAGACCTCATCTGAAGAACATAGCGCTGCTGGAGAGGGTCCAGAGGAGAGCGACCAGGATGATTCAGGGCATGGAGAGGAGGCCTTATAAGGAGAGACTGGAAGAAAAAAATTACTCACCTTAGTAATGTTGTTTCTTCTAATGGAGTCTTGCTATATTATGACAAATGCAGTATAACCCCAGGTTAGAACTGCTCCGGAGGTGAAAGAGTTAACTTCCAAGCAGGGCATGGAATCTTGAGCGCGAGCTCGGTTGAACACTCTGTCTATTGAAGCTCAAACTTAAACTGTCAGATCTTTACAAGCAAAAACTCACTAAGGTTCTATGTGGAAGCCGTAAACCTACACTAGCCACTGGCTACTAACTACAAAAACACCTTTTTGTTCTTGATCCCAAAACAAAGACTCAAGTCGGGGGATTCAAGAAGGAAAATTTAAGCATCACACCTAAGCACCCTAGAAGGGTGAAATAAAGTGGGCATCAAAGTGGTGCCAACATTGCACTGCCCACCCACATCCCAAAAACAGAGGTTCTGAGAAGGGCAGGCTGGGGGGGAGGTCATAATATAGCAAGACTCCATTAGAAGAAACAACATTACTAAGGTGAGTAATTTTTTCTTCAAACAACATGAAGTCTTGCTATATTATGACATATGTAGACTACACAGCAGTACCTCCATGGAGGAGGGACAGAACCTACTTGGGAAATAGGCTCTGAAGCACAGCTGTGCCAAATCGAGCATCACTCCTAGCCTGGATATCCAAGGAGTAATGCTTAGTAAAAGTGTGAACTGTTTTCCAGATAGCTGCCTGACATATCTCTAGGATAGGAATGTCCCTGGCAGCAGCCAGAGACGCAGCTGTACCTCTGGTAGAGTGAGCCCTCAGGCCTGAGGGAGGAACCTTACCCAGTTTTTCGTAACAGAATTGGATACAAGAGACAATCCACCTGGCAATGGATCTTTTAGTGGCAGGTTTCCCTTTACCAACCTCACCATAAGTGAGGAACAATTGGAGGGATTCGAGCCTGTGACCCTTGGTACGTTCTATATAGTAACTAAGGGCTCTTTTGACATCTAAACTGTGCAATCTCCTCTCACCAGAGGAGGAATGGTCAGTGAAGTACACAGGAAGAGACATGGATTGATTAAGATGAAAGTCTGAAACCACCTTAGGAAAAACTTCCTGTTAGTCCTGAGGACCACCTTATCTCTATGAAAGGAGATAAAATCAGGCTCCACTGACAAGGCTTGTAGCTCACTTATGCGCCTGGCAGAGGTGATGGCTACCAGAAACACAGTTTTCCAAGTCAAGTACTTAAGCTCTGCTGAAGACAATGGCTCAAAAGGGGGTTGCATAAGCTGAGCGATGCAAATATTAAGATCCCAAGCAGGGGCAGGGTTGGTGTGAAGCAACCCTTTAAGATACTTGGAGAACACAGGGTAAGCTGATAAAGAAGAGGGCTTACCTGCTGACAAGAAGACAGATACAGCTGCCAAGTGCACTTTTAGGGTAGCTGGTCTCAGCCCCAAGGAATTCAAATGCACCAAATAATCCAGGATCGTGGGCACACCAGCAGATTCTGGGGAAATATGTTTACCAGCACACCATATGGAAAATCTCTTCCATTTTGAATTATAGGCAGCCCTGGTGGAAGGCTTCCTAGAGGCCTTCAAGATATCAATACACCTTGAGAAAGGTGTAGGTCAGCAAACTCTAACTCTTCAAGAGCCAAGCCTTGAGATTGAGAGATTTGAGGTTCGGATACCAAACTCTCCCCTGGGCACAGGTTAACAGGTTGTGATTCCTGGGAAGACATAGGGGAGGGTGGACTGCTAAGGACATGAGGAGTGGGTACCAGGGCTGCCTGGCCCAATCTGGAGCAATCAGGATCATCTTCCAGGATTGAGATCTGATTCTGACTAGCACTTTGAAAAGAAGGGAAGGGGAAAAGCATAGAGAAACTTCCTTCCCAACTGAGGAGGAAGGCATCCAGAGGGACTGAGCCCAACACTGGGGGCCTGCAGCAAAAAACAGGAAGTTGGTGATTGTCTGGGGCTGCAAAGAGATCTATTTGCGGGATGCCCCATCTGGCAAATATTACCTCCAGTACTAGGGGATCCAGTGCCCATTCATGATGGCCCTGGGAAATCCTGCTGAGAGCATCCACTAGGACATTGTCCTTGCCTGGGAGGTGAACTGCCGTAAGGGAGGTGTTCAGAGAATAAGCCAAAGACCACAACTTCATTGCTTCGGTGCACAAGGCCGTAGACCGAGTGCTACCCTGCTTGTTAATGTACCACATTGTAGTGGTATTGTCTGTTCTGACCTGAACCACCTTGTTCTGGACAGATGTGGAAAAAACCTGGAGTGCTAGAAAAACTGCTCTGAGCTCCAGCAAATTGATGTGGAGCAGAGATTCCTGAGGGACCACAGCCCTTGGGTGGAAAGGTCACCCATGTGAGCTCCCACCCCAGAGGGATGCATCTGTAGTAAGGGTCAAGGAATGAGACTGGGGGTGAAGGAACCCCTGTCTCAGATTGTTCTGATCCTGCCACCACTGAAGGGTCTGGATCAGGGTTGAGTCACTGGAATCAATTTGGTTGGGATCTGTCCTTTGAGACCAAAGGCTCTCAAATGGAACTGAATGTCCCTCATCTGAAATCTCGCTCCCTGCACCACTGCTGTAGAAGCAGCCATGTGCCCCAGGAGCTGTAGAAAATGCCTTGCTGGTCGAGAGACCTACAGGGTGAGAGAGGAGGCCGGAGACACCAGGGTCCTTGCTCTTTCCAGAGGAAGGAAGGCTCTGGCTTCTTTTGTGTTCAGTTCTGCGTCTATAAAGGTGAGAAGCTGGATAGGCTCCAGAACAGACTTTGGAAGATTGAGAAGGAAACCTAGAGGTGTAAGCAGCTGCTGGGTTACTTGTAAATGTAGTTTGACCTGTTCTGGAGACAGGCCTACAATGAGCCAGTCATCCAGATAAGGAAAGATGGCAATCTTTTGCCTTCTTAAATGAGCAACTGCCAGGCATTTTGTGAACACCCTTGGGGCCGAGGTGAGGCCGAAGGGCATTGCTCTGAACTGGTAATGGCCTAAGGGCAGTTCGAATCTGAGGTACTTTCGATGGGAGCTTCTGATGAGAACATGGAAGTAGGCATCCTTGAGGTCCAGGGAGGCTAGCCAGTCCCCTGGCCTTAGAGAGGGTAAAATAATCCCCAGGGTCACCATTTTGAACTTTGGTTTTAAAAGGTGCTTGTTTAGGATACCCGAGATCCAGAATGGGCACGCCATTCTCCTGTCTTTTTAGGTAAGGAAGTACCTGAAGTACAACCTTTGCCCTGGTGTATGGTAGAACCTTTCCACGGCTCTGAGAGCCGGAGGGAAGAAACTTCTGCTTCCAGGGCAAGTGCCTCTGATGGGTTTGCAGGTGGAAAAGACCTAGCTCTCATCTTCGGAAATTTTTTGAAGCTGAGAACCAGTCCCTGGCTTACTACTTCCAGGACCCACTTGTCTGATGTTAAAGACTTCCAGTCCTGGACAAAGTAAGCCAGCCTGCCCCCTACCGGTAGTGGAGAATCGGCCCTGGCTACCCCATCAGGGAGCCTGTTTTGCAGGGGCTTTGGGTTGAGGGGTAGAAGCAGGCCTACTAGAACCCCTTCTGCCCCTTCCTCTAAAGAACCCCCTTGGGCATAAGCAGAAGAGGAGGCCTGGCCTTGGTAAAACGGCCTATGAAAAGGCCTGCCCCTGCCCTTGACATGCTGTCTTTGAGGAGTGACTTGCCTTTCTTTGGCCTGTGCACTCCTATAGGTGGTCCTATACTCATCCATTTTCTTCATATAATTCTCTGTCTGCTCCCAAACAGAGAATTTCCCACAACAGGAAAATCCATAGCCTTAGACTGGGTATCCCAGACAGGGCAGTACATCTGAGCCAGGCCATTCTAGAAGAGACACAGATGTAGCCATAACTCTTGATGAAACATCATTAGAGTCTACAGCAGCATGATTGCACCTGGATGCCTCAATACCCGCAGCCACCTGCTCCAGCTCCCTGGCAAGCTGTTCAGGGGCCTGTTTTGCTAGGGCCAGACAGTATCCCACCTGGATTTCTGGTACCTAGCTGTAAGCCATATAATTTGCCTGTCTGAGTCCCAAAGATGCTGCCATGTACTGCTTTTTGCCAATGGCATCCATCCTCCTGGAATCCTTTTCAGGGGTGAGAAGCTAGAGGAATATTAGCCTTGTCTAGCTACAGCCTGCACTACCCCACATGGCTGCACTGCTGGGATAGGAACTCCATATCAGAGCCTGATAAAGCATACCTCTTGTCCATCCTTTTATCCACAGGGAGGATAGAATGAGGAGTTTTCAGAATTTTTACTGTCTGTTTCCTAAAAGATTTATGCAAGGAATAGACAGTCTCCTAGACTCTGGAATATCCATCATTTCCACAAAATCAGGCTCTTCTTGATCATCAACAGCTTCCTCAACAGGGAGTTGCAGAGTGTCAGCAACTTTCTTGTAAAACAAAAAAATGAGAAGGGACTCAGATAGCCTGGGAGGGGATACTCCTGGGGGTCTGTCTGGAGAGATGTCCGTTCAATGGGCACATCCAGACTTTCAAAATCACACTCACTCTCCTCGTACCCCTCCTCCCCTTCCCCTGGTTCATAAAAATCTTCAAAATCATAATCTTGAACCGAGGGAACCGACCGAACTGGGTGCTTCCCTTATGGTGCCGGTTCGGACAGAACTGGGGAAAGAGACTGGACAATTTGAATAGCTTTGGCTATTTCCTCAGCGGTTGAAGAAAGAACTTTTGGCCCCAAACTAGCTGACCTTCTAGCCCTTTAGTTGGAACCGGCTCCTCAGAGCTGGCTCTTAGTTGCCGAGGAAGCATCTTACCTGGTCAGAGGCACTCCTCAGGTTGGTTGGAGACGAACCGGGCTGACCATCGGTCAGCGGACTTTTAGCCTCCCTTTCCTGAGCCTACCAACTCTTTTTCACGGTGGCAGCAGGAAAATTGTTACAAATCTGGCAGTCTGCATTGAGGTGGTCAAACCCCAGACAATAAACACAAGTGGTGTGTGGGTCAGCCTTAGCAAAGGCTTCCCCACAAAGGCCACAGTGCTGAAACCCAGTGGGTCCGGTTTTTCTTTTGGGTTTCTCAGACATAGTGCCAGCCTAACCAAAACTTGCCCGTTAATGGCAATCCACCGAGCAAGACTCTTATCGATTCCCAACCGTGTCACGGGTCGTGGAAAAAAAACGTAATAAAATCCTTTTTTTTTTTTTTGAGCCGATAAGAGCAGGGAACCGCACTCTAAAGGACTAGAGGGTAATTTAAACCCTCTGATCGGTTCAAACCGAACCGAAAAAGAGCGTTACAATTTCACACAGAAGAAAAATAAAAAGTCTATCTATTACTTACAATACCACAGACAGA
Organism: Neoceratodus forsteri; assembly: GCA_016271365.2. Classification (NCBI taxonomy): domain Eukaryota; kingdom Metazoa; phylum Chordata; order Ceratodontiformes; family Ceratodontidae; genus Neoceratodus; species Neoceratodus forsteri. The sequence continues at coordinate 385,553,804 of JADMNL010000023.1, forward strand.
GCTTGAACCGACGATTGCGGTTAGAATTTCGTAAAATAAACCGAGAATTACCTGTTAAACCGGCTAAAACTAAATCCCAGCAGCAGGAGGAATCTCCGGGCGACTGTTCAGTGAGGCAGAGTAAAGAATCTGACAGTTTAAGTTTGAGCTTCAACAGACAGAGTGTTCAACCGAGCTTGCGCTCAAGATTCCATGTCCTGCATGGAAGTTAACTCTTTCACCTCCGGAGCAGTTCTAACCTAGGGTTATACTGCATATGTCATAATATAGCAAGACTTCATGTTGTTTGAAGAGCTTGAACTTTACTCACTGGAGGAGAGGAGGGACAGGGGAGACATGATGGAGGTTTTCAAGTACGTAAGGGAATAATTAGGAGTGGAACCAGGGAGTTGTTTAGGCTGAAGAAGGGGGGAGTGACCAGGGCCATAGGTGGAAGCTGGAGGGGAGAACTTATAGGGGGGAATGTAGGAGGCATTTTTTCACTGAGAGGGTGGTGGAGCCTTGGAATGCACTTCCGGGGAGGCTGGTGGAGGAGGGCACAGTAGAGGGCTTCAAGAAAGGGTGGGATAGGTTAAAGGGGAAACTGAATCTACAGAAGACACTCTTGGGGGCTAGGGAGGGTGGCAAGGATGGCAGCCATTAGGTTGCTGGCTTTTGAGCAGACAAGACGGACCATTTGGCCTATTCTGCTGGCTTGTTAGTATGAACCCAGGATAGTCTAGCGAGATCCAATCAAGCACTCATATTCAATTTTACATCTGGGCTGACTAATGCATTAAGGCAGTGTGCGTTGCTCATGGCAGGATCTGAACCTGGGCCGCCAGGTTCACAGTTCTGCTCCATAACCATTAGGCTACACTGCTTCAGTGACAAGATAAAGCTGCCACACTCACTATTAAGGATGGTATAATATCATAGTAATCTGCAGCACTGCTGTTTTTAGGAAAACTGGTAAGAGTCTGATTGGATGAAGGTGGGGAAATCATCATGGTTGCAACTGGAGACAGACACATTGCTGGAGAAGCAAGCCAAGATGATTTATTTTATTTTAATAACACCATCTCCCGTCTGAGAGGTCCATACCAGGCTTCAATCCACCCAGTCCTATTACCCTGCCATCCACTGGACTTGCCTCTTTTTTCCACAGGTTCCCCTCATGTACTGCACCCCATGGTGGGGCAAGGGTTTCTCAGAGAACGATCCAGATACTAGAAGAGGTGCCTGATTGGCAAGTGCAGGTTCTGCGGCATATCAAGACATCACTCCACATGGCCAGCTATTCCACCCTGCGTTTCCACAACCACAAGCCATGCAAGGGAGTGTGTGTGTGTAGGTCCTAAAGACAGAGCTGCACAATGAAAAGTAAAATACTTTCACTTTGCTTTCTATAACAGAGGAACATGGAGATATCACCATGACGTATAGGAAAAACAGGTTACTCACCTGTAACAGTAGTTCTAGGAGTGGTATATGTTGTTCATCCACACTTATTAGCATGCCCTTTCCCTTTTAATTCTTGCCAGAAGGTCTTCAAGCTGGCCTCCCACCCACCCACCAGTGGTATAACCTTCGGCTCGACTGAGGACGCCAGATCTTAACCCGTTGGAAGCCAGGTTCTGCATCATAGCCAGGAAGGTTGGGTGGACCAGTGTGGATGAACAACATACACCACTCCTAGAACTACTGTTACAGGTGAGTAACCTGTTTTTCTAAGGATGTGGATATGATGTCAATCCACACTTATTGGCAGACTCCTAGCAGTTCTTCGGGAGGGAGGCCAGGCACACACTCCCTACTTTGGGAACAGAGACTGGAGTACTGAGGCCCCAAAACCAGCATCCCGGTGTGACTCTAGGTTGAAGTAGTAAAGGGTGATGAAGGTGTTAGCGGTCTTCCAGGTAGCAGCCCGGCAGATTTCCTGGATAGGGATGTCCCTGGAAGCAGCCACCAACGCAGCGGTATGGCGGGTGGAATGAGCCATTAACCCTCCAGGAGGCTCCCTACCTGCCAACCTATAGCAGAGATCAATGCAAGATGTAATCCATCTGCCAATCATCGACTTTGCTGCAAGTCTGCCAGAAGCGGTTTCAGCGTGGGTGACAAACAGCTGGCGAACCTCTCCCCGAATTTCCGCCATTCTCTCCTTGTAACAGAAGACAGCTCGTCTCAGGTCCAAAGTATGGAGCCTGTACTTAGCATCCGAGGTGTAGTTCGGGTAGAACACAAGCAGAGTGAATACCTGAGCAAGGTGAAACCAACACTGCCTTCAGGAGGAATTTCGGGTTGGGGTGCAATACAACTTTGTCCATCTGGGAAGACCAGATAAGGAGACTCCACCGAAAGCGCCTGGAGCTCCCCAGTCCTTCTGGCTGACGCGATAGCCACCAGGAAGGCAGTCTTCCATGACAAGTGTGATAGCTCACACTTGTGCACTGGTTTGAATGGCTTGCCCATGAGTTTTGCCAAAACCAGCAGTAAATCCCACTAAGGTGGAGGTTCACACACCGGAGGGAATACGTGATCTAGGACCTTGAAAAAGCACCACACCACTTTTTCCTGTGCAGTCTGCTGACTGGCCCATGCCCGGTAAGCAGAGATGGCTGCCAGGTGCACCTTAAGGGTCGAAGACCGAAGACCCCCTTTGGACACAGACCAAAGGTTGTCTAAAATGCTAGCCACAGGGCAGGACAGAGAGTCCAAGCCCTTGCCCCGACACCAAATGGAAAATCTTTTCCATTTGAAGGCACAGCATTTTCTGGTCGACTTCTTCCTGGATGCTTCCACTACTGCGAGTACATCCTCAGGGAGACCCAAAGCCTGCAACTCTAGCCGCTCAGGTACCAGGCTGTCAGGTGCAGGGACTGAAGGTCCGGATGGAATACCTTCCCCCGATTGACAGATATTAGGTCCGGGCATGCTGGAACACACCTCGGGAGCCTGTTGCGGAGGTTGAGGAGACCTGGATACCAGAACTGACGGAGGCCCATCTGGGGCTACAAGAATCACCTGCACCTGGTCCCTCCTCACCTTGAGGAGCACCTTGTGGATCAAGGGAAATGGAGGGAAGGTACAGAAGAGGCCTGGGGTCCACAGCTTCAAGAAGGCATCCCCTGCTTTGAGAAGGCATCCCCCCTGCAGCGATCCCCACTAAGGTGGGTGGGCATGAAAACAGCCTCAGCTTGGTGTTTTCCCCAGTGGGAGAACAGGCTGTGAACTACATCTGGATGGAGAGACTACTCGTGGGATGTCTTGCCTATGTGGCTGGGAGAATCCGCCAGTTGATTCGAGGCTCCTGTCACATGGATGGCTAGGAGATCCACCTCCAGTCAGCTCATGAGTGTCCAGATGCAGAGCGCTTCCCTGCACAGTAGTCAGGAATGCGTGCCACAGTGCTTGTTGAGGTAGTACATGGTCGTGGTATTGTCCGTCTGGACGTCAACCACTTGACCCCGAAGCTGCCGACAACGCCAGTCTGACTGCTCTGAGCACCAACAGGTTCATATGGTATAGGGATTCCTTGGGAGTCCAGAACCAGTGGGCCCTGTTCCCCATGTGGGCTCCCCAGCCCGTGAGAGAGGAATCGGTCATTAGGACGACTGTCTGCTCAGGGCGGATAAACGGGATACCTCCCTGCAGATTATCTAGGACGGTCCACCACTGGAGAGTCTCCCACATCTTCTGGGTCACAGTGATCAGCTGGTCGAAATGACCTAGGTGCCGAGTCCACCGAGTGGCCAGCTCCCACTGAAGGGGGCGTATATGCCACCGGGCCCGGACCACGGTGGTACAGGCCACCTTGTAACCCAGAAGGCGCAGAAAGTCCAAGGCAGGGTGCAATTGCCCAACCAGAAATGATTGGGTAAAGGAGAAGAGAACCTCCGCCCTGTCTGCCAGGAGCCGTGCTCTGGTTCGGCAAGAGTCGAGCTCTGCCCGATGAAGCATATCACCCAAGATGGCACAAGCTTCAACTTGGCCTCGTTGATTAGGAGGCCAAGTTGAGAGCAGGTCTGGAGGGCCAGGTCCCTGGACCACTCCACCTCTTGCTGGGTGGAACCTGCCAAAAGCCAATCATCAAGCTAAGGGTACACTCTGACACAGACGCCCGAGATGGGCTGCCACCACTGCAATGCATTTGGTGAAGACCCGTGGGGCCGATGACCGGTCGAATGGCATGGTTCGAACTCGTATAGGGTTCATTCTGCTCTGAAGTGGAGGAACCACTGGTAGGACGGACGGATTGGGACGAGAAAGAACACGTCCTGGAGATCCAGTGAGCAGAACCACATGTTTTGCTCCAAGGGTGGGATGGTATGATCTGGGACAAAGTTACCATTCAGAAGGTGCATGGCCTGAGATACCGATTCCGGTCGTGCAGATCTAGAATGGGACACCAGCCCTACATCCGCTTCGGGACCAGAAAGCACCAGGAAACGAACTCTGGGCTGACTGGAGATCTGCCACTCGAACCACTGCCTCCTTGAGGAGAAGCTGGGCTACGTAGTCTCTCAGAGCTGACAGAGTGTGGGCTGATGCTCTCTTCTCCCGTGGGGCGCGGGCTCAGCAGGGAGGGTACTGCTCAAATTCTAGAGGCAGACCATGGCCGATCACTTCTAAGACCCACCTGACCATGGTAACAGCGGACCAGGCGGAAGGAAGTGACGGAGCCAACCCCCCACGGGAGGACCCAGAGCTGGTGTGACGGGAATAGGGGCGGCAACCCCTATCCCATCACTGGGCAGGCTTGGAGGAAGAGGATCCAGATTGGAAGCAGCCTGAACCCCGACCTCTGTCTGCGGGGCACTAGAGGCCTGGGACTTGGGCCGAGGGTGCCAAGGCTGTGCCTGCTGTTGCTGACCACCCTGAAAAGGGGGGCTGCTGGGCCGCAGAAGCAGGGTGCCGAAATGGCTTCTTCTGCTGTTTCTTGGTGCCAGGGGCGTCTTTTTTTGGCAGAAGTAGCAGAGTCCAAGGTGGCACTGGACTGCTCGATTCGCTGAAGGTGACCGTCCACACCTGGCCGAAGAGATAGGTGCCCAGGAAAGGAACATCAGTGAGTTTGTGCTGGGTACCTGCCAGGGATCGACAAATTTTAAAATTCACTAGTAGTCCAGGACAAGTGGCTTGTCTGAAAGTAGTAGTCCTTGTGTTGAAGCTGGTAGTCCGGTTAAAAAAGGGCATATTTTAAAGAAACATCAATAAAAGTAAAGAACAAAGTGTTTGTATGTATGTGTTTTGTTTTTGGGGTGGGGGGGTTAAATACTAATATGTTAACACTGACAGTCTGAAAATGTTTAATTTCTGTTATAGAACACACAGAACCAGTATCAGGAAAGGCGAGACTAGATCAAGACAAGAGGACAGAGAAATCAGCAGTACAGGCCAGGGTGCAACACACACACAGTTAGGTAAATCAAATCACAACCCACCAGTCAGAAGAAAAAAATTACTCACCTTAGTAATGTTGTTTCTTCTAATGGAGTCTTGCTATATTATGACAATTGCAGTTTGTCCCACCATTAGAACTGCTCCGGAGGTGAAATAGTTAACTCCATTCCATGAATGGAACTTAAGAGCATGAGCTCTAAAGAGAAGCTCTGTCTGTGTAGTTTCAAACCTGAACTGTCAGATCTTTACCAGCAAAAACTCACTAAGGTCTGTGTGGAAGCTGTAACCTACACTAGCCAATTGGCTACCTAAATATTAACACCCACTGCTGGTCCCAACACAAAAGACTCAGGTCAGGGGACCAGAATTAATAGTATAATTTAATAATATGAGAGAAATATAAGGAAAAAATGAAAAAACACCACACACCCCAAACCCCCAAGAAGGGGTGAAAACACATAAAAAGGGGCATAAAGTAGTGCCCAACTAGGCTGCCACCCCATACCCAAGTAGAAGTTCTGAGAGGGGCAGGCTGGGAGAGTCATAATATAGAAGACTCCATTAGAAGAAACAACATTACTAAGGTGAGTAATTTTTCTTCAAACAACATGAAGTCTTGCTATATTATGACATTGCAGACTACACAGCAGTACCTCCATGGAGGAGGGACAGAACCTACTTAGGGAATAGGCTCTGAAGCACAGCTGTGCCAAACCGAGCATCTCTCCTGGCCTGGACATCCAGGGAGTAATGCTTAGTGAAAGTGTGTACCGTTTTCCAGGTAGCAGCCTGACATATCTCCAATATAGGGATGTCTCTGGCAGCAGCTAGAGACGCGGCTGTACCTCTGGTAGAATGAGCCCTCAAGCCAGAGGGGGGATCTCTGCCCAGTTTCTGATAACAAAATTGGATACAAGAGACAATCCACCTGGCAACTGATCTCTTAGTGGCAGGTTTCCCTTTCCCAACCTCACCATAAGTGAGAAAAAGTTGGTGGGATTGCACCTGTCGACCCTTGGTACGTTCTATATAGTAACTAAGGCCCTCTTAACGTCCAAACTGTGCAATCTCCTCTCACCAGAAGAGGAATGTTCGAGTGAAAACACTGGAAGGGAGATAGATTGGTTAAGACGAAATCTGAAACCACCTTAGGCAAAAACTTCCTGTTAGTCCTGAGGACTACCTTATCCCTGTGGAAAGAAATAAAGTCAGTTTCTACTGACAAGGCTTGCAACTCACTTATGAGTCTAGCAGAAGCGATAGCCACTAGGAAAACAGTTTTCCAAGTTAGATACTTAAGCTCTGCAGAAAACAGAGGTTCAAAAGGGGGCTGCATTAACTGGGCAATGCAAACACTAAGGTCCCAGGCAGGGGCCGGATCCCGAAAAGGTGGATTAGTATGAAGTAATCCCTTAAAAAACTTGGAAAATACAGGGTGAGCGGAAAGAGAGGATGGCTTTTCTGCTGAAACAAAAGCAGAGACAGCTGCCAAATGAACTCTCAGGGTAGCTGGTCTCAGGCCCAAAGAATTAAGATGGACCATGTAATCTAACTGAATGAAATATGCTTCCCAGAACACCAAATGGAGAACCTTTTCCACTTAGAATTATAAGTAGCCCTAGTGGAAGGCTTCCTAGAAGCCTTTAGGATTTCAAGAACACCCTGAGAGAGGTGTAGGTCAGCAAATTCTAACTCCTCAAGAGCCAAGCCTTGAGGTTGAGGATTTGAGGTTCGGATACCAAACTCTCCCCTGGGCACAGGTTAATAGGTTGTGATTCCTGGGGAGACCCAGGGGGAGATGGACTGTCAGGGACAGAAGGAGTGGGTACCAGGGCTACCTGGCCCAATCTGGGGCAATCAGAATCACCCTGCAAGGCTGGGATCTGATTTTTACTAACACCTTGAATAGGAGAGGGAAGGGGGGAAAAGCATAAAGAAACTTCCCTTCCCAATCCAGGAGAAGGGCGTCCAGGGGGACTGAGCCCAACAACTGGGGGCCTGCAACAGAACAGTGGAAGTTGGTGATTGTCTGGGGCTGCAAAAAGATCTATCTGAGGGGTGCCCCATCTGGCAAAGACTATCCCCAGTACTTGAGGATCCAGAGACCATTCATGATGGCCCTGAGAAATCCTGCTGAGAGCATCTGCTAGGACATTGTCCTTTCCTGGAAGGTGAACTGCTATGAGTGAAATGTTCAGGGAATAGGCCAGAGACCACAACTTCATTGCCTCGTGCACAAGGCCAAGACCAGTGCCCCTGCTTGTTGATGTACCACATTGTTGTGGTATTGTCTGTTCTGACTTGTACCACTTTGTTCTGGACAGAAGCAGAAAATGCTTGAAGTGCTAAAAGACAGCTCTGAGTTCCAGCAAATTGATGTGGAGCAGAGATTCCTGCGGGACCACACTCCCTGGGTGGAGAGGTCGCCATGTGGGCCCCCACCCCAGGAGGAAGCATCGTAGTGAGGGTCAAAGTGTGAGAAAGGGAATGAAGGGGACCCCCAGTCTTAAATTGCTCTGATCCTGCCACCACTGAAGGGCCTGGATCAGGTTCGGGTCACTGGGACCAACTTGAAAGGGGGTCTCTTCTCTGAGACCAATAGGCTCTCAAGTGAAACTGAATGTCTCTCATCTGAAATCTTGCTCCCTGCACTATAGCTGTGGGACGCAGCCATGTGCCCCAGGAGCTGCAAAGTGTCTTGCTGGTCAGAGACCTGCAGAGTGAAGGAGGCCAGAGCCACCAAGTTCCTTATCCTTTCTAAGGGAAGAAAAGCTCTGGCCAGATTTGTGTCCAATTCTGCACCTATGAAGTAGTACCTGAACTGGTTCCAGAACCGACTTTGGTAGATTTAGCAGGAAGCCCAGGGAGGTGAGAAGCTGCTGGGTGACTTGCAGGTGAGATTTTACCTGTTCTGGGGACTGGCCTACAATGAGCCAGTCGTCCAGATAAGGGAAAACAGCAATCCTTTGCCTCCTTAAGTGAGCCACTGCTACTGCCAGACATTTTGTATTGAATACCCTTGGGGCAGATGTAGGCCGAAGGGCATTGCTCTGAACTGGTAATGACCTGAGGGCAGTTCGAATCTGAGGTACTTTCGTGGAGCTTCTGATTAGGACGTGAAAATAGGCATCCTTGAGGTCCAGGGAAGCTAGCCAGTCCCCTGGCCTTAGAGAGGGTAAAATCATTGCCAGAGTTACCATTCTGAACTTTGGTTTCAAAAGATGCTTGTTCAGATATCTGAGGTCTAAAATGGGCCGCCATTCTCCTGTCTTTTTTGGGGTAAGGAACTATCTGGAGTACAGACCCTTGGCCTGGTGTAGGGGAGGAACCCTTTCTACCGCTCAGAGCTAACAGGGTTGAGACCTCTGCTTCTAGAGTAAGGGTCTCTAAAGAGCTTGCAGGTAAAAAAGGCCCGATTCTCATCTTTGGGAACTTTTTGAAGCTGAGAACCAGACCCTGGCTTACTACTTCCAGAACCCACTTGTCTGAAGTTAAAGACACCCAGTTCTGACTGAAGTAAGCCAACCTGCCCCCTACTGGTAAAGGAGAATCGGTCCTGGGCACCCCATCAGGGTGCCTGCTTGGCAGGTGCTTTACGCTGAGGGGTGGGGGCAGGCCTGCCCACGCCCCGTCTGCCTCTGAAGAACCCCCTCTGAGCATAAGCAGAGGAGGCCTGGGTTTGGTAAAAAGGCCTGTGGAAAGGCCTACCCCTACCCTGGGGTGTGCCTCTGGGGAGTGGCTTGCAGCTCCTTGGCTCAGGCACTTTATGGGTAGTCCTAATTTCATCCATCTTTTCATATAATTCTCTGTCTGCTCCCCAAACAGAGAATTTCCCACAGGAAAATCCATAGCCTTAGTCTGGGTATCCTGTGACAGGCTATACACCTGAGCCAGGCCAACCTCTGAAAAGCTACAGATGTGGCCATGACTCTAGAGAAAACATCATTAAAATCCACAGCAGCATGAAACTGCACCTTAGAAGCCTCAATGCCATCGGCAGCCACCTGCTCCAGCTCACTAGCAAGCTGGCCAGGGCTTGTTTGGCTAATTCCATAACAGTATCCCATCTAGATTTCTGATACCTTGCTACATAAGCCATATAATTTGCTTGCCTGAGTCACAAGGGCGCTGCCATGTACTGTTTTTTGCCATGGCATCAATCTTCCTGGAATCCTTGTCAGGAGGATGTGAAGCCAGGGAATATTAGCTTTATCACAGGCTGCAGCCTGAACTACTAACATGACTGCATTGCTGAGAAAGGAATTCTGTATCAGGACCTGACAGTGTGTACCTTCTGTCCATCTTTTTATCTACAGAAGGCACAGAATTAGGAGTTAAGATTTTTATTGTTTGTTTCTAAATGACTTATGCAAAGGAATAGATAATCTCCTAGACTCTGGTATATCCATCATTTCTACAAAATCAGGCTCCTCTTGCTCATCCACAGCTTCCTCAAAGGAAGCTGGAGGTTTCAACAACTTTTTATAAAACATAAAATGAGAGGGGGACTCAAAGCATAGGGGGAGATTCTAAAGGTCTGTCTGGGGAGATGTCCGGTTCAATGGGCACACCCAGACCCTCCAAGTCACATTCATACTGTTCATAATCATCCTCCCCCTCCTCTGGTTCATAAAACTCCTCAGCATCATATTCCTGAACCGATGGAACCGACCTTTTACCAGATAGTGGCGGTTCGGACGGGACCGGAGAAAGTGACTGGACAATCTGAATAGCTCTTGCTATCTCTGCAGCAGTTGGAGTAAGAATTTTGGGCTCCAAACCTGATGACTTTCTTGTTCTCTTTACTGGAACTGGTTCATCCGAGCCAGCTTTACGTTTGCCCGAGGAAGTCTCGCCCTGGTCAGAGGGCACTCCCTCAGTTCGGTTGGCACCGAACCGGGCTGTATCGGGTCAGCGGACTTTGATCCTCTCTCCCTGAGCCTGCCCAATCTCTTTTCCAGGGTGGCTGCAGGGAAATTCTTACAAATCTGGCAGTCTGACTGGAGGTGGTCAAACCCCAGACAATAAACACATGTGGTGTGTGGGTCAGCCTTGGCAAAGACTTCCCCACAGACATCACAGTGTTGAAACCCAGTGGGCCCGGTTTTTCCTTTGGGTTTCTCAGACATAATGCCAGCCTAACCAGAAAAACTTGCCCTTTAAACGGCAGTGCCAGGCAAGACACCCTTATCGGTTCCTAACCGTGTCACGGGTATCGGAAAAAATATAATGAAATCCGTTTTTTAGAACCGATAAGAACCGGGAACCGCACTCTAAAACCTCAAATTTAAAAACTTTAAGCTTTAACCCAAGCTGATCGGTTCAAAACCGAACCGATAAAACTTACAAGTTCCACACAGAATTAAAATAGAAATTACTTACGATACCACAGACAGAGCTTGAACCGAACGGTTTTGCGGTTAAAATAAAACTATTCTCGGTTGAATCGAACTGAGGAAACACTGTTTAAACCAAGAAATGAACCGAGCAGTAGGAGAAATCTCCAGAGCGACTGTTCAGCGAGGCAGAGTAAAGAATCTGACAGTTCAGGTTTGAAACTACACAGACAGAGCTTCTCTTTAGAGCTCGTGCTCTAAGTTCCATTCATGGAATGGAGTTAACTATTTCACCTCCGGAGCAGTTCTAATGGTGGGACAAACTGCAATTGTCTTAATATAGCAAGACTTCATGTTGTTTGAACACACAGCCCACACACAGTGATAGGCTCCTCTTATTTTATTTAAATAACTTTCTCTCTTTTTTTTGTATGTGTAGTATCTTTCCCAAGACAGCAGGCCACAGGACAGGACAGTAGAGGCAGGGTCACCTCTCTTTAGTTCACTCCTTAGTATCCACACGATACCTCTGCCACACACTCAGTTTATTGTTAAACTTTATTTATTTGAGCAATTAATTATTACACTTTTTCACTTTAGTTAGGCTGGTAGTTAGTGCAGAATCTGCAGATATATTATAGACAGTCTCTTATGTATTATTTTAGCTGCAGTCAGTGCCTAACACAGTTTCTTTATGTGTGGCTTACTTTGCAATGCAATCACACAAAATAATGACCTTTATGCCAGCAACTCCCACTAACTGCAGTGCCTTTACTTTAAACAAGGCTAGTCCTTAAAAAATGGCCTGCTCGTTCAGACAGGGGCCATTGCTTTTTTGGGGGACATTAACTAACTCTATGCTGCCTTTAGCCCCTGGCTGACTGTACAATCACCCACAATGGCACCAGGTTTACTGCCAACTCCCCAACCCCTCGTCTACTGCAGTGCACCGGAGCATCAAAGTACAAGTAGTAGACAGTACAGTTAAGTAATAAGTAAAGTAAGCACGGTCCCTTCTCAGCAGGAGTCAGTCAAGACTTTCACTTTTTGTGTAGCCTGTCCTTAACTACAGTGCAAGTGCTGCAGTACTCTCACACTTCTCAGACCGCCGGGTCAGACCAACCAAGCACCCACCCTCCACCAAGCTGCAACAGACAACTGACCCCCAGACCCCCGCAGTAGTATTTTTGTTTCTTTTTTTTTTTTTTTTAAATGATGAACTTTCTGCCAGTCCTGATAATAGCTGGCCTATGGTGGAAATACAGAGTTCTACTAGGGTACATCACTGGCGATCACAGACAGCAAGAAAAATCACTGTCTGCAATCACCTGTCTGGAAATCGTGCTTCTGGCAGCAGTCTCCCGCTTCAATGCACAAAACCTCCCACCCCCCCATCACCACCGCGGCCAATGCCCTGGGCTGACATGTACTCACCCACATTGAATTTGTTGGCTCACCTGTCTAAGACATTTTTTCTCTGCTGCTGCCATGGGTCGAGATGGATCGGGAGGGTCCTGAGTCCGCCGCTACCACACCTTCCGTCTGCAGCTCTGTTTCAATCTCTTGGCCAGCACCCACCTGATCAAATCTTTTAGCAAACCATTCGACAGTGGCTGAGCTGGCATGAAGATTGATGGGTGGCATTGGCGGCACCTAGTGGTCGGATGGAAAACAGCACAGTAGGTCGCTAAAATGAAGAAAAAAAAAAAAAGTTTTGAATTGGTTGTCCAGGGACAACCGGCAACCTAATTAATGCTAGTCCGACTGAAAAATCTTGCAGTCCGGGACGTTGGGCTATGGGATTTGTCGACCCCTGGTATCCGCCATGAAGGTGGAAAGCCTCAGCCTAGCCCTGCGGCGCATGGCAACTGCGTCTGCCACCGAACGGGTGCTCGAGTCCCCGAGGTCCAAGGCCGTCTGAAGTTGCTGCTTGGCAACAGCTGGCATGAGAGAAGTGCGCCATGATGATGGCCGAACTTGCCTGATGGAGGCCTAAAGAGGAGACTGCATAAACCTTCCTTGCAGAGTGGTCCAGTTTCTTGGACTCCTTGTCTGGAGGTCTATCAATGTCAGCAGAGCTGCCTGTGCATCTGAACACAGAAGCGATCGCTAACCCCTCAGCCGAGGGATGTTCCCTGAACCCAGAGAGGGACCCAGTGGGCACCGCACAGGGGCATCCCTGTGGATTCAGAGACAAGACTAAGAATTCCCATAAATGACAAACGGCCCTCCTCCGTCGACAGACTACCCACAGACTCATCATCCAGCGGATGAGAGTGAAGAAGGTCGTTGTCATCGGAATCCGGATAAATCTGTCAGCCACCAAGGTCCCCTTGCACACGCCTGGGATGATCAGGCGTGACAGAGTCTACGAGGGAGACCCGGAATCAGAGAATCCTTCGTAGGAGCTCCTCCCGAGGGATGTTCAGGTGGCGCTCCACCACTATCGGTGGAGAGACCAGTTTGGGCTGAACCAGGGCAGGTGTTACCGGCTCCGCGGGTGGAGAAAAGTACAGTTACGTAAGAACTTACTATAACAGCAAATCTTCGAGGCAGGCTCTTGCAGTAGATAATTATATATAGGACTGAAGCCGGCAGGCGTCAGGACCCCACGGAAAAATTTCTAGCTAGCAGTCTCTGGCAGGGGACCGCCCCCACGACAGGTGACCGACGTCATGTAACGTCAGTATAAACGGCAGTCCCCCATGCCCGCCTTCCAGTTCCTTCCTGCCAAAGGCGAGACAAGATAGAAGCGGATGTTTCCCATCCTGGAAAAGGAGATGAAAAAAAAACTTAAGGGGCTGGAGGGCGGGAAGATATTACCTACTGCAAGAGCCTCCCTCGAAGATCTACTGTTACAGTAAGTTCTTACGAAACTGTACTATCTTACTTCGAGAGGGCTCTTGCAGTAGGTAATCACATACAGGACTGAGTCCCAAGCAGTCTGGAACAAAGAGAAGCTCACGGGATGAGGAAACTACTCATACACAGATCCTCTGGCTGTGAAGGTCTTAGGAAAGAAGACCTTGCAGAACAGCCAACCCGAAGCCAGCTCTATGGCGAGAGGCAATGTCCAAACTGTAATGTTTCATAAAAGGTATGGACAGAAGTCCAAGAGGCGGCTACACAGATGTCAGACACAGACACATTCTTGAAACAAGCAGCAGAGGCAGCGACACCCCTAGTGGAGTGACCTCTGACTTGACCTGGCAAGGTCTTGTGATACTTGTCATAACAGAAAGTGATACAATGAGCCAACCAGTTTGAAAGGCATTGCTTAGAAACAGCATTGCCCTCTCTTTTGGGAGCAAGAGAGAAACAGTTGATCAGTCTTTCTGAGATCCTTAGTCCTATTGGTGTAGTATCTCAGAATCCGGTGAACGTCCGGAGTATGTAAGAGGCACTCCCCTTGACTGGAATGTTGCATAAAAAACGCGGGCAGTTCCATGGACTGATTCAGCGTAGATTCCGCTACCACCTTAGGGAGAAAATTAGGGTTGGTACGCAGAGCCACACATTCCTTGTGGAAAAATCAAGTACAGGATTTTACACATTAAAGCCTGAAGCTCGGAAATTCGTCGAGCAGAGGTAAAGGCCACCAGAAAGAGGGCCTTCCAGGAAAGGAACTTAAGGTCTGCTGATGCTTCCAGCTCAAATGGGGGCAGGATAAGCTTCTCGAGAATGAAATTCAAGTCCCAAAGAGGGACTGGTGCGCAAATAGGGGGTCTCAAGTGGAGAACCCCTCTAAGGAAGGTTTAGGTGACTTCCAACTGCGCAAAAGACCTGTCCCCGAACAGAACATGGTAAGCTGAAATGGCCACCATGTGAACCTTCAAGGAGAAGTGACTGAGACCCAGATCGAAGAGGTGACGCATATAATCCAGGAGCTTCCCGACAGGGCAGGAGAAAGGCTCAAAAGCTCTGGAAGAGGCCCAAATAGAGAACCTGTTCCATTTCATGGCATAAGTGGAACGAGTGGAGGGCTTTCTGGCCTCCATTAAAATCTCCGCCACCTGTGACGAAACCCTGAACCGGGATTGAATCACGTCTGCAGGAGCCACGCATGCAGCTGAAGGGATTCGAGTCTTGGATGGACCAGGATCCCCTGATCCTGGGTCAACAAAAGTTGCGACAGAGGAAAAGGAAGCTCCTCCGAGTACTGTTGCAGAAGAGAACACCAAACTTGCCTGGGCCAGAACGGAGCAATGAGGATCATTCGAGCTCCTTCTGAACAGAGTTTGTGTAGGACCCTCGGGATCAACGGGATCGGGGGGAAAGCATAGACGAATCTACCCTTCCAGTTTAGAGACAGAGCATCTCTCCAAAACACTCCGCGCCCTGGAGCGAGCGAGCAGAAGACTGGAAGTTTTGCGTTGAGAGGAGAGGCAAACAGGTTTACCTGAGGGGTTCCCCAGCATAGGAAGACATCATCTACTACCCCAGATCCAGTTCCCATTCGTGCGCTTGGGAGGACGACCGGCTGAGGTGGTCTGCCAAAGTGTTCAACCCCTGGAACATGAACCGCCGTGAGCTGAAGGTTGTGAAGGATCACCCAATCCCAAACTTGCATCGCTTCTCTGCAAAGAGGGTAGGAACGGGTTCCTCACCGTTTGTTGATGTACCACACTACACACATGTTGTCGGACTGAACAGCGAGATGACCGGGAAGCAGGTACAGATGCAGAGCTTGTAAGGCGTACAGGACAGCCCTCAGCTCGAGTACATTGATGTGAAGAGTCTGCACCAAGAGCCCTGGGTCCGATGAAATACCAGGTGGGCTCCCCAACCCTCGCCCGAGGTGTCTGTAGTTAAGATCGGGGGGGGGGAGACACAGAAGGGAACTCCCCGGCAAAGGTTCTCCTGAACCATCCACCACTGCAAGTCCCGAACCATCGGGGAGGAGACCAGGATCTCGCAATACAAGTCGTCCACCAATTGATCCCACTGAGACCAAAGCGCCCACTGAGAGAGTCTCATGTGGCGCCGAGAGCGAGGCACCATCGGAATGGCAGCCGCCATGAGCCTGAGGAGGTGAAGGACTGACCTGGCGATGACCTGCCTGCAGCTGGATAACAGGCTGGCCTGAGCCTGAAGGGTGGCCACCCTGTCCAGGGGCAGGAAGGCCATACCGGAAGTCATGTCCAGTATCGTCCCAATAAACTGGAGTCTTTGAGATGGGATCAAATGGGACTTGGCCTGGTTGATGGTAATACCCAAGCTGGTGAAAACCTGCAGGGTAAGGGAAAGGGAGTTCAGGAGATCCTCCCTGAATGGGGCTGCCAGGAGCCAATAGTCGAGGTAAGGGAAAACCTGAACCCCCTGGGTACGCAGGTGGGCCGCCACCACAGAGAAGCATCTGGTAAATACTCGGGGGGCTGAGGGGAGACCAAATGGGAGGGCCCTGAACTGGTAGTGGTCCCGCGGAAAGAAAACTGAAGGTATTTGCGGTGGGACAGGTGGATGGGGATAAGCAGGTAGCATCCTGCAAGTCCAGGGCACAAAGCCACTGTCCCGGCCGAAGGAGGAGCAGAAGGCTCTGCAGAGAGCATTCGAAACCTCTTGTACTCCATGAAGAGGTTCAGGGAACTGAAGTCCAGGATGGGCCTCACATCACCAGACTTCTTCAGAACCAGGAAGAAATGAGAATAGTAACCCGTCCCCCTGAGATGGAGGGGGATGGGCTCTATCGCCACCTTCCGAAGAAGCACGGAAATTTTTTCCCTAACCAGAAAAAGGTGTTCTGGGGAGTAAGACTGCCTTGGAAGGGGTTTTCTGGGAGGTTTCTGAAGAAACTCTGTTGAGTGGCCTTCCTCTATCAGCTGGAGCACCCAAACGTCTGACGTGATCCTCTCCCAACCCAGTAGATGCAGGAGAACCTCCCCCCTACCGGTTCCTCTGGAAGGGCCAGAGGTTGTGAGAGAGGAAAGAAGTCAGGTGGTGTAAAGCAGCCTTGGGCTGGGACTCCGCTGCTCACTTGGGCGGGGGCTTGCGCCTGAGGGCCAGCGTTTATTGGCCCACTTCCTTTGTGGCTTCGCCTTAGCCCGTGCCCACTTGCGAAGGGACGGCGCTGCGGTTGAGGGGCTCTGTACAAGTCGACCTCCTTGACAGCACTGCCCTTTTCTCGCAGTCTGGTGATGATATCCTTGATATCACCACCGAACCCCTGAAGGGCGCGTCCTGGACGGCAGACTGCACTTCAGGGACCAAACCCAACACTCTGAGCCATGCATGTCACTGCAAACCTACTGCGAATGCCGAGCTCCTACCAGCAGCGTCCACTGCATCGCATGAAGTATGTGCCTACTGGCCGAACGAGCAGATCGGACCAGGCCTGCCACTTCCTGTTTGGTCTGTGACTCAGGAAGGGAGTCCAGTTTAGCTTCCACCTCACTAAGGACAGCCTTCTGGTAATCCCCCGATATGGGCAACATAGTTCAAGGCCCCCAATACCCAGAGTGGAAGAAGCGAAGACCTTCTTGCCATACCGGTCCAGACGGCGGGATTCCTTATCGGGGGGGGGAAAGAGCTCAAATGCTTTGGATTGGCTGTCCAACCATGGGCGGCGCTGATCACGACTGAATCAGCCTTGGGGTGAGAGGTAAGAAACTCAGCACCCTCAGAAGCCAGATATAGCCTGTCTGCCTTCCTCGGAAGAGGGGCTATGGCGGAGGGTTGCTTCCAGATAGTGGAAACCTGGTCTGCGTGAGGCTCGATCCAGGGTGGATCCAAAATAGGAGGGACCTCACACAGGTACAGATGGGCAGCTAGCTTCTGCTGCTGTGGATCTGGCTCCAAAGAGTGCCACTGATGGTTAGCTTGGATTTTGTGCAGCAACTCCGTAAAGGAAGGATCCTCCAGAGAGGTCCTCGGCCTGGGATTATCCAGAGAGCCGGGCTTGTCGTCCAAGTCTGAGCGCCCATCGGAGTCATCCGAAGGCCCGGAGGAGGAGGAAGACACCACTTCCTGATGCGGGGAAGGAACGGACCCCTTAAGAAGCCCTCGGGGAAGCGTATCCAACCCCGCTTTGGAACCAGAGGGCTCACCTCTGGTATCCGGAGTAGAGGAGGGAGTCTCTGACGTAGGGGGTCCGGAACCGGCGTCAGAAGAGGACTCTCCGCTTCCCTAGTGAGCAGAGCCTTGGCCTCAGCCCACCAGGAAGCCAGAGTCTCCTTCAAATCCACCGGCGGCTGAGGGGGCAGTGGAGGAGGAGGATACTGAGTATCCGTAACCAGAAGGTGGGTAACCCAGCGTCAGGTAATGAGGCACCGTGTACTGCGGCGGATAGGCCGGTGTCGGGTACTGGGGCACCGGATACTGCGGACCCGGGTATGATGGCGTTGGATACAACAGGGTCAGATACCCAGGAACCAGGGGGTCTGCTGGGGCAGACGGCCTGGCAGGGCACCCAGCAGGCGGGCTTGGAACGGGAGGCCCGGCAGGCGGCGGGCCCGGCGTGAGGGCGGCATCCAGGAGGGGGATGTCGCCCGGTGTAGGCAGGACCGGCATCGGGGCCGGCATCCAGGGAACAGACGTCAGGTCGTCCGGCCTAGAGGGAGGGAGACCTGATGGGGGTGCAGAATAAAATCCTCTGCATCGCCCAGGGAAGGAGGAGAAAAAAATCCCTGAGGTCAGGCTGAGGAGGCCCAGGATCCCCAGAGGGCAGCGAAGGCTGCGGAGAGCCAGGAACGGCGGACAGAGTATGGTCTGGCGTCGGCTCAGCCGCCACGCAGGCAGCCCAACGTCCGGCTTATCGGCGGAGTCCAGGCGGATGTCAGAGGAGCAGATGTCCAACTTAGTGGACTCTTCGCCCGAGGCAGGCCGCGAAGGAGGGGCGGTCTGGTCGGGCAGAAGAGCGGCCGATTCCGGTGGGCGTCAGAGGAGCAGACGTCTGGCTTACCAGAGCCACTCGCACCAGTAGGCCACACGGAGGCGGCCTTGCCGGGAGTGGGGGCATCCAATAGCCTGGAGGCACCCGAAGGACCCGAGCGCAAGCCAAGCCAGACAGGCGGGCCGACAGTCTTGGAAGCCTCCAAGACTGCCGTCGCAGAGCGGTCCCCCGGTTGGGGACGTTACCTGTAACACGGCGACTCCAGCCGAAGTCGCAGTGGAAGAGGAGACCTGGTCCCGGTGCTTCTCCTTGTCCTTCTTACGATGGCCTTCGGGGGAAGTAGAAGCCTGACTGAGCTTTTTCAACTCCTTCTCCATGGAGGTCTTTTTCTTTAAGGATGTGGGCCTCCAGGGACTGCTACCTCCGTTTGCGGATGGCGGCGCTGAATTTCAGGCAATGCTGGCACTTCACCTGATGATCCGGGCCCAGACAGAAGAGACACTGGGAATGGCAGTCCTTGTGCAGGAGCTGGGCGCCGCACGAGTTGCACTTCTTCTTGTGCTTGGAGGGTGTAGGACCAGACATACACCACTGAAAAATACACTATTTAACGAATTAAAACAAGAAAAAAAAAACGACGGCAGAACTACCGACGACAGGCTGACGAGCGTTGAACTTTACCGCGAGGAGCTGACACGAGCTAACGGCAGGAAAGAACTGGAAGGCGGGCGTGGGGGACCGCCCCTTTATACTGATGTCGCATGACGTCGGTCACCTGACGTGGGGGCGGTCCCCCACCAGAGACTGCTAGCTAGAAATTTTTCCGTGGGGTCCTGATGCCTGCCAGCTTCAGTCCTATATATAAATTCCCTACTGCAAGAGCCCTCTCGAAGTAAGATCCGATTTTACCAGTTCTAATGAAGTTGGCTTTAGCCTGGGAGGCGAAAGCCATGTAACGGCCGGGGTGGAAACCTGAGAGGGCTTCTGCCCGGACAGAATTAGCTGCTGCCACATCAGATCTTCGCAACATTGGAGACTCTCCTCATCCAAGGAGGACGAAGATGAGCAGTGGCAGCGCCTCTTTTTAGAGCACTTATGCGCCTTCCTCAGCCTGTCAGTCGAGGGGGTCAGAGATCTCTACCTCTATCGGACTGGCAGAGTCGGTCGTTCGGGGGGAACCGGTGATTTACCCAGATCAGGGACTAGTTCCTCAATGGGAATGCCAGCAGGCTGGCTGGGTTTCCTCATGAGGAAGAGACAGGACCGGGGTCCTGGTAAGTGAATTGTCGGCCTTGTTGGGTGATAAAAGATCAACAAGGTCGAGAGTGATCTCCACTGCATCGTCAATTGAGACCTCGGCCAGCTGACCAGTCAGCAAAGCCGAGAAGCTGGTGGCCGAAGAAGCAGTCTCGACTGAAGTCAAGACTGGAGATTCCTGTGAGATCGCTCTCAATACCAAGAATGTCTTTGCTGAGACGAAGAATTTCTTGGTTCCTTGTCCTTTTTACAGGACCGGGAAGAATGCAAGCCCGAAGGTCCCTCACCCTCGGAAGGGAAAGAGAGGCACATCTCCCGAAAGGAGCCCGAGGACATGGAGCCCATGTTGAGCGGAACGAAAATTGGCAGAGAGGAGAGCTCCGTGGCCGGCGCCACCTCTTCGAAGGCCTGCATCTGTTCCAAATGTTCGGCAGACCCCGCAGGCATGGAGACCGGCCACCATGCCTCCTTGGATTTCACCGATTGATTAGGCTTCCTGGGCCTACCCACCTTGAGCCGTGCGGGGCGATGGTCGAGGGCGTTCGGGTAAAGCAAGACATATCCACGTCTTGGTGTCAGCCGACACCCAGCAGTAGACGCACGCAATATGGGTCTGCGCGACATTTTCTGGCCACACGGGCACCGGCGAAAACCAGGGGAAGATTCATCTTCCACAATCGAATAGCAAAAGTTGCAATCTCTAGCTCAAACGAGCTTAATCTTCAAGGGATCCGAAGATATCAAACCAGGGCCTGCAAAACATGGTAGCAGAGTGGAGGCAACCCAAATCTTCCAGCAGAAAGGAAGATCTGGCATCATGGGGCGGAGTCAAGGATTATACCAACTTGGTGGGTGGGAGGAGCCAGCTTGAAGACCGTCCAGCGAGAATTAAAGGGGAAAGGGACATGCCAGTAAGTGTGGATGAACAATGTATCCACGTCCCTAGAACAGAGATATCACCATGACGTATAGGAACACAGAGGTATCATGCTATCGCCACTGCCTGACTGGATATTAGTTTTTATCTGTGCATTTATCCCAAAACATGTGTTGTATAAATATTTTTATATACTTCGTGCCTCTGTGACGGAATCCTTTGGGGGAAATATATAACTGCTGGTATGGACAGATACATAATCCGTCTTTGGAGAGGTAGACAGTGTTTTCTCAGGAGTGAGTGACAGGAAGGCAGTTTGCCCTTAGGCAAAGGAGCACTGTAGTTGGGGGGCAGCGGCTCTGGGGGATTCAGACAAAGAAAGTTCCCAAGTAAGAGAATCACTTGTGAGTGGTGACAGTTACCAAGGTACCCTTACAGATGCTGAGTGTTGAGAAAACTGGCAACCTGTTGCAAAATGAGTCATGGGTGAAGACAGGTTGTGACAAGGGTAAACTGCTCTTTTCAAGCAATGTATCTTGGCCTTTTATAACAAAAATGTACAGGCTGCTGCAAGACTTAATGGTAACACATCCACATTTGCCATGCTGGGGACTTAAGAGTCTACTGAAGAGTACAACTCCCAAATCAGACAAAGGTAGACCACAAGTGCTGCTCTGCATGGCTGTTTCTACTAACCTGGGGGAAGGGGAAGTCAAGAAGCAGTGACACTCCACTGCATCACTGCCAACTTCTGGCACCAGAACAACACTGCCATCTAATCAATCGTATTTTCTGTTCAACCAATAACACATTACAATTTTGATATTACAACATGTTATTACAATTAATGTACATTAAAAATCAGTAAGAACTTACAAAAAACATTATTCCTATCTAGCAATCTAAAAGATTATCCATCTTTATACCAAAACATTTAAATACATTAAAACAGCATTGCCACAAAATCTTGCAGGAAGCACCCCTTACTAATCGCACTTGATTCCTTATCTCTTTTCCAGTATATCTTTAATTTTTATGTTTGCTTGCATGCATGCACAAGAAACATTATGCGGCAGCTTAGGAGAGAAGCGGGTTGTGGAGGTGGGGCAGTGTGGCAGCCAATACCAGGGCTGCATTTGTAGGCTTGGCAGTATGTACCCAATGCAGGCCCAGTGTCCTGATGACACTGGTTCTGCAGAAGTGCCATCAACTTGAAACGATTTGGCCGCTGCAATGAGGGGCCACCTCGTCAGTGCAGTGTCAGCAATTCCGCTGCCATGAGGGAGCGACCCGTCACTGCAGGGCGGTACCTCGCCTGGTGTAATAGTACCAGGAAATATGGCGGCTCTATGCAGCCGCCTCAGAGCCGACAGTGGGGCCCAATCCCCGTCGGCGCTGACCCTTCATTTGTAGGCAGGGGAGCCCAGTCCCGTAGACATAATGTCCCCACCCCAAGTTTCTGTTGCATGCCGAGGGGTGCCCAATCCCCGCAACATCATGCACCTCCCAACAGCGTTTTCTTGGCCGACGTAAATACCCAATCCTGCCGGCTTCAGTCCCCTTCCAGTCCAATTTGCCAACCGAGCCCACTCCCTTCGGCATAATGTTCCCACCCCGTCGATTTCTCCTGCGTGCAAGGAGGGTTCAATCCCCCTCAGCACCATGTGCCCCTCCCCACCAATTCCCATTGGCTTCAGTCCCCTCCCCACAAATGCAGGTGGTACACTGGCAGCCCACCCCAGTGTACCAAACACCACCTGCAAAAAAAGAAAACAAACCCTCATCTCTTATTTTGTACCTGTAAAACAAGAAAACAGTCCCTCGCGATCTTCTCCTGCCCTCCCCAAACCCGCCCACCCTCTACGCACTTGCCTCCCACCCCTATACTTATATACAGAGCCCAGCGCCATGACCTTCGGTGGGCCGGGAACACGTCAGCACTCTTCAAAGCCGACCGCAAACTGAAGAAATGCCGGTAAGCTGTATAATGCAATACATAGGGTTTTCTCAACTTTGGTGCATATCTCTGGCATTTTGAGAAATTTTGGCACCAAATTTTCAACATGGGGTTATTGGGAACCCTCCTCATGAATTCAGTCACTGTCATGGCGTTATTCGGTCCCGAAAGGTGATTTCGCGGTCACTGCAAGGAATCATCTTTTGGGACCGATTAACGAAACAGTACCACTGTTCATGAGGTGGGCTCTCAAAAAGCCTATGTTGCAAATTTGGTGAAAAGAATCCAAAAACAATGACTGTCGTACAAGCGTGCGTTGCGCAGTTTCCACGCACGCTCCCAATATTGTGAATTTGTATATTTTTACTCCAGATTTTGAACATTGGCATTTTTCCACATCTCCTTATGAACAGTACAGCTGTCATTTTACACATCCTGGCCGAAATGTGTTTTCGCACTTCCAGCGCAAAATAGCACGGTCGCTGTGGGAAATCAGTTTTAAGGACAGATTAAGAAAATTACAGTAACACTGTTCATAAGCAGAGGACCTAAAATGACTATGTTGAAAATCTGGTGATGAAAGTCCATAAAATGACTGTGTTACAAGCATGCATTGCAGTTTCCATGCACCCTTGTAACTTCGCAAATCTGCAATATTTTCACGCCAGATTTTTCAACACTGGCATTTTTTCACACCTCCTTATGAACAGTACAGCTGTCATTTTTCACATCCTGGCCGAAATGTGTTTTTGGACTTCCGACGCAGAATAACACGGTTGCAGTGGGAAATCAGTGTTTGGGACAGATTGACAACAAGGGAGTGAGAGAGGGGAGTGAGCGAGCTCAATGGAGCTCTGTCGGGACTGCTACGGATTTCTTTGTGGGCAGAAAAAGAAGCCAACACAGGCAGGAGCCCAGTACAAAACAGAAGCCTGCAGCACCGTGAGAAACAGAACGGGCAAGTGAGAGAGGGGGAGTGAGCGAGCGCAACAGAGTTCTGTCGGGACTCGAGTTTCCCACCCACCTGCTCAGGGTTCTGTGTGGTCCTATATTACAGCAGAGTCTCTGGGGTGGAAACAAAGCAATGACTGGATACTTTTACAATTGCTGTAATAATACAGATTTATTTGTTCTGTTTATTCCTCCAACTGAGCTTTGTAATACTTGGAGTGTAATACGATTTCTAACTGGGCCAAGTGAAACTACGAGGGCTGAAAACAAAAAGTATGGTAGCTGAGGGGTGAAAAATGGACAAGGAGACTTTAGGATTGCTACAGTAATACAGTATCTAACAGATGAGGTTTGAGACAGAATTAACCCGGTCTGCAAGGGGCATTAGGGGACTAGTGGGGGAGACAGGAATTTGAAATAATAGGGCCCTAACAGTTGTAGTATGGTGCAGAAACCGGGAGTAAGAGCCCATAACATAAAATGGGGGCCAAAATGGGGCAGGTGCCAGGTGTCAATACAGCGGGCATCTTTGGAAGGGTGGTGGGGTGTACAGAGTGTGGGTCCGCCATTATCCTCGACTGAGCCTGAAGGATGGGGGGGGAAGGGAGTATGCTCTGTAGACAACTGGCTAGTTTGAGGAGAGGAACTGTGGAGGTTACGGAGGAGTCAGTGGCAGGGCAGATGAGTATGGTAGGCATCCTGGCTGGGGGTGGAATAGGGGATGGTAAGGGGGGGGACGGGGGAAGAACTAGGGACTGAAACTGACCCCAGTATCAGAGACACTAGTAGGAAAGAGAGGAGAAGGAAAGGGCTGCCCGAGGTGAGGGAGGGGGCCTCCTGATGCAGGAGGAAGAAACCACGAGGAGTACCAGGGGAGAGAGCAGATGGCTGCAGGTAGGGAGGCACCAGGGTGGGGGCACAGAGGGAATCTGATGGGGAAAAGATGCGGAGGGGCACGACTAGGAATAGATTTGAGCCTCTATTACTGGGGGCAGGAACATACTAAGGGGGAGGACAAGCAGAGCATAAGAGGGATGGCAACAGGTAGGAGGCAGTGGCGAGGACGAGAAAGAAGGTAGAAGGGGGCTAGTAAGGAAGGAGAGTGTGACTGGAGGAGAGAAGGCAGGAAGGGCAAGGATGAGAGGGGCATCATATCGGGTCGAGGGGAATGGGGCTCTAACAAAAAAAAAAAAACTACCACAACGGGACAGGAGAGGGTTGGAAATCAGCAGGGGAGATGGGGAGGTTGACATGGGAAGCCCAGTATGAAATAGTCAGGCTGGGAAGGGGTTCAAGGGGGATGGGAGGAATAAGGTAGAGAAAAGGGGTGAGGCAGAAGTAGGAGGTGCAGATACGGAAGTCAGAGGGTGCAGCTGGCAGGGGTAAGGGTCAGGGAAGAACGAATAATGGGGTGGTGGAAGGGGCATTAGAAGGGAAAGGGGATAAGGGACGGGGGGGTACTCACCCTGAGGGATTCTATACTGAAAGGGATGCGATGGGGCGGGGGGGGAGGAGAGAGAGGCACAGCCGTATTTGGGTTGAAGCTATCCCTGGGTTGACTGCAGAAGGGGCACACACTGCTCAAATGTGCAGTGAGGGGGGAAGAAGAAAAACAGGTTACTCACCTGTAATAGTAGTTCTAGGAGTGGTATATGTTGTTCATCCACACTCTTTGGCATGTCCCTTTCCCCTTTAAATGTGGCCGGAAGTCTTCAACCTGGCTCCTCCCACCCACCGGTGGTAAATACCTCAGCTCCGCCCCATGATGCCAGATCTTAGCCCACTGGGAGCAAAATGATGGGCCCTAAAGCGGGGGTTGTGAACAACATCAGTGTCAGTGGCTCAGTGGGTAGCACACTCACCTCTGAGGCCAGGGGATCAGAGGGCTGTGGGTTCAGTTCCCACATCTGGCATTTGGGTTAATATCCCAGTACTGACACTGCAGTGCAGCATGAGAGGGTGCTGCGCTACGAGGTCACGTCTTCGGATGGGGCGTCAAAACTGAAGTCCCATCTGCCTGGACTGGTGGTGGTTCAGGTGGATGGTAAAGATCTATGGCACTTATTGAAAAGAGTGAGGAAATTTCCCCGGTGTCTGGCCAAATCTCCTCATTCAATAAAAATATAACAGCTTAATCTGGTTCAAGGTCAGTTGGCATTCACCTGTCCCCTCCCGGTGGGTGCCTGAAATGAGGCGGGATTTGTCTAGTCCACTTCCGGTCAATAAACACACCACTCCTAGAACTACTGTTACAGGTGAGTAACCTGTTCTATTTTTTTTTTTTTTTTATTTAGTTTTTGTTGACCGGGTAAGTACACTAGACAAACCCTGCCTATTTTCAGGCACGACCTGGGGGAGGGGGATACAGATGAATGCCAACTGACCTTGAAACAGATTAAGCTGCTGGTGGTATTTTTAGTGAATGAGGGAAATCTGGCCAGGACACCGGGGAAATTCCCCTACTCTTTTCGATAAGTGCCATGGGATTTTTAACATCCACCTGAACTACCACCAATCCAGGCAGATAGGACCTCGGTTTAAAGTCTCATCCAAAAGACAGCACCTCAAAAAGACCCAGAGCCTGGAACTCTAGCCGCTCAGGTACCAGGCTGTGAGGTGCAGGGATTGAAGGTCCGGATGGAATACCTTCCCCTGGTTCAATGACATCAGGTCCGGGCATGTACAAAGCCGCTCCGGGGCCCTGCAGCTGAGGCTGAGGAGATCTGGATACCAGAACTGCGGGGGCCAATCTGGGGCTACCAGGATCACCTACGCCTTGTCCCTCCTCACCTTGAGTAACACCTTGTGGATCAAGGGAAATGGAAGGAAGGCGAAGAGGAGGCCTGAGGTCCACGGCCTCGAGAAGGCATCCCCCTGCAGCGAGCCCTGCTGAGGGGGGCAGGTATCGTACAGCATCAGCTTGGTGTTCTCCCTGGAAGCAAAACAGGTCCACCAACAGTTTGCCCTAACGGGAGAACAGACTGTAAGCTACCTCTGGATGGAAAGACCACTCGTGGGATGTCTGGCTTCTGCGGCTGAGAGCATCCGCCAGTTGGTTCGAGACTCCTGCCACATGGATGGCAAGGAGATCCGCCTCCAACCAGCTGACGAGGGTCCAGATCCAGAGCGCATCCTGAATAGCAGACGGGAGTGCGTGCCGTCCTATTTGTTGAGGTAGTACATGGTCGTGGTATTGTCCGTCTGGACTTGAACCACTTGACCCCGGAGCTGAGGAGCGAAAGCCGACAGTGCCAGTCTGACTGCTCTGAGCTCCAGCAAGTTGATGTGGCATTGGGACTCCTCAGGGGTCCAGAATCCGTGGGCTCTGTTGTCCCTCATGTGGGCTCCCGAGCCCATAAGAGAGGCATCGGTTGTGAGAACGACCGTTGGCTCAGGGCGGACAAACGGGATCCCTTCCTGCAGACTACCTGGAACAGTCCACCATTGGAGAGCGTTCCACATGTTCTGGGTGACCGTGACCAGCTGGTCGAAATGACCCCAACTCACAGTCCACTGAACGGCCAGCTCCCACTGCAGAGGGCGCATGTGCAATCTGGCCGAATGGACCACTGAGGTGCACGCTGCCATGTAACCCAGAAGGCGCAGGAAATCCCGGGCAGGGCGCAAGTGCCCAACCAGAAATGACTGGGCAAAGGAGGAAAGAACATCTGCCCTGTCCACCAGGAGCCAAGCTCTGACTTGACAAGAATTGAGCTCTGCCCCGATAAAGCCCATCACCCGAGAGGTCACGAGTTCCAACTTAGCCACGTTGATGAGGAGGCCTAATTGGGAACAGATTCGAAGGGTCAGGTCCCTGGACCTCTCCACCTCCTGCAGGGAGGAACCCGCCAGGAGTCGATCGTCGAGATAGGGGTATATGCGAACCCCTTGACGCCACAGATGGGCCGCCACCACTGCAATGCACTTGATGAAGACCAGAGGGGCCGAACGGCACGGCTTGGAACTCGTACAGGGTCCCTTCCACCCTGAAGTACCTGGACATAAAGCCTGGGTCTGTAGGAGGATCCAACACTGGAGCTACCACCTCCTTGCGGAGGAGCTGAGCAATGTCGTCCCGAAGGGCCGACTGAGAGCAAACTGAGATCCTTTCCTCCCGAGGGGCACGGGCTCGGCAGGGAGGGTACTGCTCGAATTCTAGAGACAGTCCCCGACCGAACACTTCCAGGACCCACCTGTCCGAAGTCATACCGGACCAGGCGGAAAGAAAGTGGCGGAGCCGGCCCCCCACGGGAGGACCCAGAACTGGCATGACTGGTGTAGGGTGGCCAACCCTGACCCGTCACTGAGAAGGCTTGGAGGAGGAGGCTCCTGGACCTGCACCTCAGCCTCCTTTGCAGGGCTGCTGGAGACCCAGCTTGGGCCTAGGGCGCCAAGCTTGAGCCTGCTGTTGCTGCTGGTGCTGCTGACCTCCCTGGAAGGAGGGCTGTCTAACCGCAGGAGAAGAGTGCTGAAAATGCTTCTTCTTGCGCTTCTGCTGGTTCTTGCCTGAAGAACCCTTTGCAGAAGTGGCACCCAAGATGGCACTGGACTGCTCTATGCACTGGAGGTGACCTGCCACTCCCGGACCGAAGAGATTGGTGCCAAGGAAGGGCACGTCAGCTAACTTGTGCTGAATATCCGCCAGGAAAGGGGATGACCTCAGCCAGGCCCTGCGATGAGTGGCCACTGCAGCTGCTAGTGAGCGGGCACAGGAATCTCCAATATCCAAGGCCGTCTGGAGCTGCTGTTTTGCAACAGCACGGCCCTGGTCACAGACCTGCTTAACCGTGGTCTGCATGTCCGCTGGGAGATGAGGGAGGACTTCATCTAGCAACCCCAAGAGGGCGTGAGAGAAGTGTGCCATGATCACTGCCGAGCTGGCCTGACGAAGGCCCAAAGATGAGGCCGCATACACCTTCCAGGCAGAATGCTCCATATTCTTGAACTCCTTGTCCGGAGGGTGGTCAGTATCCGATGAGCTACCCGTGCGTCTAAACACAGAGGCAGTCACAAGGCTCTCAGCCGAGGGATGCTCTGTGAAACCTGACAAGGACCCCATGGGTACAGTGTACTTGCAAGCCATGGGGGCAGATGGAGCTGGGCAAGAGGCAGGGCGCTGCCATAGCTCAAGGGCCAGGCAAACAATAGCTTCGGCCACTGGGAAGGCCTCCGTCGGGGTACCCCCCTCTTAAGGATATCCGTGAGAGGATATTCCGCTTTCTTTTGGATAGGCTCCAAGGGCATACCGGTTGACTCTGAAATAAGGCGGAAGATGCCCTGAAAAGAGGAAGGACCTTCCTCCAAGCCTGTCACTGACAACTCATCATCAGGGTGTGAGTGTAGACCAGTGGTATCAGAGTCCGAAGAGTCGGGGTATAAGGGTCTCCCGCCTATGTCCCCTTCAATACACCGAGGGTGATCAGGGACAACAGAGATGGACAGAAGACAGGGCAGGCCCGTATGTGTCCGGTTCTCTTTCGAGGGAGCCCCTCCGTGAGGCTGCTTAGGCAGTGGCTCCACCAAAACTGGTGGGAAGACCGGAACAGGTTGAACAGGAATGCGTGTCGGTCCTACCGGAAGAAGAACCGTGGCTTCAGTTCCGGAGGGGTCAGCGTTGGCCTAAGAGACTGGGGTCAAGTAATGGCCGGTGTAGCCGGCGGAGCCGGCTTATGACCAGTCAGAATTAGCTGTTGCCATATAAAGGTCCTCATAACGCCAACAGAGCTTCCGTCGAAGTCTCTCCTCGTCCAAGGAGGAT
Source organism: Neoceratodus forsteri (assembly GCA_016271365.2). Lineage (NCBI taxonomy): Eukaryota > Metazoa > Chordata > Ceratodontiformes > Ceratodontidae > Neoceratodus > Neoceratodus forsteri. Next base: position 385,583,150 of record JADMNL010000023.1, read on the forward strand.
GAGGATCGGTTGCGACGCCTCTTCAGAGTGTGTGTGTGTGTGTGTGACCTTTTTTCGGTTTTTCGACCGAAGGGGTCCTGGTCCTTGATCAAGACAGACGGGGTCAGCTTGTTCAATCGGGAGAGGCCAGAGTCGGTGAAAACCGAGGTTCCGGCCCCTGTCCTTCGATCGGGATACCCGAGGGCTGGGTCTCCTCATAGGGGAAGGAAAGGATAGGTGTCCTCTCCAATGAGTCGTTGACAACGGCTCAATCGGGTCGAGAGATATCTCGGCCAGTTCGGCAGTTTCCTCGGCCTCAGTGCCTTGGCCTGACAGAAGGTCCGAGAAGCCGGCGGCCGAGGAAGCGATCTCGACCGAGGCAGAGATCGCAAGGTCCTGGGATTCAGACATCTCTCAGTCCCAAGAACGTTTTCTCCGAGAAGACGACTTGGGGTCCTTTTCCCATTTTCTAGGGCGGGAGGAGTGCATGCCCGAGGGCGCCTCACCCCTGGTGGGGAGAGACTGGCACAGCTCCCGAAAGGATCCTGTGAATGTAGAGCCAAGGTTTAGCAGCACAAAAAAAACCTCAGCTGGCAGAGGCTTGGGCAGCTTCTTCTTCAAATGCCGCCATCTGGTCGAGCTGCTCGGCGGATCCTGTGGCCGCAGAAACCGCCCACCTTGCCTCCTTCGATTTCACCAGTGGATTGCGAAGCTTCGGTCTCCCCAGCTTAAGGCACGCCTTGCAGTCGTCCAGAACGTTGGGATGGAAGGCCAAGCAGATGGTGCAAGAAGAGGTGTCGTGCACGACACCCAAACAATAAACACACAAGAGGTGGAGATCGGTGCACATTTTCTGTCCGCAGGGACACCAGCGAAAACCCGGGACGCACTTGTCCTCCATGTCCCACATGCGCCGATCGAATCAAACCACAAGTTTCAAAGAAAGCGATTGCGTGAAACCGCTGATTAGTATCCAGGGCCTACGACACTGCAGTAGTAGCACGAGGGAACCCGACTCTTCCAGCGGAAAAGAAGATCTGGCGTCATGGGGCGAAGCCAAGGTATTTACCACCCGGGTGGGTGGGAGGAGCCAGCCTGAAGACTTCCGGCCAGATTTAAAGGGGAAAGGGACATGACAAAGAGTGTGGATGAACAACATATCCACGCTCCTAGAAACCTCATTTACTGTTGCACGTGGGTACAAACGACTTGGTGGGGGAGACTGTGGAAGTAGTGAGGGGGTGGTTCTAAGAGTTGGGCAGGCAGTGTGAGAGTGTGGGGAAGTCAGTGGCATTCTCAGAGGTACTCCCAGTACCATGTGCAAGCATGGGGAAGAAGGGTAGGATCGAGGAGTTCAACGATTGCCTAAGGGATTGGTGCCACACCAAAAATGAGTTAGTGACTAACTGAGGTAGGGTCTGGGGGAACAGTGACTTGTACATGGCGGACAGGCTACACTTGAGCAGAGATGGGATGGGAGTAATAAAAGTGGGATTAGAGGGGTATATCTCTATTAAGGTGGATTTAAACTGTGGGGGCCAAAAAGACTGAGGTTGGTAGAAAGGTCCGGACAGGGGAGCCTGTTGAGCTCACCCCCAGATACAGGTAAGGTAGAGTGTAGTAACCCTGGGAGGGGTGGCAGAGGTAATACAGAAGGCACCACCACCCTATCAGAACAACAAGGAGAAAGGGTGCGGACTACCAGGAGGAGGGACACAAGCCAAGGAGAAGAGAGTGAGGAGAAGGAGGGTTACAGGTGGAAGGTGGTCTCTCTCAACACAAAAAGCCTGGGGAACAAAACTGCAGAGCTTCAGGTGCTCCTTTCAGAGGGGACGGTGGACATTGCTACGGTGACAGAGACTTGGGCCACAGAGTACCATGATTGGGACTCTGCAATCCTGGGATACAGGATATACAGCAGGGACTGAGGGGGTTGCACTCTATGTGAGGGAAGAGTCAAATGCTTAACGGACGAGGGAGAAAAGGAGAGGACAGAGGCGCTCTGGGTGCAACTCCTGGACTCCAAGGGCAGCAAGCTGAGGCTGGGAGTGTTGTACAGACCACCAGCCCAATCCAGAGAACTGGATGGGGAGTTGGCAGAGCAGATAAGGAGGGTCTGTAGAAGGAGGAGTGTGGTGATAGTGGGGGATTTTAACCTACCAGGGGTTGACTGGAGCACCCTGACCACTAGCAGTACCAGAGAGCAGGTGCTCACTGATGCATTCTAGGACGGCCTTCTGATGCAATTGGTAAGTGGGCCTACAAGGCTTGGTAGCACTCTGGACCCAGTAGTGGCAAATGGGGAGGCGGAGAGAGAGAGATAACGGTGAAGGACCCACTAGCGGGTAGCGGCTACCAAACACTGTAGCTCGTTCTCACGCTGGGCAGGGAGACAGGAGGCACAGGCACCAAGGTGGTGGACTTTGGGAGGATGGGAGCAATACTGTGAGGGAGACTCCAGGATATAAGGCCCAGGATGGATGCAGAACAAAAGTGGGGAGTCAAAGACTGGGCTAACAGAGGCCACAGTAGTCTGCACCAGGGCCAGGAGTGAGAAGCCAAGAAACCATGCTGACTGAACAAGGAAGTGCTGCAAGGGGTGAGGGCATAGAGGGCTGCATACTGGAAGTACAGGAGAACAGGGAAGGGAGAGGATAAGGAGGCTTATGGGAGTTGGTCAAGGGAGGTGGCCAGAAGGGTGAAAAAAGCTAAGGCCGCCAGGGAATTAAGGCTAGCACAGGGCATAAAGGGAAGGGACAAGGACTTTTTAAAGGTATGTCAGAGAAAAGAGGAAGTGCAAGGAACATATTGTGAGGATAAAGCGGGGAGCAGATTGGGTGGAAAAGGGAAGGAGCAAGTGGAAATTCTAAATGAGTACTTCTGGTCCTTTTCACTCAAGGAGAGGGATGGTCCACCACCAGCATGGGCTGGGGGGCGGGAGGAGGTAATGGAAAAAGTGATCACAGGACTAGGGAGCTAGAGGGCTGAGGGCAGCAAGGGTGGACAAGGCACCATGTCCTGATGGCATCCACCCCAGGGTGCTCAGGGAGATGGCGGAGTTGTTGGCTGAGCCACTGGCAGATCTGTTGAACACCTCCCTGGAAATGGGGTCTGTGCCCCAAGACTAGAGAGTGGCCCATGTGGTGCCCATACACAAAAGAGTGGGCCTAGGGAGGAGCCAGGAAATTATTGGACGTTCAGTCTCATGTCCATAGTGGGTAAGCTTATGGAGGCAATACTGATGCAGAGGCTGGTGGCATTCCTAGAGAGTAATGGCCTCCAAGATGGGCGGCAACACGGGTTTGTCTCAGGGAGGTCTCGTCAAACCAGCCTAAGAGTATTATGACTGGGTGACAAGGGAGTTGGACAGGGGCCATGCAGTAAGTGTCCTGTACTTGGACTTCAGTAAGCCCTTTGATACCTTCCCCCCCCCCCCCAGTCTCCCATGAGGCACTGACACGGCAGTGGGGGTGGGGAAAAAAGCTGACTAAATGGATAGAGACCTGGTTACAGGGGAGGGTGCAGAGGGTGGTGGTGGGGGAGCTCTCGGCACCTAGAGCAGTGACAAGTGGGGTGCTGCAGAGGTCCGTGCTGGGCCCGGTGCCATTTGGGCTCTTTATCTCCGATGTAGCACATGGAGTGGGGAGCAGGGTGGTCTGTTCACAGATGATACTAAATTGGGGGCAATGGTGGACAAAGAACGGATGGGGAAAAACTGCAGGGGGACCTAACCAAACTAGAGACATGGTCGGTGGAGTGGCAGCTAGGATTCAGTGCAAACAAGTGTAAGGTGGTGCACTTCGGGCCCAAGAACCAGAAGAGGAACTATTGGTTGGGGGGTGAGGTTGGGGATCACAGAGGAGGAGAAGGAGCTGGGGTGTTGGTAACTGGGAGCATGAACTCCTCAGCCCAGTGCAGGAGAGCAGCAGCGAAGGCAAACAGGATGCTGAGGTGCATCGTAAGGGAGTTCTCATCCAGACACAGGGATGTGATCCTTTCTCTCTCTACAGGTCATTGGTCAGACTGCACCTGGAGTACTGTGTGCAATACTGGAGGCCACACATGAGGAGATATATAAAGTTACTGGAGGGGGTGCAAAGGAGGGAAACAAAAATGTTAAAGGGGATGGAAAGAAAGGAATACGAGGTTAGGCTGAAGGAGCTGAACATGTACACACTCGAGGAGAGGAGGGATGGGGGAATATGATTCAAGTGTTTAAATACCCGAGGGGGTTAAATAAACCTAGCACCAAGGGGGTGTTTAAACTAAGGAGTGGAAGAAAGACGAGGGGGCACAGACTAAGGTTGGAAGGGGAACATTTCAAGAGGGAAATGAGGAGGCACTACTTCACTGAGAGGGTGGTGGCTAGTTGGAATGCACTGCCAAAGGCAGTGGTAACATGTAGGACAGTCAGTAGCTTTAAGAAGGACTGTGATAACACAAGAGGAAGAGTCGGTGGGGCAGGGGCTGGGACAAGCAGAAGAGGCTGGGGCAGCTGCAATCTAGGGTGCTAGCTGCAAACTCTGGCAGATTTAGATAGACGGATTGGTGTGTTCTGCTGATTGATTCGTATGTTTGTATGTATGCTCATATGTAAAATCACAGTGACTGTTCATGAGCAAAGGTCCTAAAATGCCCATGTTAAAAATCTGGTGACAAACATCCATAAAATAACTGTGTTAGAAGCGTGCGTTGTGCAGTTTCCACTCACCCTCGTAACCCATGAAATTTGCATGCGATACTTTCCTCCAGATTTCCAACATTGGCATTTTTTCAGACCTCCTTATGAACAGTACAGCTGTAAATTCCCCACACACACACATCCTGCCCAAAATATGCACTTACATATCTGGCGCAGAACAGCACGCTTGCTGTGGGAAATCAATGTTCAGGACACATCAAGAAAATCATACCGACAGTGTTCATGAGCAGAGATCACAAAATGCCTATGTTGAAAATTTGGTGAAAGAATTCCACTAAATGACTGTTGCGCGCATGCGTTGTGCAGTTTCCATGTACACTCGGAGGTTCTAGCATTTTTAATATTTCACTACCGATTTTCAACACTGTAATCTCTTCACACCTCCCTATGAATGGTGCAGCTGTCATTCTTCACATCCTGCCCAATCTATGTTTTCGTACATCTGGCGCAGAATGCCACGGTCGCTGTGGGAACTCAAAGTTCGGGTCACATTGACAAACTCACAGTGCCACTGTTCATGAGAAGAGGTCCCAAATGCTTTCATGAGGTGGGGGTCACAGAAAGGCCATGCTGAAAATTTTTAGTGCAAATACCAACACACACGGGGCATTAGGATTTCTAACCATAACGTCCCACTTTGTACAGACAGACAGGCATCAGGGGTGTGCCTTTGGACTGCTGACTGTAATGCTCATGCCGTTCCACCCCCAACCCCTGCAGCCAGAGTCAGGCATCGAGGTGTGCATTGGACTCTTCGGCACCAGAGTTCACCCCATTCTCCTATATTGCACCCATTTCAGCGCATGTCCTTATCGAGTGGGGCAACTGTAAAGCCGAACACCCCAAGGTACATCTCAACACTTGTCTGTGTCTGCAGGATAGGATGAGGTGAAATGGCATGAATGTTATGGTCGACAACCCAAACGCATACCCCAATGCCTGTCCATCTCTGCAGGCTAGAGGTAGGGTTAGTGTGAAGTTCAATAATTCACTGCCATTCCTACTCTGCACCTGTCTAACTCCTGCATTTCCAATGCCAATACCAGCAAGCAAACATTCAGCATTGACAAATGCTTGTTTTGTACTGCCATCCAAAATGTTGCTATTTTTTCAGCATTTTCAATGTAATCTGGAAGTAATAAGATAGAGAATCATAGTTTGCCTTGGCATACATTATTAATGTGTCCTTTTAAGTACAAACTTCTAGGTTCTATGTACAAATGACACGTTTGTAACAATTGTCTATAGTGTCCAGGAAATCCCCCATTACATAAATAGTAATTATCAGTCTGCACACCCCTCATTTTTGGTTTCTGATTAAAACATGTATATTTAGAGGAGAGTACCTCGAACCTAGCCTGAATCAATATTTTTCTATGTTCTGGCAGAAGTGGCATAATTAAATATTTTTCTATTGAATGACATTTTATTTGCTTTATACCATTGTGCACGCTTCTGATTCCTGATTTTCTCCATATCAGTTTTTTGTGCCAACATTTTTTTTTTTATATATAAAGTGTATTGAATGCTGGAGCAATCATAATTTTCCTATTTGTCCAAAGATGTTGCATTTTAATTTTAACTAGAATAATATTATGCAGTTTATCTATCCATTGTGAATTTAGTTTTTTCTTTAAACCAGTTTATTTTCTCCATAAAACAAAGTTTTCACTGCCATCCAGTTGGTGTTCAGTTTCAGCTTGCTCACCAAAGAGTCAGTAGACTGCTTGCGCCAGTCATGGTTGCCAGCTGTGGGGAATGCATCGAATGCTGCACCCTGGATACCTCAGAAGGATGTAGCGGTGGGCAATGAAGGTGGCAGGGTCAGCTGAGAAAAAGAAAGCCAACTCCATTGCGCATGGTAGCACAGGGGCTATCTGACACCAGCAATCTAAATTTGCACCCCTAGTCCAGGGGGCTTGTCCTCGTAATCTGACAAATCTGTCCCAGCTTGGAGGGGAAGACAGACCATACCTCTGCCTGTCCATATGAGCCAACACAAAGAGCGTTTTTTTTGTTGTAGTAGTAGTAGTAGTAGTAAATTTGGCCCACGTTCAGGGCACCAGTTAGTCAGAATGCTGCTTTGCTACCAGCCATTTCATAAGCCCCAGTAAAGAACAGATATGGCTGCCAGCCAGATGCACCCTCAAAACTTAAGACATTCTCACACCACTCACTACTGCACTTGGCAGAAACCAGAACAAAAAAATTTAAATAAAACCCAGTAAAAGCAATGTTTGTTACAGCAATTAGATTTATAAAACTGCAACAACAACCTCACAGTTGGTCACTTTCTGGGATGAACAACCAGCTTTGGGGCCTTCTGCTGTGCCTCCAGCCACCCACCTAGTCATTAAAGTCCACAAAAATGACCAGTTGTGTGGTTGTTCTTGTTTAAATAACCTGGCTGAGAACCAGCATAATGCCATCAGTCTTCAAGGGAGGCAGTGTCTCAGAAAAGGGAGGCAGCATCTCTACTGTGCACATGCTACATAAACTCTCACATACACAGCCCTCCCCCCCCCCACAATATTATAAATGGGATTACTCTACACTAGCTACAAAACATTTCTCTTAGAATGAGGCTATAGGTCAGCCTATAGGGAACAATACTTCCATGCCACCTCACAATTCCATTCCCGTTGTGAAACAGAAATCACTGCTTGTGACTCATCCTCCTGCTAAATCACTTGTGTTCAAAGACCTCATATTATACTCCACCCTGTATTCTAAGACATCCCTTCTGAACAGCAAAGTGCAACAGAAAATGAAAAATTATTTTTGTAGTTCGAACTTGACCTCTCGGTTACAGGTGGGAGAGGGGGCTGCACCAGCTGCATCCTTCACTATCGATTCTTGTCCAATGTCAGGCCTCTCTACAGAACACTAGCAACCTGAAGGGTGCCATGATTTTGTGATGGAGACAGTAGTCTATCTGGTACAAACTTTCAGAACTTCTCCAACCATGAATGTAACTGAATTTACACAGTAATCAGCCGTTTGTGCACTTGCCCTTAAAGGAAATGTACTTTTCCTGGGTAGGGGGCAACAAGAATTGAACCTCTATGGTTAACGTCACAATGCTGGAAGGCTGAAGGGTGTCGACAAGGTCTCTGGTGTTTTCTAATGGATCATGTCATGCTGTTCAAAGTTGGCACATTTAAGTAGTTAACATTACAAGGCACTTCTCTCAGAGGGTGATGAATCTATGGAATAGTCTACCAGCAGAAACAGTGGATGCGAAGACAGTACATGCCTTCATGGTAAACTCAAGATACATTTCAGCTTGCCAAGGGAAATCACCAGGTACTCCCTCCCCTGAATGGGAAATCGCTAGACATTACCATATATACTGGAATTAGGAAAGGAAACCGGTCATAAGCCTATCTGCGCACACACACACACACACCCCTGCTCAGTGCTAATAATCAGTACATTCACCCTGGCTCATACAGGGGAAGGGGAAAGGTAAAATTGTTTAACCAGGAAAAGCACACCAAGCCAGGGCTTGTTTCCAAGTGCGACCTGTGAGCACAAGGAAATTAAATGACTTGTTCAGGGTTACCCAGTATGTAAGTGGGGGCTGATGGGAATCAAACTCAGGTCTCCAAGATTGCAGCTCAGTGCCCTTAACCACTATGCTATACTGCCTCCTAAATGGATTAAAATTAATTTATTTATTTTTAAACATGTTACTGTTAGTACACGCAATCAAATTGGCAGGCAGAGTTCCACAGATTCATGACTCATTTAGTAAAGTAAAATTTCCCCGATACTGGCATTTGTTTTGAAACCTTTAGTTATCAGTTTACTGTGACCATCTTTTTACTGAACCCTACTGCAAATAAGTCGACCCCTCTACCATTAGAAGCCACTCCCAGAGAATGATGAACCTATGAAATATAGTGTACCAGCAGAAACAGTGGCTGTGAAGACAATGCAGGCCTTCTGCATCTCCCAGGCCAGATTGTGGTTATCGCATCGCTTAAAGCAAATTTAATAGCACTCGGAATGTGAAACACCTCATCTTGCTTAAATATAAAGCTTTACAAGATGCACAGAAAAATGACTCGCTATTATGTAGCTCCTAAGTGGGAGCAGGAACTCAATAAACCAGTGGAGAAGAAGGATAACTGCCTCATACATCTGGCATGAATACACATGGAAACTGCTGATACAGTTCTTACACACACAGGCAATTACCACCAGATATGTGAGAGGAGGTAGTGCTGGATGTGGAGGAACTGTGGGGAGCCCCAGGCAACCCATACACACACATGATGTGGGCATGCCCTACCCTCACAGGGTTCACTGCAGGCCTCGAAGGGACCATGTCGGAGGGTTCTTCACAAGCCGCTCAACCTAACTCCTGCTGTAATTCCTGTCACACCAATACCCTAAGAGGCCAAAGGATAGGCATATCAAGTACATACCAGTAATAATGACAGTGGCAGTACAAAAAACTGTATCACTAGAAAATGGCTCACACCACAGCTACTACACCTGTAACAATGGAGGGCGGGCCACAGTAAAGGAGACCAACACAACGGAGATTACACTTGGGCTACACAACAAAACTTAACAATTCACCTCCAGATGGAACACTTTTTGTACCCCAGGGGCCCCATAAGCGTTAAACTAGTCTAACCTAGATACTTGCAGCTAAAAGTGGAGGTACCCATCGGCTGCACCTGGGCCAAACTGGTACCTCTCCTCCCATCCCACCCCTCTTCCTTGATAAGATGCTCTTTCCTACATAAAGTATAGGAAAACACGGAGCCCCCCCCCCAAAAAAAAAAAAAAAAAAACACCCGATGATGGGAGAGTTTCCTAGGTTTGAAATGCTCTATAATGTAACATGTAATAATTGTGCAAAATATCCATCTGTATGCAATGTCAGGATTGAAGGGCATGAAATTGTCTTTAAATAAAAATGTATTTTTTTTTTTTTTTTTTAACAAAAAAAGAAGTACTTACCTTCAAGGTAAACCTGGATAAGTTTCTGCTTGCCAAGGAATAACCAGGCACCTTCTCCCCAAGTAGAAGGGTGACGGGGGAGCGGGGCGGAGGACAAATCTCTATACATCACCATATGTAATCACATACAAGTCGACTGCCCCTTTTCCTACACAAACTGTTTAAAATGCGCGCGCGCACACACACACACACACACACACACACACACACACACACACAGTCAACCCCCCCCAAATGCACAACTTTCAAATGTCCCACAAACAATGTGCTAGAAATGTAGACTTAAAAGCAAACCTTCATAATACAGAGGGTCTGGGCTTAGTATCTGAAGGGAGCAGACCCTTTAATTTTCAACTCTCAAGGGAGATTTACTAATTAAATAAAAAACAAACATACAGAAACATCTCTAAAACTGCACTTTTGCATCCAGATCAATTAAGATACATTCAGACAGTCCAGACACAAACAACCACACCTTCACCACACAGAAAACTGTTGAGGACACTTCAAACTGCCGTGAAAAGTGTTTCTTCCATTTTAAATGTTAAAGCAGCATCCAGTCAAGGAACATAATTGGCTGTAATGCCAACATTCCAACACTCAATGACCAAGCAGGGTCAACAATCACTGATGCAGGCAGGGAATACGGCCAGACTAGGTGGGCCTAGCAGTCCTTATCTGCCATCAAATACTAAGTTACTCAACTATGGGGAACCTAAAAATACTACATCAGCAGGTGATTTTCAATCTAAAAATGTCTCGATCAAAAGCTACTTAGACATGGACCCACAAGGTGGCCTCTAGAGCAAGGAGCGCAATGACCAGGGAAATAACCCTATTTACATATTTTACTCTAGAGGAGAAAAAATTAAAAATTATAACCAAAAAAAAAAAAAAAAAAAAGAGACTGCCAGTCTTCCTGGATCACCTCTCTAGAGTCATGAATGGACAACATGGAACAAGTGGCTAAGAGGTCAGAGGGCTCAGTACTCAAAACCCAACATAGAGCGGCCACTTTAAAAGAAAACATGCTTCTTCTTCATCAGAGACTGGAAACCTTACAAAATAAAGCACTCACTCACACTCACAGGCCTTGGACTCTGAATATACAGGTTTTTACTTCAGCTTGAGGTTCGTGGAATCTGCGACTTTTTTTCTTTAACTCGTACTTCATTAAAATTTAAACAAAGCACACAATAATACAGTTAACTGCAAAACACAGTCTCATTCATACAGTATAGCCACATATAAACCTGGTCCATAATTTACGAAATGGCTGTTTGAGCCTGCTAGGCACAAATTCATGGTTACATACATGTTAGCATTTGACAGCATAAACGTGAGTTGGGACGAGAAGAAGATGGTCGATACCTGGAAAAAGCTTACCCATGTAGGATCAAGGGGACGTGTCCACCCCATTTCTGCCATCTCATAAGAACATGGAAGTGTATTACCATTATAACTGAAGTTCACTTTGGCATACATGTCTTCCATTTTCCTAATTTCCTTCTTTAATGTGACCCATTTCCACTATTGTGGGTACAGTGGGGGTTAAGTAATGCCTAGTTAACATTTTTCAGAGCTTCTGCTGCTAGAATTCACTGAAGTTTGTTTTTTCCTAGGGAGCATGCCCTCTCTGGGAGAACCAATTAGGTTCTCAAGCCAAGTGGGATAAGAGTTTTGAGGATCTCTGAACAAGACTGGGATATGCCCACTCGGAATGGCTGCCAGGTTGGACAAGCTCAATAAGCCCGGTTTTTCAACTGAGAAAGCATACTGGCTGACCACCCAAAGAGCCTCAGCAAATATTAACTCACCCTGAACATTTCACGATGGTTTGTACCGGGGCTGAAGAGCAGGATCAGGCTATGGCAAGACTAATCAGAGTCCTGAAATACTGAGAGGATGACCTTCCACCCGCCCACCCCCAACTTGTCCTAAAGAAAATATATAACAATTTACCCATTTGGAGAACTTTGTACTTTGCAGCACATTCAATCTATAGCTAGTCCTTCATGAGAAAGTAATTGTGTTTTGATCAAAATGTGTTCTAGAAATGTGTCTGTCTTTTTCTGAACTGTATTACTTTTGTAGATTTTGATGTGTTTTTTTCTATAAAACATTATTGCCTTTTCCATCAGCCTACATCTTTAAAATGTATAAATGGCATGAGCCACTGACTGGTTCATATGATGGTGGTCCGGTATACTGCAAGTATAGTTTCCTTAGGAGTCAGCCCCCAAACAAAGCTCCACCTGAGGAAAGGGCCAGGGCAACTACAGGGATTTATTTAACTCTAAAAATTGATTAGCGTTTTGCTCATAAAAGTGCTAAATCTTTGTGAAAATGCATAGCTCTTGCCTCACTGTGTTTAACAAACACAGCACTTCCAGAAAATCTATATAAATAAATACTTTCTGTACAGTTAGTATAGTACCAAGAAAAAACTACTAATCAATTATTTAAAACCCTGAACTACATGAGGTGGATCTGTAAATGTGAAATGCACAGTCTGTCTTGCCAAATGGCCATTTCTATCATCTGAATGTGAATAAATTTCATTGAATTTGAACTGCTTCTATATTCTGGTTTACTACGGACACACGTATCTTTTCAATGAACAGAAAGAAGCTCAGAGCAGAGACTTACAATAATGATCAAGCAGGAGATGGGACCCGAAGTGGAGGAAGATTCAGAGGGTTCAGACAATCCCAGAGGGCCTTTTTAAAAACTGTTTATGGACACCTTCGGCAGAATGCAAGTTGGGAGATGAAGCCTTTGGTTGTTTTTCACACACACACACACACACACACACACACACACACACACTTACTTTTGGGACGGCTCCGTTATAAATTTGAGTATATACACAACTACATTACAGTTCTGGATTATGTTCACTTACTGGTGGGAGGAGGGAACCAGTTACACTTTGAAAGGCTAATCATTTGATTGGGGGTATGTGTTTAGATACTTATGCGATGGGAGTCTGCGAGATCTCCAATATCTACCTGTTAACACCATGAGGTCAAGATGGTGGGTCTCTGATGGAGCAAGTCTCTTTCCCTGCAGACAACATAGCAGACTATTACCCACCAGGTTAGTCATGGCTGAAAAACAAGAGACCCTGCACAGTAGGAGGAATGTATTAGAGATCCAAATGTTTCACTCAGTGGCAGAGCTGGGGGGAGCTGGGGGGACGGTCGCTCCTCCTGGTTGCCCCAGTGTGAGCAGTGGTGCTTCACCACTATCTTTATTCACTGTTTAGTGCCCACTGTGGAGCCCGTGACTGACTGAATTGCCACCCCTGGCTCCCAAATGCTCCCAAACCTGGCTCTGCCACTGGTTTCTCTCCACACCGTTTACCTATAAAAGCAGCTTCCGCAAATGTTTTTGCGTTTGTTCAGGCTCTGCTCTTTTGGCAGGGATCAATTCTCTTACATAGTTCTGTAACAGAGTTTAACAATACTGAACTATCAACTGAAAAATTACACTCTTGGGAAAGTCACTTGTAAGAGAAGTTTATATGAATGTAAGGCTGAGGCCCGCATGGTAATACTGGAATATATTCTGCACATCCAAACTAGCTTCCCCATAAAGCACCTGTGATATGTCCAATATTCTGATAATTTATGAACATTAATCATTTGCTTCACCGTATGTGTAATGCATGGGAAGACATCCAATAAGAGATGTATTCTGTATAATTCATTATTGTCAACCTTCCGTCTGTGATCAATTGTAAGTGCTTAAACTTGTAAAACAAAGAAATTCTTTATAAAAAAAAAAAAAACACACACACACACCCCTCCACCCAAATACACTAGTGCTCCAAGCATGTACCTCCATATTTGATGATGTGTCCTTCCACATTATAAGGGGCCAACGTCTCACATTTTTCCACATTATGAGAGTCAGTGTCACACATATCAATGACAAAAGGCTGAAGGGAAATGGTATGCCAAAAATTTACTTACGGTACGGTACCAATAGGACAAATTCAGCCATCAGCCAGTCTGATCACGGCATTTCCCAACGTTAGGCATGGCTACAGTATAGAAAACTGTCTGTTGGTATGAGGAGTCCTGAGCCGAAAGAGACATCAAAGGCCAGGCACTTCACTGGCTAAAGAGCAGTGGGTGGAGAGGAGCAGCCAGATATGTGAACTGGTAAAAAGAAACAGTCTGATCCATGAAGTGGGACACAGAAGTGACAGCAGCTTAATCAGTGGACCACAGCGTGTAAACAGGGGTGGCCCAATTCAGTAGGTGAAGGTCAAATACTGCACGTTAAGAGTGAGGTAAGGTAGCAGGGACAGAATGCTAAGCAGGACACTAGGCTGCACAATCACAACAAAAATCACTGACAGAAGGATCAGAAGCAGAGACACACCAAACAGTAATAAAATCATCAGAAGTCAACGTCACATTTAAGAATCCTCCCTGGATTGCCTCTACCTTGCTGCTATGTCCTTTCAGAGATGCGGCCTCCAGAACTGGACACAATACTCCGGGGGGGGGGGGGGCTCACCAGTGAGTGATACAGTGGTAACACCACTTCTCTCCTGCTGCCAATACCTCTCCCTATGCATTACAGCATCCCACTGGCCCTACCCACTGCTCTGTCGCACTGCCCTGCCACTTTAAAGTCATAACCCCTAAGCCCCCCCATCATGCTTACTATCAGTTTACCCCCCCTTCCCCAATCCTATACTCCGTTCCTGGCTTCCTATGCCCTAGGTGCATGATTTTACACTTTTTGGCGCTGAACCCCTGCTTTCATGCCCCTGACCACTTTCTCAAGTTTCCCCAAGGTCCCCATACATTCTCTCAAACAGAACAGAGAAAGGAATAAGTGCCTTAGCTGGGATCTGAACTCAGGTCGCCCTCAATTCTATTCCAGTTGTGCTACCAGCTGCACCACCGCAACAATTGGAAACCTGGGGCTCCCAGAAGTACCTCACTCTCACACCCTCATCCTCTCACCCTCTCTCATGCACAACCTGGTGTTGCACATACAAATACATTTTTACTCACAAGTGTGTGTCATGCACATATATTGAACCCAAACAAACAAAAGAGAAAGTAGTAAGTGCCTTATCTGCGATTTTAACCCAGGCCACCCTGAATTCTCTTCTGACTGTGCTACCAGCTGTGTCACCAAAGCAACTTTAAAAAAAACCTGGGGCTCCCAGAAGCACCTTCATGGTACTGCAAAGAATTACATTTCTACCCACAACAGAAAAAACATGTACTGTCCTGGGTCCCTAGACTTCCCTGGGTCCTTGTGCCTTCAGACAATTGCGGGGGGTGGCCCTCCCCAATAAGCCCCTGCCACAGAGGAAATGTAGGAGACACTGGGATGACCGCAGGATCAGGGGTGGGGGAGAAGACAAAGGGAAGAAGAAAAAAAAATTCACATAACAGGGCATATCCCGAACAGAGTCAAGAGACAAACAGGTGTATGGAAGGGCGGGGGGACACAGGTGTATGGAGGGGTGAAGAGAACACAGGTCCTTATAATCCACCTCCCAAAACACACTGGAAAAATGCTGTCAGAATTCAGTGTGCCTATCTAGGCCAAAATAATTTATACAAAGAAAGTCGGGTGGGGGTGGCTAGCCAACACAGCAGTAATGCTACCATATGACAACGAACCAAGTTCAGGCGCAAACTCAGGACATCAGAGGGTCAGACAAGGAAGGAAGGGGCCAGCCTCTGTCATTACTTAAGAGGAGGGGAGAAGAAGGGGGGGGGTGGAGCCACCCAACAACACTGATACACAGCTCAGTCAGTTTACATTTTAGATTTTTTCCTTCAGTTTCTTTCCCATAATTCATTTTTAAATGTGCATACAAGTTAAACTTTTAAACCTTAGGCTTCCATATGTACTTGCTGCTATGAAGGAGGTGACCAACCTGCGTATCATCCGCTTGGCTGCAGGTCTGCCAGGTAGCTTCAGCAAGGTGACAAACAGCTGGCGAACCTCTCCCAGAACTTCAGCTGTCTTCTCCTTATAATAATAAGTGAGCGCTCTTCTAGGGTCCAAAGTATTGAGCCTATATTTGGCCTCCGAGGTGTGACTGGGGTAGAACACTGGCAGAGCCAACACCTGATTCAGGTGAAACTCCGACACCACCACTGGACGGAATTTCGGACGGGGTGAAGGACAACCTTGTCCCTGCGGAAGACCAGATAAGGAGACTCTATGGAAAGCGCCTGGAGCTCTCCCATCCTTTTGGCTGATGTTATAGCCACCAAGAAGGCGGTCTTCCACGAGATGTGGGACATATCGCACCTGTGCATCGGTTCGAACGGCTTGCCCGTGAGCTTAGCCAATACCAGCAGTAGATCCCACGGAGGCGGAGGTTCTCGCACCAGAGAGGATATGTGATCAAGGCCTTTGAAAAAGCGCCCGACCACCTTCTCCTGTGCCACCGACTGCTTGCCGGCCCACGCCCGGTAAGCAGAGATGGCTGCCAGGTGCACCTTGAGGGCGGTCGACCGAAGCCCTAGCTGAGAAAGGGACCACAGGTAGTCCAAATTACTAGCCAAGGGACAGGAAGAGGGGTCCAACCCCTTGTCCTGACACCAAATGGAGAATCTCTTCCATTTGAAGGCATACAGTAGCATTTTCTGGTTGACTCCTTACGGGACGTCTCAACAATGCTGAGGACCTCGTCGGAAAGACCCAAGGCCTGGAACTCTAGCCGCTCAGGAACCAGGCTGTCGGGTGCAGGGATTGAAGGTCCGGATGGAGAACCTTCCCCTTGTCTACTGAAATCAGGTCCGGGCGGGCTGGAAGCCACCTCGGGAGCCTGGGGCTGAGGCTGAGGAGATCTGGGTACCAGAACTGGCGAGGCCAGTCTGGGGCTACCAGAATCACCTGCACCTTGTCTCTCTTCGCCTTCAGAAGCACCTTGTGGATTAAAGGAAATGAAGGGAAGGCGTAGAAAACGCCTGGGGTCGAACGGCCTCGAGAAGGCATCCCCCTGCAGCGAGCCCTGCTGAGGGGGGCGGGCGTGAAACAGCCTTAGCTTTGCATTCTCCCTAGAGGCGAACAGGTCCACCTGAGGGGTGCCCCAATGGGAGAACAGTTCTTGCACTACCTCTGGCAGGAGTGACCACTCGTGAGATGCAGCGCCTATCTGGCTGGCCGATGCCCTCAGACTGCTGGAGGCTCCTGCCACGTGGATGACTAGGAGATCCGCCTCCAGGCTGATCACAAGAAACCAAATGCAGAGAGCCTCCTTGCACACAGGCCAGGAGTGCGTCATGCCGCGACGGTTGAGGTAGCACATGGTCGTGGTGTTGGCAGTCTGGACCTGAACCACCTGACCCCGTACAAATGGAGCGAAGGCAGTGAGGGCTAACCGAACCGCTCGAAGCTCCAGCAGGTTGATGTGGCATCGAGACTCATGAGGGGACCAGAGGCCGTGGGCCTGGAGATCCCCAGATAGGCAACCCATTAGAGGCGTAGTCGTTAACATGACTGTCAGCTCGGGGCGGAGAAATGGGATACTCTCCTGCAGATAAGCTGGGACAAGCCACCACTGCAGGCCGTCCCACATCTCCTGGGTCACTGTCACAGGCTGGTCCAGAGTGCTGCAACCACTGGCCGGCCAGCCCCCACTGCAGGGGGCGCATATGCCAGCGGGCCCAATGGACCACGCTGGTGCAGGCAGCCATGAGGCCCATAAGGCGCAGGAAGTCCCAGGCATGGCGCAACTGCCCAACCAGAAATGATTGGGCAAAGGAGGAAAGGGCTTCTGCCCTGTCCGCCAGGAGCCGAGCTCTGCCCCAATGAACTGAATCATCTGCGATGGTACGAGTTCCGATTTGGCCTCACTGATGAGGAGGCCAATCTGAGAGCAGACCTGGAGGACCAGATCCCTGGACCACTCCACCTCCAACCTGGAGGGGGCTGCAATCAGCCAGTCGTCCAGGTAAGGGTACACCCGGAACCCTCAGCGCCGCAGGAATGCTGTCACTACTGCCATGCATTTGCTGAAGACCCTGGGAGATGGAGAGAGGCCGAAGGGCATGGCCCAGAACTCATAAAGAGATCCCTCTGCTCTGAAGTGGAGGAATCACTGATGAGACAGACGGATTGGGACGTGAAAGAATGCATCCTGGAGATCCAGAGAGCAGAACCACATGCCTAGTTTCAAGGATGGAATGATTCGAGCCAGAGTAACCATCCTGAAGGTGCACGGCCTTAGAAACTTGTTCAGGTCATGTAGGTCGAGAATGGGGTGCCAGCCCCCCCCCCCCGTCTGCTTTGGGACCAGGAAGTACCTGGACACAAACCCTGGGTCTGGAGGAGGGTCCGCCACCTTGTTAATCACCTCCTTCTGGAGGAGCAGGGCAATATCAACTCGACGAGCCGACAGAGGCTGCGGAATCTGTTGCCCCCAGTGGGGCAACGGCTCGATAGGGAGGGAACTGCTCGAACTCCAGAAGCAGACCCCTGCTGACCACTTCTAGCACCCAGCGGTCCGTGGTGATAGCGGATCAGGCGGAAAGGAAGTGGTGGAGCCATCCCCCTACCGGGGGGGGGAGGAAGGACCCGGGGAGGAGTGACGAGGCTGGGGGCAACACCCCTCAACCCGAAACTGGGCAGGCTTGGAGGAAGGGCCAGCCTAGGGGCCTCCTGGACTCTTCCCTCCAGGTTTCCTACTGCAGGAAGCGGCAGACTTGGCCTTAGGGCGCCAAGTGTGAGCCTGCTGGCCCTGTTGCTGCTGTTGCTGGGCTGGACGTGCCGCAGGAGCGGAAGGGCTAAAGGGCTTACGCTGCTGCTGGCAGCCTTTGTTCTTCTGGGCAGATGTGACGGAGTCCAAGGTGGCACTGGACTTCTCAATCCTCTGAAGATGGCCTTCCACCCCTGACCCGAACAAGTTGGTGCTCAAGAAGGGAATGTCTGCCAGCTTGTGCTGGGTGTCCACCATGAAGGTGGAGATCTGCAGCCAAGCTCTGCAGCCACTACTGACCAGGCATAAGAGTCACCGATGTCCAAAGAAGTTTGGAGCTGTTTAGCCACCGCCCTTCCCTGATCCCGCATCTGCTTGACCGTCGTCCGAAGGTCAGCCGGGAGATAAGGAATCACCTCATCCAAGGAACCCATAAGGGCGTGTGAGAAATGTGCCATCAGTACAGCTGAGCTAGCCTATCTAAGGCCTAGGGAGGAAGCAGCATAAGCCTTCCGCCCAGAGTAATCCAGCTTTTTTGGATTTTTTTTAATCAGGTGGTTTGTCCACGTTCCTAGCGTTCCCAGAACGCCGGAAAACACTGTCGATCACCAGCCCCTCCGCAGAGGGGTGCTCGAAATACCGGAAAGTGAATTGGTGGGGACCGCATACTTGCCAGCCATCCTGGCCGAAGGGGCGGGACAAGATGCAAGCCGATGCCACAACTTCAGGGTCAGGCCAACAACAGCTTCGGCCACAAGGAAGGCCTCCGCAGTGGAATCTCCTCGGTCCAGTATCTCCATGAGGGGAAACTTGGCCAGTTTCTGAACAGGTTAGAGCTGCATCCCAGTGGATTCTGAGATGAGTTGAAGTACAGCTAAGAAAGAGGATGGGCTCTCGTCCACCGGCTGACCCACTGCAGATTCCAGGTCAATGGGCCTGGGGTACAAGGAGTCGTCATCAGACTCCGAGGAGTCTGCAAACAGAACATCTGCCGAGTGCCTGAGCCACCCTCCACCTGCAGATGTCGAAAGTGAGGGTGACCGACCTGTGGGGCAAGCCCTGACCCGACCGAGAATCCTTGGTCGGGGCCCCAGTCTTCAATTGAGGCGGCAGTGGTTCCACCATAATGGGCAGAGCAACCAGTTTCGGCCGAACAACCTGTGCCGGGGTCGGCTCCTCGATAACTACGAGGGGTTGCTTCAGTCGCTCCAGTGATGGCCACTTAATTGCCAGAGAAGGCGACGGAGTCAGCTTGTTACCGATCAACAAAAGTTGCTGCCACATCATGTCCTCGTAGCGCCGGCGTAACTTACGTCGGAGCCTATCCTCTTTAGAGGACGAAGAGGACAAGCGGCAACGTCGCTTTCCATGGTGCCGAGGACAGACAGCCGATGTCAGCGGGACCTACTCGACCTGGAAGAGGACCGAGGGCGGGGGAACCCGCCCATCCCCCGATTCAAGGTCCTCTGCCAGGGACTTCGGCACAGGAGGCATGGGCAAGTCCTCGGTTCCCACCGGAGAACCAGTGAAGAAGGGTTGTCTGCTTCTCCAGTAGACAAACCATCCAACAGGTCCAGAAAAATAGACTGGTTCGTCGGATGTCTTGGCCAGCTGACCTGATGGGGACACCATGAAGCCAGCGGCCTTAGCTGCAACCCTGACCGAAGTAGAGAGCCGATGGTCCGGTGAAGGGGAACTCTCCCACTCCCATGACCGTCAACGGTGGGACTTACCTTTTGGTTCTTTTTTCTTGGACCTACTGGAATGTCCAGATGGCCCTGCTCCCTTGGTGGAGAGGGACTGGCAAAGCTCCTTAAAAGAAGCAGTTTAGGAGGGGCTCAAGCAGGCGGGATCGCGCCCGCAGCCGAGGAAGAAGAAGCGGCGGGCGCCCCTCCTACTCGAGATGATCAACTGCTCCAGCTGCTCCATGAACCCATGATCACGGACACTGCCCAATGGACTTCCTTTGACTTCACCGGCGGTTACTGTTTCTTGGGACGCCCAAGTTGTAGTCTGGCAGCGCGGTCCTCTAAAACTGAAGCCGAGAAGGACTAGCACAGATCGCAGGCCTGCGGATTGTGGGAAAGACCCAGGCAGTAAACGCATGTGGAGTGCGGATCGGTCCGGGACATCATCTGCTTGCAAGGGCACTGACGGAAGCTGGGAGTGGATTTGTCCATCGCAACCGCGAGGGGAGATTTAGACTGTAGTCTAGTAAACTTTAAAATAATTTTCGGAAAACCCGAAGAGTTTGGATCCAGGCCTAAAACTCAGAGCGCGAAGGAGGGAACCTGAGCTTCCAAGCAGTAAGGAAGATCTGGAGTCATGGGGCGGAGCAGAGGGTTTTACCACCCGGGTGGCTGGGAGGAGCCAGCTTGAAGACCTTCCGGCAAGAATTAAAGCAGCAACAAACCTGCCAGACAGTGTGGACTGAACAACATATCCACGTCCCTAGAATCTGAATATTCACATAGAAGTTTTACTACAAGAAAAACGTTTTAATACTTAGCTAATGGCGGAACTAGAGGTTGTACAAGTATATACTGGAAGGAGTCAGAAATTTTTAACCACCCCCTCATGACCAAGCTTCACTGTTCTTTAAATACACCAGACTAGAATATTCCTCATACGGTTCATTTTGCCTAGTGAGCCCACAAAGTGTGCTCAAAAAATAAAATATCTATCTACTCACCTGTAATGCAAAAATGTCCATTATGCAAAGCAAAACAGGTAAAGCTGATAAACAATCTCTTGATTTTCTTTTCTTAAAAGCACTTAAAATTCATTGCGTGTTTCATTTGGTTAATCATTAATAAGTATTCAAAGTCATTCACAAATTTTCCAAGCAAACTTTCCGTCATTTACAGTACAAGAGTTTGGAATCACAGTACTCAGTCAATCTAGATGTTACATAGTAACTGAAGGTTGGAAGGGGAGTCTAGGTGTATTATACGCCCCCCCAAAAAAAAGGTACGCATGTTGCACACATGTACTAAACTTACAGGAATTCCCTAAAGACTGAACTACCAAGGCACCCTGAGATGCCCCTGGTAAGCAGAAACTTACCCAGCAGGTTTACCTTTAAGGCTTGTATGTCGCTAACAGGCTGTTCCACAGGTTCACCACCCTATGGGAGAAGTGCCTCTGTTCCCCGTGAATTTACCAACTCTGAGCTTCAAGGTGTGTTTCTGCATTCTGCTGGAGGACCCCAGAGCAAACAGCTGCCCATCTCATCTTGCCAATATTCTCAAGTACAATACACACAGAGATCATGTGCCCTCTCAACCTTCCTTTTCACAAGGGTGAACATGTTAGAGCCACCAGCCTGTCCTCATAGCCTTTGTGCCCTAGACCGCAAATCATGTCTGTGGCCCTGTGTTGCACCCTCTCGATTTTCTTAATGGTTCTTTTCATACGGAGTAGCCCAGATCTGAACAGTAGTACTTCAGGTGAGCTCTGACCAGGGCCTTGTAAACTAGAAGTGTTACTTCCTCATGGCCTGTCTGTCACCCCATTTTGATGCACTCCCAGCACTTTGTCTGCTGTCTTGATAGCAACTACCTGCTGCTTGTCCTGCTTCAGCCCCTGTCAGTCATGACCCTCAGGTAATTTTGCTGCACAACTATATTCACAGTGGTCTCCACCAACCCCTTTAAAGGAGAACTGCATTTAACCTATAAGTCTTAGTTTTTGCAGACATCGATTTTAAAATACTGCCCACATTAAAGAGTTCCATCTTTACAGCCTTTTAGTAAATTCAGTGAGAGCTCTGGATTGAAACAGGGCTGGTAAGAATTATCTTCAAACTGCATCATGTAGTTTATGTCCTTGCTTAGCTCTTCCATTGTTGGCACAACGCATGAATGCAAAGTTGTGGACCCTGCAAAACAAGCAGACCCGATAGACCAAATGGCCGCCTTCTGCTGGCTTCTTCGTATGTATGTATGTATGCATGCATGCATGCATGTATGTATGCACGTACATACGTAATGTATCAGTGTTCTACTACAGAACTTCATGGCTAAAAAGGACCACCCCAATCATGCAGCTCTAAAATGGTACCACAAAAGTGCAGAAACACCCACTGTGTTCACTAAAAGGGCAGTAAAACGTAAGTAGTGAGAACCAGTGTTGAAAATTGCACAGAAAAAAAAAAAAAAAAGATTTAATGCTGCTCTTCTTTAAGCCTACTACAATGGCAGCCATCCTAATCTTCCGCTTTATTGCACAAGTGTGCCATAAATATCACTTTTCGCAGAGGAAAAAAGAAAAAAAGAAATCCCCTACCTGAATGGGAGCTCCACCATCATGGTTGTGATATATATTTTAAATGATGCCCTTGTCTTGAAGAGAAAGGATCGTAATTTGTCCTGAAGGGGCTAGTCACTCGATCCCTTCAATTTCCTCATCTGCACTGCAGCTTCATCCCTGTGCTCAGATGTTTTGGGACTACCGTATAGGGAGAGTGCAGGGGTGCGTTCAGTTCTAGCACAGGAGCATGCTTTATTCAGGTATACTGAACATCATTTTTAATGTTCCAGATTTAAAAAAAAAAAAACGTCAGGTTTTGGTACAAATCAAAGCCAGGCTTCAATTTAGGAGGTAAGGGAGCGTCCCAAATATATATATATTTTTTTTCTCCCCAATTCTGAGCCCTCAAGGTTCCAAGTCCCCCAAACATCTCGATGGTCTTACCAGTGTTCCCCATTCACTGTTTTAGTGTGGTGGGCCACCACCCTATATAATTTTTTTTTTTTTTTACCACCGCTCTATATTTTTTTGCCACCACCCTATATTTCTATCCATTACTGACTGATATTATTACAAAATCCTCCAAAATTGTCTTTTATTGACATCCTTTACTGCACTGCTACCCGTTTTGATACCAGCACACTATATTGTACTTAAAATCAACTTATGCACATGTACAGTGCATATAGGAAGTCCACAAAAATAACACACATTTGACCCGATCACCACTGCCACCGCCCTATATTTTCAGACAGTGGGGAACCCTGCTTACTGCCTTGTAATACACCCTCATCCATCCATCTATCTGTTATTCTATTTATAATATATCGCTAAATATTATTATACATGGAAACAGACTGGCTTAAATTTTCTTGCTACACTACAGTTACAAAGTTGTTTTTGTATAGTTCAAAAATCAAAATAGTTATTGTAGTACATGTAAAAAAAAATAAAATCAACTATATAGAGAACTGATGTCTGATGCATTCTAGTCTATCCAAACGTCATGCATGCGTCTACATTCCTTGAATACCTAAAACCATATACTATAAAAAAAAAAAAACGGGCAATTATACCCAACTCGGCATGTGTTTCCATTTCAGGGTTCCGAAGACATCCAAGACCTCTCAAGCTTCATTCTCAAGGTCTACAGTGTCTTCAGAACCCCTCAAAGGAAACACAGCCTTGTACTGCACAGCTGCCCACACATTATTCTACATCTGGTCAGGATTTCCTAAATACAATCAGAAATACTGTATAGCATTTATATTCTACTGTCCACGTATATCTACCTGAATGCTGCATCCTACCCATGTAATCCCTCGCTCCCTCCCATCAAGTCGCATCTGTAAACAAAATTCCTTTTGTCGCACTACGTTTACTGGATGAAACCATTTCAATGAATAAATCCAGCATTTCAGACAATCGTGGTTGTTACCATGGGTGTGTTCAGTAAGTTCACTGGGGATGCTGGGGTGTCTAATTTCGACAGAGCTGCAGAACGTCCACTCTGGGGGTGGTCGCTGCTGTGCTTTACTACAGACAGCCATCTCTACCATATTTTCAGTAATTATTTGGCTAGAAGTCACAGAAATCATTAACTGATCAGGTTTCCACAACCAAACTTCTGCAGATTCCAAAGGGCCCTGAATTCAGTCTGATTATCAGACAAGATTATGAGAGATATCATCACAAAGATCCCATACAAACAAGCAGGAACCAACTGAAAGGAACACTGAATTTCAAAAGCCTCTAACTGAATTCTGTACATTTTCCAAAAGCCTTCTTCGATAGCATTTACCAAGACACTCCCTGAAACAGTTTTCTGAACTACAGTATGGTATCCCATAAGACAAAGCTGAACCACAAACTGCTAATTTGCCCACAGCTGACGGTTGGGGTATACTGGCTCACTTCCTGGGATCCACCCCAGCCACAGTACTAGGCTTACCCTTCTACTCAATCATAACCCTAGAAGTCATCCAAACATTTAGACTAACCCATCCAAGCCTCTCCTTATTAACATACATTAGCAGTGGTTAGACAGCAAACATATACTGGCTGGTCTGCTTGTTCTTCAGAATGATCATCTACCTTTTTCTCATGCATTTTTGTTCTCTCTCCCTATACCATTTTTTTCTTTCTTTATCTATTACTCCCCGGCCACAGCTTACACATGCGTGTACACGCTAGGATCTGGTGGCCCCTTCCGACCCTCCCCGATGTTTGTCGCCGCGCCCATTACCGCCTACGCACCCACTGGACCTCCACCAGGTGGGAGCAGGACTATGGATGGGCGGCCATCCACCCCATTGGAAGAGAGCCATGGCTCAATCCCGCTCCAGACCCCCAGCTGGCACCCCGGCAACCCAAGGTCATTCCTGAACCCAGGTCGCTGGTGCGGCGTAAGCCAAGGAGCCAGGGCCTCAGCCCTCTGCACTACTGGGCTGGCCCACTGTCATGCATTTCTGAATGCTCCTAACAATGATAATTTTATTTAGTAGCTCAAGGAGGGGGGGTGCGGGCACAATGGGACTTTGGTTCTATCCCCAGTAAATGAACCTTATGACCAATTCTGTCTCCCTGCCTCCGACTTCCCTGTCAGGTGGGCCAAACACTCTAGAAGGTGTCCCTTCTTCCACCATGAATATCGAGGGGGAAGTATTCATTTAGGAGATATGCCTTGCCAGCATCATCAGTCACTCACTCCCCTCTTCCTTCTTCTGCTTTAAAGATCCCACAGCACTTCTAGTAACAGTAGGGAATTTGCTCTCATGTCCTGGCCAATATTCCCATTTCAATAAAACAAGTCCATGTAACCCACTGCCCCCCCACCCCAAGACACTCGTGGAGACAAGATGTGTCACACTCACACACACGTCCATTTCTTGATGCAAAAATTAGACCTCCAGGAAGAGGGACCCAACTTCGGCCATCCACTGAGTTTACAATGGTAAACCATTTTTGCAGCTGTGCAACCCAACTGTGTCCAGTTCCAGCCACAAAGACAAATTATGTACCTATGTTGGTTGCAAACATTTTTTCATCCAGTTTAGGCAGAAAAATAATGTCCATAAATTTGTTAAAACTGCCATGGTAAAGGGGGTCCTTTTAAAGAGTCTGACTCCGAGACTCAGCATGCCCACATGACAAATGCTGGTCAGTTTTCACCAGACTAGAAAAACTGTCCTTCAGCTATCCCTGCTGTCTTTTACTGGCAAACGTTACATTTTTATAACTATACCAGCTGGGCCAGTGGAATAGGAGGCCTGTGGATTTGCCCAGCCACTAGCCCTGCTAGTAAATGACTGGAAAACATAATTTTGGACTCTGAATGTAGGCACCTTTTATATTCTCCAAATGCCCGATTTCCAGTAAATTTCCAACAGGTGCTGCAAGGAAAATGGCAAACTAAAAAGCCCACATCTTTGGGGAGTAACGTGGAACCAGAGAATTTACTATTTTGGTCTAAATTACAAAAAAATAAACAGGAAAATCAGTAAAGCAAGTGTGATGCTGCAATCTTTTATAGTATTTCATTCAGTTTCTGTTAAGATTTAGAAGAATTTCGCCGTAATGAGATGCAATCTCATTTGTGGTGGAACCAGCTTCTACACAATCTGAAGGCCTCAGCTGCAAGACGATCCGGAATGAGGTTAGATATGCAAACACAAAGCAGTGATAGGTAAATCAGTACTCCGTTTCAGCAGCCTGGCCCTGCTTCTGCTTGCATTTCAAGACTCGTGTCTAATCCACCTGAGGCCAAACACCTGATGCAATGGGTGGCTAACTAACTTGCTCAAGGTTATATAGCAACCTTAGTGGAGCTTGCGAGATTTAAAACTGGGACTCCTAGAAAACACATCTGTGCTTCGATCACAAGGCAACACTGTTTGCCAAGAAGAAATTTAAATCTTATATGGATTGTAATATTAGGTCCACTGATTTTCTTTTCAGAAACAGGCAACTCTGCTTCACAAAATCTATATCTAGATCTATATCTCCAGTTTTTCTCCTAAACTGGAGGGCAACGTCATGTTTTACTCTAAATATGTGGTGCAAATTGGTGACTTGGCGGAAGGGGTCAAAGGGAACAAAAATCCAACCCAGTGGCACATAACCGCAACTTCACCTTACCATCTCCAAGTCACTCTCTAGCTGGATGTCATTTTCACCACCTCCTGCTAACTGACGTTGTCATCTGGAGGTGGCAGAGTCAACAGGACCCCCCACCGAAAAACAAAAAAAGGGTTAACCATGGAGTGACAAGGGAGCACAAAGGATTTGGTCCAGCGACTTTCAGGCAAGTAGGTGTGTGCCAGAGTGCAGTAGGCAATGCCTGACCAAGGAGGGGTAGGAGGCATGAGGTGGGGGTGGGGGGGGACCATTACTTAAAGCTATTCAAAAGAGGCCGACCCACTGACAACACTAGCACTACAGACCATGATGCCAGTGACACTGGTTCGAGAGCAAACCAGTCACAGGATCAAGTGTCCCAGGAGACACTCTCCTTCTCAGGAAAGATGAGCCATCAGTCTCCACTAGGGATGTCACAATAACATGGTATGGGGATATAGCACGATAATTACCACCGGCGATAATTTATCGTTGTATAAAACCAGTACTGGATTATCGTGCAGCACAGTATACCATGATATACAGTCATTAAGTGTCTCAGTTTGCTTTTCCAGCAGCCCGTCCCTTGACAGGTGCAGCCACGATTCCTGATTCTCCACCATCCTCCTATCAGATTTTTACTCTTTTTCCTTAAAATTAGAAATGCAGTGTTGGCTGTGGCATGTAGTTTTGCGGGTCTTGGTGCTTCACCTGTTGCCATGCCGGTAATCCAGGTTCAACAATAGACCTGAGTCGCTCAAGGGCTGGCTTCATGAAGTAGGACTGGGCATCCATTTACTGCTATCCTTTTTTCGGAAGCGTGAACAGCACAAGCTGCTGCTTGGTCGCCATCTAGTAAAGGCTGGATGACGCAGCAATAACAGCCTTCTGGCTGTCTGGGTGCAGGGGCTGAATACATGTTACATCTTTACATCACACCCACACTATTACACATGTGCCAGCCTGAGGGATGGGAAAGGGAAATGGAGGGGGGAGGGAGTATGTGTACCAGTTAACTTACTTACATAGAAACATAGAAACTGACGGCAGATAAGGACCACTTGGCCCACCTATTTTGCCAAGTTTCCCTACCTACTGTAAAACTGCAGTCCTTACTTGGCCCCAGCTTTACCCTCCCTTTCCTAAACAATAAGGTTCCCTTATGCCTATCCTCTGCATTCTTGAATCCTGTTACAGTTTTTGCCCTGACCACCTCCGCTGGGAAGCTGTTCCAGGTATCCAGCACTCTTTCTGTAAAGAACTACATCCTCTTGCCCCCCGAATCTACCCTACTCCAGTTTCATAGCATGACCCCTTGTTCTTGAGCATCTTTTTTCTGAAAATTGCTTCCCTCTTGTACCCTATTTATAGCCATGAGGGATTTGAAAGTCTCCCTCCTTCCTTCCCTCCAGGGTACGCATACTGAGGTCCTTTAGCTTCTCCTCAGAGCTTTTGAGGCATGCCCTGCAACATTTGAGTTGCCCTCCTCTGGACCACTTCTACTTTGTCTATGTCCTTCCAGAGATGGGGTCTTCAGAATTGGACACAGTACTCTAGGTGAGGTCTCAGCAATGATTTATGCAGCGGTATCACCACCTCTCTCTTTCTGCTGGGGATACCCCTCCTTATGCACCCTAACATCCCACTAGCTCTCCCCACTGCCTTGTCACACTGGCCACATTTACATCATCAGATATGATTACCCCCAAGTCTCTCTCGTGCTGGGTGGTTGTCAATACCACCACCCCCCCCAATCTTGTACTCTGCCCTGGGTTTCTGTGCTCCAAGTGCATGATTTTGCACTTCTTTGCATGGAATCTTAGTTGCCATACTTCTGACCAGTCGTTAAGCCTTCTTAGATCTCTATTCAGTTTTTTCCACTCACACACCCACAAACCAACCCCCCACCCCAGAGTGTCTACCCTATTGCAGATCTTTGTGACATCTGCAAAAAGGCATACCTTCCCTTCTAGCCACTCTGCAATGTCACTAACAAACATTAAAGAGCTACTCTTTATGACAAAAAGCTTACAAATACTGGATTTACACCAATTATGTTTTAACTTGTTTTCCAAGTCTTTATTTGTGTTACTTTCACCAGCTGTTGGTCAACTCAGTATTGTAGATAATGCAAAAATTAATTCACTTAGTATTTCAAAGTCTTTCAAAACGTATCTAGCCCTCTCCTGCTAACCACACAGCTGCTGTTTGTGGCGTCACAATCTGTTGTCATGGTCAGCACTATGATGTTATAAACAAAGGCACTATTAGGTTAAAAGAGGAGAGACAAATGTTTTCTATACAGACTTTTTAGATGGACTGCCAGGATGTGCTGTAAATCGTGGAAGGGAACACAGAAAATGTAAAAACATGTATTCTCTAGTAAATTGTAACAGCTAAAACATCTTATTTATGAAAACTCTGGTTAAAATGCAGAGTTGCTCTTCAAAGAGGACCGGTCCCTGTACTGATCCTTGTGGCACCTTGCTGGTCATCCTCCCTTCCTTGGAGTGAGCTCAGTTTACCACCACCATCTACCGTCTAGCCCTCAAGCAATTTCTTACCCAGTTTACGACCTTTGGACCCACTCCCAGGCTGCCCAGCTTGTTTACGAGTCTCCCGTGTGGAAGAGTGTTGAAGGCCTTACTGAAATCTAGGTAGGTTACATCAAAGGCTCCACCCTGATCTAATTCCCTGGTCACCCAGTCAAAAAAAAAAATCTATCAAATTTGTTTGACATGACTTCCCTGTTGAGAAATCATACTCCTCTGATCCTGTAAGCCATTGGATTCAAAATATTCCACAATCCTTTCCTTGGGTATGGGGAAATTGTTTAACCAGGAAAGGCACACTAGCCAGAGCGTGTTTCCAGGTGCAACGTGGGAGCACACGAAAGTTAAGTGACTTGCTCAGGTCACACAGTATGCAAGAGGGGGCTGATGGGATTCAAACCCAGGTTTGTAGCTCAGTGCCTCCAACCACTACGCTATACTGCCTTCCAGAGAAATACGAGGAAAAAAAAAATAAAAAAATTAAAAATACCCAGTCCATAGCACAAAATACTAACTATAAAGGAGAAAAAAGAAAGAAAGGGCAGAACAAAACATAATAAGCAAACAGAAAATAAAAAGGGACAAACTATAACAAATCACTTGCATATAGAACCAAAAATTAAAATTAAGGAAAAAAAGTGACAGAAAGTAGATTAAAGATGTCAAGCCCATGGGGCAACATATTACAGGGTACGTAAAATACAGAAAACAACATGGGAAATCTTAATCACAAACCAACATTAATAATAGAGGACCTAACCAACACACAAAAAAAGTAAAGTTATCAGGCAGAGAGGTGGTACTAAGGATTGAGGGTCTGTACCTGAAAGAAAAGGAAAAGCAAGAGTCATTAAAAGACCTGATCAAACATTTATTTAGAGCAGAACTTTCACTTGGTCAAGCTCTTGATGAAATTGCATTTGTCAGAGATAGTACAGAAAACCATAATCCAACGTATGTCATTGTATCACAGATGGAGATAGCAAAGAACATACGGAACAAACAAATCAGACTTTGACACCTTGGTCTCAACATTCCTGCGCCCATTAGGTGGCAAACAATTTTAAAAAACACACGAGCAAAGACAAACAATGCCAATCCCAAGTACTGCTTGCTGTCATTAGCAGTGGATGTGCAGGAGTCGACAGAAGCAGTATAGGAATGGCAGTGAAGTACTGAACTGACACCAGCTTCACCCCCGCCCTGCAGAGATGGACAGGTATTGGGGTGTGCCTTTGGGTGCAGTATAGGAGAATGGGGTGAACTCTGGAGCCAAAGGATCCAAGGCGCACTTCGATGCCAGCCACTGGCTGCAGGGTGGGGGTGGACTGGCATGAGCATTACTGTCGACAATCCCAAGTCACACCCCCGACAGGGTAGGACGTTATGGTCGAATACCCCAACACCCTGGGCGTTTCTTGGTATTTTTACTCCAAGTTTTCAACATGGGATTTTTGTGATCCCACCACATGAACAGTGGCACTATCAGTCATTAGTCGAAAGGTGATTTTGCACAACGACTGCGCCATTTGGCGCCACAGGTGCGAAAACACATTTCGAAAAAGATGTGAAAAAATGACAGTTGTACTATTCATGAGGAGGTGTAACAAAATGGCAATGTTGAAAATCTGGACGGGAAAATATAAAAAAAAAAAAACTGGTGAAGTCACGAGTGTGCGTAGAAACTGCGCAATGCACACCCATAATGTCATTCGTTCGGGACTTTTTTTTTTTTTTTTTTTTTTTTTACCACCACCACCACCACCCACAGCAGATATTCAACATAGGCATTTTGGAACCTCCGCTCATGAACAGTGACAGTGATTTTCTTAATCCATCCTGAACATTCATTTCCCACAGCGACTATGCTATTCTGCGCCGGAAATATCAAAACATATTGAGGCCAGAGTGTAAAAAATGACAGCTGTACTGTTCATAAGGATGTGTGGAAAATGTCAATGTTAAAAATCTGGACTGAAAAGACTACAAATTTGTGAACGTACATGGGTGCGTGGAAATTGCACAATGCACGCCCGTAACAGTCATTTTATGGACTTCTGTCACCAAATTTTCAACATAGCCAGTTTAAGGCCTCTGCTCATGAACAAATGATTACACACACACACACACACACACAGCGCCTTCAGAAAGTATTCACCCCCCTTGGATTTCGTCACATTTTGTGATGTTGCAAACTCAAATTAAAATACATTTATATGACTTTTTTTAGGTCACGTATCTACACAAATTACTCCATAACGTCAAAGTGGAATGAAACTTCTGGAATGTTTTGTACATGTAATTTAAAATAAAAACCTGAAATGTCTTGATTTGATAAGTATTCACCCCTTTTGCTATGACACTCCAAAGTGAGCTCAGGTGCATCCAATTTCCTTGTGAGATCACTAAAATTTGAATGGAGTCCACCTGTGGTCAGTTCAAATGGTTGACATGATTTCAGAGGAAATACACCTGTCTATATAAAGTCCCACTGTTGACGGTGCATGTCAGAGCAGAAACTCTACCATGAAGACCATGGAGCTGTCCGTAGAACTCCATGATAGAATTGTGAGTGTTGAAAGTTCTCGGGAGCACAGTTCGGTCCATCATTAAGAAATGGAAATATTATGGAACCATTCAGACTCTTCCTAGAGCAGGCCGTCCTCCCAAACAGAGCAACCGGGCAAGAAGGACCTTGGTCAGGGAAGTGACCAAGAACCCAATGACCACCCTGACAGAACTACAGAGTTCCATGGCTGATATCGGAGAACTTGTCCAGAGGACAACAATCTCTGCAGCACTTCACAGATGTAGCCTCTATGGGAGAGTGGCTAGATGGAAGCCACTCCTGAGAAAAGGCCACATAATAGCATGCCTGGAGTTTGCGAGAAGGCATGTGGCAGACTCTGAGACCATGTGGCAAAAGATTCTCTGGTCTGATGAAACAAAAATTTAACTTTTTGGCCTGAATGCAAATCGCTATGCCTGGCGCAAACCGAACACAGCTCAGCACCCGTGTAACACCATCCCTACCGTGAAGCATGGTGGTGGCATCATCATGTTATAGGGATGCCTTTCAGCGGCAAGGACTGGGGCACTTGTCAGGATAGAGGGAACAATGAATGGAGCCAAATACAGGCACACTCCTTGAGGAGAACCTGCATCAGTCTGCAATAGACCTTGGACTGGGGCGAAGATTTACATTCCAACAGGACAACGACCCCAAGCATACAGCCAAAGCAACACTGGAGTGGCTTCAGAACAAGAAGGTGAATGTCCTTGAGTGGCCCAGCCAAAGCCCAGACTTGAATCCCATTGAGAATCTGTGGAAATCTTTTTGGAAGAATGGGTGAAAATCCCCAAATCCAGATGTGCAAAGCTGATACAGACATACCCAAGAAGACTCAAAGCTGTAATTGCTGCCAAAGGTGCTTTTACAAATTATTGACTCAGCGGGCTGAATACTTAAGTAAACAAGATATTTCAGTTTTTAATGTTTCATAAATTTTTGTTACACAATATAAATATTTTTGCCCCTTTAAATTGTTGAGTATGCTGTGTGAATCAAGGGGGGAAAAATCATTTCAATGCATTAAAAATTCTGGAAGTAACACAACAAAATGTGACAAAATCCAAGGGGGGTGAATACTTTCTGAAGGCACTGTACACATGTACACATGTACACATGTACATATGTACACATGTACACATGTACACATGTACACATGTACACATGTACACATGTACACATGTACACATGTACACATGTACACATGTACACATGTACACATGTACACATGTACACATATACACATATACACACATACACATACACACATATATATATACACACACACACACACACACACACACTTATACAATGTGTGTTTTGGGATAAATCCAAGAATAAAAAATAATATCTACATTAGCCAGTGAAGATGATATCGATATCTCCATGTTCCTATAAGTCATGCTGTTATCTCCACACTCCTATACATCATACTGAAACTGCCATTCTCACAGTCACAACTTTCACTTTTGTTCTCCAATGACCGAGCGCTATTAGTACTGCTAATCTGCTGCCATTCATTTAAAATAATGTCCAATCTCTCTAAATAGTAAAAACAATTTCCTTTGTATATCAACACTTATCTGGTTGACCCTGCCACTCTGCTCTTCGGTAGTAAGACTTTCACTTTCCCCCAGAAATGTAGCGTGACCGAACGCTAGTAAGAGACTCCCATAACTCGCTCCCAGACCTTCGTAGTAAAGCAGTCTCCATGAGCTAAGTAAGAAAAAAATGTGGACTTCTGGTCATTTTAACTGAATTTCTCCACAAAAAAAAGCTTCAGACTGTACCGAGAATAGAGAGACCATGTCAGCAGCTTCAGAGAAGCAGAAGGTAGCGTGAGTGTCTGTTGCTATAGCAACACACGCTCACTCTTCCTTCTGCTGCTCTGAAGCTCCTGGCCCTCTCTATTCTCTCAGTACAGTCGGCAGTTTATGGGAGAAATTCAGTTAAAATTACCAGAAGTCCACATTTTTTCTTACTTAGCTCATGGAGACTGCTTTACTACTTGCTGTCTGGGAGCCATTATGGAGTCTCCCGCCAGCTGGTCACGCTTACATTTCTGGGGAAAGTGAAAGTTCTATTATGCTTGCCGAAGCGCAATGTAACAGGATCAACCAGATAAGTGTTTTTAAAGCAGTATTTAGCTAAACAAATACTGCAGGATCAACTCATTTTTTTAATTAAACATGTCATCAGTTCTGTTGATGGGGAATAATTCAGGAAAACAGTGAAATTATCAATATGGCTACTAGCGGGCTAACAAAACTCAGAGGGACAGGATCAACCAGTCACATTTTCAATCCTTATTTAAATGGATTATTTATGTAAAAATAATGGCAGGATCAACCAGATAAATTTCTTTAAAAACTATAAAAATCCACCAAATATTTTTTTTCCAAAACATATACTGTAGCTCATCTTTTGTGTTGGAGCCTCTTGGAGGGGATACTGAGAACTGTGTTTGAAGAGATTCTATCACATGGGGCCCAAAACACATATTGTATAAACAGAACATGACATGGCCCGACTGAAGATATATTTATCTTCACTCGAGGCCAATGACATCAAGATATCAATATCATTGGCCTCTCGTGAAGATAAATATGATATCTTCAGTTGGGCCATGTCATATTCCATATATATACACACACGCACACACGCACACACTGCAAAAAACTTAATTAATGCATCAGTTAGGGTTCTTCTACAGCGAAAAAAGTGAAGAAATTTGATTTTAGGGTTCCCACCCCTTGCACTACACATTCCCCAGTCTCTACTCCACCAACAGGCATCGAGAAAGCGTTGGGGTCGTCACCCAAACTCTCACCCCATCCCATGTGTAAAACAAGCTGAGGGGTGGTGCAGTGTAGGAGAATGGAGTGAGAGCTAGGGCCGACAACCCCAACGCACACCCTGATGCCCGTTGGTGGGGGTGGGCTGGTGGGTGCAAACCCTAAAATCGAATGTCTTCGCTTTTTTCGCTGTAGAAGAACCCTAACTGATGCATTAACGAAGTTTTTTGCACAGAATTTCCTTACTTTTTAAGAAAGAAAAGTAGAAAGTTGCACAAGTTGGTAGAGCACAGGGCCCACCAACTTGTGAGTGTCGAGCCACATTACACTTTTTGTAGAGTTTGGAACTGTCTGATTTTGAAAGCAGCACAAGGGTAATCACAGAGTTTGGAACTCAGTGCTTTGGCTTCTCAGAAGGAACTAGAAGGGGGACAGGATCAGATCTACAGTACAGTAGCTTCTTGTTGTTGCACATCGTTTCTTATGGATTCGTCTTGGTAGAAGGTTCTTTCTTTTCTTTCTTACTACTAAGGGGCTAGCAGAGTATTGTTTGGGGCTGTTGGAATTCTGAAACCTGTTTTAGTAGCTATAAGTGGGCTCATTTGTTTGATTCACTGTGTGGCAGGCTGCATTTGTAGAGACCTATTTCTTCTGTTTTAAAACATAATTGGTGTGATTTAACTGGGTCTGTTTCTTTGAATTGGAAACATATCTTCTAATTCCAAGCCTATTTTGATGTGTTTTTGGTGAAGCTGTTTGAATTGGAATCCTGTTTCTTTGGGTAGCAAATCTATTTTGGGGGCTTTGAGTAGAATTGTGATTCACTGTTGCTGGCTTCACTAGCTGCAAAGTTTGAGTGCAGAGTGGGGGAAGGGTGCTAATGGTCTGACCAGAGGCCTCAGCTACCTGATTGTTTCTGGAAGGCTTGGGCTGTTCCCAACCCTGGTCCATTATTTCCTTTATACCAGGGGTTCTGACATCACTTCTTCAAACAAACAAAGGATATGCACCTGTCATAGCAAAAGCAGACATCCAGGAAAGAAACAGCAGCAAGTGAAGAGGTGACTTGCTCTCTCAGTGGAAGGGAAGTAAATGCAAATCTAGGAGCTTTCATTATTACTTCTTCGCATTGATACTGCATTGGGGAAGGAGGAGTAGGAGTTTGAGGAAGGTTGTGCAATGGCTACTTAAAGTCTGTTTTTGAGTGTGGATAGGAAGGATAGGAATATAAAAAGCAGTTGCTCAATATATCTAAACGTGTAACAAAGGAGGTAAGGAAATAAAGAAAATGTTTTGCACTGATAGAGGAGGGAGAGGAGACTTGGGGAGTGTTTGGATCCTGCATCTGGAAGGGTGGGGGGCACTCGTAGGCAACGACAGCAATGGGTAGGTGGTAGGCTGCAACAACTGCGCACCAATCTTCTAAAATTGCCTGGAGTGTGGAGGATGTTTATTGACAGCAACCACATAGAAAAACTTAGAAAGGAGATTGAGGGTCTGCAGGAGGAACTAAGACAGGCAAGGCAGATTGGGGTGGGTTTAGCCCAATACTGGAGGGAGCAAGAAGGGAGATGAGGGAGGGCACTTAAGCCAACAGTGGTGAGGAGAGGGTCAGAAGAAGGAAGCAGAGACAAGGGCCCAGGCCAGGAAGAACAATTGCCGGGGAAACCAGGTCAGGAGACAAAAGACAAATGGAAGAAGGAGATAGGGACTTGTGAGGAGAGGCGAAGAAGTGGCAAAAGTCATGGAGTGGAAAGGAGAGAACAGGTTACTATGAAGAGAGAGGGAGCGGGCACTTGTGAAGGGCCTTCAGAAAATAGTTGTGCACTGCTAAAGAGGAAGAAGGTGGAGGAGGGAAATGATGAAATTAGAGGAGTAACTGATAAATGCCTGGACCAAACTGGAGCGGGGGAGTTCTGCTGGGAGAATTGCAACAGGGGTAAAAGGGGGAAATAATGTGCAGGAGGAAGAAGAGGAGCTGGAAATGAGAGAGGGAGATGAAGAAGCAAGCAGGGAGTAAGAGGGTGGAATCTTAGTGCTGGGGACTCAATACTAAGAGGAGTTAGTGGGTAGCAAGGGGAGAGGCATAGTCGCATTTGGGTGGAGGCCATGCCAGGAATGACAGCGAAAGGGTGGGACAGTCTGTTCTGAAATATGCTAGAAGGGGTAGGATGTTCCTCATTTAATTATACATCTTGGGACAAACGACCTGGCTGACAAGACAGTAGATACAGTCCAGAGGAGGGTTGAGGAACTAGCACACTATGTGAGGGGCAGGAAGATCAGTAACTTTTTCAGAGATACTTCCGGTGCCAAAGGCAAGCACGACAAGAAAGCTGAGAATAGAGGAATTTAACGGATGACTAAGAACCTGGTGTTGTGCTAAAGGGTATAGGCTGTTGGAGGGGTGGGGAAGGACCTGGGAGGACAGTAGTCTCTATGCCAAGGACAGACTACACTTGAGTGAGGAGGGAAAGAAAGCGTTGAAACAGAGGATGGAGGAGTACATAGAGGAAGCTGGGAATTTAAACTAGGAGTGGGGTGGCAGTTGGGGAAGAGATATGCAG
This sequence comes from Neoceratodus forsteri, assembly GCA_016271365.2. Taxonomy (NCBI): domain Eukaryota; kingdom Metazoa; phylum Chordata; order Ceratodontiformes; family Ceratodontidae; genus Neoceratodus; species Neoceratodus forsteri. Next base: position 385,620,347 of record JADMNL010000023.1, read on the forward strand.
AGACCACAGGTTGGGAAACCATATGAGCTTACTCCCATAACAGTGACAAAGAACAAAATGCAAGTACTGTTGGTGATGCTAGGAAAGGAGGGCAGGATGGGGGGGGGGGGAGGTGGTTACCCTTAATGCTAGGAGCCTTGGGAGGAAAACTGCAGAGTTACAGATTCTCATGGCAGAGGGAGAGGTGGACATTGCAGCCATCACGGAAACATTGGCCACCCAATACAATGACTGAGACCTGTCTGTACCAGGGTACAGGTTATTTCATAGGGACAGGGTGATTGGGAAAGGAGGAGGGGTGGCACTATATGTGAAGGAAGGACTGAAGTGTGTAAGGGAGGAAGGGGAGGAGAGTAGTACAGAGTCACTTTGGATGCAAATCCAGGATTCCAAGAATAGGATTCTTAGAATGGGAGTGGTGTACAGCCCACCATCTCAGACGGAGGAGTTAGACAGGGAACTAGCGGGACAGATCAGGAGGACCTGTGAGAAGGGTAATGTGGTGATTGTGGGGGACTTCAACATGCCAGGACTGGAATGGAGCACCCCAACAACCAGGAACAGAAGGGAGCAGGTACTGCTGGATGCCTTCCAGGACAGCTTCCTGCTGCAAATGGTCAGTGAACCAACCAGGTTAGGGAATACCCTTGACCTTGTGCTGGCAAATGGGGATTTTGTGAGAGAACTTACAGTGGAGGAACCGCTGTCAGGGAGTGACCACCGCTCAGTATGGCTCACATTGGATATGGGCAAGGAAGGAGTGGAATCTGGCACAATAGTGCTGGACTTCAGGAGGGCCGACTTTGGGAGGATGGGGGAAGTGGTAAAAGGGTACCTGGCCAGAATTCAATCTAGTATGGACACTAACCAGAGGTGGGAGCTCATAAAGCTGGGGATAGTGGAGACAACCAAACCTGTTGCAAAGCCCAGAGCAAGAAAGCTAGGGCTAAGAAACCGATCTGGTTGAGCAAAGAGGTCATGGAAAAGGTAAGGAGGAAAAGAGCTGCCTTTAGGAAGTACAAGAAAACAGGGAGGGGAGGACAGGGAGGAGTACTTGACAGAATCGAAGGAGGTGACAAGGGCAGTAAGGGTAGCCAAAGCATCTACGGAACTCAGGCTGGCACAAGGCATTAAGAAGGGAGAGAAGGACTTCAAGTACATCAGGGAGAAAAGGAGCTGTAAGGACCACACAGTAAGGATTAGGAAGGAGGAGTTGGTGGAAGCAGGGTACTTATAAGGCAGAAGCATCTAAATGAGTACTTGCTCAGTATTTACTAAAGAGAAGAAGGGGTGACACCCAAGGTGGGAGAAATGGCAGAAGGGGGGGAGGGTGACAGATGGGGAAATCATGGAGAGCAGAGTTCGAGAGGGTTTGAAGGCACTGAGGGTGGACAAGGCACCAGGCCCAGATGGCATCCACCCAGGGTACTGAAGGAGCTGGCAGAGGTCCTTGCAGGACCTTGGCAGACCTATTTAATGCCTCACTACATTCGGGTGTACACCTCAGGACTGGAGGATAGCTCATGTGGTGCCCCTCCACAAGAGTGGCGCCAAGGATGAACCGGGAAACTACAGACCAGTGAGTCTCACATCCATCGTGGGTAAGCTAATGGAGACTATCCTGAAGGAGAGGCTGGTGGCCCTCCTAGAGGCCAAAGGACTACAGGACAGCAGACAGCATGGCTTCATACATGGCAGATCCTGCCAAACCAACCTGGTTGAGTTCTATGACTGGGTAACTAGGCAACTGGACAGGGTCATGCAGTGGATGTCCTGTATCTGGACTCAGTAAGGCATTCACCCAGTGCCACACGGAAGGCTGGGAAGGAAGTTAGTAGGCACAGGGGCGGTGCAAAGCTGGTGAGATGGGTAGAAACTGGCTGCAGGGAAGGCAACAGAGGGTGGTGGGTGGGGAGCTCTCACACCCAAGGGCAGTGACGATGTTCCACAGGGCTCGGTGTTGGGACCAGTGTTGTTTGGGATATTCATTGCAGACATATCATGGGACATCAAGAGCAAGATCAGTCTGTTTGCTGATGATACCAAGGTAGGCACGGTGATGGATGACCTAGGGGGATGGCAGGGGTTGCAGGATGATCTGGCAAAGCTTGAAACCTGGTCAGACACCTGGCAACTGGGCTTTAATGCCAAAAGTGCAAGGTGCTGCATTTTGGGATGAAGAACCCAAGGAGGAGTTACTAGCTAGGGGAGTGCAGCTAGCCCAGACAGAGGGAGGAGAAGGATCTGGTGTGCTCATTACAGGGTCAATGAACAACTCGCACAATGTAGGAAGGCAGCTGCAAAGGCCAACAAAATGCTGGGTTGTATTGCAAGGGGTATATCCTCGAGGAGGGAGGAGGTGATTCTGCCACTGTATAGGTCATTAGTTAGACCACACCTGGAGTACTGCATGCAGTACTGGTGTCCGTATCTGAAGAGGGACATTAAGTTACTGGAGGGGGTGCAGCGCAGAGCGACAAAGATGATCAAGGGGTGGGGGACTTATCATACGAGAGGAGGTTGAAGGAGTTGAACATGTACTCACTGGAGGAGAGGAGAGACAGGGTGACATGATTGAAACCTTTAAATACATGAAAGGAATAAACAAGATGGGTACAGAGGGGCTGTTCAAGTAAGGGGAGGAGGGCCACCAGGGCCATGATATGAGACTGGAGCGAGGAAGGTTCAGGAGGGAGATGAGGAGACACTTTTTTAGAGAGGGTGGCTGGGTGGAATGCATTACCTGCTGAAGTGGTATGCAGTAGAACAGTGGACTGCTTCAAACGAGGATGGGACAGGACAAGGGGGAGGGTTAATGAAGGGGAAGGGTGGAAGGGAGGGGCAGCTGCAGAATAAGGGGTGCTAGCTGCACGTTCGAGCAGACTTGATAGACCTCTAGGCCTTTATCTGCTGGCAAATTTCGTATGTTCGTACACTCAATGACTAACAAGTACATTAACAGCAAGGCCAATCACCAAACAAATGTTAATCCAGTAGAGCAACAGAAAACGCTGTCCACAAAACGCAAAGTGCACCACACAATATCTCAGCAAACAATATATTGTCAGACACAAACATTGCTATTGACATCTACAGGACATGCGGGCAACACTCTCCAAATTTCAAGTAAAAATACGAAACTGTGTCCGAGATATAACATGTCAAAATTTGAAATTCTCATTCGTCAGAGTGGCACAATTCCGCACCTGTTGACATTTAAACACACACACACACACACACCCACCCACCCCTACCTAAAAACCACATCCATGACATTAAGGCAAGGCAGCCTATCAATTTCAAGCCACCAACACAAGCCAAAACATTGTCTGCAACACGTAAAGTGTGTCACTCAATATCGCCACAAAAGAATTTTCTACGACACGTAAACACAATAATTCACATCAATAGGACACGCTGTAAACACCCTCCAAATTTCAAGAAAAAAAAAAAAAAACTGTTTCCAAGAAACTCAATCTTAAAGATTAGTAAAATGTCCCTATCTATTCCATGATAAAAATTCTGGCCATTTGGTCCTGCCCTCACGATCAAAGATGACGATCAAAGAATTTGCAGACTCGCGATAAAAGAATTTGCAGGGTCACGACCAAAGAATAAAAACAACTGTAATGTAAAAATTCAAAGAATTGCGGTAAACCACCGTCATAGTTCATCAGAACAAAGCCCCCGAGTAAACCCACCTTCATTTGTCTTCCTAGGACACATCTGAGCTGAGAAAATTGATTTTTTTTTTTATCTGGCCATCTCGTCCCTCACTCGCGATGCACAATCACAAAGAATCTCACAATCAAAGATTTTACGGGCTCGTGATCAAAGAAATTGCTCAATCGTGAACAAAGAGCAAGGGACGAGATGGCCAGATTTAAAAATCAATTTTATCAGCCCAGGGGTGCCCTAAAAAGTTAAATGAGGGTAGGTTTTGCTCAGGGAGCTTCGTTCTGCCCATCTGAATACAAAAAATAATGTTTCTATCCCTGGTAGTCTAGTGACCCTTACCCAGTTGTGTTAGCTCACCCAGCACTTCTCCATCTTCCCAGCCAGCGTACTGGCATAGCTCATTCTCGTTTTCACTGCTCACGACTGTGTGGAGCGTCACGCAAAGAGGCACTCCAAAATCATTTCTGAGTGCTCTCTTGCATTAGCGCTGCTATTACACACAGTCGGTGGCTGGCCATGGAGGTGAGAGGTGGCTGTACCAGTCACTGCTAGGGAAGGTGGGGGGTGCTGGGTGGCTGGATACAGCTGGGTGGCGGGGCCACTAGACTACCAGGAAACTGCACAGTTATGTATCTTATTATGATTGGGACGGGGGGGCCACTAGACTACCAGGGATACTGGAAAAAAATTTTTATATTCATATGGTGCAGAACTAAGCCCCCTGAGCAAAACGCACTCATTTAACTTTCTAGGGCACCCTGGGCTGAGAAATAGATTTTTCAATCTGTCCATCTCATCCCTTGCTCGCCATGCACGATCAAAGAATCTCGCGATCAAAGAATTTGCAGGCTCACAATCAAAGACTGTTAGCGAGCCTCAAACTAAGATTTTAAAAGCTCAGAACTCTATTTTTAGACCGATTTGTATCAAACCAAAAGGCATGGCTCGATAGATAGGAGTCCCGTGTTTTACTTCAGAAGTGACCCCTGAGCCAAGATATATGTATTTTTCCAATCGGAAAATTAAAAACAAAGATGGCGGACCTCGCGATCAAAGAATTTTTAAAATTCTCAGGGACAGAGATTCTTGAATCGCGAAGCTGCAAATTCTTTGATCGCCAGACGGGACGAGATGGCCTGAACCCCATTCTTTGTTCACAAAACATACAAATAAAAATTTTCCCTTTGACTTATAATGGGAACTTAAAAGTGGCATAACTTTTGAATGCCTTAATATTTTTTTACCAGACAAAAAGTGGCATGTTTGGCCACCAAAGCTCTTTCAAACGAGCCATCTCGCAGAGCGGCACGCCACACAATGGCTGTGCAGGGCCACGTCCAAAATCCCAAAAGCTGCCTCCAAAAAACGGATAATTTTGCAATTTTCAGCATTTACGTACGCAAAGACCGTAAGTCCAACCAAAACACAATTTGGCAAATCAAGATAGCTACCATGCCCCACCGTGCATACCAAATGTCAGGCAAATCCGTTGAACAGGTCCGAAGTTATTAAACACCCAAACATCTGACTTTAGTAAGTGACAACTGAACCCTAACTATAGTGGCGCGACTGTGCCACTATAAAATTTTATATATGTATATATTATATAAATTCATACATATAAACACACACACACACACACACACACTATTCAGATTTATTTGTTTTTGACTTTGCTTTATCTGCCCACCATTTTTAATCAAGAACATCAGCATGACTATCTTTTTCTTATCTGCTTCTAAATCTCGTCTCTATGTTGCTATCCTTAGTTACAATTTCCACAGCAACAAATCACTGTCAAAAAGAATAATGACTTTCGTTTTAGACAAGGAGGAGCACAAGAATACTAAGGGACAAAGGTCCCACCCTTATGCAATTGTTCCTCGTGATAAGAAAAAGATATACTGAAAACATGAAATAAAAGCAAACATTCACAGATGGACGCAAGATCCCACTGTCAAGGATGGTGTATCTTGGATAAGCTACCCTGGGGATAATTCCATAAACAAAGGCTGTGCTTATAAAATTTGTTTTTCAAATAAGAGAAAAAAAAAAAAGTGTGTGTATTTATTTAAGTTTTTGGTAAGCAGGTAAGTGCACTGATCCAGGGGACCGTTTTCAGGCTCGACCCAGGCCACACAGGCGGCAGTTACAGAAGTAGTGACAAGGTATACAATGAGAACAAGCCATGTGGATATACAGACATCATTGGATAACAAAGAAAGAAACATAGGAAAGTATAATTAATGAGAACCTGGAAAAAGAAAAGAAAAAAAAAACTATTAGTACATTACGATAAGCAACCAATTTTTTTTTTTTTTTTTTTTTAAACAAAGGATAAGTAGCCAGTGCAAATTAACGCATGATGTAAAAAGAAAGGAAAAAAAAAACCTACGAGACAATAGCCAAGTGGGAGAGCCTGAGAAGCTGGTAGTGAGGGATGCAAGACAGGAGTCCAAAGAAATGCGAGAGGGCAGGGGAGGCCAAAGCAGCCCAAAAGGGAAAAGTCAGAAAGGTGGAGGGGACGGGGTTTATCCAAGCTAGCAATCGCATGTGGCCTCATCAAGCAACCAGCATTTGAGATGGGTCTTGAAAATGGCATGGGAGTCCAGAGAGCGGATGGGCATGGGGATTCTGTTCCACAAAGTGGGAGCAGCTATAGATAATGCTCTGCTACCCACAGCCGAGGAGACTTTCTGAATATTTTAAGGGTGGGGCTGAGGATGCATGCAGAAACCTTGAAAGAGTTCTGGTCTTGAGGGGAAACATACAAGGGGAGGCTTCACCATGCCTGATGCACTGTCCAGGAGGCAGCCAAGCCCGTAATCAAATCTGCAGTGTAGTAGGAGCCAGTCAAGAGTCTGGTAGAGGTGGCAGTTGTGAGTGGAATATGGTGCCAGGACAGCTAAACGACATGCTGTTGTACATGGAGCAGAGGCATGCACGTAAGGCTGAAGATGTGAGAGTAAATAGGGGAGCAGTAGTCAATCAAGGGTAGCAGGTTGCCTTGGGTAATGGCTAAACAGGCTTCCCTGGTCAGGAGTGACTTTATCCAATAAGTCGCAGCAAGTTTCTGGTTAATACAGCAGATAACAGAGGAGATATGATCGGAAAAGGAGAGGGACAGGTCCAGCACAACTCCCAGATATTTGAAAGTTAGTACATTTTCAAGTACAGTGTCGTCCGGTGAGACTACCGAGAGGGTGGACCCAGCCTTGGTAACCTTGGCTGATAGGAAGGGTTTAGATCCACATAGCATGGATTTAGTTTTTTTAGCATTAACAATTAGGCGATGTGAGTGGAACCAGGTGTGCACCGCAGAATAGTTATCGGATAAAATCCTGGATATATTCTCAAGAGCCTTGTCACTAGTGAAGAAGATAAGGTCCTCTGCATAAATTAGGGCATCACAAGTGAGACAGTTAAGGGGAGAGAGTTTATAAATAGTCAGAATAAGAGAGTGGGCCCAGGATGGAGCCCTGGGGTACACCAGTACTGACTGGGGGGGGGGTGGAAGGTCCTACACATACCGACTGAGATCTATCTGAAAGGTAACTTTGGAACCACTGCGTGGTCTCAGTGGAGCAGCCAAGGGTGCGGAGGGAGGAGAGCAACAGGGTGTGGTCAACCACGTCAAAAGCTTTACACAGGTCGACAAAGATGGCACCCGTTGCTCTTCCAAGGTCCATGTTCCTAAGAATAGGACTGGTAAACAGGGTGAGGGCAGATGTGGTGGAGTGATGTTTACGGAAGCTGTGTTGCTGTCTGGACAGGAGGTTGTGTATGTCGACAGTGTCAGACCGTTGTCGGACAATACTTTCCAGGAGGATACTAAGGTGAGGGAGAAAGGATATAAGCCGATAGTTATCTGGGGATAGCAAGTCACCAGTCAAAAAAAAAAAAGATCAGGACCACCCTGGCGGCATGCTTCCAAGTACTGGGCACTGAGGAGGTAGTCAATATCTGGTTAAAGAAGTAGGTGAGTGGTTTTAAGATGGCGGGTGATATAAGTTCAAGCATAGCAGGAAAAAGACCATTGCTGCCGCTGCTAGGCAGGCTCTTCAGCAATCTGGCAGTGTCCTTGGGGGTGATGGTCCAGAAGTAGAAAAAGGGAAGGAGTTTGAGGGGTATGGATATTGGGGGGGGGGAGGGAGAATATTAGAGACACCAGTGGTCACTAGGGGTGGCAGCTTGCTAAGGAGGGCAGACAAGCCTGTGAACTTTATTGAAGGCCTCGGCCACAGCAACAGTGTCAGCCAAACATCCAGAGGGAGTGTCAAGGTGAATAATGGGGTTATGAGTGCATGGGGTGAGTAATGAGTCAACCTCGCCCCAGAAGCGATGGGAGGTCACCAAGATTGTCCCTTTGTTTGCCCTGAAAGAAGGCAAGCTTTTTGGCAATTGCCGACTGTTTACAAAGGTTTCGTAGCTGCCAGTACCGCACATCGTTTTACCCACCCCAACTAATTCTTGCAGACAGTAGATAAAAATACATTGTTCAGAACATCTTAGGCCACAGAACTGGTTGAGATGAATTCTCATGGACAACCACATGACATTCAGCATCTCATTTTCAAAGTGAATCTAGGAGACAGCAACACTAACTTACTTTAAACCCTGATACAGTCACCACCTTATCTTTTCACATCCCTTGCCACAACCCCTAGCTGGTCAGTCTTCCTTTCCTGGCCTCTTTCCTCTTCCTCTCTTGTCCTCACTCTCCTTTCTTTCTACTTGGTCCTCTCTCCCTACCCTGTGCCTACAGCAAGACACATTCCAGTCTGTATTGGTACATTACATCCCTTAGTCCCCCACCACCACACTGATCCACTACTTCAATGACTAACTGATTTTAACTCTTCTGCATCATCGGATGGTGCGTCGTACACTGCACTTCACGCCACTGTAAATTCTTCCAAGTTTGTAAATGTTGTGCCTTGCGCCATCTTACTTCAAGGCTAAAGTTTAAATGTAGTGTTTCATACAGGATACCAGAATTTTATTGTAGCATTCCATCCAAACGTCTGGCATACTGCCACAGGCTAAATGCAGTTTTACTGTGCTTTTATATACATTTTTCCCCCACAAAACTTGGTATTCAAACCAGACAAATTGGTTTTCTGACCCCAATTTTTGATATGCTCAGAACAAATGAATATAAAATTCAAGCCCTACACTTTATTTGGTACTATACATTGCTTTTGCCGTTGTTTATGGCATTACTTAAGCAGGCGGCTCAAAACACCCCCCTTCCCCAACTCAGATTTGGGTCTTTCCCCACCACAATTTCAAACACAAATACATTTTAAGTGAGGCTTGCGAGTGCTGTGTTTGTGTCAGTGGCTCTGCAGGTTGCACGCTCAGGTTCGAAGATTAAAATGAAGGTTGGGGGTTCTAGCCCCATGCTAAGAACTTTTGGGGGGGATCCCAAGTCTGGCACTGCACTGCAACAGAAGTGGGTGCGGCAATCCTGAGGCGCTCTCTCTTGGACAAGATGTTAAATCAAGTCCTGTCTGCCTGTTCTGATGGTTGTTCAGGTGGATATTAAAGATCCCATGGCACTTCTCCAGGGAAGGCAGTGAGGCAAGCAAAGGCCCAAACTGAGGAAACACTAGCACAAACAGTAAAAGAAGGTGACAAGACTTTCTATAGATACATTAGTGAAAGGAGAAAGCTCAGAGGGGGTATTGCTAAGATCAAAGGGGATAAGGGGGTGTATAAGGAGGAGGACCATGTAAAAGCATCTATCCTAAATACACACTTCTGCTGTTATTTACTGAAGAAAAGGCAGGGCAGGGCCCACAGATCAGCACCATGGACACGGGGGGGGGAGGGAGGTGTGCACTAGTCGCTTCACAAAAGAAAGGGTCCTACAAAAGCTCGATAAGCTCAGGGTGGACAAGGCAATGGGACCTGATGATATACATCCCAGGGTACTAAGGAAGCCAAGGGTAGAATTAGCAGAGCCATTATCAGAACTGTTTAGTGAGTCTCTGAGCACAGGAGAGGTACCAGAAGACTGGAGAAGGGCTCATGTGATCCTGCTCCACAAGAGTGGTAGCAGGGATGAGGCAGGGAACTACAGACCAGTCAGTCTTACCTCAGTAGTGGGCAAGATTATGGAAACACTCCTTAAGGAAAGGATAGTGCAACACCTGGAATCCACAGGAGTACAGGATCCAAGAAAGCATGGGTTTACAACAGGAAGGTCCTGTCAAACTAATCTCATAGATTTCTTTGACTGGGTAACCAGAGTGGTGGACTGAGGGGGGAGCAGCTCATGTCACCTGCCTTAACTTCAGCAAACTTTCGATACTGTTCCACACAGAAGATTGATTAATAAGCTGGGTAGGCTCAGGGTGGGTCAGAAGTTGGTCACCTGGGTGGCAAAGTGGATGACAGGCAGAAAACAGAGTAGTGGTAAACAGTCAGAAGATATGCAAGTCACAAGTGGGGTACCTCAGGGATCAGTCCTGGGGCCAGTCCTCTTCAACATCTTCACCAGTGACTTTGCAGATGGACTAGAGGGTAAGATTTGTATATTTGCAGATGACACAAAGATCTGCAACACAGTAGATAATCTACATGGGGTGGGCAGAATGAGAAGAGATCTGGATAAACTGGCAAAATGGTCGGAAGAGTGGCAACTGGGGTTTAACACAAAAGTGCAAGATCATGCACACAGGGAAGAGAAACCCTGAAGCCACCTATAGGTTGGGAGGGAGTTGCTGGCAGTCACAAGGGAAGAAAGAGACTTGGGCATTATCATCACAGATGACCTGAAATCATCCAGACAGACCACTAAAGCAGTATGTAAGACTAGGGGGGTGATGGGGTGTATTAGGAGGGGTATCATAAGTCGTAATAGGGCGGTAATAATCCCTCTTAACAAGACACTGGTTAGGCCCCATCTGGAGTACCGAAAGCCACACCTTCACAAGGACATTAACCAAACTGAGGCAGTCCAGCGAAGGGCAACCAAAATGGTGCAGGGACTACATCAGAAAACATATGAGTACAGATTAACAGAACTCAACATGTGTACCCTGCAGCAAAAAGGAGAGAGAGAGAGGTCTGGCATGACTGAAACATTCAAACACTTTAAGGGCATTAACAAGGTGAAAGAGTCTAACATGTTTCCATATAAGAAAAATAGCAGGACAAGAGGACACAGCATGAGATTACAGGGAGGCCGATTAAGGAGTAATGTGAGGAAGTTCCTTTTCACAGAAAAGGTGGTGGATGCATGGAATGGCCTACCTCAGTAAGTGGTAGATATGAATACAGTGCAGGGCTTCAAACAAGCATGGGATAGGCATAAGGAAGCAATAGAGATGAGTATAAACAGATAGACCATTGATAGAGCAAAGGCCTATGGCATATTCATAAGGTAGAAAAAGAAATGGGCAGACTGGATGGGCCTTGAGGTCCTCATCGGCAGTCAACTGCTCCGTTTCTCCAAAACAGTAGGGAATAGAGGAATTTCTCCAAATGCCCTGGTCAAATTTCTCCCAGTCACTGAATGGAAAATGCTACCAGCTTAACCAGATTCATTATGCCACTTTACTTCTGCATCTCTTTCTCCCCCCCCCCAAAAAAAAAATAGCTGAAAATAGGCAGAACTGCCTGACCACCTTCTCCCAGTCAACAAAAACTAAGCAGAATAAAGACCAGAAGGTCATGGGTTCAAGCCCAGACTAAGGACCTGGACTAGTATGCAATACACTCCAACGCATCACTAGTAAGGTGTCCTTCACTTGACATTTCCCCAGTCAATAAAACAAGTCCATGCAACCCGTTCCCAAGATATCTGGACACCAGCTGTCACAGCTCAGTGCTCCTTTCCTCGTCAAAACTATACACACACACACACACACACACACACACACACACACACACACACACACACTGCAGGGTCAAGGTCATATAATGTGCTAGAGACAAAAAAATAAAACAAACATGTTTTTGCAGCCCTTGTAGTCAATGGTTTCCACTTGGTTCATATGGGGGATCATTCTGAAAGCCACACTGTCCCGATTTTCAGTGACATCCCCCATCCTCCCTCAAAAATTAACTCAGATTTTCCTAAATCTGGCATTTCTGTCACTTAAGACAGAGCGGAAATTTAATAAAAAGTCATACCGATGCCACAATCTAGTTATTCAGAAAATGCTCGTCAAACCAAGGGCATAGACTGCAAAAGCTTCTTGATCCGATATGGTCATTTGTAAGATGCCTGTCCTGATTTGGTCACTATTACCCAGCTATTTGAGACATGGTTAAATATAATCAGGATAACAAATGTCAACAAAACCAAAGAGAGTATGATACAAAGACAAGCCGCCGCCCCGCCCCCGCCACTTCAGTCAATGAAGATCAGGGAGTTTAATCATAAAGTAATTCCAGATATTGGGGTGAACAGACTTGTTCAGAAAATGCACCTCACACTAAGCCACAGATTTTAACAGCTTCTTGAGCACGTGGTATTTTTAGACGTGGCCCGGAGTTTGGTCAGTTGCTACAATTACTGAGGTATGGGGACGTGCCTCCCCCTTCTCTTTCAACCTGCTCACCTTCGTTACCTAACATTACCCACGCCCCCCAAAATAATGACCTGTCACGGATGATGGTCTGCAGCTCCCGGATCTGGTCGTTCATGGGCAGAAGCTTGAGCCGGGGAGCGAGGTCCTGGCACACTGTGTCGTCGCTGGCCGCCGGTTCGAGGCTACCACCCAAACCGCTGTCCAGCGAGCCCTCGGTTGCTTCCGCTGCGCTGCCGTTGCTGACGAACCGGACCTGCTTGGGATTGCCGGCGGCAACGTGCTCCTCTGCTGGCGCCGGGGAGTTGCTGGAGCCATTCAACTGCTGGTTATGACAAGGCATGATCGTCTGTTCGCAGCCGGCAGCTGTTTCCATAGAACAAGAGAAGAATTAGGACACGAAGGCTGCTGCTCAACCCGCCTACTGTTATTCTACACGAGCGCGTGTTTACAGCTTTCTGCGTTGTACAGCGGTTTTTCAAGCAATGATTCCCGGTGTTCCCGCAGACCCGCCCGCTATTGCCTGTGATACGGTCTGTGGCACGTCAGTCACCCGCCTGTCTCTCCTCATTGGCTGAATTGGTTGTCGTTCCTGTCATATAACCCCGCTTCCCCCGGACCGGAAAAGGAAACAAGTTACTGCTTGTCTTATAAAATAGGTTGGACTTCCCAGATAGGCTGGCAAATTCAGAGCCCCATATACAGCTTAACTTTTCATTAAGAGGTTCTTAGTTCCCGCCCTTGATTCTGTGGCTCGCGAAAAAAAGAACACACAGACCACAGAAAAAGGAAAAGTGTGCTACAGAACTAGGAAAGCAAGACAGACCGCAGAACTCGAAAGAAATGTTAGAATAGCAACGCCCCCTTTTGAGGCACGTATATTGTGCCGCCATCTTCTGGATGGCAGAAAGCTGCACATATTCAGCCTGGTCACCTCCTGAGCTGCAGAACGTAAGCACGAGTTTGCTTTTCCGAACTGCAGCTGGGGGACCGTGTGAGTCACGGTCACGCTGCTGGGATGGGAGTCCTCTTGGAAGCACAAGGCAAGTCCAGCTGACTTAGCCTTTAGTATGAATGAAATGGTCAAAATTAGGTCCAGAAGTAAATGGTCCGATACTTTTATTGGACCAACAATCTGTAAAGACAGTTTAGCTTTGGGACTAACCAAATTCTTTCTCAGAAGTTTATGACAGTCACCCAGAAAAATCACAATTTTCTGAGTGACTGTCATAAACTTCCGAGGAAGGATTTGGTTGGTCCCAAAGCTAAAGTGCTTTGTTCTTCTTCTAACATATTTGTTGGTATAAGAAAAAGGTGTCAAACCATTTGCTTAAATTTAGGGTTGCCGCCTTTAGATGAGGCAAAAACCGGATCCTAAGCTCCGCCCCTAGCCCCACCCCTTTTCATGACTCATCATGCACTGTTCCTCCAATAAAAGACAATTAAAGCAGCAGTGAAATAAAAATGTTAAGATGCAGCACTGTGCCTGTTAAAGTTACTTTCCCAGGTTCTTCCTAATTATTTATTTACATACAGTATTTATTTATTGACATTGGTTAACCAGATAAACATACAGAGATAAAAGAAATCTCATTTACAGATATGATCCGGGGTAGACAAGGGAAATACTGTAAATAGCACATAGCAGTATACATACTTTATATCTTTTTCTGCCTCCATTTCCTGTTCTTGTCCACAGTACTATTTCAAAGCCAAAGAAGTGACCATACTTTTTTCTTGTGGGGAAAAAATAATTTACAACATTTAAAAATGCATAAATTCTGTTAGTGATGAAAATGTTTACCAGCAAATAAAAGTGGAGGATAACTGGCTCTGTTACTGTTACAAAAGGTGGAGCAGTTTTGCTGCTATGCCACTTTAAGATGCAGTAGAAAGATTAGGTTAAGTAGGTGCTAATGGCGTTAATGGCCATACTTTACACTTCCCAGGGTGACTGCATTCACAAACAAAAGGCTACACACTGACAAAAGAACTTGTTTGTAACCCGGACATGTAGCTGAAACAATGGGTGATATGACAAAATATGTTTCAAAAGTATGTGAGCACTCAAAATGGCTCAAAAACCTGACCAGCACAGAGCAAAACCGGATTACCTGATAGGGACCCTGAAAACCTGATCACCAGGTAAAAAACCTGACAGGTGGCCCAATAGGGCAACTAAACAATTTGTTTGTTGTCAAAATTAGTCATTACTCAAAATGAGGGCAAGGTGGGACACAGCATCAAACTGGGTAAAGGTGGGCTAGTCCAAGGATGGGGGGGGTGCGGTTTGCTGGTCTGTGCCAATGAAGGACTGTCCCAGGAGTGTATGGACTGAAACAGGTTAGCAGATAGTGTGTTTTGCGAGGGGGGGTTGCTTTGTGCTGATCCTGGTTCATGGGGGGGAGCCTTGTCTGTATTAGCCCAGCGGTGTATCTCCCAAAGGAGAACAGCACCCCAGATAGTGTATTGCAGGTGCCTGTTGGGTGTTTGGATGTTTCGGCTTTTCCAGGTACTGAGTGACTTGCACGTGTAGGGATGGTGGTCATTTTTTTTGGTACCTTTTGTGATGCTTGGCCAGCTGGTTATGATTATTATTGTATGATATTTGTAATATAAAAATATAGTATGTGATAGTCTCACATAAGACAGCTTGTGCTTCCATGTGTGCCCCCTCCCTCAGGTTTCAGTGAAGCTACAGGATATGACAAGTGACCAGGAGATCTCTGTAATGTAATAACATCCTTGAGAAATTGCATTTTATGGCCTTTTTATGACCTTATGCTTTTGAAGTTGGAAACGAAATATTCATTTTATTACATCAGGAAACAACGTCCTTTAGCTAATTCCTGTTGGATATCTCACACCTAGGTGACTGACTGCAGGGCTGTAAACCTCAAAGGAACTGGTCGATCAAAGACTCAATTTGGGAAATAAAATTTTGCTTTTGTCACATTATTTAATATACCTCCTGATAGGACATCGTGTGTATTTTTTTTATTCTAAAAGGAGGAGCTAGATGACTCACAGAAGGGGTGTGGAGACAGTTTAAACTGATACTTGTGTCTGAAATGAGTGGTATATAATTTTGGGACTCTAGAAAGACACAGCTCTCTGATCTACTTTAATAAGCACTTTCAGAGGTAATACCTAAGACAGCAAATGTCTAAATGTATTGTGGTAAGAGTTTTGTTTTGTAATTTTCCCTTGTTCTTTTAAGTGATTGTGAGCTCCTTGATATATTGTTCTGTGTTTACATTTTTCATATTTTATCATCTTTTAGTAAAGTACCTTTTTTTGGAAAGACTGGGTGTCTGCTGGTTCTTTTTTGCATGTGACGTATAGATGGTTAAGTCTGACAATTGTTTAATAGCTTGATGGTGTTACTCAGTTTGAGTAAAAAGGTAAGAATATATCTAAGGTATCTTATAGAGTTAAAAGGGTTCACTTTGGATACCTGGTTAGGTGCTCTTAGGCGAAAGATATATTGCATCCTCCAAAGAGAATATTATCTGAGCCTGTATATTTGGGTACGCTAGCATAAGGTTCACAGTTTGAATCCCCCAGAACTTGAGACGAAAGGTGATTTGGACCCAAAAGCAGACAGGAGGGTTACCCTGTCTGTTACCTGTTCACACTATTGCACTCTGAGGTTGGCACTGTGGGAGCAGAGGGACTGACCTGTGGAGTGCGTTTGTGACAGATTTAGTTGGCAGCGGTGCTATTGGTAACACAAGCTTTAACTGTTAAGTGTGTCAGCTTAGTACTGTACAGCTCACTTGCAAAAGAAGGCAGTGATTTATTTTAAAAAGAAACAGAACTATATCATTTTGCTTACAGTCAAAGTTCCTACCTGTTTTATTTTTTTTTCTAAAGTGCAAGTTAGAGTAGCCATAGTTGGGGAAGAAGATGGCTTCCAACTACAGCGAGTACACTGCAGACTACTTAAGGCAGTTTGTGCCAGGGCAGAGGAGTCCAGTATGAGGGGAAAGTCAACACGCGCAACCTCATAGATGCCCTGATGGCAGCAGATGCTCAGAGCATCAAGTCACAGCCTGTGACGGTAAAGGACCAAACCTTGGGTGTGGAGGGGCTAGCAGCCAGTACAGTGTCCAGATCCAGTGAGGAGGACAGCAGGGCCAGTGCAAGTGAAGGGCCACAACAGCAGGGGAAGGTCACCAGCATTCTGGAGCCAGAAGCAATCAGGCTGCAGATTGAGTTGCGCAGAATGGAGCTGGGGTTCCAGAGGGAGGCAGAACGAGAACGGCGAGAGGCGGAGCGAGAATGAGAAGCAGAGCATGAAAAGCGAGAAGTAGACCGTGAAGAGCGTGAACACCAGAGGCAACATGAACTGGAGAAGCTACGGCTCCAACCACCAGCACCAGAGCAGGTGAGTGGCTTGGGTTTAATGGGAACTACAGGACTGGGTTACAAATTCAATTCCAAATTGATAGCTGAATTTAAAGAGGGGGAGGATATGGATGCCTTTTTAAATTCCTTTGAAAAAGTTGGTATTCAGGCAAATATTTCTAGAGGGTCCTGGAGCTTCCAGCTATCCCCACTACTTACCTGGAAAGCTCGGGATGCATTGGGTCAAATGGACAATGAGGACAGTAATGATTACAGCAAACTTGAAGCTGCACTTTTAAAAAAGTTTGATTTAACTGCAGAAGCATACAGAGCTAAATTCTGTAAGCTCAGGAGAAGCCCTGACATGAGCTAGACACGAAACAGCGTCAGTTTTTAAAACGTTGGTGGGAAGGAATTTAAGCAAATTCTGTAGATAAAATTGAAAATGCTATATTGTTAGAGCAGTTTTTTGGGCATGCCCAGCAGAGCTGAAAATCTGGCTGGAGGACCGAGATCCTAAAACAGTGCAAGAGGCTGCTGAACTCTCGGACCACTGTGCCAAGAGCAGACATAGAAACATAGACTTTGACAGCAGATAAGGACTGCTTGGCCCATCTAGTCTGTCCATTTCCCTACCTACAGGATAGGCAGCAGATCCTAGTTAACCAACAGCCTATTTCTTCCTACCCCCCACAAGAATTGCCTTATGTCTGTCCCATGCATTCTTGAATTCTCCCACAGGTTTTGACCCCACAATCTCCTCAGGAAGGCTGTTCCATGCATTCACTACCTCTCTGTGAAATAATACTTACTCACATTGCCCCTGAACCGCTTCTCCTTCTATCTTTAAATTGTGTCCACTTGTTCTTGCAACGCCTCTTTTCTGAAAGATGCTACCTCTTGGACTTTGTTGATTCCACTGAGGTACTTAAAAGTTTCTATCATGTCCCCTCTCCCTTTTTCCTCAAGGGTATACATATTAAGCTCCTTAAGTCTCTCCTCATACGGCTTCTCTTGCAGACCCTGCACCATTTTAGTTGCCTCCTCTGGACTACCTCTATCCGCTCATGTCCTTGCGGAGATGGGGTCTCCAGAACTGGACACAGTACTCCAGATGGGGTCTCACCAACTGTCTGTACAGAGGGATAACAACTTCCTGTTTTCTGCTGCTGATGCCCCTCCTGTACATCCCAGTATACCCCCAGCCCTCCCTACTGCCTTCTCACATTGCTTGCTAACCTTAAGGTCATCTGATATGATTACCCCAGGTCCCTTTCCTTTTGTAGTTGTTACTACCTCCCACCCATTGTGTATTCTTCCCTGGGTTCTTGTTTCCCAGGTACATTATTTTGCACTTCTTTGCATTGAATCCTAGCTGCCATACTTCTGACCATTCCTCCAACCCTGCCAAGTCCCTTTTCATCCTTTCCACGCCTCCTTGTGTATCAATCCTGTTGCAGATCTTTGTGTCATTTGCAAAAAGGCATTCTTTTCCTTCCAGTCCCTCTGCAAAGTCACTGATGAAGACATTAAAAAGGACTGGACCCAATACCGAACCCTGCGGTACCCCACTAGTAACCCCTCTTTCTTCAGAGTGGACTCCATTTACAATTACCTTCTGTGTCCTGTCCTGCAGCCAGTGTTTTACCCAGGCTACCACCCTGGGACCCACTCCCAGGCTGGTTAATTTGACTATTAATGTTTTTTGTGGAACTGTGTCAAATGCCTTGCTAAAGTCTAGGTAGGCCATGTCCACAGCCCCTCCCTGGTCTACTACTTTGGTCACACAGTCAAAGAAATATATTAGATTCATCTGACATGACCTTCCCGCTGTGAACCCGTGCTGCCTTGGGTCCTGTGCTCCACTGGCCTCTAGGTACTCAACTATTCTTTCCTTCAGAAGTGACTCCATCACTTTCACTACCACAGAGGTCAGGCTGACAGGTCTGTAGTTTCCTGCCTCTGTCTTGGTCCCACTTTTGTGAAGGGGAATCACATCCGCCTTCCTCCAGTCCTCGGGTACCACACCATCCTCCCATGATTTATTAAAAAGAGTAGCCAGTGGTTTCACTAGTTCCTCCCTTAATTCTTTTAGAATTCTGGGGTGAAGTCTATCAGGACCCATTGCTTTGTCCACCTTCAGTTTTAGGAGTTCTTGCAGAACCCTTTCTTCTGTGAAAGGGCTGGGATCGACCTCCCTATCAAGAGTGCTTCTGTTAATTGGATTAGGCACTTCCCCCTCCCCTTTTGTGAATACTGAGCAGAAATATTTGTTCAGTATCCCTGCTTTTTCACTGTCCCCCTCTGCCCACCCACCGTTCATTCTATTCAGCCTCACTATCCCTCCCTTGTCTTTCTACGTCTGATGTACCTATAAAAGGTTTTATCCCCTTCTAACTGAGTTGGCTATCTTTTCTCAGTTTGGGTCTTTGCTATTCTGACTTCCTCCCTGCTTCCTTCTACCTTAACTGGTACAGCCTCTGTCCTGCTCCTTCTGTGTTTCCTTATACTTCCGGAATGCTATCTTTTCTTCCTGACTTTCACAGCCACCTCTTTGAGAACTATAGTTGTTTTTCTTTCATTTTGATTTGTTTATTTGCTTCACACAAAGGCTTGTTGCCTCTGTGATGGCAGTTTTGATGATTCCCCATTGTTGCTCCACACCTCCTTCTACCCTGTTTGCTAGTGCTTTTCTGAGGCACTCTCCCATCTTGCCAAAGTCAGCCCTCCTAAAGTCCAGTACCCTCACTTTTGTATGGCTTGACTCTGTAGCTAAGTTTAACGTGAACCACACTGCTTGATGGTCACTTGTCCCCAGATGGCAACCCACTTCTAGATCTGAGATCCTCTCACTGCCCCCATTTGAGAGTACGAGGTCTAAGATTGCTCCCTCACGAGTGGGTTCTGAAACTAGCTGTTTGAGGCCTGCCACCTGTAGGGCATCAAGAATGGCCCTGCTCTTGGATGTGGCTGCAGCAAATGTGCTCCAGTTAACATCTGGCATATTCAGGTCTCCCATCAACATTATCTCCCCTTTCTCTGCCATTCTAAGAATGCCTTCTATCATACCCTTGTCCATTCCCTCCCCCTGACATGGGGGTCTGTACACAACCCCTGTGTGGATTGTGGTGCCCTTTCCAGTCTCCAAGGTGACCCACAGTGCCTCCTCTCCTCCCTGTTTACTCTTTTGTTCAGTTGCTTTTATCCCTTCCTTTACATAAGAGCTACTCCTCCCCTCCTCTCCTCTGCCTGTCTCTCCTGTAGGTTATGTACCCTGGTATGTTAACATCCCAGTCATGGTTCTCTGTGTACCATGTTTCTATGATCTACAGATATCCAGGCATCCTCTTCCATCAAGGCCACCAGCTCAGGAGCTTGTTGCCCAGACTACGGCATTGGTACTCATTTCCTCCATTTCCTGATGGCCTTACTCCAT
Source organism: Neoceratodus forsteri (assembly GCA_016271365.2). NCBI lineage: Eukaryota > Metazoa > Chordata > Ceratodontiformes > Ceratodontidae > Neoceratodus > Neoceratodus forsteri. The sequence goes on from JADMNL010000023.1 coordinate 385,640,351, forward strand.
TTTGCCCCATCCTTGTCCTTCTTGCCTTTGTCACTTTCTCCATTTACCCCAGCCCTTCTCCTATCGACACCTCTATGTTGGTGTTTGCCTCACCTCACTACCGTGATTATTTGGGGAGGCTGATTTCCTGCCCCTTTCCAGTGCTCCTCCCTTGGCTAGTTTAATGTTTGCCAATGAAGCATTAAACCTATCACCTAGGATCCTGGTCCCCTTCCAGACAGATGCAGCCCATCATGCCAGTATAGGCTTGCATCACTCCAGTTGGACCCCCAGTCCCCAATGAAGCTACAAATCCCTGAGCTCCACACCAGTTTTCAACCACTGATTGAATCCCATGGTCGGAACACCCTAGCCTCTCCTATCCCATAGATGGGCAGCACCTCCGAGAAGGTTACCATGCGTGCTACTTGACTAAGGCCCCTCCCCAATTCCACAAACTCTTCCTGCACTTCTCTAATCCTTTTCTTAGCCTGGTCATTTGTCCCTAGGTGGACAATGACATCCAGCTCCCTCCCCTGTGCAGCTGCTCCAGCAATCCTGAGGATTCGCTCCCTGTCCCTCCAAGCCATGTCGCCAGGCAGGCACCTTACCTCCCTCTCCCCTTCCTCCCCCAGTTCTACCTACTCTGAGAGCGAATGGGGCAGGCGTGGCAGTGCAGAAAGGGAAAAACGCAGCTTCAGGGCAGCTAAACCCCTCACTGCCTCCACTGAAACCAGTTAGCCCCGGGTTTCAAAGAAAAGATTTTTCTGAGAAAAGAAACGAATGTTGGGCTTGCAAAGAAACTGGACATATTGCCAGACAGTGTCCCAAAAGGATGAGCATTATGCAAAATGAGGCTAGAAAAGAAGTGGGTCGTTTGTGTTTCCCTGAAAGCATGTCTGTGAACATAAGGGAACACATGCACCCAGTCACTGTGAATGGTGTACAGACACAAGGGTTAAGAGACACAGGGGCATCCCTGACGCTGGTAAAAGGGAATCTGGTAGAGCCTGGTCAGCTTATACCCAGTAAATTTGTAACTGTACAAGGGTTCACTGGTGAGGAGAAAACATTGTCACTCGCTAGTGTGCTCCTAGACTGGGGTGAAATGGGGAACTGTGCAACAGGTGGCTGTAGCCAAAACGTTAGCAGTTGATGCATTGACCACGCTACCGTACACCAGAAGGGAAAAAGATGCTGAAATCTATTTTGGGGCACGCTCCCAATGCGTCCATGCGTTCAAACAGACACGCTTGTCTGGAAACGTGCACATTGACTCCCTGGCTCACTGGAGCCTTTTCTTTTTTCTTTCTTCATGTACAGGAGAGGAAGAGGGAGGGTTCTGTGTCCCATTTGCGACACAGTAACAAAAGAAAATGGATTTCTAAGGTGGAAAAAGAAGTGATTGGTGGTTACTGTCATACCATTTATTTTCCACTAATCACTTCTATCCATGCTCCCCAAGCATTCTGTCGCTTGGCAGAAAATGTGCTGAGAGGGCACCATCACGGAAAGCTGTGAAGAGCAGAGGAGCTGAGGAGGACTGTGGACACTTGAGAATGTGGCAGAGTGGACCGGCAGACCACCATATCCCCAAAAGGAATGAAAATTCTGTTTGCCTTCAAGAGCAAGAAAGCAGCCGAAAGAGATATGGGTGTGTGTGAGTGTATTGCTGCCTGACTTGCCGGTCCACCGCACTAACGTCTTATGGTGACCATGTAGAGGGGAGCCAAGTGAGGTATTGCACACTGTGAGCACTGCAGGGCCAGGCGCAGAGTCTACCATACAGATGGTTTCTGACTCTAGGGTGGGTAGTGTACTAGTAGACTGGTATTCCGTGGTTGTTTGGCTGGAGCCTGGAGTGGTGCAGCTGGGGCCTTCGATTTGCTTGCTTGCTGGTCGGGGGGTCAGTAGATGGAGCAAGCGAGATTTTGCAGTTGGGGGGGTCACTGAGGGCAGGGGATTTGCTGTTGTACACCGTGTGAGCACTGAGACAGATGACTCGAGTCGAGGTCCTCGAGGATGGTATGGAACAGTGTTTTGCAGTAGCATGTCTGGTTGGGGGTGCTGCCTGCCTCACATTTACCCACTCACTGAGTTTGTTTGCTGAGCGGGGTCAGTAGATAGAGTGAGCGGGGGTGCTGCCTGCCTCACATTTACCCACTCACTGAGTGTAGATGGGGGGTAGGTAGTTGATCCTCTGATCGAGGTTTGGTTTTGCAGGTTACTAAAGTCGGGGGGGTACTGCTTGAGAATGTGGGGCTGGGGCCTTTGATTTGCTTTCTTGCTGGTCAGGGAGTCAGTAGATGAAGCAAGGCGGTTGCTGCTTGTTTGGGGTTAGTGGGGTTACTAAAGTCAGGGGTGGTGGACTGGTGGTGCTGGCATGCTGCTATCTGAACTGTTTTGTGCCGATTTGTTTGTTTGCTGGTTGGGGGTCAGTATATAGAGCGAGCGATGTTTTGCAGGTTACTGAAGTTGGGGGGTGAGGGGATTCACTGAGTCAAGGTCCTCAAGGATGGAGCGAGGTTTTGCAGTAGCATGTTGGGGGTGCTGCTGCCTGTCTGCCTTACATTTACCCACTCACTGAGTTTGTTTGCTGGTCAGGGGTCAGTAGATGGAGCGGGCGATGTTTTGTAGGGTTACTGAAGTTGGGGGGTTCACTGGCGGTGGGGTGCTGCCTGCCTCCCATTTACCCACTCACTGAGTGTAGATGAGGGGAGTTACTACTGCACTTGGTCTTTTTTAGTCGTTCTGCTGGAGCGGGGGTCGTCATGTGAGATCGTCAGAGTTGGTTTTGCAGGTTACTAAAGTCGGGGAGGTGCTGCTTGACAGTGTGGGTCTGGGTCGGGCCTTGATTTGCTTGCTTGTCGGGGGGGTCAGTAGATGGAGCAAGTGAGGTTTTGTGGGGGGTTGCTGCTTGCTTGTTGGGGGTTAGTGGAGTTACTAAAGTCGGGAGTGGGGGTGGTGGTGGTGCTGCTATCTCACATTTACCCATCGAATGCACTGCTGACTGAAGAACTGAAGGGAACTCAAAAACTGTTCTGTGCACGATTTGTTTGTTTGCTGGTCGGAGGTTTTGCAGGTCACTGAAGTTGGGGGCGTTCACTGAGGGCAGGGGGATTTACTGTACACTGAGCACCGCAGACAGATGACTCGGTCTCGAGTCAAGGTCCTCGAGGATATGATGGCGCGAGGTTTTGCAGTAGCATGTCCAGGGGGGTGCTGCCTGCCTCACATTTACCCACTCACTGAGAGTAGATGGGACGTACTAGTGCTACTGCAGTTGGTCTTTTGTGGTTGTTCTGCTGGAGCAGGGGTCGTCGTGTGTCTGTAAGATCCTCTGAGTTGCTGCTTGCTGGTCGGGGTTTAATAGAGACATTTTGCAGGTTACTAAAATTGGGGGGAAGGGTGCTGCTTGAGAGTGTGTGACTGAGTTTCTCTTTTGCTCATTAAGACAAGTTCTGCTGAGGTAATGGGCGGGCAATATTTAAAAAATAGGGTCACAAATGTACTTTAAATGGAGAGATTTTATAAATGGGTATTTAATTACACATGTTTCAGGTTGAGACACCCCAACAACTAAATCATGATGTACACCTGGTGGCTGGCACCGACCACCACCCTAAGTTCACTTTGTAAAATGTTGTTTTTACATTTGGTGGCAAAGGAATTCCTCGTACAGTGCTCCAAGCCTCTCCTCCACTCGTTTCCTGTTGGGTTATTTATTGCAGTTGTTTCACCAGGAAAGGCACACTGAGCAACAAGATGCTCGTCTCCCAGTGTGACCTGGGGGTGTACACATGGATATGATAACACGCAGATTATCAAGTGAACAGTTAAACAGAAGCAAGTAAAAAGCAGCATAAGGATACACAATTGCATGAATATACAAGCAGCGCACATTGCATGCTTAGGATATCATAGTATCAAATAGCAATTTTGTGACAAGCAGCAGACAAGGTAAATTAGCACACAAGTAACATCTGTAAACAACAGAGGACATATATCGCAGTTATACTCAGTACATAGGGTAAACAACAGAGAACATATATCACAGTTATATAGTTATACACAGTACAAAGGGCAAAATGGGCCCTGGATGTAAGTGCAAGGTTGGGGGATTATATGCCAGCTTCAGTAGCAAGGCTAAGGCCGCTGGTCAGGCATTGGGGTGGGGACAGTGGGGCATGGCAGGTTCAGGGACAGGAGCAATTTGTAGTAAGGAAGTTTGCTAGGGTGGAAGACAGAGAATAGGAAGAGGAGGAGTGCCAAATTTGCAGTGCCCCAGGCCCAGCCAGTACCCCACCACACACATGCTTTGTGGCTGATATATTGGGACTTGGGGGGGGGCTGGGAGCACCAGATCCACCATCTTCCTTGCTGATTGGTAAGTGCTTTTATATAATGCAGTATGGTGTTGGTGACTGTGCTGTGTGCACTCAGTGCATGACTTCACTGCAGTAGGCAAGAAAGACAGTAAGCAAGCTGCAGTGCAGCTTTCTGTGTTTTGTGCATTGTTCTGTGCACTTTGTCAAGCAAACTTCAAATGCTGTTACTATGCCCAACTGAGACAAGGTGCGAGTGAGTCATTGGATGATATTAGGCTGCAGGCTGAGGCTGGCACTAGGTTGACTAGGGGAGGGTCTGTCTCAGAAAACATGTTGTATGGCATTGGGCAGGCCAGGTCAGGTGGGTGATCAGGACAGGGCAGTTGTCCTTTGTCCATGTGTCTGCTGAACTGCCCCCCCCAGCAGCAACTGTTACGAACAAGAGGGTCTGGCCTGGCTGGTTAGTCCTACTGAGTCTGTCTCCATCCCACTCCTACTCCTGACTGACAATATCTACTTAGCAGTTGCAGCAACATTATGCATGACATAAATATACTGCAGTTAAGTACTACTACGTGCAGTTTACAGTGTGTGTGTGTATCTACATGTACTGTACTCTGTGAACGGGATAGGAATTGGGAACAGAACAGACCATCACCTGACAGACTACTAGAGACTGAGATGGTGGTGATCATGAGACCGAGTCTGAGAGACTTTGGTGCGTGGCGTGGCTGGAAGGGATTGGTGCTGGTGTGGTGAATTAAATGTTGTTTGTTCTAGTCATGTAGATAGACTTAGACAGGAAGGATATAATAATGGTGACTCACTCACTGACATGATTTTTTATATATTTTTATCGTAGGTTCTGAACTTGAGTTGTTATTTTTTTTCCTGGAAGCTACAGCGCAGAACACAACTCAAACTTGCGCCGTGCTGTCGTCAGCTGGTAACGGACTGGTGGTCAGTCAGTGACCAGTCAACTTACGGGGTCATCATCATCATCACACTGCAGCAGCAGATGCTGCTTGCTGGTGCTTTGAAAGACAGTATGTGAAATATAGGTTACACATTTGTGACTGTTCACACATGATACTCATTTATTAGTATATAAGTGTAACAGCCTGGTGCAGCTACATTACAATCACCTCAGCGACATGGTGCTTTGCTTGCTTCGGCATGAAACTCTTTGTCGCCTCAAGTCATGATGAAGGGTTTCATCTCGAGATGAGTGGTAATGTGGCTGCAACAGGCTGTTACACTTACATAGCAATAAATGCTGCGGTGATATTTTGGTGATCAGTCAGTGACCAGTCAACTCTCTGGGTCATCAACATCACACTGCAGCAGCAGATGCTGCATGCTGCTTGCTGGTGCTTTGAAAGACAGTATGTAAAATATAGGTTACACATTTCTGACTGTTCACACATGATACTCATTTATTGGTATATAAGTGTACACTTACATAGCAATAAATGCTGTTTAAATGTTTATCTTAGTATTGTCGGGGTCAGGGTGTCTGATTTGGATATATCTTTTGACTAAATGCATTCAGCTTTGCATTGGGGGTTATGTCACCATATGTGTGATTTTGTATTTCTTTGGTTTGTGGTTTACTTCTGGGCTGGCTGCAGCTGCCCTGTCTGACTGCACCACCACGGCCACCGGGCCACTGACTGCTTGCTATCCTTGGTTGGGGAGCTTAGTTCGTTCGCAGCACCTCTCACTGTGACTGGATCACTGGAGTATTTTTGGTACCCTAAAATGGTGATACAATTGAATGAAAAACAGTCCTCCATCTCCACTATAGGCAGTGCAGGCCAGGATCCTCATACTTAGTATCCCCCTAAGCTAGGGGTCTAGGTAGCCTGCACTCTGTAATGGAAACAGACTTGATAGCAGATAAGGTAGTGCGGTGCACATTGTGCATTTCAGCTTGCAGTGCTGTCCTGGCGTGCCCTGTGTAACCATCCATCCTAGTCACTGCTTTCTGAGCATCTGTCCAGCCTGTCAACGTCCTTTTGAAGATGCAATCAGGCCTAGTTCTCCTGATATTCTGAAGGTCAAGGCAGCCCTGCTGTCCTTGGCTTAGACGTCACAGTACTATGTGGTCATGGACTCTGGGATGCAGGTTCAAGAGGGAGCGGAAAATGCAGTCTTTAAGCTGCTTGTGTTTTGTTGTCTTTGCAAAGAGGGTAGTGCTTTGCTGTGGCTGTATTGAAGGAAGCAGTAACGTAATGGTGTCCTGATGAAGTGGTATCCTGACCTGACCTGTAGATTTGTAGAATGTCATGTTGCTTTAAAAGGTGCTGTTAATGTGGGTAGGACAGGACAAAATGGGAGGTTATGGGTCAGGGTGGGTGGCTGGTTGCCAATGTAGGAGTGAGTGAGGAGCAGCGCAGCTGCTGAATAGCACTGCTGTGCCTGTGCTGCTAACTTGTTGACTCTTGTCTTTCTTGACCCACCCCTAAAAAGTATCTGGTAATTGTCCTCCTCTTCTGTATCTGGTAACTAAATCATCTCTCTTGCTCCAGCTAGTTTCTATTATAAATATGTTTACAGATTTTTTTTTTATTAACATAATTTTTCTTTACTGGCAGAGGCACAGCGCAGAGTCAGACTACCCTTTCTGCAGGTGTTTCCAGCTCGCCACTGTTATTGCCTGAAGGCTACTAACAAACTGAAAATCGTCGCCAGTTGACTGACAACACTTCTTGGCAGATCTCCTTGCTATTGAATGAAGACTTAGCAGCAGATGAAGTGCAGCAGCGGTTACTGAAGACTTCTGAAGTCGTTTTCCTTGTGATGTATGATCAACCACCTTATTGAACTGCTTTTGAGGAACCGTGAGTAGGTGAAGGCTCAGCTGGCAGCAGCCAGTAAATTCCTCTCACCAAACAAATAAGACTGTGAAACAGAATCATTCTAATATATCTATCTGCATCAGTGCTAGGTGCTTTATCGCTAAATCAAGACTTTAAGACACTGATCGGCATGGTGCAGATCATGCCTCTAAGGCTTAAGCAGTGAACAAAGTCTTGTTTCTTCTCATCGATCAAGACATTTCCACTTGTGATTAACAACAGTTACATTAGGAATGTCACTCAGTACTGTTTAGACCTAGTTTAAAATTTTAATGACCCATTAACCTATCTATGTGTGTACTGTAATGTAACATACTTACAGTTGCACTGCAGTAATAATAATAATATCTGGTGTAGTTAGCAGCAGCAGCACTTAGAGTTTATTTCAGAGTTGGGCATCAGAGAAATTACACACTTTTTTCCCCTGGTTGTTACAGTTTGACCACCAATCATGTCTTGTTCTCCGTTGGCCTTGGGGACATACTGACTGTGTGACTGTGTGTTATTTCAGTAACCAGGCTGGATATCAAACACATTGCTGCCTATAAGCAATGATATCCATGCCCAGAAAGGTACGGTACTGATGCACACCAGCACCACATCACCATTCCTCCCCAAATAACAGTGATTTCAGACAGTTACCTTACCACCACTCCAGGCTGGATATCAAACACATTGCTGCCTATAAGCAATGATATCCATGCCCAGAAAGGTATGGTACTGATGCACCAGCACCACATCACCATTCCTCCCCCCAAAACAGTGATTTCCTTACCACCACTCCGGGCTGGATATCGGACACATTGCTGCCTATAAGCAACGATATCCATGCCTAGAAAGGTATGGTACTGATGCACCAGCACCACATCACCATTCCTCCCCCAAAAACAGTGATTTCAGAGGCACCACTCCAGGCTGGATATCGGACTCATTGCTGCCTAAAAGCAACGATATCTGTCCCCAGAAAGGTGTGGTACTGATGCACCAGCACCACATCACCATTCCTCCCCAAATAACAGTGATTTCGGACAGTTACCTTACCACCACTCCAGGCTGGATATCAAACACATTGCTGCCTAAAAGCAATGATATCCATGCCCAGAAAGGTACGGTACTGATGCACCAGCACCACATCACCATTCCTCCCCCCAAAACAGTGATTTCCTTACCACCACTCCAGGCTGGATATTGGACACATTGCTGCCTAAAAGCAACGATATCCATGCCCAGAAAGGTATGGTACTGATGCACCAGCACCACATCACCATTCCTCCCCCAAAAACAGTGATTTCAGAGGCACCACTCCAGGCTGGATATCGGACTCATTGCTGCCTAAAAGCAACGATATCTGTGCCCAGAAAGGTGTGGTACTGATGCACCAGCACCACATCACCATTCCTCCCCAAATAACAGTGATTTCAGAAGGTTACCTTACCACCACTCCAGGCTGGATATCAGACACATTGCTGCCTATAAGCAACGATATCCATGCCCAGAAAGGTACGTTACTGATGCACCAGCACCACATCATCATTCCTCCCCCAAAAACAGTGATTTCAGAAACACCACTCCAGGCTGGATATCGGACTCATTGCTGCCTAAAAGCAACAATATCTGTGCCCAGAAAGGTACGGTACTGATGCACCAGCACCACATCACCATTCCTCCCCAAATAACAGTGATTTCAGACGGTTACCTTACCACCACTCCAGGCTGGATATCGGACACATTGCTGCCTATAAGCAATGATATCCATGCCCAGAAAGGTACGGTACTGATGCACACCAGCACCACATCACCATTCCTCCCCCAAAAACAGTGATTTCAGAGACACCACTCCAGGCTGGATATCGGACTCATTGCTGCCTAAAAGCAATGATATCTGTGCCCAGAAAGGTGTGATACTGATGCACCAGCACCACATCACCATTCCTCCCCAAATAACAGTGATTTCAGTTACCAGGCTGGATGTCGGACACATTGCTACCTATAAGCAATGCTATCCATGGCCACACAGGTATGGTAACTGTACTGATGCACTATCATCACAATTCATCCCAAAACTGATAGCATGATTGAAGCAGTAATTCTACAGTTTCATGCTACAGCTCTTGCCTTGTGAATAGTAAAAAAGTAGTGGCTGCGCTGCACTGTTTATATTACCATCACTGTACTTCACTGAGAAAGGATACCACAGTCCATAAAGTAACAGTTTGCATATGTTAATATCATCATACCTTTCTGGTTCAAGTAATCAGAAAGTCCTTATACTTTTTGTTGAAAATGGAAAATGTTTTATTGTTTCATAGAAAAACTGGGCGAGAAACAACAGTTGTACAAAGAGAGGTTGAAAGTAATACTGCAGGTACAGGTTGCATTGAGCAAAATTTGGCAGATCATGGCACATTGCTGTGTTCTGTTACAAATGGAACATCGGATCCTACTGCTTCATCATGTGTAGTGATGCTGCAGACAGATCAGGAGTCAGAGCCTAGTAGTAGTAGTGTGGCAGATGATGATTCATCACACATGGTATCCCAAAAAAAGAAACATATACGTGGTGTTCAGGAAGAGTGGAGAAAACTGTATAAATAGCTTGATTTTAAGGTTGTTAACAGCACAGTGTTAATGTACTGTAACATTTGTAAGGCAGCCAGTAAAAGAAATACCTTCACGTCAGGCTGTACCAACTACAGGCATACAACACTTGTATATCATAACACAAGTACCGACCATGTTCTGGCAGTAAAAGAAGTTCAGCTTAAAAGAATCTTTTAGTACAGCTTCAGTAAATGCTCTTAAAAAAGCTGAAAAATGTGCTGCTGCAGCTATGTATTCAGCTTATTGGTTAGCAAAAGAATAACTTCCCCCCCTTCAAAATTTGCTTCTCTTCTGAATCTTCATGCCATTCTGGGTGCCAAAGTGGATCCTAATGTGTACACACACCATGACTCTGTGCGTGAATTGCATAAAGCATGCAGCAGTGTCATAGAAGAAGAAATATTTCCTGAATTTGCTTCCGTATCAAGTTTGGGTATCGTGTGTGATGAATCAACAGATCTCACAATCAGCAAAAAGTTTGTGCTTTATTGTCAAACAGTGGTTAATGGAACTGTAAACACACATTTTCTGGAAAACCTTCAGATATCGGATGGTAAAGCGGAAAGCATAACAAATGTCATTTTAGACTTCTTTCATAAACATAACATCCCATTTGAGAAATGTATAGGATTCTGCTCGGATGGCGCATCAGTGATGAGAGGTTCTCATACAGGGGTAGCAAAGCGACTAACCGATGTGAACCCTTATATGATTTCCGTTCACTGCCCTGCACATAGGCTCTCTCTTGCTGCATCACAAGCAGCAAAAAATTAGAAATATCTGAAGGACTATCAGAGTACATTACTGTCTGTGTTTTCATATTTTTCAAGCAGTGCTGTCAGGACTCATCATCTGACAGACTTGGAGGTTCTGCTTGATGACCCCCTGCTTCGTCTCAAAGAACCCAAACAGGTTCGCTGGTTAGCACTGCATAAAGCAGTTGAGACCATTAGTACAATATGACCTTGTCTTGTATCTTTTTTCGAAAATGACGCTGCTTCTTCCACACAAAATGCCACAGCAATAGGGATCTTGAAAATGCTGAAAAGTTTGAAGTTTTTTGTAGTGACACAACTGTTGCTTGATGTGCTTTCACATGTCACAAAACTCAGCAAGCTTTTTCAGTCTGATAACTTAGACTTAACCATTATTATGCCAGTGATTTCTAGTGCAGTAGATAGCTTAATGGACATGAAAACAAATCCAGGTCCAAAGCTCAAGGAGGTTCTACAACAACTAACTGAAGAAGGCGGTTACCTTGTTTTAGAAGTGAAAGGACAGACTTGTAAATTAGAGAAAGACCAGTTTCAAACACTGAAAAACAGCTACATAGACAAGTTGGTTATCAACATTCAGGAGCGATTTCCCTACGAAATGATGGATGTTTTGTGTGCTTTCCAAATTTTTGATCCTAGAACAAACTGTGATACTTCGTCACTTCCCCTGACTATGGTGAGAAAGAACTGGATGTTCTTCTTTCTCATTATGGTCAGCGGCATGTCACAGAAAGCGGTGCTGAAATTGATCTTCACATAGATAAATATGCTACAGAGATTGAGTGGTCTCAGGTTAAATGATTACTTCAGCAACCTTGTTACTCTCAGATGCAATTCTTAGAGTTTGCTAAGATAATCATTTCAAAGTGTTCTGCAGTCTACCCCAACATTTCTCGGTTGCTGTTATGCAGTCTGGCCATACCAGTAATCAGCGCCTGCTGTGAATGAGGGTTTTCCTTGCAAAACAGGATCAAAACTAGGTATCGAAGTAATCTGTCAGATTCATATCTTGAGATGCTTTCGAGAATTGCAGCAGAGGGTGTACTTCTCAGTCAATTTAATGTGGAGAAGGCCATTCTAAAATGGAAACAAGCACGAGACCGCAGTGTGAAATTCACAATTCTGGTGGGCAGAGTAATGAGTGCAGGTGGTGGGACCAGGCCTTCATCCTCAGGTTCTACTACATTGTCAGCTGATACCACTGCAAGTAGTAGTGACACTGGTTATGAAATTACTTCTACAAATGAGAATCAACAGCCAATATCATTGTCTTTGTCTGAGTCAGATGAATAATTTGTTGATTGTCTGTATGACTAGTGATTGTAATTTGGCACAGACTGAGCCTGGCTGCACCAGAAATTTCTGGCTAGTCAGTGTAGGTACACAGTGTAACTGCACTGTCTGTATCTCCTGAATGCTACTGTGGTGATGCCCATCTACACCTACTAATCCCTCATCCAGGTATGTCACACACTGTCTCTTCTGGTGGGTAGTGCACCAGTGAGTGAAGTACACTGGCACAGCAAGTTGGCAACTCTGAGGCCAGGCTAAAGCCTTTTGCATTTAGTGACAATACAGGGGATATCTCAGCTATCAGGTACCAAAAACTGGAAATTCACTGCCAGTAACTGGGAATCCATATGGAACTTAGATTTTGCGCACTACAACTGGGCTCACCCATTGCTGCCTATAAGCAATAATATCCATGCCCACACAGGTACAGTAGTGATGCACCACATCACCATTCCTGCCAAAAAAAACAGTGATTTCAGATAGTTACCAAGCTGGATATCAGACACATGCTGCGGCTGCCTATAAGCAATGATATCCATGCTGCCCACACAGGTACGGTACTGATGTACTCATGCACCTGACCACATCACCATTCCTGCCCAAAAAACAGTGATTTCAGATGGTTATGGGAGTCCATATAGAACTTACATTTTGTGCACTACAACTGGGCTCGCCCACCATGGTGTGTCAACATCGGCCACGCAGGCCAGCGTCATCACCAGTCCTATACAGGTGTACATAGACTTAGACACGGGTCACACACACTCCTCAGTTGTTTTCAAATCTGATTCCCACCATTGACTTGCATGCACACTCTACACAGAGAAGCAAGGTTCACTGATGTATCTGCTAGTTCTGCTTTTCATGTGCCAGTAGGTTGACCATTGACATGACCACACACTTGCTCAACCGGGATGTCTCTTGTACATTTCTTAGGGGCATCCTGCATTGACTGAACCCCCATTCTGTTCTTCTGTCCTAGCTTGTGACTTTAATTTTGTTTTGGATAAAATGACCTTGTCTCCTTTTGAACCTTTGAAATGCACTGTACAGTTTGATTTGGTTACAGACTACAGTCATGCCTCAAAAGGCCTGGGACGGAAAGCTCCTTACTCCCACTATGCCCCCTTTTCTCTTTGTGTTTTTTTCTTTCAGGACCTGGTACTTGACTATCTGCTGTTGTATATCCATCAGTAGTTTTAGAGCAGAGTCACTGGGTGGGTCCCTCACTTTCCTCGGTTGTCCCACAGGCCAGCTAGGCTCGAGGCCGAGCTAGCCTTGTTCATCTTTGTCTTCATGGGAAGAAATGGACGACACGGTGGGCACGAATATGCCTTTATAGGTTTGGTGCTCAAGTTGTGCTGATGCCAACGACATGGGCAGGCTCAGTTGAACTGCTAAACTTCCATTCCATGTGGATTCCATTTCACTAACCGTGCAGTTTCTGTGTTGGAAATTGGATAGACTCACAGACAGTAAGTACTAGTACTAGCTGATGACTGGGGTGGGAGGGATACCTTCAAAGATCTGTTAGCTTACTTCTTACAAACTGTTATTTAGAATGTGTGCCTATCTCCTGCAGAGACGGGGGTTCTAATTGCAGTGTTGTGCTGCTGATCACTGAGTAATTTTAATGTAGGTAATCTCAACAATGGCATATTTTTTTCTTAGCCCTGTTGCTGTGGCATTATGTCCTTGAAGCTTCAAGTTCAAGCAGTTTAATGTGTGCTAATGATTAGAGTCAGTCAACATACATTTGGCCTGGGGCAGGTTTTCCTCAGTGAGTCACGTAATGAATGATGATCACCACCACCACCACACGACGTAGCACTGAGACACCCTATGTGCAAGAAGACTGTGAGAAACCTTGAACATGATTGCAGTGCAGCAGTGCAGCTGTAGCATGTGCAAAATGCAATCAGTTATGTACTGTTGTCTGTCATGATAACGTATAGAGTTATCATCCGACCACTGCTACTACTACTACTACCACTACTAGGCTCTAATAACTCTGTCAAACTAATTAACCAGAGAGAGGGATTCCTTCCTAGTTTCTTCTGTTCATTCCTCCAGTCCTATGTGGAATGTCTCATATTGCAGTGTTTCACATTTGTGAAGACTTGTTTGTAACAGCAGCTATTTATTAACTATTGCTGTCGTTCTTTGTTCTTGAAGTGGTGGTTAGGTCAGTCATGATGACCACAATTACATGCACGCAGTAGTGCAAAATGTAATTTCTGTTTAACAGCTAGCCTTCTGTTTGGGCAAACGAACAACGATTATTGTGCAGAATATCCATCCAGCTAAGCTCCACGCACCAGTATGCATTTACAAGCTGATATGATGAAGACTTTGTCATAAATACCTTTGTACATAGAATAGTAATTATGGAAATAAAATACTATACACTCATGTGGTACAGTATGCTGTACTGTAGTGTGTCGCCTGAGCCAGGACCACCACACAGTCAATTTCATAAAATGTAATATTAATATTTATGTAATATACCACAACTGTTTGTATGTGCACAGAATCCCCAATGATGATAATGATATACATACACTATACAAATGCAATACAACTGATGCAGAGTACAATTTTATTTTGTATGACAAAAAGCGATGTGTGACTGTGGCATGACACTGACAATGTAATTATCATCATGTCCCTGAAGTCATACAATGCTGATTTCAAGGAGGCCAGAAAAAAAATTTCTGCTTTGCAGTTGTATTGAATGTGTATGTGTGTGTATAGTTGTTGTCATTATTCAGGTTTCTGTGCACATACAGATATATAACATAAAGCATTCCAGACCCGGTCATAGTAGTTACGAAAATAACTGTGTGCAGTGTGCAATGTGGGTAGCTACATGCTATTAGTAGTACACTTTTACATATTATACATGGAAAAAAAAAATTCTAACACACCGTAAATAAATACATACAGGTAAAATTGTTTTTACCAAGCAGTTGTTATAACTTTAATTGTTCTAAGTAACTTGCATACAACTACAGATGCCATTCCTGCAACATTTTTAAATTCTGGAATCTGGTAGCTGTTTTTTTCATAACAAATGTCTTTAATTGTATATACTCCCTTGGAATGAAATATAGTAAAAGTGAGGGAAAACTTAAGTCTGTGTGTAAACTAGAATGACTATCATTTCTAGAAAGTTTGTTACTTATTTCGGGGAGTCTGTCGGTGTTGTAGGTTGTTGTGATATATCAGACGGCATTTGGGCAACTTTTTTTTTTTTTTTACTTATGCCACCCACAGCCAGTTTTTACAACAAAAAAAGTATTATTTGTCGGATGACGGACAGACTGTCAGTCAGTCTAGTATGAATGGACACTTGACAAAATCTGTCAAACAAAAACTCTCCCTCGGTTCACTTCAGAGTTCAGACGAGTAGTTTACTGTTTAATATAATTAATGCAGTAACTAGGAGTCAGTTATTCAAATTTTCATTGTTAAAGTATTAACAGAAACATTTTAACATAAAAAATGTATTACAGACAGCACATAAATCTAATGGTTATAACTTGCTTGTACTTTTGACATGACACTAAGTGTATGTGCATAATAGTTGGTGACACTAAGTTTATTTCAAAGTAAACTGTCTGCTGTCTTGAGATTCTCTGTTTACGCAAGTAACATTTTTAGCTATAATGACGGTAAACATAAAGTCTATTTGGAAAATGGACTGATGTATACTCAGGCTGTAAAGACAGAGGGAGGGTTGATAGGCAACTTGTCGTCCCCAGGGATAACGTGAGCAGTTGCTCAAGATTGCACACAATATTCCCATGTCTGGTCACCTGGGAATCGCTCTCACTACACAGCAGTTGGCCCAGAATTTCTATTGGCCCAACTTCACCCAGCAAGTGAAGGAGTATTGCAGGTCTTGTCACCGGTGCCAAGAAATAGAGAAGGGAGGTAAGAAAGCCCAAGCCGCGCTAATTCCATTGCCCATATTGGAGGAGCCATTCCAGAGGGTGGGAATGGATATTGTGGGGCCTTTAAATACCCCCAGCTCCTCCAGGAAGAGATTCATCCTGACTGTGGTGGATTATGCCACCTGGTATCCAGAGGCAGTCACCCTATCCTCACTGAGGACAGACAAAGTGGCAGATGCCTTACTAGGGATTTTCTCCTGTGTTGGGTTTCTGCAGGAGGTTATCACCAATCATGGGGGTTCCTTCATGTCGGACCTGATGAAATGTTTGTGGGAGAAGTGTGGGGTGGTGCAGAGACGCACGACACTATATCGCCCACAAGCCAGTGGGCTTGTGGAAAGATTTAACAGTACCCTGGAGTCAATGCTGCAAGCGTCTGCTGAACAGCATGGGAGGGACTGGGAGAAATACCTTCCCCACCTGTTGTTTGCATACAGGGAAGTGCCCCAAGAGTCGACAGTGTTTTCCCCTTCGAGCTCTTATATGGACGTCGGGTACATGGGCCCCTAGACTTGATCCTGGAGGACTGGGAAGACAAGCATGCCACCCAGGGAACTCCCATAGTGGATTACGTTCTTAGTGTAATCCCCTTGTTACCCGGGGTTACTAGAATCCCAGTAAGACCTAGTGGTAGGCAGGGAAGACAGCTTGTGAAACTCCAGTTAAATGGGTTTCACACTGTCTCACTCTGTTCTCAGTCTCAGCTGAGACTGAGGGATGACATCACCAATAGAACTTTCGCAGCTGCATGAGCCACATTGGAATCTGCAGCAAAGGGAGTTAGATAGAACATTGGGAGTTTTGAAGTCAGTCTGCAGTTTGTCTTCAGTGAGTGTGTGTGAAGTAGGGAGCTTGCTGTTAAAGCAGCTCAGTGAAGGCTCTAGGAGCCTCAGCCCTGACAGAGGGCTACTTTTAAGTAATAGGGTGTGTGTCTCCACCTTAAAGAGAGACACAGAAGATTACTGAAGTGGTGGAGACCGTTGTTTTCGGGTCTCGGTGCCCCCTCCCTCCGGGGGGGCAGGAAGGAAAGGATCCCCTGCAGATTCCTGGGGCAACCCCCTAGTTCTGCTTGTGGAGGAAAAGCTGCCTATATGTTCCAGTATTTATTTGGGAGAAAAGATTTGTGAGTCGCCTGTGGGGCACCTGCAACGTAAGGGTGAGTGTCTGCTCTGGCTAAAAGGGCTTATGTTTTTTCACCCTGGGATTTGTGTGACAATGTGGGGATTGAACTACTACAATATTGGGAAGCCTAGAGTAATGGGCTAAGAGCAAGTTAAAAGTAGTTTCAAGTCCAGAGTGTGTTGGGATGCAAATAATATGTAGAGGTGATGTGACAGACGTCTACCCTTAATCTACATTTAAAAGTTCAGTACAGGAATTGTTCAGTTTCCAGAGAAATGGCCGGGTATGGGCTGTGGGAGCTGGAGGAGGGTGGCCCCCCATCTTTAGTGACCAGGTCCACCTCTACGGATTTCTTCTGTGGATTTCTACTTTCCCTCAGGCACTTAGCCCGTGATGGGGGAAGTACCCAGACGTGGGATTGTAAGGAAAATTCTCTCTAAGAGTTGCAGACTGTAGTGTGGTTTGGGGAGCCACAACAGGATAATTGGTTCATTCCTCAAATGGACTGCGGATCAAGTGGCCAGCGGGGGAGCCGGGCCAATGGGGAAAACCCAAGTGTGTACAAGTCGGGCTGTGTACCCAAAGCAGCATGCAAGTCCGGGCTGTGTGCTTGGTGGGTTTAGAGCCTGAGGGCTGGAAATAGTGATAAAGTGTTCTGTTGTCTCTAATCTGCATTACCAGGAAATGTAGCCCCTTGGGGGTCCATCTATGCTTTGTTTGTTCAGCTAGGATGTGAACAAAAGCCACACTGAAGAATCCCATTCCTGGTTCTGGACATTACAGTTATTGCTTCCTGTGTTCGGATTTACTTGGGTGCCCCTGTGCAGAGTAGCCAAACCTAGGCTCCCATGTGCCGAGTAACCTCATCCTCCCCGAACCCAGTCCTCACCAGGTACTGCTGTCAGCTTCAACAGCATGCCACCTGTCGTTTTGCTAGAAAGGCAGGGGTGAGGGGTTACATTAGGTTTAGGGAAAGGCTGAAGGAGCTTATGGGGACAGCCCAGAGCAACTTGACAGCTGCCTAACAGAAACAAAAAGTGTGGCACAACTGCAGAGCCAGAGCTCGCTCATAAACGGTGGGTCAGGAAGTATTGGTCCGTCCGGAGAGACAAGCTGCAGGCTGAGTGGACAGGACCGTACAAAGTAGTTAGAAAGGTAAATGACGTGAACTATATTATAGAATTACCTGACAGAAAGAATGTACCATGTCGACATGATGAGAGCATATGCTAATAGGGCTGACATGGTGTTTGCAGTGTGTGGGGACGGGACAGATAAAGGAGACCCCCTTCTGGACTTGCTGGAAGAAAGCAAGTGGGACTCCTCTGTGGAGGCAATTAAATTGTCACCTCACCTGGCCCCGGACAAGATCCAGGAAGTAAGGGAGGTTTTAGCAGACTTTGCCCCACTGTTTAGCACCAAGCCTGGACTAACCCCCTTAGCAACGCACAATGTGGAGACCGGGACACAGACGCCCACACGGCAGACAGCATATTGGCTGTCAGAGGCTGTCCAAAAGGACATTAGAAGGGAGGTGGAGGAAATGCTGGATTCAAGGGTAATCCAGAGATCCCACAGCCCCTGGGCCTCACCCGTAGTCCTTGTGTCCAAGCCAGATGACTCTACTCATTTCTATGTGGACTGTCATGGACTGAATGCAATCAAGAAGTTAGACATCCACCCGATGCCCCGGATGGACAAACTCCTGGACAAGTTGGGAGGGGTGACATATCTTATGACTATTGACCTGACAAAGGGGTATTGGCAGGTAGAGTTGACAGACAGAGCTAAGGAGAGGTCGGCCTTCATCACCCGGTAGGCTTATTTGAATTTAAAGTAATGCCTTTCGGAATGAAGAACACCCCGGCCACTTTCCAGAGGTTGGTGAACCAGGTGTTAAATGGTGCTGAGGAGTACACTGTGGGGTACTTGGATGACATTGCCATCTTTAGTGCCAGCTGGGAAGAACACCTGTCCCACCTTAGGGAAGTGCTAGGCAGGATACAGAGGGCCGGGCTCACTGTCAAAGCTGAGAAGTGCCAGGTGGCCGTGGGGAAGTGGCATACCTCGGGCATGTTGTAGGCCGGGGACAGCTCCATCCTAACCAAGTAGAAATAGAGGTGATCAAGGAATGGCCCAGATGAGAAACGCAGAAGCAGGTCAGGAGTTTTCTAGGGACAGCAGGGTACTATAGGAAATTTGTATGCAATTACAATGCCCTGGCTGCTCCCCTATCTGACCTGATAAAGAAAAGGATGCCTAATAAAATTACCTGGAAACCAGCCTGTGAAAAAACCTTTAACAGACTGAAGGAGGCACTGTGCAGTGCTCCTGTATTGACAAGTCCTGACTATAGCAGACCCTTTATAGTCCAGACTGATGCCTCAGACATGGGTATTGGGGCAGTACTGAGTCAGACATCAAACCAAGGGAAAGATCACCCCCTAGTGTACCTGAGTAAAAAGTTACTTCCCAGGGAGCAGGCTTACTCTACTGTGGAAAAAGAGTGTCTTGCCATAGTGTGGGCCCTAAAGAAGTTAGAGCCATACTTATACAGGCAGCATTTTGAGATGCAAACTGACCACAACCCCCTGGTTTGGCTGACACAAATGGGAAAATTTAATGGTAGACTATTAAGATGGAGTCTTGCCTTGCAAGGATATGACATGACGATCTTACATAGGGCTGGAGCGACCAATCAGAACGCAGATGGCTTGTGTCTATATGAGGAATGAACTGACTTAGGGAGCTCATCCCATACAGGGGATAGAGCCCCCAAATTCAGTCTAGGTGGGGAGGAGTGTGACGCTTGGCCAGCTGGTTATGATTAGTGTATGATATTTGTAATATAAATATAATATGTGATTGTCTCACAAAAGACAGCCTGTACTTCCATGGGTGCCCCCGAGGTTTCAGTGAAGCTACAGGATATGTAAACTGACCAGGAGATCTCTGTAATGTAATTAACTTCCTTGAAAAATTGCATTTTATGACCTCATGCTTTTGAAGTTGGAAACTAAATATACATTTTATTACCTTAGGAAAGAACCGTCATTTGCCTGATTCCTGTTGGATATCTCACACCTGGGTGATGGACTGCAGGGTTGTAAATCTCAAAGGAACTGGTTGATCAAAGACTCATAATTTGGGAAATTAGTTTCTGCTGATGTGACATTATTTAATATACCTCCTGCTAGGACATCATGTTTGCATTTTTTTTGTTCTAAAAGGAGGAGCTAGATGACTCACAGAAGGGGTGTGGAGACACAGTTTAAACTGATACTTGTGTCTGAAATGAGTGATACATCATTTTGGGACTCTAGAGAGACACAGCTCTCTGATCTACTTTAATAAGCACTTCCAGAGGTAATACCTTAGACAGCAAAGGTCTAAATGTATTGTGGTAGGAGTTTTGTTTTGTAATCTTCCCTTGTTCTTTTATGTGATTGTGAGCTCTTTGATATATTGTTCTGTGTTTACATTTTTCATATCTTTATCATCTTTTAGTAAAGTACCTTTTCTTAGAAAGACTGCCTGGGTGTCTGCCAGTTCTTTTTTGCATGTGACGTATAGATGGTTAAGTCTGACAATTGTTCAATAGCTTGATGGTGTTACTGAGCTTGAGTAAAAAGGTAAGAATATACCTAAGGTCTCTTATAGAGTTAAAAGGGTTAATTTTGGATACCTGGTTAGGTGCCCTTAGGTGAATGATATAGTGTATCCCCCGAAGAGAATATTATCTGAGCCTGTACATTTGGGTATGATAGCATAAGGTTCACAGTTTGAATCCCCCCAAAACTTGAGCTTAAAGATGATTCGGACCCAAAAGCAGACAGGAAGGTTACCCTGTCTGTTACCTGTTCACACTATTGCGCTCTGAGGTTGGCACTGTGGGAGCAGAGGGCCTGACCTGCGGAGTGTGTTTGAGACACTTTTTATTTATAAGTGTTATGCCAATATAATGCCATCAAACATACTGAGCAATGCAATACATCATGGTTAGTACAGCATAAGTAGATATACAGATAGGCAAGACATTTGCTACCTTCGTTACAAGATGCAGGGGATTTCCATTTAAGGTAATTGTTTCAAAAATACAATATTACTTTTAGCCAAGCTACCAATGCTTTTAAATATATATCTTATATATATTTATATTTACATGTATATGTATATATATATATATGTGTGTGTGTGTGTGTATATATGTGCAGTATATATATATATACAGTATATACACACACACATTTTAAGTATAATCATGTAGCAAAAAAACAGTCTTCAGATCTTTGTGTATTTTTCTCTAAACCTCTTAACTCCACAATCCCTCTCAGCATACCCCCCCACCAACATCCAATTACTTCCCAGCAAGATAGCAATTCACAGTAGAAACCATCTAACATATTCCCTAATGTCATATAAACAGTAAATTGCCACAGACCTACTTAGAAAATTATAAGTACCCTGAGGTGCATTTCTAAAAAATAAAAGTTTACTTGTTAAGATCTGGTACTGCAGGTAAACACATTAGTCCATTTGTCCATCTGTCCCCTTGTTTGAGTCTGACGAGGAATCTCCCTCTCTTGCAGCTCTCTCAGCTTCAAGTTTTTCTAGAAGCTTTGCGGCTTCCTTTGGGTCTGTATAGCTCTAGGCCTTCCGACCTACCGTTATATGTATACAGGCTGGCATCAACATGCTATTTGGAACTTCCAAGTCCCTCAATCGCCTTCGGATTACATCAAAACTTTTCATTTTTGTGCGTGTAGCATAGGAGAGATCTGGAAATAATACCCCATTGCCCTCAGTCTCCACTCCTCATCTATCTCTGGCAGCCTGAAGGAGCCAATCATGTGCAGCCATGGAGATGGTGACCATAATAATAGAACGTGCTCCTGCAGATTGACCAGGTGCCCATCGTAAGTTCACTCTGTAGGCACGGACTACCAGGCACTGCATATCCAGCTCGTATTTGTCCAAGACCCAAGTTGTCAGGCAAGGAGATCTTTCCCCTCTACTTTCTCCGGCGTCCCGATAATACAGACATTTGCAGCATGAATAACATTCTCGAGATGCTCCAACCGGGACTTCAGGAGGGTTCACTTTTTAATGCAAGACGCTGCTGCTGCTTGGGCCCTCTCCAATGATCACTTTGTGGCTTTCGCCGTGTCATCCACTCCATCCAGCTTCTGCTCGGCCACCACCATTCTCTCAGTGTAGGTGTCCATTTTTTATCCACATGTTGCACAGTTTTCGTTAGGGTGGTCATCGCTAGTTGTAATGATTCGAGCATCGCTGGCCCAGACCCAGCCAAGCTCTGCTCTGCAGCCAATGAAGTTGTAGGTATAGATGGGATTTTACAGGCCCCGCCACGAGGATCAAAGAAAATTGCCTTCTGGTCTGCTGTTTTATGGCCCATTTTGGAATAAAGCTCAGAGTTTGGTCTCTGCACCGCAAGGGATCAAGTCAGGCAATCGCAAAACCCCAAACCAAATTAAAATATTAAATTATCTCAATTATTGGATGTCAGCTAGGGAGCTCCCTGAAAGCACGTCCTTTCAGCTAGGCAGCAGGCCACACCCCCAGGGATGGTATTGTGAGGTTCTGTGACTGGTCCAGGTGTGTGGGGGTGTTCTAGTACAAGTTCTATTTAATGATCGACTATAAATCATTACATTAGCACACAATACAAACTACAATTTGTAAAAAAACAGCTTCATATAGTACAATATTTTCTCTATGTACAATCATTAAAATTACTACTAGAACGTCACTACGATCCATGATAGAAATTACTAATGAATAATTAATCTCCCTGGATACTAGAACTCAAAGGTGCAAAGTTGACAAAAAAACGCTTAGCTTATGCAGAATCTCCGGATTTTTGGAAGTAAAAAGTAATCTAGTTATTTGGTCAGGGGGAAGCCAAGATCCCCCCAAATAAGGCCTAACCACTCCCTCCACCTTATAAAGAGGACACAACAGAAGCATATGTTTGTGTTAGTGTCACATTTGCAAAAGGGCATGATGAAGCCCAGTCTTTTTTGATCACATAAGATATAATTTGCACTGTATAGTTCCATTCGGTATCGGGTCAGCAGTCATCTCTGTTTTGGATCTGAAATAATTTGTAGATATGGTTCTAACTGATGTTTATCCTTTAGTGGTTTATACCATTTGAAATGTTGAAGTCTGCTGCTATTGCTAAGTCCCTTAACTTTTCCTTCATTGTAGTATTGATTTCCTGCCTAGGCCTCAGGCATACTTCATGGAGTATTTGTCTTAATTTCATGTGATAATTCTTTTAATTATTTGTAAATCTGGGCACGAAAAACCTTGTGATGAATAATTTATTTGCTCTTCTAAACACATTCTTGGTAAGCAAGAATCCCTGAGAAGGAGCAGTGACAGCAGAAAGGTTAGTTGTTTCTCTATCATTTGTGATCTAAGGGGCAGTTGTCCCAGTTCGAATCTCAATACTTCTGCAGGCACAGACTGAGTAGTAGTAGACATTAGTAGATATCAGTAAAATTTATTCATGTATTTCTCTAATGTTTTACTTTGGGAATCTATCTCTGTTTGTGCCCGTATCTTCCCCCCCCCCCCAATAAAGTATACTAGACTTACTTTTGGTATTTACTGTCACAGATGCACTCCACAGGTCAGGCCCTCTGCTCCCACAATGCCAACCTCAGAGTGGAATAGTGTGAAGAGGTAACAGACAGGGTAACCCTCCTGTCTGTTTTGGGTCCGAATCACCTATCAAACTGTGAACCTTATGCTAGCATACCCAATTAACAGGCACAGATAATACTCTCTTCGGGGGGATGCAATATAATCTTTCGTCCAAAGGCATCCAGCCAGGTATCCAAAACGAACCCTTACAACTCTATATGAGACCCAGGTATTTCTTACTTTAAGCAAGCTTAGTAACACCATGCAAGCCCTTACAGCTGTCAGACTTAATACAGGCTCAGCAATCACATGCAAAAAGGACTGAGAAAACACAGGCAGTATAATAAAGAAAATCTTGTTTACTAAAAAAGAGTTTAAAACAGGTATAATCAAACACAGAACAAATATCAGGAGTTCACAATTGCATACAAAAATGGGCAGTTACAGAACAAAGACTACTACCACAAACTTAAAATCTTTCCTATCTAACAAAGTGCTCGCGAGTCCAGAGAGAGTCTGAGTCCAAATGATATGACACTGTTTCCGTCTGTTAGCTGTTCATTTGAAACACCTTCTCACTTCCCCTTTTGTGAGGTCAGCTAGATCCTCCCTTAGGTCCAATTTCTAACATAGTTATTTACGAGGATGTATTTTAAATAATGTGAACATCAGCAAAAAGCCATTTCCCAAATATGACAGTCTGGGATCAAACATTTCTCTTTGATGTCCCCTGCTGCTTTCCTGTGGCTAGTGTGATCTGAGGATTTACGACTCTTCACGCACTTCTGCTATCAACTTCCCTTTTTCCCTGCAGGAACCATCGAAGTTTATTAGGCCTATTTCCTGCCCAGATGTTTTTTGGAGGATTTCTCTGGTCTGTGTACAACATCCTGTATTATTACTACACTGGAACTTGGGGGAGGTCACTCACTGAAGTCCAGCTTGGCTGCATCAAAGCAAACATTCAGACACATCTGTTTATAATACAAATATACAATAATCATAAGAAGATGGCAGTGTCACAATCCTCCCCACCTAGACTGAATTTGGGGGCTCTATACCCTGCATGGGATGAGTTCCCTAAGTCGGTTCATTCCTCATATAGACGCGACAAGCCATCAGTATTTTTATTGGTTTCCCCTGCCCTCTGTGAGACCATCATGCCATACCCTTGCAAGGCAGGACTCCATCTTAATAGTGTACCATTCGTTTTATCCATTTGTGCCAGCCAAACCAGGGGGTTGTGATCAGTTTGTACCTCCAAACACTGCCCGTATAAGTATGGCTCTAACTTCCTTAGGGCCCACACCATGGCAAGACACTCTTTTTCCACAGTAGAGTAAGCCTGCTTCCTGGGAAGTCACTTTTTATTCAGGTACACTATGGGGTAATCTTTCCCTTCGTTGGATGTCTGGCTCGACACTGCCCCAATACCCACATCTGAGGCGTCAGTCTGAACTACAAAAGGTCTGCTATAGTCTGGACTTGTCAATACAGGAGCACTGCACAGTGTCTTCTTCAGACCGGTTAAGCCTTTTTCACAGGCTGGTTCCCAGGTAATTTTCTTAGGCATCCTTTTCTTTACCAGGTCAGATAGGGGAGCAGCCAGGGTACTGTAATTGGGTACAAATTTCCTATAGTACCCTGCTGTCCCCAGGAAACTCCTGACCTGCTTCTGCATTTCTGGTCTGGGCCATGCCTTGATTGCCTCTATTTTCACTTGGTTAGGGTGGAGCTGTCCCGGCCTACATCATGCCCAAGGTATGCCACTTCGGCCATGGCCACCTGGCAATTCTCAGCTTTGATAGTGAGCCTGGCTCTCTGTATCCTGCCCAGCACTTCCAGCGTTTTGCTCATAAAAGTGCTAAATCTTTGTGAAAATGCATAGCTCTTGCCTCACGGTGTTTAGCAAACACAGCACTTCTACAAAATCTATATAATTGCTTTCTGTACAGTTAGTATAGTCCCAAGAAAAAAACTGCTAATCAATTATTTAAAACCCTGTTCTTCATTCCAAAAGGCATTACTTTAAATTCAAATAACCCTATCGGAATGATGAAAGCCGGCCTCTCCCTAGCTCTGTCGGTTAACGCTACCTGCCAATACCCCTTTGTTAGGTCAATAGTCGTAAGGTATGTCACCCCTCCTAGCATGTCCAGGAGTTTGTCTGTCCATGGCATCGGGTGGGCATCTGACTTTGTGACTGCATTCAGTCTACGATAGTCCACACAAAAACGAGTAGAGCCATCTGGCTTGGGAACAAGGACTACGGGTGAGGCCCGGGGGCTCTGGGATTTCTGAATTACCCCTAGATCCAGATTTCCTCCACCTCCCTCCTAATGTTCTTTTGGACAGCCTCTGACAGCCGATATGCTGTCAGCCATTTGGGTGTCTGTGTCCCTGTCTCCACATCGTGCCTTGCTAAGGGGGTTAGTCCAGGCTTGGCGCTAAACAGTGGGGCAAAGTCTACTAAAACCTCCCTTACTTCCTGGATCTGGTCCAGGGCCAGCTGGGGTGACAATTTAATTATCTCCACAAAGGACTTCCACTTGTTTTCTTCCAGCAAGTACAGAAGGGGGGTCTCCTTCGTCCGTCCCCTCCCCAGGACTACACACTGCAAACACCATGTCAGCCCTATTAGCATGTGGCTTCATCATGTTGACATGGTATATTCTTTGTGTATGTCTTCTGTCAGGTAACTCTATAATGTAGTTAACATAATTTACCTGTCTGACTACTTTGTACGGTCCTGCCCACTCGAACTGCATCTTGTCTTTCCGCACTGGGATTAGGACCATGACTTCCTGACCCACCGTGTACGAGCGAGCTCTGCATCTGCGGTTGTACCACACTTTTTGTTTCTGTTGGGTAGCTGCCAAGTTGCTCTGGGCTGTCCCTGTAAGCTCCTTCAGCCTCTCCCTAAACCTAAGGGCATACTCCACTATGGGAGTTCCCTTGGTGGTGTGCTTGCCTTCCCAGTCCTCCCAGATCAAGTCTAGGGGCCCACGTACCCGGCATCCATATAAGAGCTCAAAGGGGGAAAATCCTGTCGACTCTTGGGGCACCTCCCTATATGCAAACAACAGGTGGGGAAGGTATTTCTCCCAGTCCCTCCCATGCTGTTCAGCAAATGCTTGGAGCATTAACTTAAGGGTACCATTAAATTTTTCCACAAGCCCATTTCCTTGCGGGTGATAAGGTGTTGTGCGTCTCAGTACCACCCCACACTTCTCCCACAAACATTTCATCAGATCTGACATGAAGGAACCCCCTCGATCGGTGATGACCTCCTGCAGAAACCCAACACAGGAGAAAATCCCTAGTAAGGCATCTGCCACTTTGTCTGTCCTCAGTGAGGATAGGGTGGCTGCCTCTGGATACCGGGTGGCATAATCCACCACAGTCAGGATGAACCTCTTCCCAGAGGAGCTGGGGGTATTTAAAGGCTCCATAATATCCATTCCCACCCTCTGGAATGGCTCCTCCACTATGGGCAATGGAATTAGGGAACCTTGGGTTTTCTTACCTGCCTTCCCTATTTCTTGGCACCGGTGACAAGACCTGCAATACTCCTTCACCTGCTGGGTGAAGTTGGGCCAATAGAAGTTCTTGGCCAACCGCTGCATAGTGCACGCGATTCCCAGATGGCCAGACATGGGAATATCATGTACAATCTTGAGCAACTGCTCACGGTACCCCTGGGGAACGACAAGCTGCCTGCCTATCACCCTCCCTCTGTCTTAGCATCCTGAGTATACATCAGTCCATTGTCCCAATAAACTTTGTTTCCCTTCACCTCCCTATGCTCCATCAGAGTCTGCCCAGGCCCTCAGCTTCTCTAGACTAGGGTAACTTTTCTGAGCAGCTGCAAACTTCTTACACATTCCCAAGGCATGGGACAGGTCCCCTTCAGTGTCTAAACTAGGGTCCCTAGCTCTACCGTCAGGGCACTCAGGATCACTGCCATCCCTAACCCTCTGACAATGGGTCACCCCTCCTTCCTCGGAGTAACCCTCTGTAGCTGTTTGGTTAACTGCTACCTGGGGAATTTCTACCCCATTTTCATTATTCTCCATATCAGGAGACACAAGCTGGGGAACCAGCCTCCCAGTGGTTTCCACAGGGGCGTCTGCGGGGTCCAGGGAACTACAATTTTCCCTTGCCGCTTCTCTACAGGTAACTGCACACACCATCCCCTGTTTGAGATTGTTGCCGAGAATTACATCAACAGCTAAAGTTTCCGCTACGGCAACCTTTTGTACAGTCCCCTCTGTCTCACCCCAGTCTAGGAGGACACTAGCAAGTGGCAAGGTTTTCTCCTCCCCAGTGAATCCCTGTACAGTTTCAAATTGATTGGGTATAAGCTGACCAGGCTTTACCAGATCCCCTTTTATCAAAGTCAGGGATGCCCCCGTGTCTCTTACCCCTTGTGTCTGTACACCATTCACAGTGACTGGGTGCAGGTGTTCCCTCAGGTTTACTGGCATGCTTTCAGGGACACACAAACAACCCACTTCTTTTCGAGCGCAACTTTGTGTACTGCTTGTCCTTTTGTGATACTGTCTGGCAATATGACCAATTTCTTTGCAAACCCAACATTCATTTCTTCTCTCAGGTAAATCTTTTCTTTATAACCTGGGGCTACCTGGTTTTGGTGGAGGCAGGGACAGTTTTAGCTGCCCTGAAGGTGCGCTTTTCCCTTTCTGCGCTGCCACACCCGCCCCATTTGCTCTCAGAGCAGGTCTGCTCCTGGTATAGCGGTCCAATAGTTCAGCAGCCTCTTGCACTGTTTCTGGCTCTCGGTCCTCCAGCTAGGTTTTCAGCTCTGCTGGGCGTGCCCCCAAAAAACTGTTCTAACAGTACACCATTTTCAATGTTTTCAACAGAGTCTGCTTCAATTCCTTCCCACCAACGTTTTAAAAATTGACGTTGTTTCGTGGCTAGCTTCTCATAGCTCATGTCAGGGCTTCTCCTGAGTTTACAGAATTTAGCTCTGTATGCCTCTGGTGTTAGCTCATATTTTTTTTAAAGTGCAGCTTTAAGTTTACTGTAATCATTACTGTCCTCATTGTCCATTTGACCCAGTGCATCCCGAGCTTTCCCGGTAAGTAGTGGGGATAGCTGGAAGCTCCAGGACCCTCTAGCAATATTTGTCTGAATGCAAACTTTTTCAAAGGAATTTAAAAAGTCATCCATAACTTCCCCCTCTTTAAATTCAGCTATCAATTTATAATTTAATTTGTAACTTAGTCCTGTAGTTCCAGTTAAACCCAGGCCACTTACCTGCTCTGGTGCTGGTGTTTGGAGTCGTAGCTTCTCCAGTTTATATTGCCTCTGGCGCTCATGCTCTTCACGATCAGCTTCTCACTGCTGTCATTCAGCCTCTCACTGTTCTCGTCCAGCTTCTCGCTCTGCCTCTCACTGAAGCTGTCTCTCTTCTTTCTGGAACTCCTGCTCCAGTCTCTGCAACTCTATCTGTAGCCTGATTGCTTCTGGCCCCTGAATGCTGGTGACCTTCCCCTGCTGCTGTGGCCCTTCGCTTGCACTGGTCCTGCTGTCCTCCTCACTGGATCTGGACACGGCAGTGGGCCCTGAAACATCCACGCCCAAGGTTCGGTTCTTTCCAGTCACAGACTGTGACTCGAGGCTCTGGGCATCTGCTGCCATCAGAGCCTCCACGAGGTTCTGCTTGTTGGCTCTCCCCTCGTGCAGGACTCCTCTCTCCTTGCACAACTGTCTCAGGTAGTCTACCGTGTGCTCGCTGTAGTTGGGAGCCTACTTCTTCCCTAACTACGGCTACTCTAACTTGCACTTGGCAAAAAAATAAAATGGGTAGGAACTTTGACTATAAGCACAATGCTATAGTTCTGTTTACTTTTTAAAAATCACTGCCTTATTTTGCATCTGAGCTCATGTACCGTATTAATCTGACACACTGAACTGTTAAAGCTTGTGTTACCAAATACTTTAAATTGCACCGTTGCCAACCAAATCTGTCACAAACGCACTCCGCAGATCAGGCCCTCTGCTCCCACAATGCCAACCTCAGAGTGCAATAGTGTGAACAGATAACAGACAGGGTAATCCTTCTGTCTGTTTTGGGTCCGAATCACCTATTAGCCTTGAGTTCTGGAGGGATTCAGACTGTGAACCTTATGCTAGCATACCCAGTTAACAGGCTCAGATAATACCCTCTTCTGGGGGATGCAATATAATCTTTCACCCAAGGGCATCCAGCCAGGTATCCAAAATGAACCCTTTCAACTCTATATGAGACCCAGGTATTTCTTACCTTCTTTCGGATGAGATGTTAAACCGAGTTCCCATCTGCCTGGATTGGTGGTAGTTCAGGTGGACGTTAAAGATCCCATGGCACTTATCGAAAAGAGTAGGAGAACTTCCCCGGTGTCCTGGCCAAATTTCCCTCATTCACTAAAAATACCACCAACAGCTTAATCTGGTTCAAGGTCAGTTGGCATTCATCTGTATCCCCCTCCCCCGGGTCGTGCCTGAAAATGGGCAGGATTTGTCTAGTGCACTTACCCGGTCAACAAAAGCTAAATAAATAAATAAAAATAAATAAAAAGTAAGCTTAGTAACACCATGCAAGCCCTTACAGCTGTCATACTTAATACAGGCTCAGCAATTACATGCAAAAGGACTGAGAAGACACAGGCAGTATAATAAAGAAAATGTTTTTTTACTAAAAAAAAGTTTAAAACAGGTATAATTAAACACAGAACAAATATCAAGAGCTCATAGTCACATAAAAAATGGGCAGTTACAGAACAAAGACTCCTACCACAAAGTTAAAATCTTTCCTACCTACCAAAGTGCTTTCGAGTCCAGAGAGAGTCTGAGTCCAAATGATATGACACTTTTTCCCGTCTGTTAGCTGTTCATTTGAAACACCATCTCCCCTCCCTTTTAGTGAGGTCAGCTAGATCCTCCCTTAGGTCCAATTTCCAACATAGTTATCTACAAGGATGTATTTAAAAAAAATGTGAACATCAGCAAAAACCCATTTCCCAAATATGACAGTCTGGGATCAAACATTTCTCTTTGATGCCCCACTGCTGATTTCCTGTGGCCAGTGTGATCTGAGGGTTTATGACTCTTCACACACTTCTGCTATCAACTTTCCTTTCTCCTGCAGGAACCATAAATGTTTATTAGGCCTATTTCCTGCCCAGATGTGTTTGGAGGGTTTCTCTGGTCTGTTTACAACATCCTGTATTATTACTACACTGGAACCTGGGGTGGGGGTCACCCACTGAAGCCCAGCTTGGCTGCATCTAAGCAGACATTCAGACACATTTGTTTATAATACAGATATCATACAATAATCACAAGAAGATGGCAGCGTCACATTTACCACTTTTCAAACACCTGGTATTGAGCCCTTACCTAATTTGGAGTTGAACATTTTGAACACATTAAATGCTGTTTTTATTTTAGACAAGATAATATTCATATGTTGTTTCCAGAGACAATTGGTTGCAAAGCGTATACTAAGATAGTCATAGAATTTAGTGGTTTCAATTTGTTCCTTGCCGAGAAAAAGTTCTTTGATCTTAGCACCTCTGTTTCCAAATATAACCATTTTTTTTTTATTAATCCTAAATTTGTTGTCATCAATTAATTTGACAAACTTGTCCATTTTACTTTGTAGTCCGAGAAGAGATGTTGACAGGAGGATAATGTCATCGACATAGGACAGACAAGAAACTTTCTTGTTGAATATTGTGGGCTAGTGGAAATTTGCATTTTCCACATTTTGTATAATAGAATTAATATAGGTGCATTAAATAACATTGGGGACAGTAAATATCCTTGTCTTACTCCACGGTTATCTTTGATCTGATTAGTTAACTCCGGCTTCTTATTGTACTGTACTGATATCTGGTTGTCATTGTGTACCCTTATTAGTGTATTTAACAATGTAGGTTCCAGCCCTAGCTCTGCCAGTTTTCTCCATAGAATGACCCTGCTTATGCTATCAAAAGCAGAGCTGAAATCTACAAAACAACAGAAAAATTTGGATTTTTTTGATCATGGTGTATTTCCAGATCAAGTGTGCTAAAACAAAACAATGCTGAATCGTTGATCTTTTTTCCCTAAACCCATTTTGATATTCAGAAAGTATCCCTTTATTATCTAACCATTCTTGGAGTCTGTGTAGGAGTATTCTCATGAAAATTTTTTGCAAAACATCGATTAAACTGATGGGACCATACATCTTAGGGTCTTTTCAATCTCCTTTTTTGAAGAGAGGAACGATCAAGCTACCTTTCCAACTCGTATAGATGTCAGCCCTTGTGGAGGAAAGGTGGGCCTGGGAGCTCAGAGGGTGATGCAGCAGTGGGGAGATGAATAGTCCGAACACAGAACTGGAGTATGTTGTTGGGGGGGGCTAGACCAGGGCTTCTGTGGGGACGGTCCAGTGATAGATGGGTAGCTACAGAGAAAGTAGTATGCTGAGGGAGGCTTGTCTGGAGATGTTTGGGGGTGTGATTCAGCTGCAGGGAGTTTGGCTAGTATAGGGTCGAAGACTGGTCGAGTTGCAAGGAGGCTGGGTGAGGAGGGGGGATAGTCCAGCTTTAGGTAAGGTGGTGGGCTAGGCTCTGGTCCAGGGAAGGCTGACAGCAGAGGGAGGAGATGCAGATCTGCGGGCTGTGAAGTGGACCAAAGAGGGTGCTCATCTTGGGGGAGGTTGGTACAGGGGCAGGAAGGGTTGTTCAGCTGTATGGAGGGTGGCCATTCTGCATAGGGACTGGTCCTTTGGCAGGAAGGTAGGTTACAGGAGTGAGAGCGGCTAGTCCATGGGCCAAAAAGGTCATCTGGGGGATGCAGATTCAGGGAGGGTGGTCCAGAGAGGGTGCTCAGCCTCGGGGGGGCTGTCCCAGCTGCATGGAGGGGGTCAGCTGGCGGGGGGCTCAGTTGTCTTCAGCACCAGCAGAAAGCTGCCTTAGTCTGAAAACCCTACAGCAGACTGTGCAAAAGAATGTAAGACACAGAAATCCCTGTACACTATGGGCCCGATTCTCAAAAGGTAGGTGCAAGCCACCCTAAAGGCGGCTTGCACCAATTGCGGGTGTGCCAGGGACCCTGCACCCGATTCTCTTATTGGATAGAGTCCCAGCGTCAAACTTGGCCTGCACCAAACAGAGGCGCACCAGGAAGGTTTGCCACAAGCCCTACGTAAACTATCTGACAATAACTACATAGGCGAGGTGCCTGGTGAGCCAGCGTCCCCAGCCCGATCCACATGTAATATTGAATAAAATAACCTGGTGGTCTAGCTGTGCCCCAGCCCCGATCCACATACAAATAAAAATATACTTGTGGTCTAGCAGTCCCAGCACCATCCCGATCTCATGTACATTGAATAAAATATTCTGGTGGTCTAGCGGTTCCCCAACTCTGATCCCCAAGAAAAATTTGACAGATTTTTCCCTGGTAGTCTAGTGGTCCCCCCACCCCAGTTGGCAGTGCCCCACAACCTCGCTTCCACCCCAATCCCCGAGCCAGTGACCAGCACATCCCTTACACCTCCACAGCTGGCCACTGACTGAACTACTGAGTGCAAGTTCGCACTCACCGATAGCTCAGTCGACAGCCAGCCTTGGAAATGTTCAGAGGGCTCTGCTGGCTTCGCCCGGGAATGGGTGGGGGGGAGGTGGAAGGCCATGCGGGGGTGGGAACCACTAGATTACCAGGGGAAAGATTTGTCACATTTTTCATGGGGATCGGAGCTGGGAGGACCACTAGACCACCAGGTTATTTTACTCAATATTACAGGTGGATCAGGGATAGGGGCTTGGGGGACCACTAGACCACCAGGTTATTTTACTCAATATTACATGGGGATCAGGGATGGGGGGCAGCTAGACCTCCAGATTATTTTATTCAGTATCACATATGGGTCAGGGCTGGGGGTACTGCTAGACCACCAGATTATTTTATTCAATATTAACATAGAAACAGAGACATAGACTTTGACGGCAGACAGGGACTGCTTGGCCCACCTAGTCTGCCCGTTTCCCTACCTATTGGATAAGCTGCAAATCCTAGTTACCAACAGCTTACTTCCTCCTACCCCCCACTATAATTGCCTTATGTCTGTCCCATGTATTCTTGAATTCCCCCACTATTTTTGACCCCACAACCTCCTCAGGAAGGCTGTTCCATGCGTCCTTCACCCTCTCCATGAAAAAATACTTCCTAACATTGTCCCTGATCTGTCCCCACTCTATCTTCAGATTGTGCCCCCTTGTTCTTGCACATCTCTTTTTCTGAAAGATGCTACTCTCCTGGACTTTGTTGATTCCCTTGAGGTACTTGAAAGTTTCTATCATGTACCCCCTCTCCCTCCTTTCCTCAAGGGTATACATATTAAGCTCTTTTAGTCTGTCTTTTTTTTTTTTTTTTCGATGTTATTTCTCAGGAGCCTCCCCCCTGCACTCCGCCATTCCTCTGGCGCCATCCCCGGACATGAGACCCCCTCCCTTCAGCACCCCGCGACTTACCCTTCATGGCAGGGTGGTGGGGAGCGACTCAACCCACCAGAATGGGTCCATGCCAGGGAGGCGCCTCCGGAATGGCGACGGGCGCTGACATCGTCTACAGGCTGGCTCCATTTTTCCCCGATTTTTCTTCCGGCGGGCGTGGCGGTATTGACGCCAGCGACTCAAGCACGCAGCACGCCTTCCCGCGCGCACCAGTCAAGCGGCCTGTCATGTCCCGCCCCTGTCTCTGTGGCTGCGTGTTGGCGATCCTCAGCCTCCGCTAGGGGTCAGGCAAGCACCGCTGCCCGAATCCCCACCGAGATGGAGAGCAGTCCTCCGGACGCCGATCATCTCCTCCTCGCCGACTTCGACAACCCGTGCTCGCTCCTGAACACGGGTCGCCGGCGTGGTTTTTAGTCTGTCTTTGTGTGGCTTCTGGTGCAGACCCTGCACCATTTTAGTTGCCTTCCTCTGGACTGCCTCCATCCTGTCTATGTCCTTGCGGAGATGGGGTCTCCAGAACTGCATGCAGTACTCCAGATGGGGTCTCACCAACTGTCTGTACAGAGGAATAACAACTTCCTGTTTTTTTTACTTTGGGACATTTCTGCCCCATTTATACCCCCTCCTGTACTCCCTTCAGTGCTCCACTCCTTCAGGCCTTAGCTCAAGTCCCTCCTAGGTCCATTACCACTGTATATGTCCCTAGAGTGCCCGGTAACTCCTTACCTCCTCCTCCTACTTGCGGAGCACCTGCACAGTGGAGATCTGCCTGTGGGTTCTGGATCTGGATGGCTGTTAGGAGCAGCCATCATCTAGGCTCACTGGGGCATTTTCCATATTCTGTGGTCCCCCAGTCTTCCTCTGGGACGCCGGCGCGAGGATGTACGTCCAGAGAGGCGATGTGCTGACGCACACCTTCTCCCAAGCACCTGACAGCATCCCTCCCTCCCCGACTCCTGTGAACGGAGCAGTCAGAGCCCGGGAAAGCCCATGCTTCCACCGGCTTTCTTCAGGAAGTGGGTGTGCAAGGCACCCTGTGGTAACCCTCCCCAAAGGGCGGAGAGCATCCGTTGGGACTCTCGATCCTCCCTTCCCCCCTGCCGACCAAAGTCCGTTCCCGAATCCGGTGCAGCACGAGGTGTTGCGTCTAGCGCCTCAACCCTCAGCGCCACTGGGCCAGCCCGACAACTTCCTGTTTTTTACTGGTGATGCATCTCCGTATGTGTCCCAGTAACCCCCCAGCCCTCCTTACTGCCTTCTCACATTGCTTGCCTACCTTAAGGTCATCTGATATGACTACCCCGGACCCTTTCCATTTTTGTTGTTGTTAGTTACCCCCTTCCCATTGTGTATTCGTCCCCTGGGTTTTTGTTACCCAGGTGCATTACTTTGCACTTCTTTGCAGTGAATCTAAGCTGACAAACTTTTGACCATTCCTTCAACCTTACCAAGTCCCTTCTCTTCCTTTCCACATCCCCCCCCTGTGTATCAACCCTGTTGCAGATCTTTGTGTCGTCTGCAAAGTGGCATACTTTTCCTTCCAGCCCCTCTGCAATGTCACCTATAAAGACATTAAAGAGGACCAGCCCCAGTACCGAACCCTGCAGTACCCCACTAGTAACCCCCCTTTCTTCAGAGTGTACTCCATTTACTATCACCCTCTGCATCCTGTTGTCCAGCCAGTTTGTTACCCAGGCTACCACCCTGGGACCCACTCCCATGCTGGCTAACTTGTTTATTAATCTTTTGTGTGGGACAGTGTCAAATGCCTTGCTAAAGTCTAGGTAGGCCATGTCCACAGCCCCTCCCTGGTCTACTACTTTGGTCACCCAGTCAAAGAAATCTATTAGATTTATCTAACATGACCTTTCAGCTGTGAATCCATGCTGCCTTGGGTCCTGTGCCCCGTTGACCTCTAGGTACTCACCAGTTCTTTCTTTCAGAAGTGATTCCATCATTTTCCCTACCACTGAGGTCAAGCTAACAAGTCCGTAGTTTCCTGCCTCTGCCTTGCCCCCACATTTGTGAAGGGGCATCACATCCGCCCTCCTCCAGTCCTCAGGTGCCACACCATCCTCTCATGATTTGTTAAAAAGGTTAGTCGGTGGTGTCACTATGTCGCTCCTTAATTATTTTAGAATTCTAGGGTGAATCCCATCAGGCCCCATTGCTTTGTCCACCTTGAGTTTTAGGAGTTCTTTCAGGACCCTTTCTTCTGTGAATAGACTGGTTTTGACTGCCGTGTCCAGAGTACTTCTGTTGTTTGGTTTGGGTATCTCCCCCTCTTCTTCTTTTGTGAATACAGAGTAAAACATTCATTCAGTATCTCTGCCTTTTCACTGTCACCTTCTGCCCACCTCCCCTCTCCTTTATTAAGCCTCACTATCCCTTCCTTGCTCTTTTTTTGCTCCCTAATATACATATAAAAGGTTTTATCCCTCTTCTTAACTGAGTTGGCTGTCTTTTCCTTGGTTTTGTCTTTCACAATTCTGACTGCCTTCCCCACTTCCTTCTGCTTTAACTGATACAGTTCTCTGTCCTGCACTTTCCGTGATTCCTTATACTTCCTGAATGTTATCTTTTTCTACCTAATCTCCCCTGCCACCTCTTTTGAGAACCATAGTGTATTTTTTACTTCATCTTGTTTTGTTTATTTGCTTCACGCAAAGGCTTGTTGCCTCTGTGATGGCAGTTTTGATTTTTCCCCATTGTTCTTTCACCCCTCCTTCCTGACCATTTGCTAGTGCATTCCTTAGGCACTCACCCATTTTGCCAAAGTCAGCCCTCATAAAGTCCACTACTCTCACTTTTGTATGGCTTGACTCTACGGCTATGTTTATTGTGAACCACACGGTTTGGTGATCGGTTGTTCTCAGATGGCTACCCACTTCTAAATCTGTGATCCTCTTTCCATCCCTGTTTGAGAGTACCAGGTCTAAGATTGCTTCTTCACAAATGGGTTCCAACTCTAGTTGTCTGAGGCATACCCCCTGTAGGGCATCAGGAATGACCCTGCTCTTGGATGCGTCTGCAGCAAATGTGCTCCAGTTAACATCTGGCATATTCAAGTTCCCCATCAACGATATCTCCCCTTTTTCTGCCATTCTAAAGATGCCTTCTATCATTTCCTTGTCCATTTCCTCCCCCTGAGATTGGGGTCTGTATACAACCCCCGTGCAGATTGTGATGCCATTTCCTGTCTCCAAGCTGATCCACAGTGCCTCCTGTCCTCCCCGTTTACCCTTTAGTTCCGTTGCTTTAATCCCTTCCCTTACATAGTGAGCTACTCTGCTTCCTCTTTTACCATCAATGTCCCTCTTGTAGATTGTGTACCCTGGTATGTTCACATCCCAGTCATGGTTCTCCAAGTACCATGTTTCTGTGACTGCCACGCTATCCAGGTGTCCCTCTTCCATCAAGCCCACTAGTTTAGGAAGCTTGTTACCCAGACTATGATCATTGTTACTCATCGCTCTCCATTGTTTTGATGGCTTTACCCCTTTTAGCCCCATACCTGTCCTTACTGCCTTTGCCTTTTTCTCCATTTATCCCTGTCCTGCTCCATATCGACCTCTCTACATTGGTGTTTACCTCGCTAACTGCCCTGTTTTGTGGGGGGGAGTCTGGGAATTCCTGATTTTTATCAGTGCCTCCCCCCTTGGCTAGTTTTAAAGCTTGCCAATGAATCATTTAAACCTATCACCTAGGAACATGGTTCCCCTCCCGGACAGATGCAGACCATCATGCCAGTATAGGCCTATATCCCTTCAGGTGGACCCCTAGTCCCCATTGAAGCCAAAACCCTGTGCTCCACACCAGTTTTTCAACCATTCATTGAACTGCATGGTGCGGAATACCCTAGCCTCACCCATGCCATAGACAGTACCTCCGAGAAGGTTACCATGCACTCTACTTGTCTAAGGCCACTCCCCAACTCCACAAACTCTTACTGCACTGCACTGATCCCATGCCCAGCTAGATCATTTGTCCCTAGGTGGACAGTGATGTCCAGCTCCCTCTCCCATGCAGCTACTCCTGCGATCCTAAGGATTCGCTTCCTGTCCCTCCAAGCCATGGCGCCAGGCGGGCACCTTACCTCCCTTCCTCTCCCCTCCCTCCCCAGTTCTACCGCCCTATAAATTGAGTCCTCCACCAGGAGCTGCTTCCTTGTGGGGGTATGGGGAACCGCTAGACTACCAGCACGTGGATCAGTGCTTGGGGGACCACTAGACTACCAGGTTAATATATTCAGTATTACATTTGAGTTGGGGCTGGGGGACTGCTAGACCACCAGTTTATTTTATTCAGTATTACACATGGATCGGGGCTGGGGGGTCTGCTAGACTACCAGGTTAATGTATTTAATGTCACATGTGGATCGGGGGTGACACTTAATACACGGGATCAGGACCATGGCACATTGGCGCAACTTCTGGAGGACAGCTGAGTACACTTAGACCAGCTCCTGGCTGATCTAATGGTACTTAGACAGTTGTCCTCGGGGGGGGGGGTTGGAATATTGATTTAGAGGATGTGGCAGTTTGTCTCCTGTAAGCCCCATAGCACCATGCTGCAGCTCCTTTTGTGAGCAAAGCTGGTGCAGGCCCCCTTTGGCACATGCAGCCTGCTTTCCAGACTAGCTGCTGGCACATCTTTTGATGCAAGGTGCCACTTACGTCAGAAAACCTTGATGTAGGCACCTTGCGTCCCTCTAAGGTCTTTGAGAATTGAGCCCTATATGTTTCTACATACAGTTCTGTGTTTCTTATGGTTATAGAGGGCATTCACGAGTTCTTTGAATGCGAGAACTATGAAGCAAAGCTGAGCAGTTCTGGCACACAAGAGTTCAGAAGCCACTTTGTAATCATAAGAGACATAGGAAGTGTACATATAAACATATTATAAATCATGTTGAAGATGTCTGTTTAAAAAATGGAAATTAAATTTAAAATTAAAATGTTTTACTTCATAAAAATACAGAACCCCTGTGTGGAGAACGGACTATGCCAAATGAACTTAGAACTTCAGAATTTTTGAACTGTTTGCATGATACACCCTCTTATAGTTGCAAGAGTGTCTGGACTGTTTAAGAACAAACAATGATGTTTGACTAAGAATGATGTTACAATTTATAAAAGCATTTATTCTTATTTAAAAATAAGTTCCAATATTTAAAAAAAAAAAGGTTTTTTCAGTGCAAAAACCCATTACCTTATACTGACGATAGTCTTCTTAGGTAACAGCGAGATGTTTTGCAGACGTCCAATACGGGAGGGAAAGGATAGAAAATCATGCCAAACAGATGGCCAGCCAATCCCTTCCAGTTCCTGGTCTGCTGGCCCTGCCCCCATACTCAGACGTTTTGTGACATCTAA
This sequence comes from Neoceratodus forsteri, assembly GCA_016271365.2. NCBI lineage: Eukaryota > Metazoa > Chordata > Ceratodontiformes > Ceratodontidae > Neoceratodus > Neoceratodus forsteri. The sequence goes on from JADMNL010000023.1 coordinate 385,679,825, forward strand.
CCATGGAGAGCGTGGGTGTGTGCCATGTACAAGTCAGTGGAGGAGAGATGGCTTTCATTTATATCAAAGGTTACTTTAATTAATATAAAACAGCTCTGAAAATGTCCTCTGTTGAGTTGTATGTGGCGCAGCCCTGTGCTCTCCCTAGTTACATGCCACAAAACATCTGAGCGCAGGGACAGGGCCAGCAGACCGGGAAATTGAACCAATCAGCTGTCTGTCTGTTCGGCACGATTTTCAATCCCTTCCTTCCCCTAAAGCATTCCATTGTTACCTAAAAAAACCACCACCAGCATAAAAGGTATTGAATTACCCACTTTTATGACTACAAACAGTTCTATGCAAGGTAGGTAAGTCATAATGGTGTTAAGCCGTAATGGTGCAGTCACACCCATACCTTGCCTGTCCCTGGTAGCCTTAGCATTGCCTATCGACGTGCTCCCTTGCGTATCTCTATGCCCCCGTTGCATTGCCTGTCCCGGTTGCCTTGTTTGCATGGCTTGTCCCCTTCGCATTGTCTGTCCCTGTTGTCCACTTCACATTTCCTTTCCCTGTAATCCTTATACATTGTCTATCCCCATTATCCTTTGCAGTGCCTGGCCCTCCCTGTAACCCCCATGCTCTGTGTATCTTCGTTCCCACATTCACATTGCCTGTCCATGTAGCCCCACCCCCAGCCTTACCTGAAAGGGTCCTATTGTTTCTAGTTAACTAAAGGAGTTGTTTTCCTGAACTTGTAATTCTCCCTGAAGACAGCTGTACTTTTGTAGTACAATGAATTCAACTTATACCTGACATATTTGTCAAATTAGTTTTTGTGTAGTACACACCGTGTCCTGAGTATTGTTATGCTATGATAGGCTGCCAAGCAGTGGCAGACCACATACAGCATTCACACATTCATTCAGCATGCATTCAGCAGTGGTTGAGTGATTATAGCTCTTTTTCCAGAAAAGGAGTCTAGAAAGCTGGATACGATGGGCAAAAAATCCTACACTACTATCTCTTTGCTGCTACGCCTGTCCTCTTACATGGCATATGCAAACAGGTATCAAAGAGCCCTTTAAAATCTATTCTAGCCATAGTGCAGAACAGTGTGGACACTATGGTTCAAGATGTTTCTGAGACTGTCAGATTGGCCACAGAGGCTACTAAGTATCAGTTCCACATGGCCGTAGATAACAATGATACAGCTTTGAGGGTCTGGCACAGGCCATCTCTCTCAGGCATTTTGCTTGATTAAGGACTACCAGTCTCTCAAAAGATACCTAATTGCATCCAATGGAATTTCCTTGTGAGAATAATTCTCTCTTGGGAGAACCAACTGAAGCCTACATGAAAAAGATGGATAAGTACAAGACTGCTTACAAGAGTAGTACAGCCAAAGAGAAGCCTTCTACATCCCAGAAGTCCCAAAACAGAGGGGGTAGAGCAGAGGTTATTTCCCTAGGGCATTTTACCCCATGCCAATTCCCATGGATTTTTTTACAGATGAGATGTTTTTTCAGGGGCAGAGGAAGGAGAGACCAGAGAAGAGCCAGCTCCTCTACTGTCTCAACTATACAAACCAAATGGCAGCTCTCCTGACTGCATTCAGGTCACCGCCGCTTGTTCAGTAGGGGACAGGCTCTCCCACTACCTCCACCAATAGCACCTCATCACCACAGACAGTTGGATGCTGGAGGTGGTGGGTCAGGGCCCAGCTTTTCAGTTCAAAAAGTTCCCCTCTCTTCAGGGCCCCAAGCTCTCAAAACCCCTAACCCCAACAGAAGAAGTCTTGTTGGAGCTGGAGATGAAAACTCTCTTGAGAGCCAGAGCAGTGAAAAGAGTTCCCTACCCTAATGGAGAAACAGCCCCTATTCCAGGTATTTCCCCACCCCGAAGAAAAATGGGGAGTGGCGACCTATTCTGGACCTAAGGTACCTGAACAAGCATCTGTTGAAGCCAAATTTCAAAATGGTACCTTAAATCAGGTCATCCATTCTCTGAAGCAAGGGGATTGGCTAGTCTCCCTGGATGTGAAGGAGGCCTATTTTCATAGTCCAATAAGGCCCTTCCACAGAAAGTTTCTCAGGTTCAAGCTCCCATCAGGTCACTACCAGTTTGCAGCCTTGCCTTCGGACTCACGTTAGCTCCCAGAGTCTTCACAAAGTGCCAGGCAGTTGTTGCAGCTCACGTGTGAAGACAAAGAGTGTCTGTCTTCCCCTACATAGATGACTGGCTCATAGTGACCCAAGTCTCCAAAGGAAGTCACAGAAGCCTTGTGCCAAACAGGAAACACTCTTCAGTCCCTGGTCTTCAACAAAAACACAGAGAAGTCCCACTTCGAGTCTACCCAGATCCTGGACTTCTTAGGAGCACAACTCAACACCTTGCATGGGAAGGCCTTCCTACCTGCAGGCAGGGGGGAGACTTTTCTCCACCTGGTGAACTCATTCATTTTGGGCCAGCCAAGGCTGGCCAGGCACTTCCTCAGACATCTAAGCCACATGGCTTCAATGGTGGCTGAAGTTCCATGCACCAGGTTTCAAATGAGAGACATTCAGTATCGCCTCAGATCTCACTGGTCCCAAAAAAGGGACTCCTTTTCAAAATAAGTGCCTGTCACAAGATCCCTACTGCAGGCTTTGGACTGCTGCTAAGAAGCAGAAAACCTCAGAAGGGGTTTCTATTCAGATCAAACAACCATCACAGGTGTTAACAACGGATGCCTCCCTCTTGGGCTGAGGTGCCCACGTGGGAGATCAATCTATAAGTGGCACATAGGCACCCAAAGAGTCCACATGCCACATCAACCTTATGGAGCTCAGAGCAGTGTACTTAGCCATCAAGGCCTTCATTCCACAGCTCAGGGGTCACACAGTCCAGATAAGAACAGACAACACCATTGCCATGCTCTGTATCAACAAACAGAGGAGCACAAGGTCTACCAAACTCTGCACAGAAGCAATGAGAATGTGGTCCTTGGCCTACTCCCTGGGCATGACTGTGTCAGTCATTCATCTTCCAGGCAAGGATAACACTCTGGCGGATGCCCTAAGTCGCATCAGCCAGGGTCACCACAAATGGACCTTGAACAAACAGGTTCTTGCCGCAGTGTTCAGAAGATGAGGGTGCCAGAGGTGGATCTGTTCATATCCAGCCTCAACCAGCTGCTCCCACACTACTGTTGCAGGCCCCCAGCACTTGGAACCATCCCAGCAGATGCTCTCACCCTCGACTGGACAGGGACATTCCTTTATGCTTTTCCTCCCTTCCCTCTGATTTACACTGTACTTCTCAAACTCGAGTCAGAGATCAGCCGGCCACCATGATTCTGGTGGTACTGGATTGGGAAAGACAGCCTTGGTACTCCCTGCTTCTCACCCTGTCAGTCAAGAAGCCCATCAGGGCTGGCCCGGTGGTGCTTAGGGTTGAGGCGCTGGACGCCACACCTCGCGCCACGCCAGGGAGCCGGGTTCGGGAGCGAGCCTGGGCGCTGGGGGTCGGCAGGGGAAGGAGTTGGATTCAGCATCCAAGAGACAGCTCTCCACTCTGTGGGAGGGATCTGGGTTTTTCCCGGTGCAGTAGAGACCCCCGGTGGAGACCGGGGATACTACTAGCGCAGGAATAGGAATCAGACGAGCGCGGCAGGCATCTTCGGGCAGCCACGTGCTGACGCCATTGCATGCTGCGCTCAGGGGCACACGAGAAAAAAAAACCACGCCTGGCTAGGCAATGTCTCCTCTCTGGGCCACACGCCATCACCTGACCTTGCCTCCGCCTCTCTCCCCTCCTCCTCCCCATCCAGCACTAGATCAAAGTTAGAGCGCTAGTAGGAGTGGCAGCCCTGCCCCAAGGGGCTCAGAGCTGAGGGGTTCCTTGGTCAGAGGAGGGGCAGCATACCCTATGAGGAGGCAGGGGGATCAGGTTGGCGGTAGAGCGGCTGGTGAGAATAGGTAGCCCAAGAGAGTCCCAGGACGTAAGGAGATTAAACAGTATTGAAAAAAAAAAAGAATCCCATCAGACTGCCAGCAACCAATAGTCTTCTGACTCTTTCTCAGATGGGGGTAGCATATCCCAACATCCAGTTTCTTCACTTCAAGGACTGGTTCTTGAAGAGTTAGAGTTTCCTGAATCCCAATATTCTGAATAAGTTCTTAGAATCCTTCGAATAGCTAAAAAGCCTAGCACTAAGAAGACTTGTGCTTCCAAGTAGAAGAGATTTTCCCTTTGGTGCAAGGATTAAATGATAGACCCTCTGCAGGCGACACTCTTATCCTTTTAGTCTATCTAGTCCACCTTCAGAAAGAAGGCCTTAAAGCCTCATCCCTGAAAGTACATCTGGCAGTCATCTCAGCTTATCTTTCCACTGGGAAAGAAGAATCTGTCATTTCTCAGCCCATTTTCAGAATGTTTTTCCAAGGCCTTCTGCACCTTCAACCTCCTCTGAGGGAACCTGTCCCTCCTTGGAACTTGAACCTCTGTATAGCCAAGCTCATGGAACCACCTTTTGAACCCATGTCTGCTGCTCACCTGAAGTACATCACATGGAAGACTGTCTTCCTGATTGCCATCACTTCTGCAAGAAGGATTTCAGAGCTGCAAGCTTTGTGCACTGAGCCTAACTACATCATTGTCCACAATGGCAAACGTGTACTTTGGGCAGAAACTTTCTGTTTGTCCTAAGTGGTTTCTGAGTTTCACCTCAACCAGTCTATCACTCTCTCTGTTTTCTTTACAGAAAATTCCACTCCAGGGGAACGCAAGCTGCATACCTTGGATGTGAAGAAGGCTCTGACCTACTATGTGGAGCACACTGAGCAGTTCAGTAAGGCTCACTAACAGCTCTTTCTCACCTATAGTGAGGTTGGCAGAGGAAGGCCAGCTACGAAAAGAACCATCTCTCGCTGGATTGTTTCTTGTATTCAGTTCTGTTACAGCAAAGCTGGCAAACAGCTTTCTCAAGGCCTCAGGGCTCATTCCACTAAGGGCACTGCTGCCACAGTGGCAGCTGCAAAGGATATCCCCCTTGCTTGATGTCTGCAGAGCAGCTGCATAGAAAACTATACACACTTTCACAAAGCATTACTGCTTGGATGTGCAGTCCAGATCAGATGCCAAGTTTGGCACAGCGGTACTGCAGAGCCTGTTTCCAAAGAAGGTTCTGTACCCACCTCCCAACTGTACTGCTTTGTAGTCTGCACTTTGTCAATCATACTAAAGGCCCCGTGGGATGAGAAGAAAAAATTACTCACCGTAGTAATATTGTTTCTTCCAAGGTGTCCTTTAGTGTGATTGACCTCCCACCCATCCTCCCCTACATAACCTACCTGGAGATGGCTCTGTTTCCATTTCTTTAGCCATTAAAAAAAAAAGGCTGTTTCTACGGTAATCTTTTTTTCACAGTAGTGGTTTGCATCTGTTAGTGTAGTTAATATATTTTTTAATGACTTTTTTCATTCCTGTTGGAACAGTCCTTTTTACTAGGCTTGGTTTGGCCTTTTTTCAGTGTCAAAACAGTTCTGAAGCCCCTCAGGCTGACTGCAGGTAGCACCCCCTTTCTCTCTTTTGATTGGCCAGTGCATTTCCTTTTTAACTTTGACTCCTCTCCGGGGCAGCTGAATCCAGCTGGCATACTGCACTTTGTCAGTCATTCTAAAGGACAGCTTGGAAGAAACAATATTACTACGGTGAGTCATTTTTTCTTTGCCTCCATCTTGTGGATGGCAAGATGCACTGCCTCAGGAGGGGGCGCTAGTCTTCATGCAGTTTTGACAGCTAACTTTGCAAATGCTGCCTTGTCGCAAAGTAAATGCAGCCCATATTCTTGCTTACCTGCCCCTCGCAGACCACAAATTAGGATCAGGGAGCACTAACATCACTGCAATGTGACTTTTGTGTGACTAAAAGCTGCTTTTATATTCCGTTCCCCAGCCCTCTGTGGGCCAGGGAGCAAATAGCTACTGTGGCTTTTTTGTGTGTTTTTTTTTTCGGGGGGGGCGGGGCCAGCTAAGAAGGGGATTCCAACTGCAGGAGGTGAGGGGGGGTCCAGCTGCAGGGCTGGGTCCTGCTGCAGAGGATCCAGCTATGGGGGGTCCCATACATAAGTGTTCCCTCACTGTACCCCTCAGAATTGCTCAGTTCCTGGTGAAAAAGGTGCTGCCAAACAGAGAAGGAGCTGTGACTAAAGCAGAAATACCTAAACATAATACACTGACAGTAAAGCAAAATTTAAGTTGCGCAAGTAGTGACACAAGGTTCTGGGACCTGGTAAAATCTGGACCAACAGACCAGACTGGATCCAAAATGGAAAAAAATGGAAACTGGTCCAGCCAAACAACCCTTACCTTACTACGCTTCTTTTATGTGTTTTTAAGATGAGAGGTTCCAGGAAGTCTGCTGTCAATGCTAGGGTGGGGTGGGAGTGAACCAGAGACAGAGGCTCAGGATAGGACACTACACTATGCCACGTGCACTGTGCCACATTATTTAGTTTTATCTGGTTAATCCTGCCATCCCTCCCATCTGATATTTTGAAACAGAGTGCTAGTCAATGGAAGTAGGTTTTGAGGTTTAATGTGCTACTATGGAATCAAAGTATTTTTGTAACTCTTTGTTGTCTGCTATTTGGAAGCTGCAATCAAGGTTAGATATGTTTTGTTTTTTTTCTCAGTAACTCGAGATACAAGATGATTGTTGAAATTTTATGATTTTGATTTTTGAAGAGGGTGTTGTGATTTGTGGAAATTTTTTTTTTTTTTCTGTGTATCCTTGGTGATCCCTTCTGTCGAATTTTTCGCCCTGGTCACGGCCCCTGGGACTTTCACCTGCCATCCATTGCTGCTTCCTCCCAGTTACTCCCGGCTACCCCGAGGGCGGGGACCAGACATCGGACCCCATATCCCAGCCGTGGGCTTGTATCTGGTCGGGTAGTGCTGCGATGGCAGGCTGTTAAGCCCAGGAGGGCCTCTTACTGAGACAGAGGACTCACCCTCCTGTTCTTTTTCCACTTTTCTCTGAGGCAGGGACGTGCAATGGCGCCAGCATCCACCCGCCTCCCTGAATCTCAAGTGCCGGTAGTGGGGTGACTCCCAGCCTCCGCCAGGGGTCCTTGTTGCGCGGACAGTGTCCCACCCTCCCCTGGAGAAGGAGAGCTGTTCATAGGCGCTCCATCCCTTCTGCCCCAGCCGGCCCTCCGATGACCCCGAGTCCATTCCCAACCCCGGGTCGCCGGCGTCGCAAGCGGAAATCCAACCGCTAAAGTTGCAAATCAACCAATCAGGTTATCCTCCCTTCCCCTCCCATCCCCATCACCTGACATCTCCAGTACTTCTCGGCTCCTGCCCCCAAGGCTTACCCCCTTCCCTCATGACAGGATGGCAGAGAGCCTCGCTCCACCCACCCTTTCAAGGATCCACTGGAGCTGTGTCAAGGTCACCGGTGTGGGGCCTGCGAGGGGTCAGGTGGTCATCCTGCCAGCCAGGATGATTTACTCTTGGTTTCCTCTCTTGTGGCAGAGGGGCATGCAATGCTGACAATGGCGTCACTATGCACACTCCTCTACATAGTACATCGGACAACTGCTGCGCCTCTGCATCCAAACGGAGGGGATGGTCCAGCTTTATGTAAGGGTGGTGGGCTAGACTCTGGTCCATGAAGGGTGATTGGTGGAGGAGGGAGATGCATATTTTGGTGCTGTGGAGTGGCCCAAAGAGGGTGCCCATCTTGAGGAGGTTGGTACAGGGGTAGGAAGGTTTGTCCAGCTGTATGGAGGGTGGTCAGCTGAAGGGGTTGTTCCAGCTGCAGGAGGGAGGGCGGCTGGTCTGTGGGCAGGAAGGCTGGTCCAGGGGGATGCAGATTTGGGGTGTGTGGAGTGGTCCAGAGAGGGTGCTCAGTTTGGAAGTGGCTGGTCCAGCTGCACATAGGGTGTGGTTTAGTTGTCATTATTACATTTATTAAAACAAACGTGTGTGTTTCCTTATCTCATTAATAAATATTGTCCTAACCAGGTACAAAAGAGTCCTACTCCGAATTGGGTAGATTACACTGTGTGACACAGGGACTTGGTAAAAAAACTGACCATCCTATGCAGACCAGACTAGATCAATAAAATATGGGCTAGCAGGAGTGGGCACAAGTTGCACTAATATTGCTGGTCCAGCCACCATGGATGGACAGATTGGTCCATCTTTTATCTGTCTGCTACCAAATCCAAACAGTGGAGTGCGAATCCTCCAGATAGGGATGGTGCAGGTAAGGGCAGCCAGCCTAAATATATGAGAAAAGTCCCAAGTACCTGCACTCGAAAACGCACAACGTATACAGCTCTTTCAGTTTCAAATGCTTTAATGCAGATTCATTCCGAGATGTTGCACAAACATATCCTCTGGCCACAATGTCCCAGTGCTTCGGGTTAGAAACTCATTGTCAGGGTGCGTGGTTGGTACCATCTCGTAAAGAATTTGCATTAAAGCATTTGAAATTGAAAGAGCTGTGTGCGTTGGGTGTTTTTGAGTGCAGGTACGTGGACTTTTCTCTTTTACCTATCTGGTCCTGTCCCAGCAGTCTGGTTTTTCACACCATCCTAGGTAGGGGCGAAATCAGACCACTGAGAACAGACAGGGCCAGATACATAAAGCCTGACTGGTCCATCCATCCAGAGTGACCGTACCAACAGTATTAGCACAAGTTGTGCCCAGTCCTGCCAGTCTGGTTTTTACTGATTCCGGTTTCACATACAGTCTCCAAGAAGCAAGGGGCACGATATTCAGAATTGCACTTGGCAGTAGCGCAAGTGGTGGCGCAGCTCAACTGCATTGCGCTGGAGCAACAAAGGGATATATTCAAAAGAGATGTGCCATGGCGCATCTCTTCTGAATTTATCAAATATCCATCATAGATACATAGATACATAGACAGTGTCGGCAGATAAGGGCCTATGGCCCACCCAGTCTGCCCATTTAAGTTTGTAAGTTCAGTTTATGTTTTCCAGGAAGTCTGTTGCCCCTTACCCCTGACCTCCAGAATTCCTTTATGTCTATCCCATGCATTCTTAAATCCCGTGATTGTTTCAGCCCCACCACTTCCTCTGGCAGGGTGTTCCACTTGTCCACCACCCGTTCTGTGAAGAAATTCTTCCTCACGTTCCTCTGAATCGTCCTCCCTCCAACTTCATCCCATGCCCTCTAGTTCTGGAACATCTTTTTCGCTTAAAAATAGTGCATTCCTTCACCCTGTTCCTCCCTGTAAGATACTTGTATGTCTATCATATCCCCTCTCTCCCTCCTCTCCTCCAGGGAGTAAATGTTCAGTGCCTTCAACCTGTCCTCATAGGACTTGTGATGCAATCCATGCACCATCTTTGTTGCCCTCCTCTGAACCTTCTCTACCCTGTCTATGTCCTTACGTAGGTAAGGTCTCCAGAACTGCACAGTGTACTCCAGGTGCGGCCTCACTAGTGTCTTGTATAGTGGAATTATGACTTAATTATGACATAATGGAATTATGAATCAGTCAATCAAAATCTTTATTTAACCAGGTGGAGTCATCATTGAGCAGAAGCTAATTTTCAAGATGGACCTGGACACAAATCATATTCAGTACACAGAGCAAAATACACAAACAGCAAATATAAACAGTACACAAGAACAGTTATATACACAACTTACAAGTTCCTTAAACAAAGTAAGATATATACCAGTCTACATGTTCTTTATACAGACAGTACATATGTTCAAGCCTAGAGTAGGTTATGCAAACAGTATACATGTTCAGCACACGGAGTAAGTTAACCATACAGTAATATTTTTCAGATCCCAGGGTAGAATATGCTTGAAACAATTTACACCGGAGCGATGTCCAAAGGGGATAACCATGGAGTATATGCAATATACAGGTAGAATGAAGAAGGCAGATGCCTGGTAAATAATATGTACAATGTATACAACGAATTCAATGATAGCCATGGATGATGAGAACTAAGGTGAGAATGGGGAGGGATATTGTGTAAAGCAGGCCTGAAACAGTACCGAGTGGGAAAGGGTGGGCAGGAGTGAAGAGCTTGATGAGGAAGAGGACCAGTATGGTCCTCTCTGTAATGTGCACTGTGTAAATACAGTGCACTGGCGCAGACCCCAGACAGGTCTGAATACCAGGAATGGGATATGCACCAGCACATCAGAGATACACCATGTGCAAATTCCTGATATTCAGACACCAATATGCAAATGGGGCCACAATGCATGCAAGGCACAAATGGGACCATTTGCATATCATCATGGACCCATTTGCGTGAGTTGTGCAGGGCTGGCCAACAAAATGTGCCTGGCGCCCTGCACAGCATGAAGTTCCAGTACCAGGTACCGCAGTAGTACCCCCTCCCCATTCCTACCACCGATCACCCTAATGCATTAGTGTAAATATCCCTGGTGCTCCAGTGGTACCCACCTCCCCGTTGGTAACCCCGATCCCCGTATTATAATAATTGTACTCTCCCTGGTAGCCTAGTGGTACCCCTCTCCCACTGGCAACCCCGATCACCATAGAAATTGCAGTGTCCAGTCCCTGGTGGTCCAGTGGTACCCCCCCACCCACACAGAACTCCCAGCCCACCCAGCTCCCCCCTTGTCATCAGCGGGCAGCAGACCACCCGCATACCTCCGCGGCTGCCCTCCGAATGACAGCTTACAGTATCAGCTGCAAGCCCATTGGTCCAAAGTGCAGTGCAGTGGTGGCTCTGCTCCTGGCAGGGATGGACTGGTTGCAGGAAGATGTGACTGCTGCCATTGACAGGCAGACACAGGCATTCACAGCTGTCATGGCCACAATGGGCACACAGTTATTTGCCCATGCGTCGCAGACACCAGGCAGTGCAATGTCCACCCCGTTCCGGCGCGTGCGTGCGACACCATCATGTTGACACCAGGTTCCGCTGTGGGCATCCCGAGCACGCCTGGCGCAGGCATGTTCAGTGTTCTGCAGACCCCTGTGCGAGCACGGTCGCTTTCACGCAGTGGAACCCCTGGGGGACCATCGGTGCCACCCCATGAGGCCAGTGATCAGCATGTCACTGCTGGCAGGTCTCGGCGGGGCTGCCCACACATCCGTGGCAGCCGTGGCACTGTGGCATGTGACTGACCTGTCTCCCAGCGTGGCTACTGTCTGATGCTGCCCTGTGTGCATTGTGTCGTTCAGCGGGCAATGCACAGGTGGGTACCCGGCCCTGCACGCACACACACACACACACAGTCCTTCTGCACACCCTCCTGGCTGCTGTTCGCGGTTGTGTGTGCATGATACCTGCGTTGCAGTGTACGCTACTGTGCAGTGGTGCCCAGCCTCTGACACACGCACAATGACAGGCAGTGGACGTGGTGGTGTGTGGACATGTGTGTGGCTAGGGGTGGCGGTCTGGGTCAACATGCCTCCTACCCTTTGTGCATGTCTGGTGAGGTGTGTGTGTGTGTGTGTGTGTATATGACCGTGTGCCATGTTAGACCTCGCCCATCCCTGATGGTGTGTGCGGTTCCATGCCCGGCCACTTCCCTTGACAGCATGCACCCCTGGTGTGTGTCCATGCGTGTTTGTGGGTTGTGCCTTTGCCACTGGTGGTTGCACATGGCCCTATGACTTACCTGGGTTGGCTGAAGTGCTCCTCTGTGATGGTGTCCCGGTGCAGCTGTGCCAGCCGGAGCAGTTGAGGAGGTCCTATTGCCCAAGGGGGGGCTGCCCATCACCATCGTCACGGGTCCTCATCATCCCCATCGCTGTCCCTCTTCGACTATGCAGCTATCCCACATTCGTTGGCCATGTTGTGCAGGATGCAACAGGCCAGGAATAGCCTCAGGCCTTTGAGGGGCTGTACTGTAGGGCACCGCCAGAGGTGTCCAGGCAACGAAACATGCCTTCAGCATCCCGAACACCTGCTCGATGACACTCGTGTGGTGGCATGTGCCTCATTGTAGCATTGCTGCGATGGGGTCGCGGGCCGCCGGTATGGTGTGAGCAGCCAGGGACAGAGTGGGTATCCACTGTCACCTGTGTGTAGAGGGTGGAGGTTAGTTTGGTGATCAGCATCGCCCTGCCTTGGGCCATGTAGGCCACTACCCATGTCACCTCTGACCATGCCTCTCCCAAGCTCTATGTTTGTCCTTGTGGTTTGCATACTCACCCACTAAATGGCCAGTGGGGATGTCCCCACTCTCAAATCTGTGGCACAGTGCCGACTGGTGCCAGATGAAGGCATCATGTGCTCCCCCAAGGTGCGTGGCACAGACATTGATTATGCGTCCCCTGGCATTGCACACCATCTGGCAGTTGATGCTAGCATAGCCCTTCGATTGATATATGCGGCCCCCTCAGGGCCAGGTGGTGTGCAGATGGCCACATGGGTGCAGTCTATTGCCCTAGCATGCCGGGCATCACGTGCTACCCTGTGGAACCCCTGTATGTTTGCTGTGCGCTCGCCCGGTGTGCTGGGGAAATGGATGTTCTCACGCGGCATGTGGCAGCAGTGCGCTGAGGTGGGTGAGGTGGGTAGCCTTGACCAACTGGGTTATGCCTGTGCTGTCCCTGTTGGTCTCTGGAAGGTACCGTGGCGAGCAAGCACATGCAAGCTGTCACTTTAGTCTCCACTGACAGAGCATGGCTCCGTCATGTGGGTGCCTGCATTACATCACTGCACAGCTCACAGAGCCGCCTCAGAATTGCCCATTTCAGGTGGTACCGGCCCACGATCTCAGTATCGCTGTACAGCTCGAAGCTGGTGCGGGCTCGGTACTGCCTGTTGGGGGCATACCACCGACGGGGCCTTCCATGGCTGTGCCCCCCTGCTGCCTGCCTTCTCACCCCCCTCTTTACTGCCTCCATCTGGATGGTGGCACTGGCCATGTCCCTAGCTTGTGTTCACCCCCACTGGCAGCTGTTTCTGTGTTCCCCCCGCTGTCCTGGCTGCTACTTCCCCTGCACCAGGAACACCTTCCTGTGGTGGCCTCTGTGCTGTGTGGCACTTCCCCCTTCTGCACTGACTGTGGCTCCCCGCACCTTCCCTGTGCCTCTGTGTTCAGGGTGCCCTTTCCCTGGCCTGCCCTGTGTGTCCCTCCTGCCCTGTTTGTGTTGCTAGAGTTCAGCCTCATGTGCCTTCCCTGTAGCGTTCTTGCACCTCTCCCTTGTTCCCTTTCATTTTAGCTCATTTCAGCTATCAGCGCAACTTCCGCTTGCTCCCCTATTGCGCATGCTGAATATCGTGAAAGGCCATTTATGCATGGTTCTCTCTAACTTCAGTTGCGCATACATTCATTATCATTGCGCTATTGCTCAGCGTGATTTGGGGGGGTGCATCTGCCTCCCACTGAATATCGCAGAATGGCGCATTTTTGGACTTGCGCTGGAGCAACCCTATTGCGCATGGCGCAACCCTTTTGAATATCTGGGCCATGGATTTTATTGTAGAAAATCATAATTTAGCACCAAAATGGTACCATGATTACTGGGACGTTGGTGCCTGGTGACAGATGCCATCCCCCCCCCAACAGTGTGGGTGGGGGGGGGTGGACTCCCGGATGGCCTCTTCCTCCTCAACCGCCTGCAAATAGGCAGGTGTGCTTCCTCCAGTCATACCCCACCCTGCCTGCACCTGACAGTTTAGAGAACCCTCCCCTTCTGCCCCTACCTCTCCGGCCCTCTGCCACACAGCTTCAGACCAGCAGTGAAAGGGGGTGTGGCGCTTGGCCAGCTGGTTATGATTATATGGTTATGACCTCTCCTCCAGCTCCACCCAAGTTACCCCCCCAACTAGAACGTACAACCCCAAAGTTTTTTTTTTAAGGAGGTCCCACCACAAGTAGCTAGAAAATACATTCAAAAGGCCATCTGCAAACAAGGGTACAGTGGTGACTCCCTTGACCTGAAATTGCTGGCACAAGTCGTCGATGAAATCTTAGAACCACTTACAAAGATCTTCAATCTCTCGCTTAGATTGGGCCATTTCCCCTCTCTCTGGAAGAAAGCCACTGTCACACCAGTTCACAAAACCGGAGATAGGACGCTCCACACCAATTACAGACCTATCTCACTCCTCCCCCCACTATCTAAAGCGCTGGAGCGAATAGTGTCGGACCAACTAACTGAATTCCTGGATAAGTACAATGTACAGTGCCCAGAGCAGCATGCTTCAGAAAGGGCACAGCACCACCACTGCACTACTGAATTTACAACCTTCATCCATGCTACACGCTTGACAAAGGAATTGTGGAGGGGCAGTATTTATAGACCTTACCAAGGCATTTGACACAGTTAAACCCCTACTGCTCAAGCAACTGTCCTCCATTGGGATCTCCAGTGATGCCCTTCCATGGTTCACCAGCTACCTTGATAATTGGATCCAATGTAAGGATTGCGGGATCTCTTCGGATGAAGCTGGTCCGACCCGAGTCCCTCTGGGGTCTATTCTGGGCCCTCTACTCTTCTCCCTCTTCATCAACAATCTCCCCAGTGCCTGCCACCAAAAAATATTACTATACGCAGACGATGCAGTCCTGTTTTCCAGCCACCATGACATTACAGTCCTTGAATCCCAGCTGCAGCTCGACTTCAAGAGCATTAAAGACTGGTTCAGTTCTCATAAACTTGTCCTGAACCACAGCAAGACTAAAGCTATGTCCATCTGTAACCGACGAATCAGGCACAACTCTCTGTCCCTCACCATCAAGAACCATGCTGGGAACCCACTCAAACTTGTCAAGGAGTCCAAGTACCTTGGTATTACCCTGGATAGTACCCCCTCCTACACTCGGCATATTCACACTGTTGCCAAGACCGCCAATATACGGAATGGACTACTACACAAACACAAGCACTGTATGCCTGTGGATGCCCTTAAACTAGCCATCTACAGCTCTGTCACTCTATCATTGACTACGGCCTTGCCATCTATGGCTCTGCCTCAACAAGTGCCCTCCACAGGATCTCAGTTTCTCTCAACAAAGCCTGTAGACTACTAACAGGTGCGGCCCGACAAACTCACACCTGTGACCTCTATGCACAGGCCAGCTGGCCACCCCTACTCAGCAGAATACAATACCAGACCTGCTTACTTACCAAAAAGATTCTCCTCGGTCTCATGCCACCTGGTGTTAGCTCACTCCTTACTACCTACAGTGGCACTCAACAAACACATGGTGCCCAATCTCTAACCTTTCAGGTTCCTAGATGACGTACCTCCATGGGTCAGCGGTCCTTTATCTATAGAGCCGCTCAGTGGTTCAATTCCCTCAATAAAGAGCACTTTCCTCTACTACACTTGGACCCTTCAAAGGAATCTCAAACTTTACCTCACCTCTACCACTCAATGTGACTGCTTCTCTGAACAGAGATCTCTCAAACACCTCCCAGCTCACTCATGTCTCACAGCCCGCCCCTTTCCCAGTCTCATTCCCTCTCCGGGCCTTCCTTGTGACTCCTTTCCTGCTTCGCATCTCCACTGGTACAAGACATTTTCCACCACCATCGGACAGTGGCCCATTAGCCTGCCAAATTCCTCTCCCGGTCGCACACCTGCAATACTAACTGCCTATGGTGCCCTCTATCTCTTATTGTTACTGTAGCCAGCTGCCTACTCAAGCTGCTTGTTATATGAATATTATCTCAAAGTATGTTATAACTGAGTACCTTTATTTTTTCTTTTAGTTATTTTGGTTGTTTATTGTGCATTCTTTTACTATCTCTGTATGTATGTTGACCCTCATCCTTTGACGTGGAACCTTTGTAAATGAGCAGTTTCTGCTCAAAAGTATTTGTAATCCAAGAATTTAATAAATAAATTGTATGATATTGGTATTATAAATAATTGGTCAGTGTATGAAATATCAGTCTGTGAGATTTGGCCCTTTAAATTACAAGGTGTCAGCAGCTGAAAACCAGGATGTAATTAAACAGACCAGAAGGAAACAGTTAATTGGAACATCCTTCTAGAGAGACCATTTGTGGCCTTCATCAGCTGCTGCTACTTTTGAAGTTAGAACTTAAATACAAATTTTATTACATCAGGAAAGGACGTCATTTAGCTGATTCCTGTTGGCTATCTCACACCTGGGTGACGGACTGCAGGGTTGTAAACCTCAAAGGAACTGGTTGATCAAAGACTCATAATTTGGGAAATGGGTTTTTGCTGATGTTCACATTATTTAAAATACCTCCTGGTAGGAAAGCATGTTTGTAATTTTATATTCTAAAAGGAGGAGCTAGATGACTCACAGAAGGAGTGTGGAGACAGAGTTTAAACTGATACTTGTATCTGAAATGTAGGACATATCTTTTTGGGCTCTTAAGAAACAAAGATTTCTAATTTAACTGCACTTACAGAGGTAATACATTAGATAGAAAAGATCTAAATGTATTGTGATAGGAGTTTGTTCTGTAGTTTTCCTTGTTTTTTTCTTTTATGGGATTGTGATGCGCTTTGATATTTGTTCTGTATTTTATCTTACTGTTTTTATCCATTTTTTAGTAAACATATTCTTTAAGATTCTGCCTGGGTCTCCTCCATTATTTTTGCATGTGGAGTGCCTGTATTTTTAAGTCTGACAACTGTTCAAGGGCTTGATGGTGTTACTAAGCTTGGTAAAAGGTAAGAATATCCCTAAGGTAAACGGATTTGGGGTTTCTTGCTTGGTTCATGGCGTTTGTATGTCCGCGGGGAAAAACAAAATAAATCTTTTCTGTGACTGAGACCGCATATTGGACATTTTAGATTATTGCCGTACCGTGCTGCTGCTTCGATAAGGTTTGATAAAATAAATGTGAAATGAACCTTACCTTTTTATGAGAGTGCTGGCCTTTCTTCGTTTCGTTGGAGAGTGTGTTTTATAGCTGAGTCCTAGGCAATGTGCACCGTGATACATGCTGGTTTTATTTCTTTGAATATGTGAAATACGGAGCAGTGCTTTTGTGTGTATTAATATACCTAAGGTCTCTTATATAGTTTTAAGGGTTCATTTTGGAGACCTGGTTAGGTGCTCTTAGGTGAAAGATATGTTGTATCCCCCGAAGAGAATATTATCTGAGCCTATACATTTGGGTACACTAGCATACGGTTCACAGTTTGAACGCCCGCAGAACTTGAGGCTAAAGGTGATTCAGACCCAAAAGCAGACAGGAGGGTTATCCTGTCTGTTACTTGTTCACACTATTGCGCTATGAGGTTGGCACTGTGGGAGCAGAGGGCCTGACCTGCGGAGTACGTTTGTGACAGGGGTTACCTGTTTAGCCGGTGTCCCAGAGACACCCCTACCCACCACAGGTGGAGAATAGCAAAACCTTGTCTGTGCCCCCTACTACACACTCTGGCCCTTTTTATCACCCTGATAGATTATGGTTTTCCAGTGCATTTTATAGAGAGAGAGAGTGAAAAGTCTGACCCAATGTCTGATAGGTGCACACCGTCTGAGTGAAACAGTCTCGGACAAGATGTCAAGATTCCCCCATGGGCAGTTGTCTTTCTGCTTGTCCAGATGACAAATTTGCACATGTTCTTATTTAACTTCACCCACAGAAACATAGAATTTGTCAGTAGAAAAGGACCTGTAGGCTCATCTAGTCTGCCCTATTTTTCCCTACCTATTACTACACCCCAGACCCTATTTGGTTGCCAGTGTTCCTCCTCACTCCCTTTCCACTACTGATTACACCTACGTGCATCCTCGCTCAATCATTGACCTTGGGGTCCCAGATGTGCCAAACCAGGCGTGGCAACATATCTAAGCACACCAGCAGACACTTGGGCAGCAGAACATGTGCCGAAATGATGGCATGTGACACACCAGCCCCTTTTGATCCATAGGGTGAGCTCCAGCATGGCCAGTGATCCCATATTATTGCCCCCCAAATGCACTACAAGTACATCAGGAACTCTAAATTTATTTTTTTGTAGCTGGATGCAAGGCATGAGTTGTTCCCATCTCATTCATCGGACCCCAGATTGCTGAACGGTGGCACTGTTCTTCAGCAACCCCAACTTCATCCTGTACAGCCTTTCTGCTGCCCTCTTCTGGGCCCAAAATATCTAGGAGGATCCCACTATCCACACCCTCACCAGGCACTTAGACACTAGGAGCACATGAAGGGGGAGGAGAAAAATAAAGTAATTTTGTTCTTGAAGTGACCTGACAAATATTCTAAATTGATATACTTGTTTGAACATATTGACTCACTCAGCAAGGTGTTAATTTTTATGAAAACGCTTATTCTTTTCCTTTTTTCCAGTTTGACCAATTTGACTAGAACGTACAAGTTCGCTTAGAACTTGTATGATCTCTTTGGAATGATATATATACAGACTTATATTTTTGTTGGTAAAAATAACCTTAGTCACAAATTAAATGTAATAAAGATAGGCAGGAACTAAACCCCATACAATGAATTAAAGAACAAACATTTGTTTCACTTGGCTAGTGTGATTTCTTGCTGTTAACTTCCTAGAATCTATGATAAAATGTTTTAAACACATTCCCTGTAAATTCTTATATAAATCCCCATCCCTATAAATAAGCAGCACACTCCCTGCTACTGTCAGATGGCGGGTGGCCGAAGAGGTGTGTGGCAGAGCTGTGTGTCACCCACCATCATTTCAGCATGGCACCAACTTATGGTAAGGGGGATGGAGGGTGGGTCATTGGTGCCACAGATGTGTGGGGGGGACCACTACCACCAATGGGGGGTTGACTGCGGGTACCGCTATGTAATGGAAATGGGGCTGGGGCTTTGTTGTTTGGGGGGCTGCTGGACAACAGAGGTTCACAACTCTGACAGGTCAGCCGGGCCGTGTGTGTGTGGCTTGTGACACACTGGGGTGGAGGGCTTATGTATGATCGGGTGGGGAGAGGGACCACTGGACACCAGGGATGTATTAAGCCGATATGAGGATGTGTATTGAGAGGGGGGAGGGACCACTGGACACCAAGGATATATTATACTGATTCAGGAGGGGAAGGGACCACTGGACACCAGGGATGTATTATACCAGTATGGAGACGGGTGTCAGGAGGGGAGGGATCACTGGATACCAGGGACTTATAATTATACTACTGGGATTGGGATCGGAGGGTGGGGGGCACTGCTAGACACCAGGGACTTACCTTGTAACTACCAAGATTGGGATCAGATGGTAGGGGCACCACTTGCCACCAGGGGGTACTGTGTTGGAGTGGGGGAGGCACCAATGCAGTACCTCTGGCAACCACTAGGGTTGCGCGAGATTAAGATCAGGGTTGAGATGACTGTATTTTCTCTGTGCAAGGGGACCGTACAAAGTGCCCTTGCATGGAGCAAATACTTAGAATATTGGACTGCACCAATATTCAGGTCCTGTTCCCCCCTATTTACCTAGTTTTGCCTTGCACCCCCCTCCACTGTTTGCCCTAGCTGCAAGCCCATTATGCCAGTGCAAAACAGCCTTTTCAATATGAGACCTTGGCACAAAACCCAGTTTGCGCAGGCAAAACAGGTTTTGCACCGGGGCAATCTTTTTAATATCAGGCCCCTGGGTTTTACTATGTCAGGGTTTGTGTATGGAACTCTAAACATGGTTCTTATGGTCAACAACTCATTCTTAGCATTCTGAACACAAACCGTGACATAGTACACATTCCAAATTATTGGTTCCATGACAGGAATTGTGAAGAGTGTTGTCCATGAAAAGAAAACAATTGAAAACACCAGTTTTCACTTCAGTGTTTATTCAGGTACAGTCAACTGTGGATCATTTGGAGGTATGAATTTAATTTCTATAACTAGAAACATTGCTAACTGCTGCCAATTAGCACAGATTCCCTGTTTCTATGTGTCTCTGTTCTGTCATTGAAAAAAGACTCTGCATCTCTTAATGATAATTAATTTAACCTGAAAGTGTGTGTGTGTGTGTGTGTGTGTGTGTGTGTGTGTATATATGTATATATATATATATATATATATATATGTATGTATTTGTTTTGCACATCATTTTGTTGTTCCTGTAAAGAAAGTGCTCTGCATCATTGTATGCATTTTTTAATAAATGTCTATAATGACTTTCTGTAATCCTCCTATTGCAAAATACTGTACATGTAGGTCAAAGGCAAAATCATAGAAGGTATACATGTTCTAAGTAGTAGTTTCATAGTGTTCACAATAAGTTCCAAGTAAATTTGAAGTCCTGAGTGGGGGGGGGGGGTAAAATAGGAAACAAAAGGTTCACATGTTTTATTTAGATTAAATCAGAATCTCAAACAATTATCACACACGTACTAGATGTTTCAGTAAGAAACAGTAGATGACAGGGTGTGCAGTTACTGTGTAAGTACCGCACCCCCCCCCCAACCAGGTTGCCTGAAATGTTCACTCCTTGGTGAAAAATGAAAAGGCTGTGCTGGCTGAGAGGAAAAGAGATTATCTTAAATGAACTTTTACTATGAACATCTGCCAGTGTGTGAGCTCACAAATTGTTTCTTTATCCTGGGTTTGGACATTGTTATCTGTTTTGCTGTATGTCAGGTTCTCCTAACTCATGCCTTTGCAGCTCCGATTGCCCAGCCATGTGCCAGAGGAGCACGGGAGATCAAGCCTCAGCTTGGGAGATCAAGTTTGTGTGAGCCCCTTTCTGAAACTGTTCCACTGAAAAATATCCCTAGGCGAGGGAGGAGGGCTTACACTGGGGGCTAGTGCAGGATTTGAGACATGCAGGGGTCACTGGCACATCAGAAGGAATCCGGAGTAAGCTGCTGGGTGTTGTGTTATTTCAGATGCATAGTGCTGAAAGTTAAGGATGGCTCTGGTGAAGAGAACAGTTTTGTGTGTTTTGTGAGAAGAGACAGCTTTGTGAGAGAGCATGTGAATGCGAGAGGCATATGCAAATCATAAACTAAGCCAGGAATGTGATTGGCTCCACATCAGCACAGGGAGTGTGGCTTACACTGGTGGTGCTGCAATGTGCGCTGGCTGGCTAAGAGAGGGCTGTTGGAGAAATAGGTGCAAGAGCTCAAGCGCTGCCACAGCTAAAGTGTATGTGCTCCCATTGTTATTTTATTAATAAAGTCCCATCAGGGGTGAAACCAAAAAAAAAAATGCTTTGTGTGCTAGTCCCCCTTCCGGCTTCGAGTCATCCCCTGCAGCGAGGCAAAACACTATATTACCAAAGCTATCGCCAATACCCGTTACAGCAATGACTCCCTTGATCTTAAACTCATTCGGCTTACCCTGGATGTCACACAACCCCACCTTACAAAAATTCTCAACCTCTCGCTATGCCTCGGTCAATTCCCCTCAACCTGGAAGAGAGTCATAATCACTCCCGTTCTGAAGAGCGGTGACCCCACTAACACCAGCAACTATAGACCTATCTCAATACTTCCACCTCTCTCCAAAGCACTGGAAAAAATAGTCTCGGACCAGATAACAGACCATCTAACTAAACACAACCTCCTCAGCCAGGAACAGCATGGTTTCTGGACTGGCCATAGTACCGTCACTGCACTTTCTGAGCTCACCTCATTCATCCACGAGGCCCTTGACCAAGGCTCAATCGCAGGGGCGATCTGTGTGGATCTGACCAAGGCATTTAGCATGGTCAGTTATGAGCTACTGCTCTCTGTCCTTCCACAACTAAATGTGGTCCCAGAGGCAACTGCCTGGTTCAAGGACTACCTCTCAGGACGGTCACAGCAAGTCAGGATAAACACCACCATCTCCACCTCCAAAACAGTTTGCTCTGGGGTCCCGCAGGGGTCTGTACTTGGCCATCTGCTTTTCATCCTCTTTTTAAACTCTCTCCTTAAGGCGTGCAGCGGTCATCTACTACTCTACGCTGATGATGCGGTACTGTATTGGAAACACCCTCAACCGAGCACCCTCCAACTGGCCCTTCAGGGTTTTTTCTGGGAGCTAGAGAACTGGTTCACTGAACACCGCCTGATCATCAACTATAAAAAAACTAAGTCCATGATCTTTGTGCATCGCCAAAGCCCACATAGTCATTCGGCACTCCTAATTAAGAACTCACTAGGTACCCCACTGGAACACGTTACAAACTTTAAATACCTGGGTATCACATTAGACACCTCCCTCTCCTACCATAGTCACATCCAACTTCTCTCCTCCGCTGTCAACGCTAGAGTGGGCATCCTCTACAGACTCAAGCACTGCCTACCCGCACAGGCCATGCAACTTGCAGTCACCTCCTCCATCCTCTCCCTAGTTGACTATAGAATAGTTATATATGGCTCAGCTGAACCCACCACGCTAAGCAGTATAAACACTGCCTTGAATAAAGCTTGCCGCCTAGTTACAGGCAGTGACAGACTAACCCACACCTGCGATCTTTATACTTTGGCTGGTTGGCTAAACTTCCAACAAAGACTAAAGTACCACACCTGCATCCTCGCAAAAAAGATACACCTTCAGCTAGCTCCCATCGGCCTACTCCCCATTATCAGTGCAGCCCCCCTCAGGCGTAATACAAGACTCGCAGCAAACCCATCATTTCTGGTCCTCCTTTGTAGAACATCCCTAGGGCAAAGATCCTTCCACTACCATGCCCCTCTCTGGCTCAAAACGTTACACCCCACTCTCCCAGACCCATAGCATCTCACTATTCAAAACAGGCCTTAAAGCTCAACTACTTGAGAGTGCTAAATGTGTCTGTGGCTAACGCTGCCCACCCTATTTGCTCCCAAACCCTCTACATTTCCTGACACAGGGTCTCTCTAGACCCTATGAATCAGCATCCTACAAGTCTCTGTCAAGGGGTTCCAAGAATGCTGCCTAATTACGTCACCGGTTAAATAAGTTCTAGCCTGGACTGCTCTGTCAGTACTGATACTGTAAATACTGCCTGTTTATGTTCGTCTTTGACTGTATTTGTTTACCCTTCACCCCTGTAACCGACGTGGAGCCCTTTGCAAAAGAGTCTGTGACTCAAAGGATTGTAATTCCGATTGTATTCAATAAATTAAATAAATAAATAATCCCATTCAGGAGATTGCCTGCCAGAAATGGGACCCTGGAAAAGCCTCACGAGGTCGCCAGCTGCGGTATCTGATGTCTTACCATGAGTAGCTATTGCTACTAAAGAACTGTGTGAAGAGTAAGTGAATAGCAGGGCAGAGGAAAAGCTAAAGGAACTGTAATGCAGTACTTAGACTAGCAATGATTATAATGCAATACTTAGACTAGCAATGATTGTAATGCAGTACTTAGACTATCAATGATTGATCTTTGATGCGCGATGCAGGGCAGGCAATGAAATGTGTAAATGGGGGGGGGGGAGTAGGCTAGAGAGCATGTGGACAGTGTCTAAGAAAACCTTCCGGCTAATTGTGTTGCAGGGTGTTTGGGATTTTAAGCCCCCGTAGGCTAGCAGTGCACCCAGCATTTTGAAATGGCAGAAAGCCAGTGGGGACATTGAAGTCAAGAGTCTCCTTAAGTTATTGGAATTCTTTACTCAGAACTTAAGAGTGCCCTCCATTCCAGCAGAAGGACTAGCATCCTTCAGGTGTGATGCCAGTGGGGAGGATGTGTCGTATGGCCCCTGTGCAGAAGATGCAAGGACAGGGGTATAGCCACAGTCCATGGGGCAGCCTGGTTAGCTAGCATAGCAGGGATGGTGTCCAGAGTGGATTCAGAGGAGTCTCTGTTAGAGCCCTGGGTGCATCCCACCAGTGGTGAGAAAGGAGCCAAGGATCATAGTCTGGTACTTGCCCTCTGAGGATGCATTCTGTCTTCAGGCCCTGAATATCTGTGCCTCCTCTGTGCCAGCCAGCCCATATAAGAAAGAACCGGATACCACCCCCCAAGAAGCCAGACCTGCTATAACATCGCCACCCACCGTTGAAAGTCCCAGTGGGGATTACTTGACACGCCCCACCCCCTGCATTGAGACTGGCTCGTCCTCATGCCAGTGATGCAAAAACCAAATATGCAGTTTCTGTTGTAGCCAGCAACCCTGGAGTGAGTGCCATAGGAAGAGGTGTACTACTTACAGTGGGGCACTTTAGGAGGCCTGGAGAGAGTGGACACCAGGAGGCAAGAGGACAGAGGAAAAGCCAAGATCAAAGATGCCACTAAAGAGCAGACGTCTGAGAGCCTGCAAAAATACTATAAAGACACCTGATTACCCCTGCTATAGCCCTTCATACTACTGTGAGGGAATTACCAGTGCGGAGCCAGGCTAAGAGCTTTGTGCACCGCATCATAACATTTGACTACCCAGAGCACAATTACCCATATGTCTCCAAATGGCTGTGGGACACTATTGAATATAGCTGAAAGGAATGGCTTCTGCATGCTATCATTGAAAAGGTCTGGAGAAAATATGGCATTACATATAAAATTGAGGACTCCAGCAAGGAAGAGGCCTAGCAAGTCGCTCAGTCAATCCTAGGGGGCACATTCAGAGGTCTGACACTGTTCAAAATGCACACCCTAGTGCACTCCCCCACTGGAAAATTTGGTGTAGTACAAAGTAGAGGCCATGGACAGCTGTAGACTGCCATGCACAAAACTGGGCCCCATGTTCTACTACTGAGTGTCTTTAGAGGGCCCAGCCTGCACTAGAACATGCCAAGTCTGCCCAGTGGGGTTCTGATGGCCTCATGCCAGAATAGAGTTCCATCCTGTTGTTGCAGTTTTCCTTGTTCCTGTTCTGCAACTGTCGTTCCTCGCTGTCAAGCCTCAAAAGTAAAGGGGGCTCCCAGGCCCCGAAAACTTTTCAAAACTCACCGTAGATCAAACCCTCTCAGGATGAAGAATCCACTGTACCAGCTGCAGCAGCCTGTGAAGCATCCAACATCACAGTGGGGCGAGGTGCTAGTTAGTGGAGATCTGCAAACTGGTGATGTACAATCCTTCTATTTCTTATTACAGGTGGGACGCAGAGTCTTGGGGTTACTTTTTGTGCCATAAGTAATCTTTTGGGATATTTCCCACCCCCAGTGACAGTGACACTGAGACACTCATTTTAAAGTGACATTCACCCTGTGGAGTTTACAGTTCCTTAGCTGGACTAGAGGGACACCACCAGGTTGTAGTTTTGTTAAATACAGCATATATTTTATTGGTGAGAATAGAAAATTCTGTGACAGTCTAATGGTAGCATCTAGTACAGTACCCCTGCTCTGTGGTGTTCCCCAGGGCTCAGTCCTCTCACCTGTGCTGTTCACAGTGTACATGCTGCCCCTGAGAGAGATCATCAGATGTTACACTTTGGGTTTTCACTGCTGTGCAGATGAAACCCAGCTGTACTTATTGTCTGCAACTGGGATGCCTGGCACAGTTGATGTACTGAATTTGTGCCTGGCCAGGATTCAGGATTGCATGTCCTCCAGCTGGCTTAGACTAACCCTGGACGAGACGGAGGTACTAGTGATTGAGCCTGGTCAATGACAGGGTATGGGGGCTATAGCAGAGGTGACCAGCCTTGTGCTTGGTTGCTCCAGTCTTATGGCCTCTGCAAGGTTACAAATCTGGGCATCATTCTGGATGAAGGACTAACACTTGAGGCTCAGGTGTCATCCATAGTCCGGAGTGGCTTTCACTATCTTACGAACATCGCCTGGATTAAAATCTTGATCCCACCAGATGACCTGCCCTCACTGGTGCTTGTTTTCATGACTTCCAGACTTGACTACTGTAATGTTTTGTATCCTTGGGGTTAATGGAGTTGCCCTACCATGTCTGCAGCTACTGCAGAACGCAGCAGCCAGGGTTACTGACTGGCCTTCAGAGGTCTTGTCATGTGACTCCAGTCTTGCATGACCTGCACTGGCTGCCAGTGAAGTGACAAATCACCTTCAAGGCTGGTTTACTGACCCACAAAACCCTATATGGACTGGGCCAGGGGTCATCTAAATGAACACCTGTTTCCCTACCACCCCTCTCTCCTCTGCTCTGCTCTTCCGAGGTGGGCTTCATAGCGATTCTCAGTGCCACACTTAAGATATCTCAGGATAGCACTTTTGAAGTTGCCAGCCCTACCCTATGGAACTCGCTTCCCAGAGGAGGGGTGGGGGAAAGTTGGGCAGGAAGGAAGCAGAGATCTGAGAGTGTCAAGATGGAAGCACGAGGAGGGTAGGAGGGATCACCCAAGAAGCCAAGAGGAATGGGAGTGAGTGAAGGCAGGAGGAGGGGAGGTTGGGAGAAGGGGGAACTGAAAGGGTAGCCAGTTGGAGGGAGAGAAGCTAGGGAAAACAAGAGGGGAAGGAGAGAAAGGGTGATAAAAACATAGTAGGAAGACCGTAGGCAGTGATGTCAGAGTTTGTTAGTAATAGGAGAGAGGGTAGAGAGCTTCTCTTTGAGAGTGAGGGAGCAGGAGTGGAAACACACTGCAAGGAGGAGTAGTGGTGGAGCTAAGAAGGGGAATATGGGCTTACCCACAAATGGAGAGGGAATCAAAAAACCAACTATTGGGAGAAAACCAGACTAAGCCAGGTAGGTATGGGGGGGAGGGGTGGCACACAGTACAGAGGCACTTACAACAAAGTCAAGGGTGGTAAAGGGAGAAGGATGAAGAAAATAGAGCAGGGAGGGATAGACAGGCAAGAAGCTGGGGATGGCACTGGGAGTACAGGAGCTGAGAGAGAGCAACTCAGTGAGAGACTAAAAGGGGGACTCGATATAGGGACTCAGTGAGATTTCCAAGAAATAAGGGGGAAAGTAATAGTGAGAGCAGCACTGAGAAGGGAGAGGAGGAGGGGTATGTGGACAAGGGGTTAAAGTAGGAACAAGCAGGTAGGGAGCTGAGTATGAGCAGCTCAGAGGGGAAAAACAGTAGGGGAACCAAGTATAGGGAGTCCGGAACAACAGGAAGAAAATGAAGGAGGAATAGAATCACTTTACAGGTACCACAGAAAACCCAGAGCAATATAGAGTTATGTGCAGTGCGTTATGAAGTGAACAGACTACAGCTGCTGCAGACAAGTTACTGAACTTGCATAGTTGGTGGTACAACATAAAACAGTGGCTTTTAACTTTGCATCCTTTTGCGTCCTTTCATAACTACAGTACAAATGGAGTCTGGAGTTGAATGGTGCAGAGTGGCCAGCCGACTGGCTGACTCCAGCAGACCCAAGACAGACAACTACTCTATCCTTAGCACATGGTCCTTTGCAGAAACAGGCCTCTTGGACCGACTGTGGTGAAATTCAGTAGGCAGCCCTCCAATTGACTGAGAGGCTTAGAGTGGGAGGGAAGATTTAGTGGTAGAGTGGCGAGTTGTAGTGATTGGTGAGGGTAGGGGTGTTGTCAGGCTCTGAAGACCCCCTTGTGACCTCTTACTGTGGCATCTGGCTAGTGCCAAGTCCAAATCTGTGCTAGAGTCCTTTGTCCCAGTGTGGAAGCCCAGGAAAGCTGGTGAGCCACAAAATCCTGTCTCCTCAGCCCTCCAATTGGCTGAGAGGCTGAAAGTGGGAGGGAAGATTCAGTCTTAGTCCCAGTAGCGAGTTGCAGCAATCGGTGGGGAGTAGGAGTGTGTGCAGGCTCTGAAGACCCCCTCACGACCCCTTGCTGCGGCATCTGGCTAGCACCGAGTCCAAAGCAGTGTTCAGAGTCCCCAGGATTGAGTACTCAACAAATAAATCTATTACTGCTACTACTACTACTATGCAGTAACCCATTTACACTAGAAAGGGATAAGGAGACAGCCATCCATGCAGGGGTAATATACAGACCACCAGCTCAGGAGGAAGAGATAGATAAGGAAATCATGTTAGCAATCCAAAGGATGGCGCACAAGGGAGAGGTGTTGCTGGTCGGTGATTTCATTCTACCGGATGTGGAGTGGAGTCACCCATGGCAGCAATAGCTAGAAGCAAGAACATCTTGGACTCCCTGCAGGGCGCATTCCTTAAACAGCTGGTCATAGAACCCACATGGCAGATGGCACTACTGGACCTGTTGCTCACAAATGAGGACAGTGTGACAGGGTTACAGTAAAAGAACACCTGGGGAGCAGTGATCATCGAACAATGTGGTTTGAAATAACAGAGGGGGAGGAACCAAGCCACACAAAGACAAGATTCCTAGACTTTATGAGAGCGTATTTCAGAAAGATGGGAGAATGCCTAGAAGAAGCACTGGTCAGAGTAGGGGAGCAGGAGGGGGTAGAAGAACAGTGGGCAATCATCAAAACAGGGATTGCATTGGCAACTCAAACAGGTTAGCAAGAGGAAGAAGAGGCCACTACAGTTTTCTAAGAAGGTAGCAGAAAAGGTTAAAGCAAAAAGAAATAGCATTTAACCAATACAAAAAGACACTGGAGGAGGAGGACAGGGAGCGGTACCAGAAAAAACAAAGGGAGACGGGGAAGGCAGTTAGGGAAGCGAAGACACAAACAGAAGAACGCATAGTAAACTCGGTGGTAAGGGAGAACAAAACCTGTTACAGGTACATCAGTGAAAAAAGGAAGGCAAGGGGAGGGATTGTGAGACTGAAAGGGGAGGATGGTGGTAGTGTAGAGGAAGACCACTGGAAATCAGATATACTGAACAAATACTTCTGTTCAGTTTTTACAAAGGAGGGGGCAGGAAATGGGGCAGCAATAAGTGATAAGGGCAGGAAGGGCACAGAAATGGACACATTCCTTTCCAAAGGAAAGGGTCCTCAGGGAACTGGTGGGAATGAGCGTTGATAAGCCTATGGGACCAGATGGAGTGCACCCCAAGATACTGAAAAGGCTGAGAAAATAGTTGGCAGAACCTCTGACTACCCTGTTTAACCTGTCATTGGAGACGGGAGGTACCCCAGGACGGGAGGAGAGCTTATGTGCTCCCTCTATACAAAAGTGGAAGCAGGGAACTACAGACCTGTCAGCCTAACCTCAGTAGTGAGAAAGGTCGTGGAAACACTACTAAAAGAAAGAATAGTGGAACACCTGGTTGTCAACGGTCTACAGGACCCAAGGCAGCATGGCTTTATGGAAGGGAGGTCATGCCAGACTAACCTCATTGAGTTCTTCAACTGGGTAACCAGGGAAGTGAATGGATTTCAGCAAAGTCTTTAACACTATGCCGCATAGAAGACTGTTAAGCAAGCTGGGGAGCATGGGGTGGGAAAGAGGGTAGTGAAGTGGGTAGAGAATTGGCTGGATAATAGGACCAAGAAGGTGGTTGTAAATGGCATTCACACTGCAGAGGAAAAAGTGACCAGTGGGGTACCACAGAGATCAGTGTTGGATCAAGCCCTCTTCAGTGTCTTTATCAGCAATATTGCAGAGAGTCTGGAAAGGAAAATGTGGCTGTTCGCTGATGACATTAAGCTCTGCAGCAAGGTGGACACACCAGGGGTAGTGGATAGAATGAGGGGAGATCTAGGGAAGCTGAAGGATTGGTCAAGGGATTGGCTGCTAGGTTTCAATGCAAAAAAGTGCAAGATAATGCACATAAGGCACAAAGTAATCCTGGACCTTGTGCTATCAAACAATAACAGTCTCCTATCTAGGATCAAGTAACCATAGGACTGTATGGTTCACAATAAGCAGAACTAAGGACATCAGTCACTCTAAACTCCCATCTTGCCTTCTATCCAAGTCTGACAATGGACCTCATCCTGCCTAATCTCCACTACCTATCCCTCTTATGTCCCTGATCTCCCTGTGACCCCGTCTATGCAATATCTATTATGTTGTTACAATACTAGTCACTTCTGTAGCATCTTTCTTTTATACACTGTTGCATTTTCCTGCTTGTATGTAAATTGTATATATACTTAATGTACCTAGTTTGTAATATTCTCCGCTATCATACTTTGTTCAAAATGTTTTATTAATATATGTATTTTTCACTACATGTTATGTCAAAATGTTTCCTTTTTTGACGTAAAGCCTTTGAAAAGGAGTCTCTGACTAAAATGATTGTAATTCTGATACCTTCAATAAATAAATAAAAATAAATAAATAAACAAACAGAAGGTCCTGGACTTCAGAAAGGTGGATTTCCTCAAAATGAAATACTATCTAAAACAGAATCTGGGCTGCTGGCCAGAAGGGGGAGTGGAAGAACACTGGGGGAGACTGAAGGAAGCAATAACACTAATCACATCACAGTGTGCCAGGCTAGTGAGCAAATCCAAAAGGAGACGAAAATCACTCTGGTTTTCAAAGGCTATAGCACCCAAAATTAAGGAGAAGAAGAGAGCATTCAGGGGATACAAGGAAATAAAAAAGGACAGTGATAAGGAGATATATAAGGAATTACTTAGACTAGCACGCAGAAGATGATGGGGAGAAAGCAGAGGTTCTAAATAAATACTTCTCAATTTTCACACAGGAGTCAGCAGGCAAAGGACCATCTCTATACAGGAAAATACACCACCTCAAGGGAGCAG
This sequence comes from Neoceratodus forsteri, assembly GCA_016271365.2. Lineage (NCBI taxonomy): Eukaryota > Metazoa > Chordata > Ceratodontiformes > Ceratodontidae > Neoceratodus > Neoceratodus forsteri. Next base: position 385,710,149 of record JADMNL010000023.1, read on the forward strand.
ACACAAGTCCATTCACAGAGGCAAGAGTCCTGGAGGAGCTCAAGAAATTGAAGGTTGACAAAGCAATGGGGCCAGACGAAATACACCCAAGAATACTATGGGAGCTTGGAGAGGAACTAGCAGTCCCACTGGCGGAGCTCTTCAGCAAATCATTGAAAAGTGGGCAGTTCCCTGAAGACTGAAAAAGGGCTACAGTAGTGCCCCTACATAAGAGTGGCAGCAGGGAAGAAGCGGGAAACTATTGCCCAGTTAGCCTCACCTCAGTAGTAGGGAAACTAATGGAATCCCTACAAAAGGAAAGGTTAGTGATATTCTTAGAAGGCAGTGGACATCTGGACCCAAAACAACATGACTTCATGGCAGGAAGGTCCTGCCAGACTAACCTAATCAAATTCTTTGGCTGGGTCACAAAAACAATGGACCATTGGGGTGTGGTGGACGTGGTGTACCTGGACTTCAGCAAGGCCTTCAACTCTGTTCTACACAGGCGGCTAATAAACAAGCTGGAGCACATGGTACTGGGCCACAAATTGTAAACTAGATCCAAAACTGGCTCAAGGGGAGGACTCTGAGGTCATTGGTAAATGGCACACTATCAGAGGAGGGTAGAGTTACAAGTGGTGTTCCATAGGGTTCAGTGCTTGAACCAGTACTTTTCAATGTATTCGTTAAAGACATAGCTGACACCAGCCCAGTGGGGTGGAGGGCTGAGGCAGCAATGCCTTACCTCCTGCCATGCCAGCAACCCGTGTTCACAGTACGAGTGGATCATTGGGGGCTGGCCAGGGTCGGAGAGGATCGAGTGTCCAGAGGACTGCTCTCCTCTCCCGTGGAAGGGAGGGAACAACGGCCGGCGTTTGCCTGACACCTAGTGGAGGCTGGGTGTTGGCATGCCAGGCCAATACAGTGGGGCACAGAGGTGGAGCAGCTGGCGGGTGTGCTACATGTAGATGCACCCATGGCATGCCCATTGTCAGCATTGCACACTCCCCCACCAAGGAAAAATGGCAGCCATGGTCCTGCGACTTAATGACAGTCTGCCTTACACCCCATCTCAGAGGGCACCACCCGTACTGGATCCAGTCCTAGTGGGGAGTTGGGGGTTCCCTGCCATGGTGGGGTAAGCTGTGGGGGTAGCAGGTTGGTGGCTCGATTGGGATACGGGCATGGACGGTGGTCGGAGGAAGAGGGGATGCCTGGAAAAAAGTAGGTGGTGACCGGGAGCCACGGGGAGAAAGAGAAGAAAAAAAGACACAGCTGATAACCTAAATGGGAAGGTGCACCTATCTGCAGATGACACAAAGCTCTGCAATAGAATGGACAAAGCTGAAGGAACTCAAATGATGGAGTCAGACCTTAGGAAACTGGAATAATGATCAGGAAAGTGGCAGTTGAAATCCAACATCAAAAAATGTAAGGTTATGTAACTAGCAAGATGCAACCCAGGGAGGAAATACTTTCAAATTGGGAACAATTGGTTGCAACAAAACATGAGCGTGATCTTGGGGTTATCATTGTAGATGACTTGAAGGTAGGCAAGCCATGTGAAAAGGCTGCACAAAAGGCCAGCGGCATCTTGGATTACATAGGGAGAGGCATAACCAGTAGATAAAGGGCATGAGCGGAAGTATTGCCGCCGGACACATCGTTGCAGACATTATGTGGTGGACTACTGGTCGTGAGGACTTAAAGGTGCCAGACAATATGCCGATATTTAATGAGGTCGTGACCAGCAAAGGTCGAAGTGAAATTGCCAAACTACAGACAAATAGTCACACCATACAAAATGTAACTTAATGAAGGAAAGAAGCTTCAATCAATTTATTCAGCGGATGTGAATTAAAATCATTTTAGCAGTTTCAATCAATTTTATTGTAGCATTCCATCAATTCATCTGTTATAACAGCATAAGTAGCCTGTGCAAAGGAAGCAAGTAATATGTGCAATTATGCAAGTACTATGTGCAAGGAAGCTATGCAAATGAAGCAAGTAATATGTTCAAAACATTAAAATGTGCAATAGTAGCTGTTGTTATTTATCATTTGTTTATGCTACATTAATTTCAATGACAGTTGCAATGTCTTTTAGATACTGCATCTCTGATCTATTTTTAAAGTCCTCACAAATAGTGTGGAAAATTGTATTGACTCGCTGATACTTCACATGCTTTCTTGGAGCCTACTGTCCCAGTTCCACCTGCCTTTGTTGTAGGGACACAGCATGCTGCTCCTGGTGCAATTTTCTGCAAGCTTAGCATGGGTCGGGTGTGCAATTGAGACAGTCCTTGAAAAAGCTGTGTGCCATGCCTCAAGAGTGTTATTGCTTCATGGCAAGTCAGCAATAACACGGTCATATTGGTTCCAGAATTTTACTGGGAACCGAGGCAGATGACACTTATTTTTATTTCTTGTTAAGCGGCTAATGTACGTGTCCTCAAAGTAATCAAGAAGACACTATACATCCTCATAGTCTGGGTCATCCTGCAACATTTCAAAGATGGTTTCCACTCGGTGTTCAGGCACAAAGGCAAGTGCAAGAATACACCTTACCTTATGAGCAAAAGTCTCGTCCTGTATGTACTGACTCTGCATCCCCTCCTGCTGTACTGTCCTCCACATAGCTTGACCTAAGTGGAAATTACAGTCAACAAGCTCTGTATGTGGTAGCATTTCTTTTATGACGTTGATAGCTGCCAACTCAAAGTCAATCATGACAGTCTTGACAGTGCTTGCACTTAACGTATCACCAAGCAAGACTTCTAAGTTCAGAAAGAACTTTCGATACATGCTCTCACTTCGCCCAGGCAGCAGAGCGTACACACAGGTCCTGTTTACACTATTCACTAGGGCATGAATTGTGTACAGCTGATCATCATCTCTAGATACAACCGCAAATGTTCCATCACAGAACCAGTGCTTGGATTGTTTAAGCACTGCAGGATCTGTCTCACTGGCAGAAACAAGCATGTCATCCTCATTGACATGAAGAAAAGGTTCCCCACTAACAGTGAGTGCATATTGCATCACATCAACATCGTTGTGCCCTCCATGCTGCCTTTGTTGGCAAACATCTCGCCGCAGTGTCTCTTGCAAGGGTAACAGGTGGGCATGGCTGACAGAAACTTGTTGCAACCCCTGGTGTACAACGTTTCTTGTCAGCTCCTCTGAATCTGCAGCTCACTGTTTCATGACAGCTCGAGCTGCTAACACCTCTACCCATCCATGAACGGGTGCATGATTATGTTCTGATGGAGGCAGTGTGATAGTGTCACCCAAGGTATGGAGACGGGCACGGCCAGTTCGCAGTTCACATCGCCAAAAAATCTTGCCATTTGCTCCGTCCTCCTCCTTGGTATAGAGGAAATTTTCCAAGGCAAGCTTCTGCTTGCGTTTCTGTGTCGGAACAAATTCCATTGCAAGCAGTTTGTTGAATGACAAAAACTGTTCTGCATCAGAATATAGTACCCTGGAACTGGTGCAGATTTGTACCAGAAAATACTGGCAATTGGTTCCAGCAGATACAGGATTATGCAGATTGGACTGTGTCTCTTTAAATTGATGCAGATGTTGAGAACGAAATTAATGATGCACAAACTGAGCACAAAGGAAGTGAAGGAGTGTAAATGGTAGCACAGGCATTAGGAAGCAGTGTCCACATTAAAGCATGAGTGGTGAGTTGTCCAACAGTACTGTAAATTGTTTTACTGATGCACAAACTGACCACAGACTGTAAACAGTAGCACAGGCATTGGGAAGCAGTACAAAACAATGTCGCAATGTTAATGTGGTTTTTCATTGAGGGAGAATTCTAAAATATGTGCTGAAATGTCCACTACCTAAACTCCATCAACAGAATGTCTATTCGACATTAAGACTGCGCCGTCTTAACCACGCCGACTAATACCGTGGCATTTTGTCCAAATGCTGATAAAGGGAGGTGATTATGCCATTGTATAGGTCCAAGGTGAGGCCTCACCTGGAGTACTGTGTCCAGTTCTGGAGGCCTCACCTTAGGAAGGATATAGATAGACTAGAGACTATATAGACAAGGGCAACAAAAATGGTGCATGGTTTACGTCACGAGCCATATGAGGCAAGGCTAAAACAGCTCAACATGTATTCCCTGGAATGAAGAAGGGATGGGGACATGATAGAGACCTTTAAATACATGAAGGGTATCAACAAGGTACAGGCACATGATCTTCAGATAAACAGTTGTACATGAACCAGAGGTCATGACCTGCATCTAAAGAGGGGTAGGTTCAGAATCAATGCAAGGAAGTTCTTCTTTACAAAAAGGGTGGTGGAGCCTTGGAATGGCCTCCCCTGTAGGTGATGAGGTCAAAGACAGACAGGGAATTCAAGCTGGCATGGGACAAACAGTGTGATAAACTTAAGATAGTGGCCTAATTTGGGGGGTAGTGTACATGGGCAGACTAGGTGGTCCACATGGACCCCATCTGCTGACACAATCTATGTTTCTATGTTCCTAACCACCCAGGAGCTACAGTGAAGCCCACCAAGATGAAATCAAACTCTGCAGAATTCTGCAGCAGAGTTACTGCAGCAAACAATGCATTTTAAATGGGAGTTGATCCCTTTTGTCATGCAGGAAACCTGTGACACTGCACTTCATCCTGGTGGGCTTCACTGTACATATTAATGGGGGGAATGGGGAGAAATAGCATGCTCCAGGCCAGAAAGAATCCTGGGGGTGATAATCTCCAATGACTTCAAGGTAGGTAGGCAGTGTGACAAGGCAGCAAGAAAGGCAAACAGGATGCTGGGATGCATAGGCAGGGTAATCACCAGCAGAAAAAAGGACACAAAGCAAACAAGGCAGCTAAAACAAAGCAGATGGAGAAAAGCAAAAGTACTCACGAACACACAAAGAGCTCAGCTTCCCAGTCACCACCCAAAGAGATGCTGTAAAGTGTTGCTCGAAGATAAATCCTTTTTATTTAATCCAAATAATAAAAGCCCATGCAGCAGTAATATACCAGGTGTGTGCAGGTGAACAGATCCATCCCCTCCCTCATGTCACAGACAAATGTTTTCACACTTCTTGCACTTTGTCGAGGCCTTGACAAAGCATGAGAAGCACAAAAACGTTTGGCTGTGACGTGAGGGATGGGGTGGATCTGTTCACCTGCGCACACCTGGTTTACTACTGCAGCATGGACTTTTATCGTTTGGATTAAATAAAAAGGATTTATCTTCATATGACATTGTTTACAGCATCTCTTTGAGTGGTGACTGGGAAGCTGAGATCCTTGCGTGTTTGTGAGGAGGAAAAAGGGAGGAAATAATTCCGCTATACAGGACATTAGGTGGCACCCCGAATACTGTGTCCAGTTGCGGAAGCCTCATCTACGTAAAGACATAGGGTGGAGGCGGTTCAGAGGAGGCTGTGGTTGTAGTACAAATTGGTTTTATTGTTCAGCAATTATGTCATTACAAAGAGTAAAAAAAGAAAAAAACATTTTAAAATAGAAATTGTTACATTTCCATGAAAACATTCAATTTGTTTGCAAGTTCATTATACAAAATAAGAAAGTGTCTTGTGCTTGTCATAGTAACAGAAGATTCATATATACATGAGTCTCAAAGGTTACAAATAATAATTTACAGTAATACAAAAAGAAAACCGTGTCTAATTTATCCAGTTATTTTGCACTGGTAAGTTAATTTATACTTTTTTAGTACAATTGTTTTTATAATTGTAATGTTGCTAAAAAGCTTGCCAGCCTATGCAATAGTTGTACACCCTGTGATGTATATAATACAGTAATTAGTTGAGAGGGAGGGAGGGAGACCAAGGGAACCCAAAATCTCACCCAACCATTATTTCCGGCTTTTGGCATAAAGGGGGCATATCAGTGTTGTATGATTAAGATCATCTTCCATTTTTATGCCGCATTTGCAAAATAGAGTTTCCACCTCCTGGTCTTTTTTGTTGAAAATGGATATAATTAGCTTTATAAAGTTCGAGTCGGTATTTCGTTGTTAACCTTCTTTGTTTAGGATTGGTCATATGGATCAGATATAGTTCAAAGCTGTGTGTTTGCTTAATTTGTTTGTACCAGCAAAAACATTTGAAGTTATTTATTTTTTCTAAGTCATTTGCCATGGCCACATCTCTCACTATGTTCTTAATTATGTCCTTAATTTGTGTCATGGGATACAAATCAAATTATCCCATAAGATAAGCAAGTCCAAAAGGAAGTAATTGGTTCTTGATCTTAAGAATGGATAGAAATGCAAAACCTTTTGTACTGTATTCTGTCTCCTCCTCAATGCAATGTATTGAATTCTACCTCCTCCTCCACAATGCAACATCTAGGTATGGATGAATCAGGTAATTTTAATAGGCCCACAAGAAATATAAGTTGTCTTTCTGTGGCCATTGATTGTAAGGAATACTGGCCTAATTCCATCCTTAGGACCTCTGCAGGTACTGACTGGTGGTCCATTAAAATATTCCTGTATAACTTATTCATAATTTTCTCTAAGACATTCAAATGCATATAGAATGCTAGCATTAGCTTTGGCATTCATCACTTTAATATGGCAAGGCAAGGCACAGCACGTTTTATTTTTCCAGGCGCCCAATCCTGGAGGCTCTGGGCGCCATACAAATCAGAAACACTAATCAAAAAAACAATAACATTACAACAGTAGTATAAATAAATATAAAGAACTAAATAAGACAAATTGAAAATTATAATAAAAGAGCTTAAACTAGTAAAAAAGTGCCAACCCGGGCAGGATCTAATACAGAAAGTTCAGGAAGGCCTGACTAAACAAATGGGTCTTTATTTTTTTTTTGAACTTGTAACTTATTGAAATGGTTTTAAACATACAACTCATTTCCGGATGCATTGCACATAAAAATGATCATCGTATGCAAAGGAGTTCCAGTTTAGTGTCTCTTATATAAGTTCCTTAGTTCATAGTAGTATAGATCAAAAAACAGTTTAATTTGTTCTTTTTCCATAGACATATCTCTTCTGTTGTATTCCTTGGAGAATGAACTTCAAGTCTACAAGCAAGTCCAGAAGTGTCATCCTCTACATTTGTTATCATTTCTTTTATTTCTCTTCTCTCCTTCCCATATTATTTTACCCCTTATCTGATTTTTTTATATGCAGCTGTCATCTCATAATAATGACATAACCTCTTGTGACCAGCTTTCAGTCTGAACATGTACAGCAATAAAAAAGAGAAAAAACAACTAAAATAAAAATTTATAATTTTTAAACTTGATAACTTTGCCTGCTGTGTGATTTTTACTCATTCTTCCACTGTAAATCCAGAACATTTATTGTCTGGATATCTGGTTTCTATGATCTGTTCCTACAGTTATGTGACAGATTGGTCCAATATCGGGATCTTCTCCTCTTCTTCTGTATAGGAGAAATAAGGTAGCCATCTGGCATTGTATCTGTCTACTTTCATTTGTAATTTAGCTGTGATAGCTTCTGTGCTTTGAATTTGTGTAATAATCTTTCTCCATTGTTCAATAGTAGGACTATTATTTGTTAGCCATTTTTGTGTAAGAGCTTTATTGGCTGCTGCAATCATTATACAGTAGATATATTTTTGGTTTTGTGTCTTCAGTTCAGTTGGTGGCAACCCTAATACTAAATTTTCAAATCTAGGTGTTGGGGATAATTCACAAATTCTCATTATGATTTGTTGGATCTTCGACCAATATTTCTGAATTATGGGACACCCCAAAAAAACATGGAAGTGAGTTCCAGTGGATCCGCAATTTCTCCAACAGAGATCTTTATTTATTGATATGATACACCAGGAAAGGCACACTGAGAAAAAAGATGCCCGTCTCCCGGTGCGACCAGGGTGGGGGGTACAAGTGGAGAGCATATACACGCAGGTTTTAATTATGAATTACATTTTACATAGTATTGCAGCATAGTGAGAGGTTACATTTAGTAAGGATTACAACATAGATCGAGGTTAATATAATTGGGTTACAGTGAGTCAACATACATTGAATCAAAACACAGATACATGGCACTGATACATTTAGGGCATGGAAAGCAAGTGCAGTTAATACAATGAATAATAGTGCACTAGTTGGTACAATAAACCAGCTTCCATAGCATTAGCTAGGTACCTGCTGGTCAGGCAGTGGTGGGGTAGGGGGACACGGGGGATAGGTCACATGGGGGAATCATGAGTAGGAGCAATTAACCATGAGGTAATTTGACAGGGCGGTAGACAAGGAAGGAGTAGAGGAGGAGTGGTGAATTTGGTGAAGTAGATTGTTCCAGAGTTTAGGGAGGCAGTGAGAGAAGGTGGCTTGGCCTACGGAGGTCCTCCGCCAAGGGATTAACAATTGGCGAGAGTCGAAGGATCTAAGGGCATGAGAGGGAGTGGGGGAGAGGATAGAATAGTGTAAAGGTAGGATGGGAGGGAACCGAGCCAGAATTTCAAAACAAATTTTGCGCAATGCAGGTAGCGGCGATTTTCAAGGGATGGAAATGTTAGGGCGCAGTAGAGCTCGCAATGATGGGTGCAGGGAGGGCCGTCAAGTGCAAAGCGGCAGAAAGCATTGAAAAGGGGGTCCAATCTGGATAAGATAGACTTGGGAGTGGCACTGTAGCCTACATCACAGTAATCGAAGGTGGGTAGGATCATCTTCTGCACCAGTTCGCGTCTTAACAGTTAGCGGGGAGGCTACTGCGGTTCCTGCAAAGGGCACCAAGCTTGTTGCACAGTTTTTTCAGGATTGCGTCAATATGGGCAGAGAAGGATAGATGTTGATCTAGCCAGACCCCTAAATACCTGAATGTAGTGGCGTCCTCAAGGACTGTCCTGTCAAGGGTGTGGAAGGAGGGGAGGGTTGTGAGCCTGGACAGTCTCTGCTTAGTGCCAAAGGTCATGAAGACTGTCTTTTTGGCGTTAAGGGAAAGTTGATGGGAGCTAAACCAGAGCTGAACTTTGTTGAAGTCAGCCTGAGGTTGGTAGCAACCTCATCAAGGGTGTGGCCGGAGATGAATAGGACTGTGTCATCTGCATACATGTGGATGGTTGGATGCAGATGTGCAGATTAGGGGCAGATCATTAAGAAAGATGGAGAAAAGGATGGGGCCGAGTACCAATCCCTGGGGGACTCTGGTATTCATGGGGAGAGGGGAGGAGATGGAATCTGCAATCCTAACTGATTGCGTTCGACCTGTGAGGTACGAGCTGAAACAGTTGGTGGCCGACTCAGAGAGTCCAAATGCTGAGAAGCATGATAGCAGGAGGGGGTTGGAAACTGTGTCGAACGCTTTAGCTAGGTTGATGAAGATGGCCAAGGTGATTTACCCTTTGTCCATCCCAGAGAGGATGGTGTCAGAGATCCTAGTCAGGGAAGTGGCAGTGGAGTGGTTCTTCCTAAACTCAGACTGGAAGGGTGTGACAAAGTTGGAGTCCAAGAGAAAGGAGGTAAGTTGGGCGAGCACGAAGTGTTCCTGAAGTTTTACAAGAGCCGGGAGGAGGGAGATAGAGTGATAATTTACTGCAGAGGTGGGGTCACCCCCCTTAGGAAGGGGCAGGACAACAGTATGCTTCCAGGTCTGTGGGACAGTAGCGGTGGCAAAAGATAGATTTAGGAGGTTGGCAAGCGGGGCTGCTATGACGGGAGCCAAGAGGTATAATAGTTTGGTGTCCAATCCATCAGGAGATTTGCCTTTTGATGGGTTGAGAGCTAGTAAGGCATTTAGGGCATCAATTGGAGAGATGTCTGCAAAGGAGAAGGTGTTAGACCCATGAGGTTTCCTAGTTTCAGGTGTAGGGCCAGGTGGAGCAAGGGTGGGTAAGGATGAGAGGGGAGTAGAAGCACATATGGAGAAGTAGGTGTTGAACTCAGTGGCAACTGCATTAGTAACCGAGAGAAGAGTGTTATTTATGGTTAAGAGAGGCGTGGGATTGGCGGTGGGTGGGGTGAAGAGGGAGTGAATGACCTTCCAGATCTCCTGAGTGTGTGCTGAGATATGTAGAAATGATAGGTAAAATAAAGTTTCTCATGCACACCTTCCACCTGAACTCTCTCTATATTTGTATATTTGTTGTCCTTCGTATCTCCTCCCACACCTTTTCCCCAACATTTTTGTGGCAGACTATAATTTATCTCCTCCTCCCATTTCCTCTGTATTATGTCTCCTCCTATCTGACCTTCCCATTCTCTCAATCTGGAATATAGCTGTGAGACAAATTTTTTCATATCCATCAGGTCAGATTTTTGTTTCAGGAGTACTACTCCTTCCACTGGCACTCGAGTTAACTCTTGTATTGTTATGTCGGTCATTATTAAATGCCTACACTGTGAAAACCTGTAGAAGTCTGACTTGGAGAGGTTGTGCTCCAACCTGAACTTTTCAAATGTTTTCTTTTCATGTGTTGCCTCTATTAATTGAACTGGGAGCATTAATCCCCTCTGTACCCATGACTTGAGATCTAAAAAGGTTTGCTTTCCAAGCACTATTGGGATATATTGTAGGGGTGTGAACTGCCAGATTGGGGTGGGTAGTTCCCATGTTTCTCTAACTTTTGTCCATATGGCTACTGAGTGTCTGGTCCACACATTCGAAACATCTTTAAGAGATCTCTTAGTTATCACCCAAGGCAATATTTTCAATAGGATATACGGGTGGACCCTCCTCCTCCAACACCGTCCAAACACCCACCTCTTGAGCCGTTAGCATTTTAAAGATTAGCAGCATTTGTGCTGCTTGATAATATGTCTTCATATTTGGCAGCCCCACCCCCCCTTATGATTTTGCTTCTGTCAGCAGGCTTCTACAATTTCTAGAATGTCTGCCTGCCCAGATGAATTGTGCTATTTTGCGCTGCAGTTCTTTCCAATCTTCACTTGGGATTGGTAAGGGGAGATTAGAAAAAAAGGAACAGCAGGTGAGGTAATACACTCATTTTGATTTTCAATTCTTTGAGTGAGACCTAGGGAAAGAAGTCCCAACCCCATGCCCCCTAGAACTTCTTTAAATAGACCCCAATTTAGGCGGTCAAACGCCTTCTCTGCGTCCAAAAATATTGCCAATTGGGTCAGGGATGGGGCCTTGTGGGATAAGATATTCAGCAGCCTGCGAATAGTATCGGTTAGATGTCGACCAGGTATGAACCCTGTTTGATCATTTGTGCATTAGTGAAGGTATATATGTTTGTAACCTTTTGGCCAGAATTTCTGTCAGTATTTTAAGGTCTTGATTTAGAAGGGAAATTGGATGGTAGGATGAGCACTGATCTGACAGTTCCCCTTCTTATCTATCACTGTAATAACAGCGTCATACCATGTGTGTGGGATAGTCTCATTTTGTAAACAATTATTGAAAACTTCTGCCAAAATGGTAACTAATAGGTCTGAGAATGTACTATAAAATTCGCTGCTGTAACCATCTGGACCAGGGGATTTACCCTGTTTAAAATCTTGTATAGCTGCTGCCACCTCTTAGTGTGGAATTTGTGCTCCCAAAATTTCCCTAGCCTCTTGGTCTAATCGTGGCAAGTTCAATGTCTGAAGAAAGTCTCTCGTGCCTTCCCTCACTAATTTTGGGTCTCTGTTTTCTTGATATAAATTTTGATAGTAATTTTTGAAACTATCTGCTATCTCCTTTGGCGTTACCCTTTTCTCTTCTATATCTCCTTCTTCAGCTATGCAAAGAACTGTTCTTTCCGCTTCACTTTTTTTAAGGCAAGTGCCAGTTGTCATGTCACCGTCTCCCCATCTCCCCCATACCTATAATTAGAGAAACGCAAAATGCCCTCTGCCTGTTTTTCCTCTAGCGAATGTAATTCTTCTTTTGCTCTCTCCCAAGCCTTTTGTTTGGTTTTGTCCTTGGGGTCTTGTTTGTGCTCTTTTTCTGTTTCCTGCACTGTTTGTTTCAATCTTTGGTATGTTAGTTGTCCCATTTTCTTTTTCCCTGCCGCTGCACTAATTAGTTCTCCTCTAATAACTGTTTTGATTGTGTCCCATCTGATGTGCGATGCGCACTCACTATTCATTGGTGAATAATAAAGTTCTTTCATTCTATCTGCTAACATTTCAACCAAGGATTTATCAGCCATCAAAGAGACATTTAGTCTCCATAAAGTTTTCCTTTGACCATTACTGGGTGCTATCTGGACCATTACTGGAGCGTGATCTGAGTTAGAGATGGCATGGATCCCTGATTTTCTTATTTTATATAGAAAATTTCTCTCTGTAAAGAATAAGTCTATTCTCGAATAAGTTTTCTGTGCACTTGAATAAAAGGTATAATCCCATTCTCTAGGATGTTGATGTTTCCATATATCTACCAGTCCTGCTTCTTTAATCAAACAAGTCAACACCCGTGTGGTTATTCTGTTGGTGTTGCTACATTGTGAGGATCTATCCCAATTAGGTTGCATAACGCTGTTGAAATCTCCCCCTAAGATTATTTCTCCCTGAGGCAGTTTTGATAATTTACTGAAAATATCTTTAAAGAATCCTGCAGCCCCTTCATTAGGTGCATAGATATTAATTAAGTGAATTGCTTATCCGCCCAGACACCCTGACACCCTACTATATCTGCCTACATTGTCCATTTCTATTTGACTAATCACCAAAGGACAACCTTTTTTGATCAGGATTGCCACCCCTTGGTCTAGAGGAGGCAAATAATTGCCCCACCCAAGCTCTACAGAGCTTCATATGTTCCGTCTCTGTTAAATACATTTCCTGTAGGTACGCAATATCGCAGGTCAACTGCTTAAGCTCCAGTAATACTTTTGTTTTTTTAACTGGTGAGTGAAAACCCTTAATGTTGTACGAAATAAAATTAAAATTAGCCATTTTCCTCCAAGGTAACTTTTCTTTTTCCAAGTACCTGGTGTCTATCATTGGGGACATTTATTTTTAAGTTCCCTCTTGTAGAATCATCAGCAGATATATATATATATATATATATATTTATATATATAAACATAAACAATAACATTTGTATGAACCTTAAACTTCTGAACATTTTTATAGCAACACAATTTATCCCTATTCCAACTAGTATTTGTATTTTTGTTAATAACTAAATCTTATTCCATGAATTTCTATAGTTACTTCTTAGGTGTATAGTATCTTTAGCATAGGAGTCGGATCTTAGACCCCCAAAATCAGAGCAGCTATATGGTTGCTCCTCATGTGTTTCTCCTCGAGCTGTTGCCTGAGGTAGGAACATCATACAATAAAGGAACGTCAGCGTAACAGTTGTAAATGTCTCCACCCACATTGATTTGAGAGCTGTGGAGGTCAACATCTTATATGTACAACCGTCCATTTCCCCAACCCTTCCCAGCACACTCTCTTATATTTTACCGGAGGAGGGCTTAAAGTGTTTTATAGGCAGGCAGGGCTTCTCCGCAAGTAATTAAATTCATCAGTCTTTTAATAGACATGAGCAATGTGGATTATCCATGTGTTTAGTTATATCTGATCTCATTGGTCGGCTATTCTCAAAGCCCTTCCCCCTTCTAACTCACCTCTGTTCCCGTCTGCCACATCTAAAATTATTCTATTGTGTTTCCCTGATCCTCGGGAACTTTTATCTTAATTTTAACCTCCCTCGATGCATATTCTTTATATTGTCCCTCCCCTGTCAGCAGTCTCCTTATATTTTACCTCTAAACCATCTGTCTTCAAAAAGCAACTAAGAATAATTTTTAAAGATAGTCACCGTGAAAAAGTAAACTGGGCACTAAGATGAGATATTACATTTATGTCTATATATGTGCCTTAACAAGTTTTCTCTTCCGATGAAGTCGCTATTCAAATCCCATTGCCTTCTCCTATATTTTATTTCACTGCCGCCTCAGTAGGTTTACCAGCTTACTTCTCTCCCTGTTCTTAATTAGTTTCGCTAAGTCCAGAACCAACTGCTTGAGTAGAGACCATGAAGAACTTCTTTTTCTTCCTCTCAAGGCCAAACTCCAGGTTCTTTCCACTAGTTTTTTCTTCAACAGTTCTATTTCCATATTAGGAACCAGTATCTGATTTTCCTTTAAGAACAGTGCCGCATCTACTAGGGAGTTAAAGATTTTCACCCCGGATTCTAGGTACACTTTCAATTTCGCTGGATAGTTTAACGGTGCTCCAATTTGCCTTTTTTCTTTAAGTTCTTTGATCACTGCCCTCACCTGATTTCTTCACGATTGCAGCTCTGTTGAGAAATTGTGATCAAAATATATTGGATTGCCTGTATACTTCAGGTCTCGGTGGCACCAAGCTTCCATCAAGATCTGCTCCTTATCTTGATAATTTAGTAGTTGGATCACCCAGGATTGTGGTCTAGCGTTCGGCTGTGTCGGGTGTGGTCCCAGGGAATGGTGGGCCCTTTCCATTGCCAGGGAGACATCAGAAGGTAGGGATAGTATTGATTGAAGTAGCTTTTTAATAAAATCAAATGCAGTAAGATAGCCTTCCTCCTCTCCCTCTTTGACCCCATAAATTCTTATATTATTTCGTCGCACTCAATTTTCAGAGTCCTCAAGCCATGCATGCATAAGTCTCTCTTTATGTAGTAGTACATAAATCAGTACCCTGTCTGATGCCTCTTGCATCTCTGCTACTTGTGCCACCATCTTTTCATTTTGATCAATCTGCTTATTAATATTCCTCACATCCATTTTTAAGTATGCTGCTGAGGATTCAGTTTTATTTACTGATGTCAGTATTTTCTGTATCACTTTCTCTAGTGAGGGCTGTGGTGTTGAGTCCTCCCCCTCTCAATCCACCGAGGATTCTGACGGAGATCTTAGGTGAGCTGAGGCCGCAAAACCCTCCATACTCGCATCAATCAGTAGCTGTTTTAGCCTGTCCTGTTGCAACAGTTGTGGTCCTTTTCTTCTCTGTGACTTGGCGGACATTTATAGAGGTGCTCTGCACTCTTTTTAAATTGAATTTTCCTTTTCTAACAGGAGGATAGTAAACAGTTATTGCTAGATGGAGCAGAGCTATTCTCTTCACCCTGTTACCATCACAGTGACATCACCAGAATTGTAAATGGGTCTTTAGGCGGGTTTTGAATACTCCAACCAAAGGGGCCTCCTGTACAGATGATGGAAGTGAATTCCACAGGATAGAAATGCAAAAAATATATCCCTTTACAGAGCTTTTTCCTAACTTTGCATTGAATATCGTTAAGGCATTGGCTGTAGTTGTCATTTTTGCCTATATAAGATCAATATGGCCCTTCCAATTTCAATTCTGGGTGAATCTGACACCCAGGTAACTGTAAAATGTAGTAGTTTCTATTTTGATATTATTAATGGAAACTCTGGGGGCTGTTTTAGAACGGTTACCAAATATAACCAACTTGGTTTTATCGCGGTTGATAACCAAACAATTCTCTTTACAGATTTCTGAAAAATGTTTTAGTTTTCATTGGTGGCCAAGTTTAGAAGTTAAGATGAGGACAATATCATCCACATATGCAAGACAGGGTACTTTTTTGTCAAATATTGCTGGGGAATGAAAATTCAAGTCGCCAATGCCTTGAATTATTGAATTTATGTAAATGTTAAATAAAGTAGGAGCTAATACAGTTCAGAGGAGGACAGCCAAAATGGTGCAGGGACTACATCTCAAGTCCTGTGAGGACAGGCTGAGGGAATTAAATATGTACTCCCTGGAGGAGGGGGGGGATATGATTGAGACATTTAAGTACCTCACAGGGAAGAAGAAAGTACAGGAGAATACTATATTCCAAAGAAAAAGGTGCTGAAGGACAAGGGGGCACAAGATGAAACTGGAGGGAGGGGGAGGTTCAGAGGGAGCGTGAGGAAGTACTTTTTCACAAAAGAGGGTGGTGGACAAGTGGAACAGCCTGCCAGCAGAGGTGGTGGTGGAAGAAACGATTGCAGGTTTTAAACATGCTTGGGATAGGCATACAGGATTGCTGGTAGTCGGGGGGGGGGGTACAACCTAATGCCAGCAGTGCGTGATACAGCACAATTGTTAGTGGTAATAGGGCAGACCAGGTGGGCCAAAGGCCCTTATTTGCCGACATTTTCTATCTTTATATGTTATATTTGCTCTGATTGTGTGGGATTTTTATGAGACAAAACATATAAATAATTAAACAATGTACTTGTTTGATCAAAAAGCACTCACCAGCATTTTTACTGTGACCCTATTCAGTATTTTTTATCGATTAAATTGTATTCGCTTTTAAACGAAAATGCATACAATCAAATACTGTAAGAAGGAATATGGTGGGAATGCCAAAATGCCCGTATTCAGAATGTCAATTCATGAAACCTGCACAGTTTGAACTCCTGCTTGGATACTCAAAGGCAACATTGTATTACTATTTTACTACTATGTGCCTTTTGATGGTAACATCTGCAAAGTGTTATTTTTTAACAATGTAACATGTTGGTAATGTCTTCAAAATGCTTAAATATTATTATGCATCTCTTTCATAGGGAAGAAATGTACATTTTGTTATGTTCATTTTCTTTACAGCTCTTGTTTTGTCAAGGTTATGGGTCTATAAAAAGACCTTTTCAACTTTTTCTGCAGCTTCCATGTAGACAATAAAACATCTCTGTTTAGCAGATACATAGCAGTTTAACACTGAAGCAACTGATTCATTCAAAAGAGTTCTTATTCTTACCAGTAGCTTGTCTTTTTAATGAGAGCAGAAACCTCTCCCTGCTTTTTTGACATTTCAGGTCAGCATTCACTGAATGCCATTAAAGGGGAACAGTCAGCTCCAAGGGTGCCACACTCAAGCGTGGGACTGGTCCCAGTGTGCACTTTATGTGCAAAACATTTTGGTTTGCTTACTGTTTACTGTAGTAAAGTAGATTGTATCAGACTGATTTTGTTTACTTCTAAGCAGACACCTTCTGCTACTAAAAATCGCAGAATCCCCTGCAGCGGAGATTACAGCAGTAGGTGACAGTTGGAGATTCAATAGCCTGCAGTGCATGTTAGAGTTTATGTAAGCTCTGATCTTTTGTTTGCTGGTTCTGCTGTCCTCCCTGTGTTAAGTACAGTTACAGAGGGCTGTACTTAGCCCCTGGAGAAAAGCAGAACCAGAAAACATATGATCAGAGATTATAAAAGCTGCAACATGCACTGCAGGCTATTGAATCTTCCACTGTTGTCTACTGCTCTGATGTCAGCTATGTGGGATTCTGGGATTTGTAGTAATAGAAGATGTCAGCCTACAACTAAGCAAAATTAGTCTGATACAATCTGCTATACTACAGTAAACAGTAAGTAAATCAAAATGTTTTAGCACACAAAGTGCACATTGTGACCTGCCCAACATTTGAATGTGGGGCCCTTTGTGCTGACTGTTCCCCTTTGAGTACTCAGGCCTCAGTGGCCTTGTCGAATTGGAAGTGCTAGCATGTCACTTCACCGCGAACATGGCACGTGCACATGACGTCAGCACACATTGTCATGACAACCATCATCAAATCAAATCTTTATTTATCCAGGTGAACGTCATTGAGCAAAGCTCATTTACAAGATGGACCTGGTTAATACTGGGTCAGAGAATACATTACAAGAGAAGATTATTACAGTCAATAGAAACAAAAAAACATCAACCAGACAACTAATAAATATCAAGTATGGGTACAATGTAACAACAGGTATATACAGGTGCAGCATACAACAGCTCAGAGGGCAACTATAGTATATATCAATGAAACATTAGATATCTTAGGTGAAACTTGATGTGGGTGTTGGATAAGCAACTAGAAGAAAGAATGGTAAGGAAATGTTGCTCGTATAATGCCTCATCCTGGCCTTGGAGGTATGGCTAAGCTGAGGGAATGTATAGAATTCCCAGAAGACTGGGGAAGATGAATAGAGTGGAGGATGTACAGTGGGGGAGAGGGGCATGGTAGTCAAACCATGGTAAAGGGGAAGGGAACCAGTGGCCAGGACAAGATATACAGACAGACAGGGTGCAGGGTGCCTAGGAATCAGAGGCAGCCTAGGGGAGTGGAGAAATGATTATAGAGTTCCTTCACAGAGTGATAATTTAAGGTCATGGGTGGCTTCACAGTACTGGGGATGCCCGAGACAGCAGTTACTATATAATGTTCTGCTGAGGGCTGAGAGCAGAGGGCCTAAGATTCAGGGCAGGTTAGGGACGAGGGAAGCAATTACAGGGTTCACTCACGGTCCAAGCATACAAGGTTTTGAAGGAATCCAAACTGGTGGGAATGCTTAATTTCAATAATTTTTGCAATTTATTCCACAAGGATGGCAGCATGAAGCTAATTGCCGCTCTGCCAAAATGTGAGGAAACCTTGGGAGTACATAATGTGATGAATGAGGAACTTCTTAAGGCATATGTAATCCCCTTGTTACCTGGGGTTACTAGAATCCCAGTAAGACCTAGTGGTAGGCAGGGAAGGCAGCTTGTGAAACTCCAGTTAAATGGATTTCACACTGTCTCACTCTGTTCTCAGTCTCAGCTGAGACTGAGGGATGACATCACCATAGAACTATCGCAGCTGCATGAGCCACATTGGAATCTGCAGAAGGGAGTTAGATTAGAATGTTCGGAGTTTTGAACAGTTAGTGTGAGCATTCTGCAGTTGGAGATTGTTGTGAGGGGAGCACAGCAGTTCTGTGCATAGGCTCTTGGAGCCTCAGCTCTGAAACAGAGCTACATTTAGGGATAGGTGTTTTTTTCTGCCTAAAGTGGGACACAGTAAACTGTTCTTTAAAGTGGTGGAGACCGCTGATATGGGTCTCTGTGCCACATCCCTCAGGGGATGGGGCAGGAAGGTTTGCCTGCTATTCCAGGGGCAACCCCCTGGCAATTGCTGGAGAAGAAGCTGCCTTATTTTTCCCAAGTGTGTGGGGTACAAGAAGATTTTGAGATTCGCATGTGGGGCACCTGCAACCGAAAGGTGAGTTCTGCTCTTTCTAAAGGGCCCATGTTTCATCCTGAACTGTGTTAAAGTGGGGATTGGACTACTGAAGTAGTGGGAGGCCTAGAGTAATAGGCTTAGCCAAAAGTAAAAGTATGTTCAAGTCCAGCACAAAGGAAAAGTCAAGACATGTAGAGGAGATGTGACATACGTCTACCCAGTAATCTACATTGCCAAGCTTTCAAAAGAGTTGTTTAGTATCCAGAGAAATGGCCGGGTATGGATTGTGGGAGCTGGAGGTGGGAACCCCCATCTTTAGTAACCAGGTCCACCTCTACAGATTTGCTCTGTGGATTTCTACTTTGCCTCATGCACTTGGCCAGTGATGAGAGAAGTACCCAGACGTGGGATTGGAAGGAAAATTTCCCTTAAGGAGTCGAAGGCTCTAAGGTGGTTTGGGGAGCCACCAACAGGAAAACTGGTTCATTCCCATATGGACCGCGGATCAAGTGGCCGGCGGGGGAGCCGGGCCATGGGAAAAACCTAAGTAGTGTACAAGTCGGGCTGTGTACCCAAAGCTGCGTGCAAGTCTGGGCTGTGTGCCTGGTGGGTTCAGAGCCTGAGGGCTGGAATAGTGAAGAAGTGTTCTGTGTCTCTACTCTGCATTACCAGGAATGTAGCCCCGTGGGGGTCCATCTATGCTTTGTTTGTTCAGTTTGGATGTGAATAAAAGCCACACTTTAGAATCCCATTCCTGGTATTGGACATTACAGTTATTGCTTCCTGTGTTCGGATTTACTTGGGTGCCCCTGTGCAGCGTAGCCAAACCTAGGCCCCCTGTGCCGAGTAACCTAGTCCTCCCCGAACCCAGTCCCCACCAGGTACTGCTGTCAGCTTCAACAGCATGCCACCTGTCGTTTTGCAAAAAGGCAGGGGTCCGGAGGTTACACATATATACCTGGCATGCTTAACAGGAGACAGAAATGTATTGAGGAAGCTTTTTTGTGACAGCTGTATAGGTCCAAATAGCCATATTTCTATTATGTCTAAACATGAGGGAGGACCACCCTACAGCTGCATACAAGGAGCAATGGTGGGTGGAAAGAAGAAGGCCTGTAATAAACCTGATAGCTCTGTGGTAGAGCGTATCCAATTCAGCGAGAGAGGCTTTTAGGCATTGACTATATAGGAAGTCTGCATAATCGACCAGAGAGAGAAAAGATGTTTGGACCAGGCACTTTTTTGCATCTCTAGTAAGGAACTGGTTAATTCTAAAGAAAAGACCCAGCCTCTGCCTTAGTTTCTTTAGCAAGTCCTCGATGTGCTCAGTGAATGAGAGATTATGGTCCAACCACACTCCTAAGTATTTAAACTTTGTGACAAAGCTCCAGGTTCTCTCCAAGGATTGTGGTGATCTGGGGTGATGCTCTAGTCCTGGCCGGGTTCACTATGCGGCTATGGGGTGAGAAAAGCATCGCTTTTGTTTTTTTAGCATTTAAGAGAAGTTTTTTGAAGAGAAGCTGGTTCTGCAACTGGTTAAATTCCTCCTGGAGGTCAGCGCAGGCGACTTCAGGCATCAGAAGACTTAGATAAATAACCGTATTGTCTGCGAACAGGTGTATATTGGCCTTTTTTATGCTAGCATCAATGTTATTAACATAGATAGCAAACAGTAGGGGGCCAAGTATTGACCCCTGTGGCACTCCCCTTTGAAGAGGTTTGAGTGGAGAGAGCTCACCCTCTGCCTTGATCTGCTGGAACCGTCCTACAAGGTAATCAGTAAACCAATGCATTGATAATGAGTCAAGACTTATACTCCTTAAAGAAGAGAGAAGCAGGCTATGATCCATGGTGTCAAAAGCCTTGCTGAGGTCTAAAAATGCAGCACAAACAAAATTTCTACTATCTAGGTCATGATGCCAATCATTGGTTACTTTAGCAAAGGTCGATATAGTGCTGTGTCTTGTTCTGAAACCAGATTGCATGGGGTTTAGTAGATTCATGGATTCAAGGTAGTTCCTAAGTTTGTTGCTCACTATTTTTTCCAGAAGTTTTGACAACATTGGAAGGAGAGATATCGGTCTATAATTGTTAAGATCGCAAAGATCCCCTGATTTAAATAAGGGAATGACATGGGCAATTTTCCAATTCGGAGGAATAATCCCTTGGGACAGTGATAAGTTGAACAGGTCGGTGATTGGCGCAGCTAGAACATGATAGGAAATCTTAAGGAAATAGGGATCTAGTGCATTGGCACCAGCACCTTTCTTAGCGTCCAACTGAAACAAAAGATCTTTGACCTCTTTCAGCGATGCAGGTTGTAAGGAAAAGCCAGGGATGGGGGCAGGAGATTCGACACATTCTGCACTTAGCTGAGAGCGGACCAAGCATGCTGGAGAGTTGTCAAAGGCAAAACCAGCGGTGGCAAAATTATTGTTAAAGGAGTCTAAGATCCCCATTTTATCACAAATAGTAGTGTTCCCTGAGATGATCTTAGCTGGCAGGGAGTTGCCGGGTGTGTGCCCAGACATTTCCTTGATTGTCTTCCAAAATTTAGAGTAGCACCTTGCAGCAGAGTCCAGTTCATTGCGGTAGAATGCTGCCTTCGCATCCCTAAAAATTTCTGTGCATGAGTTCCGTGTCTTCTTGAACTGACACCAATCCGTGTCTAACTTGGTTCTGCGCACCTTTTTCCAAAGTTTATCCCTTGCTAACAATGCAGCTTTCAGTTCAGCAGAGAACCAGCGACATGCTTTGTTTCTCACACAAATTTTTACCATGGGTGCATACTTATTTAGTGCCCCAGTCAGTATGTCATGGAAGATGTCATATACCAGGTTTACCGTTTACCACACTCCATTACCAACCCACTAGTGTAATGGCCCCCTGATAAACTGCCAGCTGCAGTTTATGGCTAAAGTGCCAAAATGCAGGGTTCGACTTCTAAAATTTACATCATGTTACGCATCATGTCGCATGTTTTAAAACTTTTCACATACTAGTATTTTCTTACACAAAACATTAGGCACAATGTTTAAGTGCAGTAAAAGATAACAGAATCACTCTAAGCTACACTAACTTGACTCCCACCACTAGTGGAATGACAGGTGGTCCAATGAGTGGTACAGTGGCCAAAGTGTATAGGAACAACTCCTTTGTCATTAGCACTAGCAAGGACCACAGATAGTAATATTGGAATTAGTAGGCTGTCACAGTATAAAATGAAATTGCCCTTATAGTTTGGGGGGGGGGCTAAAATATAATCTAAGACTATGTCTTAATAGCATGTTAAATACTATACCAATTTACTTGAAGCATAAAAGGATGGCTGTAAGTTGGTTAAATGCAAATCCATTTTAGAAATCTTATATGCTGTTTTTATTTTAGGTTACAGCCCCTTTTTCAGAAATGGTGTCCCTATTATAACTCTTGTCATATTGACAAGAGGAATTTTATTTAACCAACGCTAAGCTAGTTGTCCCTATCACTGGTTCTCAAAGTTATTTGGTAGCCCTACATACCCGTTCTTTGTAAGGTGTCAAACCATGTGGAAAATATTACCCTTACGTTTTTTGTATTAGGAAGTCTCTGAACTGAATTAAAGGACTGTGACATAAATAGGAAAAACAAATCTGTTTACATAATCGCAATCCAGTCTATCTCCTCATTGAGACTATATTTTTTCATCCAGACTTTTGAACTGACAAATCTAAAAAGCTTCCTTTGTTAATAATTTTGTTATTGCAGCCCCCATCCTCTTCTCTGTGGTCTTCTGCCCAATTCGAGACAAAAAAATCTGAATATAGGAAGGGGATGGGTGGCCTTCCCAAAATGTCTTGCAAGGGATGAAGTTTATTTATTTATTTGATAACTGGGTGCTAGAGATACAGTGGTCCAAGGGATTGTTTTCAGGAATGACCCAGGCCATCAAAGATGACACATACAGAACATGAGATTTAGCGTACGGTGCGTAATTAATAACTTACAATCACAGGAAAAAACATACAGTCCAATAATTCATACAGTAACCAGTACAACAGAATTAACATACAAGTGGAGGTGATACATCCAATTGGAGGTAATACACATAGTCCAACAAGTCCTACTAATAATCCATATGTTGGATTCACCACACAAGGGGAGGTGATACCAGAGTTCATACAAATAGAAGCCTTGCCCCATGCCCATGTCAGGAGGGGCAGCTGCAGGCCATGGTGGTTAAGAGGGTATTTTTGAAATATGATTTGAAGAGATGGGAAGTGCCTGGTGAGTGGAGCATGGCCAATAAGCCATTCCAGAGCCTAGGGGCTGCAACAGAGAAGGTTCTCTCCCCATCTTTGTTGCAGTCTGGGGATGGTCAAGGAGACATTGAGAGGAGGATCTCAGTTCATGTGTTACAGACTTGATACTAAGGAGTCTTGTTAGAGGGGTGCAAACCCCATCACAAAGGGATTTGTCAGTAAGGATGTGGATGAGGCAGTCACAGTGGGCCTGAGGAGACATCCAACCAAGCATTGTGTAAAGGGAGCAGTGGCAGATGTCATACAGGACAAGTGCCACAAACCTGCAGATGCTGTTGAAGGTGGTACTGAGTCATGAAAGACACTGGCTTGAGGTCTGGGAAAAGATAGAGCAGTAGTCCAGGTGGGGTAGAAGTGTGCCTTGAGCAATGGCTAGATTCACCTGTGGGGTCAGAAGGTGCTTTAAGTGGTAGCAGATGCCCAGTTTCTGGTTCACCTGCTTGCCTACTTGCCCAATGTGGTCTGCAAATATTAGGGAGATATCAAGGGTGACACCCAGGTATCTGAAAGTTGTTACTTGTCCAAGGGAGGCACCATCTGGAGTCAGAATGCACAGGGAGATTTCTGCCCTGCAGTGCATTTGGCAAGCCTGTTTGGCCCCCAAAAGCATTGACTTCATGTTTTTTGGCATTAACAAGTAATCTGTTAGATGTGAACCACTTCTAGATAGCCCCATTTTCCCTGGAGAGGGAGAGGGATAAATTCAGTGGGCTCTTATCACTCCTGTAGAGGACAAGAGTATCCACATACATTAACATGTGGCAGACTGTATTATCCCTGAGGAGGTGGTTGACAAAAAGGGAGACTAGGATAGGTCTTAGTATGGACCCCTGAGGGACATCACTATGCACCTCTTGGGGGCCAAATGAGACCCCCCCAAATACAAACCCTTTGAGATCTACTGGTGAGGTAGTACCTGAACCACACCATTGGTCTTGTTGAGAAGCCATAGGAGGATGTCATCATCAGCTAAGTCAAAGGCCTTAGACAGATTGACGAAGATGGCACCAGTAAGTTTACCTTGGTCCAAGTTCCTCAGAATGTGATCAGTAAACCAGGCAAGTGCAGTGGTTGTACTGTGAGCCTTTCTTTTTTTTTTTAAACTTTATTTTTAATTCTCAGGTTACAAGCAATCCACGGCTCTACTGAGCCCATCTTAAAGTACAGGTATTATAACACACAGCAATCTGAGATGTTAACAATATGAAGTTATTGGTTGCCGGGTGATAATGTCCAGTCTCTTCTTATTTTTTAATATAGAATCAGCAGTATCCTCTTGCTGACAGAAGGACCGAGGAGCAGATCAGCATTGCCCCTCCAAAGGACCTCCTACCGGCCAAGGGCGCTCATCCTTTCTTTACCATGCCAACCAGACAATAATTCTCACATTAAACTTCCTAAACTTAACAACCAATAAACAACTTTTATATCAACTTGATGTGTACAGTTGTCAATTCTTTACCTTAAGAAGCATTTTATACTCTAATAATCGGGTCGGAGGGTTAAGCTCCTATTTGCTCATCCGGCTCCGGAGCTCCATCATGTCCAGGGGATTTGGTAAGCCAGGGGGACAATGTAGACAAAAATTTATCTAGGCCCAGGTGGATGGAGGCTATAAGCCTGTCCATTCTTTCTACTTCCACCATTCTCTGATACCACATAGAGATGGTCGGAGGATCAGGGGAAAGCCATTGCACAGTAATACATTTAAGTGCCACTAATCTAAAAATATAGAACAGCTTATGTTTCCCTCTGGCATTCACCAATGGTTTTTCCACTCCCAGCACCAACGCCTGGAATGAACACGGGTAGGGAAATTCTAAGATGGATTGAATTTGGGCATGTATTTGTTGACTAAAGGGTTTTAACTTAGGGCATTCCTAAAAGACATGCCAATGGGAACAACTTTCACCACAGTCCCTCCAACACCAATCAGTATTCGAGGAGTCAAAATGTTTGGTTCGGCTGGGAGTCAGGAAATACCTGGTAAGTAATTTCCAATTATATACTCTCCAAGTTGGAGATGAAATGACCACCCAACCCCTCCCCAATCTCTGGGAACATGTGATTGGTGCTAGTTGTAAATTTGCTTCTCTCTCTTATTGTGTCCTAATTTTATCTGCCAGTGAGTGGGCATATTCCATTTGTAAACTGTACAATTGAGAGATAGGTTTTAATTTAACTAACAGCCAAACCCACCAAAAGAAAAGGTCCTCCAGTACCGAATGGGGCCTCAAGACCAACTCTTGATGGTTGCTCTGTAGGAGAAAGTTCCTAACCTGGAGGTATCTGAAATTATCCTTTTTTCTTAAACTCAATTGCTGCCTAAGCTGTGTAAAGCTCATACAGATGCCCCTTTAGAAAAAGTGAGAGAAACACACCAACCCTTTTCTCTCCCAAAATTCATAGCCTTTATCTATGGTGGGGGGGATAAAGTCCATATGGTGCCTAATTAGGGACAATGGGCCAAGATTATTCAGGGAACTTATTTTGTCCCTTAACTTTATTAGTGTTTCTATCATATGTTTGGTCCACGGGTTACATATTTTAGTCCAGATTGACTTGGTGATCTTGGCCATAGGCAGTGCCCATAGAGGCATTCCCACTAGCTGCTCCCTTTCTATCTGGTACCACCCTGACTCCTCCTTCTGCTTGAGCCAGGATAGGATCCACAGCCCTTGGGCTGCTAAATAATAACTTTTAAAGTCTGGGAAGCCAAGACCTCCCCCCTCTCTGGATGTCGTTAACAGTTTGTGAGAATGCCTCCCCCCCGACAGATTTCCAGATGGAGACACTGAGGTCCCTCCAGTAGTCCTCAGGGATCGTAATTGGAAGAGCCTCAAAGAAAAACAAAAAACGGGGTAAAACATTCATTTTAACCACTTGTGCCCTGCCATTGACTGTTAGGGGGAGAATTTTCCAGCTCGCTGAATCTTGTTTTACTGCATGCAGAAGCTTTTTATAATTGTTTGCAAAAAGTAAAGTAGTGTCAATGGATATCTGCACCCCTAAATATCTAATTGTGTTTTTCCAAGTCCAAGTGAAAGGGAAGGAGTCTCTAAATCCCTGGGGTGGAGTACCACTTAAGAGGACATCCTCTGATTTACTTTGGTTTATTCTATAGCCCGCCAGCTCCTGGTATTCATTCAATACCTCTAGAAGGGGAGGGAGGATTGGAGGGGTCAGACAGGAAAAGCAGCACATCATCTGAGTACAAGGCAATCTTGTGCTCGACACCACCTGCCTCCACCTCCTTAATTAACTCAGCATTCCGAATTGTGGCTGCTAGGGGCTCTAGTGATAAAGCAAAAATAAGGGGCTAGAGGGGGCAACCCTGCCTAGTGCCTCTGCCCAGAATAAATCTATCTGACAGACAACCGTTGGCGCTAACCACTGCCTCAGGTCTTACATAGAGGGCTTTTACTGCTCCTATGAACTTGTCTCCCAACCCAAATTTAGATAAGGTTTGCTGTAAAAAGTACCTGTCGAACGCATTCTCTGCGTCGACCCCTATAGCAATTTGGAAATGTTTTTTTCTTTTTTTGTGTGGAAATAATATTAAGAAATCTCATAATATTATCTTGAATAAGCCTGTCTTTTATGAATTCAGTCTGGTTATGGTGTATCACTGAGCCAATTATTAGTTGCAATCTACTGGCCAAAATGCCGGTAAACAATTTGAGGTCTGCATTCAACAGTGATATGGGTCTGTATGAATTGCACTCCATCAGATCCTTATCTGGTTTGGGCAGTACTGTTGTTTTTGCATAACTCCATGAGGGAGGAGCTGGGTCTCCATCTCTCAATACTGAATTAAGGGCCTTCTGCAAAGGTAACATCAAGTCAGGGAGAAAAACTTTGTAAAATTTTGACGGAAAACCATCTAGACCTGGTGCCTTTTGCTTTTTTAAACCCTTCACATGTTGTGTTATTTCCTCCTTAGTGATAGGTGCCCCCAAGGTCTCAGCGTCCAGTGCACTGACCGAGGGTAGCATAACTCTATTTAAGTGTGCATCCACATTTTGAGTATGTAGGGGGCCTCTCTCTTTTTTGTACAAAGCCTCGTAAAAGGTCACAAATGTTTGGGATATCTCTTTTGGTTTAGTAACTGGTGGTGCATTGGGGGCCTTTCTAAGCTTAAGAACTGTCCTGTTTACCACCTCCTTCTGTAGCTGGGCTGCCAGTAATGTGCCTGCCCTGTTGCCCTGCTCGTAATATGCTTGCTTTGCATATCTGAGGCATCCCTCAGTTTCTAAGTCTATAAATTTATCTAACTCTTTCCTTGCTTCTCTCAATTTGGCCTCAATCTCTGGTTCTGGGTTTCATTTGTGTTGGGCTTCTAATGCCTCTAGTTCTTGCTCAAGTTGCACTTGATGTTGTGTGGATTTCTTTTTAAGTTGTGAAGCATATGAGATCATTTTCCCCCTCAGATACGAGTTTAGTGCATCCCACACTATGGGGGAGGGGGGTGGTTCTTGCCCATTAGTGTCGAGAAATGCCCTGATCTCGCTGACCAACATCCCCTTAAAGTCCTCCCTATTCAGGAGGCTAACATTTAGTCACCATGATGATCCCTTTGTTGGGGGATCAAAACATATGCACATACTAACCGGTGCGTGGTCTGAGATCGTGGAGATTTCAGTGCTATTTTTTTCTGCTGTATAAGCTCATTCTGTGAACAGTAAGAAAAAAAATCCAATATTGCATATTGTTGATGTCTGGATGAGAAAAAGCTATAATCACGAACCCCTATGTATTGGTGTCGCCAGATATCTAGCAATCCAAATTCTTTCATAATTTTTAATAGTGTGGATGCTGATTTGGATTTTTTCCCCTGATTTGAACTACCAGATCTGTCAACTGCCAGGTTGAGCACAGTATTGAAGTCACCCCCACAATATTCACCCCTGTTGGTTTGAATCCCCCCTGGGCCAAGACTCACATGAAAAACTCATGCTGCTCTATTTCATCATTCGGGGCATAAATATTTGTCAGGATAACCTGCTTATCACACATTTCCCCAAACACCCTGACAAACCTGCCTTCTGGGTCAGTCTGGACCTCCCTAACTTGAATCGGGCTGTTTTTATGCAGTAAGATAGCAATGCCTCTCTTTCTTGTGTGACCCTCATAGTGTGAGGCGTAGACCCCACCCACCCTGACCTATTTGGTTTTCTGTGCTCCTCTTCCTCAACTGGGTTTCCTGTAAGTACACTATGTCTGCACATAGTCTGTTAAGTTCTTGCAGTAACCTCGTCCTCTTTCTTGGACTGTGAATGCTCCTGATATCATACTGTATGTGACCACTTTAAGTCCCCCCATCTTGAGTATCTTGTATTCGAGTGGCCCCTTCAGAGTCCTGATACAGGAATGTACACATCATGCTGAATAACTGCATAACAACATTATAACCACAACTTGTCAAACAAACAGATAAGTGAAACATCTCACTCTATAACTGTTAAAAACTGTTATGAAGAGAATATCAAATTTTTTTTAGATAACAAGAATATACTCTGTGGGGTAGATGGTCTCCCCTGTATGGAATCACAAGGTGAAAGAAACCTGCTGTATTCCTCACCTCCACTCTGGCCCTTATTAAGGAAAACAGTAGTGAGGGAAGAAAAGATGGAAACAAGTTTTGTTTGTCTTTCTCTGGCTGAGTTTGCTCAGAAGAAGGAGAAAGTAGTCACATGGGTAGGCCTTAGCGGCCTCCCGGGGCTCAGTATCTCCAACCCCAGGGCCTCTTCCCTCCATTTAACATTTTAAAAGCAAATATATGCTCATCCTGATCTCGGATCTTCCATATATGCATGAAACATTCTAATAGGGTCCTTGATATTTAAAGGAAAAAACTAGAAAACACAGTAAGCTTCAATTAACCCTGGGCCTTAACACCCATCGAGTAGCTGGGATGATTTGTTACTCCATCCTGCAAAGCTCTACTCATACTTTACTAATAGGCCATGTCCATATACAAGTTCCACTAGCCAGCATTTAACTGTCCCACAAACAGTCTCTCAGCGGTTGCAGTTCTGGTCTACCCTTTCTGTGGTAGCCTTCGGGTCCTCATGGTTGTGTGCAGGAGGTGCCCCTTTATCTGGATCCCCTGCTTCCCGCACCTCATGCCAAAGGTCTTTGGCCTTGTTTTTTAAACCTCTCCTGGACCTCGCTGGGCATCGCCACTCAGTGGACTGCAGGTCTTTTTCTGGGAAACTGGGAGCTATGTTGTCCAGGGAGATGCCGAGGTCAAGTAGAAAATCCTGCTGTATTCTGCTGACCAAGATGGTGGCCACACTGGGCTGCTGCTTGTGGAGGCTCTAACTGAGCTCAGTGTATTTTCTTTTTCTCGTAGAGCTGTTTGTCTTCTTTTGAAATTTCTACGAGTGTGGACTTCATTGATGTGGAAATAGGCTGGAGTAGGGGCATTAGCGTTAGAAAGGGACGTTTTTAGTGAGTTAGAGGGAGGAGGTAGCTTTTTTAATTTTCAGATTAGGAACCTGAGAGTTGAATCCCCCCCCCGCTGATTCGGGTTGTTTTCATGGCAGAAGGGGATCCTTTTGGAACAACTTTGTGCAGACAATTCAGTGTAAGCAGCCACTTACCTTTCTCCGTGGCCTGAAGAATCCAGGAGTTCTAGGATCCAGGAGATCAGTGTGCAATTGGAGATAGTTTGGAGGAACAATAGATCAAGCATCAGATTCCAGCTGGGGCAAGAGCCCAGTCGGACCGACTTGCACGAAGTGGTAGGTCGCTGTGTAGGACAGGACCAGTGGAAGGAAGCCCCAAGAAGGGAGTGTTTAGGGAGAAGGAAGAATTTTTCGTTTGTACTGTGATGGAGGCCACCTTCTGGGCTTAAGGGATATGCGGTGCTGGGGCAGTGGTTGAGCAGTGTGGGTAACTGGCTGGCAGGTGGAGGGAGCTCCACTGCCTCTCGGGAGAACCTTACCTGTCTCCTGCTGCCAAGAGCCGAAGACTTTGTGTGGCGGATTCTGGGCTGGAGAAGGGGCCTGCTATGTTGGTGACTGAGTGCTTGCTTGGGTCTGTTGTGGAACTGTTCATTGGACTAACTGCATGGAGGAGCTAAGTCAAGAAGGGAGATGTGGAATTGTTCTGGGATCTCCGGACTGCAGTGAATAGATGCTCCCTGAAGAACTGGTATAGTAGCTGCATAAGTGAGAATTAAACTGCCATATCAGAACTGTGGATTATATCTGATACGAGGGGATTATTCTAGCTTTTTTGCTAGGTCTGGATTGTCTGTCTGCTGTAGAATATATGATTCCTCTTGGGCTAAATTCTTTGTGGATTGGCTGATTTAGATAGCCTTATATTTTAGATTTTATCCGTCATTGTATAGTTATATATAGGGGTGGGGGATTGGTTTTGTTTTGGAGGGTTTTCTTTTTTGGCTGTGGTTATTTGGGTGGTAGGGAGGGGTTTGATGTTAGTAGGGAGTATAGACTGTTTGTAAGGAACAATCAGTGTATGATTGATGAGCTAAAGGGGGGGAATATTTGTGTGACAGGACAGATAAATATGTGTCGGGGGTGGCTGGTAAATTGGGGCAGGCTAGAATCGTGTACGGGGTGTCCCAGTTTTATGACCTATGGCCCTTTACCATCCTCCTGGTATTGGATACTACAGCTCGTCGTTGCCAGGAGGTAGGAAGAGACGTGTGGGCAAAAGCTGGAAGGGAACCCCGTACATGGGGGAAGGGAATGGGATTGAGGTAGTTGGGTGCAGAAGGCTCCCTGGGAAGCAACGGGGTTTGAAGAGAGGCCAGATGGAGTTAATTCCTCTTCCCAGGGTTTCCATGAGATCTAGTGGGCAGGTAGCTAAAAGGGCTGCACTGTCTACCAGTCCCCTGAGGGTGGTACTATGCAATGCCAGATCGATCAATAATAAGACTGCAATTATTGCAGATCTGATTTCATCAGTCGACCTGGCTTGCATTACGGAGACCTGGTTGAGGGATGATGCTGGACCAGTGTTAGAGGCCGCCGTCCCCCCGAGTTATTCCGTTGTGCACTGCCCCAGAGTGGAATGCAGGGGCGGAGGAGTGGCTATCTGTTTTAGAGCTGAGCTAGGCTTCACCGTGCACCCAGTGAGAACACTGGGTTTGTTTGAATGTGTGGCCATTCGTGGGGGTCTGGGCGCAGGATGTTGGATTCTCCTGATATACCGCCCTCCTGGGGCAATCGGAGAATTCCTGCAGGAAGTGGTTGACTTTGTGGTTGGTGAAACACTGGAGTCCTCCAGATGTTTAGTTCTGGGGGACTTCAATGTATGGGCCAATGACGAGTCATCCAGGTTGGGTTATCACTTCCTCCAGTTGATGACATCACTGGGCCTGGCGCAAGCAGTTACCACTACGATCCACCAGGGTGGCCACATGTTGGACCTGGTCTTCTCACTGGGGCTTGAGATTGAGAATCTCAGGACTGATCAGGTCATCTGGTCTGATCATTGCATGCTGGAGTTCTTGCTCAGGGCCCCTCCGAGATCCCTCCCCCTACAGAGATGGTGAGCTACCGCCCTTTGAGGGGATTTACCCCAGAGGGTTTTTTGGCAGTGGCGAACCTATCTAGTGTAGACAGTGCATGCAGGGGAGGTGTGGGTGAGGCAGTTGATGCCTATAACAGGGCAGTGACTGAGGCACTCAACTCCCTTGCACCAGTCCATGTACGACCCAGATCTTCTCATTTGAGGTCCCCATGGTTTGATGGGGAGCTCAAAGCATTGAAGATCAAGGGTCAGAGGTTGGAGTGCTGCTAGCGGAGGTCCAAGTTGGGAGGCGGACAAACTGGCCCTATGTGCACACTACGGTGTGTACCAAGGGGCAATCAACTGTAAGAAGGCAGTGTTCCTGTCCAGGGAGATTGCTGCTGGGAGAAACTGACCAGCAATGCTTTTTCAGACTGTGGACAGGCTATTACATCCTGCCTGTCTACAGCCAAAAATAGCAGTTTCTGAAGCTTTGTGCAATGAGTTTGCTCAGTTTTTCTCAGACAGGGTGTCCGCCATCAGGCAGGGAGTTCCGCCAGTGAACCGTATTATGGCCAACAGTGGTTGCCTGGATTGTCAACAAAGCACTCCGCCCGGTTAGGGGGAGTTTAAACCAGTGGAGGTGGCTGATGTCATTGAGGTGATCTCAAAGCTGAAGCACACATATTGTGAACTGGATCCGCCGCTGACACGTTTCTTAGTGGGATGTGTCAATGCTGTTGGCCCGGTGTTCACCTTGATTGTCCGGTGTTCCTTGTCTGAGGGGGTTGTCCCAGATGCCTTGAAGGAGGCGTTGGTGAGACCCCTTCTGAAGAAGCCACCTTTGGATCCTGACATCAGGGCAAATTATCGACTGGTCTCCAACCTTCCATTTTTGGGAAAGGTTGTGGAGAAGATTGTGGTGCAACAGCTGGGAGATCACCTCGTGGCATTTGATATTTATAAGTTGCTCCAGTCAGGGTTTCGTGCAGGACACTCAACAGAAACTGCATTAGTTCAGGTGCACAATGATCTCCTCAGGATGAGGGATCGAGGGGAGCGGACAATTCTCATTCTACTTGATCTCTCCTCAGCTTTTGACACGGTGGACCATCAGGTGTTACTCGATCGCCTGAGGGACTTCTGTGGACTCACTGGCTCTGTCATTCGCTGGTTTGAGTCCTTTTTGACAAACAGAAGACAAAGGGTGGTGATGGGGAATTTTTCCTCATCTTTGAGCCTTCTGTCTTGTGGGGTACCTCAGGGTTCGGTGTTGTCACTGATGTTATTTATCGTGTATATGCTGCCCCTCGGAGAGATCATTAAGAAGTACAGCTTTGGGTTTCATTGTTATGCCGATGATTCCCAGCTGTACTTATCCTTTGCCCCTGGAACATCCAATGTGGTGGAAGTATTAAACAATTGTCTGGCAGAGATCAATGACTGGATGGCCTCTAGCTGGTTGTGACTGAACCCCGATAAGACAGAGGTACTGGTGGTGGAGTCGAACAGGAGGCATGAGGGGTTGCCCTCTGGGGCAGATTCTGGACTGGTTCTAGGGTCTGTCCCATTGATGGCTTCCTCTAAGGTGTGTAATCTTGGCGTGATGTTTGACAGCAGTTTGAAGATGGAATATCAGGTGTCTGCCATTGTCAAGGTGAGTTTTTTCCCCTCTGAGAAATATTGCCATGATTAGGCACCTGATTCCGCCCCGGACCTCCCCACCTTGTTACATGCATTTGTAACATCTAGGCTTGACTGCTGTAATGCGTTCTACCTTGGGGTCTCTGGAGGTACCCTCCGTCAACTGCAGCTGGTGCAGGATGCAGCTGCCAGGTTGCTGACTGGTTTGTCGAAATACTGCCATGTCACCCCGGTGCTGCGGGTACTGCACTGGCTGCCAGTTCGATGGAGGGTGCTTTTTAAGGTGGAATTGCTCACTTATAAGACCCTACATGGACTGGACCCTTGCTACCTGGCTGACCTTCTTACACCCGGTGCCTCGGTTCATCCCCTCTGGTCCTCTTCGAGGGGCCTCCTGGCGATTCCCAGGACAAGATTGAAAACGGCCGGCGATCGAGCTTTTAGTGTCACTGGTCCTGTTATGTGGAATTCGCTTCCACCATTGGTGAGGGAGGCCCTGTCGGTAGAGGTTTTTAAGGCCCGCCTAAAGTTTTATTTGTTTAGACAGGCCTTCGCAGATTCTGTATGATATCATTGATACCACTGATACTATTGTTATCAGTCCTGTGTAAACTAAAGTGGGGTGTATTTATATATAGTAATTGAGTGTGTTTTTAATTTGTATTAATAAATTAAATGTTCATATTTTGTACGGTGCCCAGAGCCTCTGTGATTGGGCGCCAGAAAAATAAAATTTGCCTTGCCTTGCCTTGCCCTTTGCTTCACTGAGCTTCTTAAACCTTCTTGTGCCTTCTGATGTGATCACCCTTAGCTGTGCAGGGTACTCGAGAAAAGCTTTAATTCCCTGCTCATTTAGCTTCCTCTGTACTGCAAGCACTTTTTTCCATTGTTGTACCGTAGCCGGGGTGTAGTCGTGTTCTAAAATAAGCAAGGTTACAAAAGAAGACCCCTCTTTTACCCCATGCTGTACGAAGGACTTGCTCTTTAACCCGAAAGTCCACGGAAGCCATAACAATAGAGCACGGTCTGGCAGAGACATCCTTCGAGGGGGCTAGTAGGGATCTGTGGGCCTGAATCAAATTAAGCTGGAGGTCTGCTGGTAATGGGAATATTTCCTTTAAAAGGCTCTCCATGAATGGGATCATGTTGCCTTATTCATTTTTTTCTGGAAGCCCATGTAACCTGATATTGCACAGCCGGCTGCGGTTCTCCAAGTCTTCAATCCTGCTGTGTAGCTCAAGCTCTCGTTTATGCAGATCAAGGAGGGCAGAGTTGTGCATATCTAGGGTGTGCGAGTGTTCAGCCGCCATCTTCTCCAGCTGCATTGCGTGGTTTTCCAGGGCTCTGATGTCACGGGTGTTATCTGCCATGAGGGTCTCCATTTTTGACAAGGTATCCCCTATTTTTTGTAATTGGCCTACCAGCTGTTTAGATGTAATCATGTACTCTTGTTTTTGGTCATTCTCTGTCAGGTTTTGTTCCGAGTTTGTACCCAGCCCTGTTGCCATTATAGTCGGGGTGGGAGAAGGTTGCCAGTTCAAAGTAGCTTGTTTACTTGGTTTCTGCACTGAGTTCGCCGCTGAATCTTTGTGTTTCTGCCTAGTAGACATGTCGGCAATACCGCAATCCTTTTTAGATGGTCTAGACCCTTTTTTAATTTGCAGGATGGAGTTTGATTCAGGAGGTTGGATGGAGCTGGTAAATTAGACTGCCATGTCCCAGGTGACGTCACCAGAAGTCTACTGTGAGCCATTCTGACGCCATACTGGTAGGGGGATAACAGATTATTCTTTAAGATGTGGTCAGATATTTGTCAGAAGTAAATTTTTTCCAGAATTTTGCTTAAATGGGAGAGGATGGACACTGGCCTGTAATTTCCTAGTAGTTTAAGGTCAACTGCTTTAAAAATGGGGACAACCCTGGCCTGCTTCCATAACAATGGGGTGGCCGCAGAGGAAAAGGAAGAATTAAATAAGGTGGCAACAGACTTGGCAATGAGGTCAACTGTCAGCTTCAGGAACTGAGGGCAGAGACCGTCACTACTGGCACTACCAGAATTGAGGAGGTTCCTGAGGAGACACCCAACCTCAATGGTAGAAGTGGTCTTGAAATGGAAGGCAGGAATGCCACCCACTTCCACTTGCCCCTCAACAGGGGGGGTGAGGTGTCTTTGGGTGAAAGTTTAGCCAGGTAATCAGCTAGGTTAGTGAATTTGTGGTTCAGAGCCTCAGTAACTTGAGCAGGCTCGGTTATGAAACCAGCATTAGTGAGCAGGTTGATCTGGCTCTGCTTGGTGCTGAGTTTAATTAGGGAATTCACCATGCCCTAGAACATCTAAGGGTAACCTAGGTTTTGAGTCTGCTAGTTTTTAAGAAAGGAGGCCTTGAGGGATTTGGATTCCTATTTGCAGAGATTCTAGAGTCTCCGATAGTTGTTCCAGGTCACAGATGATGGGGCAGATTTATAGGCCATCCATAGAACTTCCCTGTGTTTCATTTTTGTGAAGAGTTCTTTTGCTAGCCACCTGGAGTTCCCGCCCCTTACTCTCCAGGTGGTAGTGGGGAAGTGTTTGTCCTGGATAGAGGACAGGGCGGCAGTGAGGAACCCAAAGGCAGAATCCACATTGGTTTGAGTGTGGAGGATGGACCATTTTATAACCCTAATGTCCAAGTGCAGTTTGCCCATGTTACATTTGGAGAATTCCCTGAGGGACAATAACCTGACTGAGGGACAGGGACGCTGTGCAGGACCATGTAGAAAAAGTGGGGGAGTGGTCACTGATGGAATCAGACAGCACCCCATCCTGAAGGATCCTGTCCTCCCAGTTTGTTATAAACCAATCAAGAAGGGAGTGTTTGGAGGACTTGGGGTTAAGCTGCATGGGGGAGAAGATAAGTTGGGTGAGGTTTAATTGTTTTAGCTGCTCCACATATGCAAGCTGTTGGTCATTCAGCCAGTTGAGGTTGAAGTCCCCTACCATTATAAGGTCCCTCATGGGAGAGAGAGGCACCCAGTATACTGGGTAAGTTGTGCAAGTCCATTCAGACCACCCTAGGAAGATTATATGCGCAACCTATGTAGTTTCTTTGCAGACCCAAGGGTCAGCTCAGGTATGATCCATTTGAAAAGGGAGTCATCAGTGTCACTGCATGAGATAACTGAGGCCTTTAGGTGCTCCTTAAAATATAAGAGCACCCCACCACCTTTTGTTTTATCTTATCTGCCCTGCCTGAACAAGTTACAGCCCATAATAAGACAGTTTGAGTCTGGAATAGAGGACTGCAGCCATGATTCAGTTTTGCCAAGAATATTAGGGCTGTAGAGGGCAGTCCAGGCTCTAGCTCAGTGATCTTGGAAAGGAGGCTACATACATTCATGTGTGAGATCTTTAATCCATGGCTGTTCAACCAGAGGGGCTGGTGTGATTTAGCAAGGGAGTAAGTGGTCCTGGGTTGCTTTCTATACCACCACCCAACAGTAGTAGCAATAGGGGGTAAGTGGGTTCCTGCATCCACATTGTGATAGTGACCAGCAAGTGGGGCCAAGGGAGAAAATGTAAACACCCAGAAGATGACACTGCCACTTCTCCAGAAGGTGAGACATAATAGGGGGTGAGTCAGGGAAGGGTGAGGTGGAGGTAAGGGGTGGTTCACCAAGGGTACAGTGGAGAATTTTGTTTGAGCTGCTTGATCCCCGGACAAAATATGAGCACAGGAGTCACAGAGCAAATTGAGGCCTAGGAAGAGAGAGCCTACAATGGATCCAGTCACAAGCAAGTACATTGCAGGGTGGCACTGCATGGCAATACCTGGGGTGGTTGTTGCCAAGTCAGTTAGTTGGGGAGAAGAAGGTATTATAATGCTGGTCAGTAAAATGCGAGCCCCTGGCTAGTGGGGTCCTGCTAGGGTACTATAGGCCAGAGACCTAAGCCACCAACCACCAACAAAAACCTGGACAGCAACTGAGAGTAAGGGAGGTATTAGGCAAATATCTCACCCCTTCTTTAATTATTGTTAGCCTTGAAATGGATTATAAAGCAACAATTATTACCAGGGGAGTATATTTTGAAGCAAACCCCTCTTAACTTGAACCTACAGCAGAAACAGTTGTGCTGTAACTAGCCAAAACTAAACCTATGGCATAAGCAATTTTGCTACAACCACCCTAAAATGAACCAATGGCATAAACAGATGTGCTGTAACCATCCTAACATAAACCTATGGTATAAACAGTTGTGCATAACCACCCTAAAATGAACCAATGACAAACAGGTGTGCTGCAACCACCCTTAAATAATCTTATGGCATAAGCAATTGTGCTTTAACTACTCTCATTTAAAAAGTTATATCACTCCCTCTATTGGCACTGTTGTAATCTATCTGTCTGCCATTTGTCTTGTTGTTTTTCCTACATAACAAAGGTTGCAGGGGCATTTGACTGTGAGGTGGGGGCAACAGGCTTTGGTGGCAGGACTCTGCATCACATACTGTAGAACGCTTGCCACTGCAAGCAAGGGGGGAGGCAGGTGCTTCTTGGGCACTGCAGTGGGACCCAGAGTCACAAGGCACATGGTTAGGTGGTAGGTTAGTGGGAGGGCTTCTGCTCAGTACTGAGTGCTCCAACAACTGGCACTCCAAGAGGCAAGCCAGTCCATCACACTGGTAAGTGCTTTTTGACCACACGTCATTATGAGCAATTTCTTATTCATTCTCTTCCTCTTATTTCTTGATCACTTAAATTGCCAACATGTTTCATTATCTCTAGAATTGTCACTGAAATTGTGTGACATGCTGCAACTGGAGTCTGGTTTTGCCATGTTACTCTACTTATAGATTGAGGGAGCACTCTTGATTAATCAAGCACTCCTTTTCTCTGCACATGAGAAACTTATTCTGTGAAGAGTGTCTCATGCAGCTATCCTGGAAATGGGCACATTCGGGTATGGTTTTGAAAAAAATGTTATTGATTGAGCTTAATCAGTAGTATATTAATACTGCCACCAAGACCACTCTTACAGTTGTAAGAATGGTCTCACATTCTTAAGGTATCAGAACTGCTCACTTTCAGTTCACGGTTCCCATACCTTAAGAATGCATCTGAGACCACTTTTACAAACATAAGTGTGGTCTCAGTGTTGGCATTAACATACAGAGTGCCGTAACATGACTTTTCTCATGCAACATTATCACACATTGACATTGAGAATGCACATAGCGCTAAATGGAGGGGTAGAGACCTAGTCACATGTGGTTCTATTAAAGAAACCAAATACCAAACAAAATGCTATTTTGATAAAAAACTCGATGTGATTCAGCTGCTGTGACCTCTAGGAATACAGTGCAGCACACAGAACAGGAGCACAAATAGGTGGCAGCTGCTTTTTAAACATTTGTGTTTGTATAACCCTGTCTTTCAGGCGGCTTGCTGTTAAAAAAGCTGTGTTATTCTGTAAAACTCTGGCTCATTATAGTGTGCTAGAGGCCCCCTTCAAGATCTCCATCAGGGTCTCCCAGTCCTAAGTGACCCAGTCGTCGACGGTCCACTCCGCAGGGGGGATGATTCTAGACCTGACACCTCAGATACCTCTAGGTCTCCTTCTCCAATCAGCATCCCATCACCTGACCCACGAGACCTGCCCAGGTCACCTCCTGATGATCCCTCTTTTTCCGAAATCATGAGGCACATCCAGGAGAACATGGGATGGGATTCGGAAGATCTCGACCCTGAGAAACAGTGCCTAGCTCGTTATCTTCAGCAGAAGGACCCTAAGCCTGTGGTGGTGCCACCCTTGGTGGACACCATCATGGACATCACCAAGGCCGCATGGAAGTGTCCGCACTCCACCCCCGTGATGCCGAAGAAAGCTGACGGCCTGTACAGGGCCCCTGCAGAGGACCCGTATTTGGTGCAACAACCCCTGGCTGATTCCCTGGTCATTATGGCCTCCCATGATAGGTCTCAATGACCACAGCATCTGAGTACACAGCCACCGGACCAGGAATCCAAGTAATTGGATGCCCATGGGAGGCGCAATTATGCGGCTGCTACATGCTCCATCAGGTCACTGAACTATCTGACTCATATGGTTCAGTTTCAGAATGCCCTGTGGGAACAGGGTCAGGACCTGGTTGACAAACTACCGGATGATGAGCAGAAGGTGGAGCTCTTGAACCTCCTCCACACAGGGTCAGATGTGGGGACCCAAGTGTTAAGAGCCGCATATGATTCTGTGGACTCGTCTGCCAGGGGTGCAGCTTCAGGCGTCTAGCTCCATGTCTCCGGATTTACCCCGGACATACAGAAGAGTATCCTGGACATCCTTTATAACAGAGAGGTCCTGTTTGGTGAACCCTCTGAAAAGGTCATCACCAAGCTTCAGGACACCGGGAAGGCAGTAAGGAATGTACAGACCCAAATCTGGTTCCTTTCGTAGGAACCAGAACCATTTTCACAGCCAACAACAACGACATCAGCCACGTTCTGGCCAGCAGCAAAGGGGCACCTTCCATCGTAAGGCCCAACCTAAGTCTTCCCCAGGCCGAGGTCAGCGATATACCAAACCGGCCCAGCCTGCGGGGGGTAATGTCGCCACAGCATGACTCCTTCCCGGCCCCCGGCCCTCCTCTGGATCAACGGGCAGAAAAGGTCGGGAGTCACATCGCTCGCCACTTATGAGGATGGCAGTCAATTACCTCCAACCGGTGGGTCCTTGAACTGGTCAAGAGAGGTCACTTCCTTGACCACCCACCATCAAGACCTCCCCTGCTTTCCCATTATTCGGGTCAGCATGCACTGCTTATATAGCAGGAGGTGCTCACGCTTCTGGGAAAGGAAGCTATGGAGCATGTACCGAGGAGCCAGAGAGGTGCAGGTTACTATTCCCACTTTTTTTCTGGTTCCCAAAAAGACAGGGGACCTCTGTCTGATACTGGATCTCAGCGATCTCAACGCTTCGGTCCTTTACAAACGCTTCCGAATGGTGACCCTTCCCAGTTTGATACTCGTGCTCAAGAAGGGCGCTTTCCTAGTGTCCTTGGACATGCAGGATGCCTACCTGCACATATCTATTGCTCGGGCACACAGGAAGCTCTTGTTCTTCGAATTTCTAGGTCGCCATTATAAGTTCCGAGCCCTCCCTTTGGGACTGTCATTGGCACCTCAGGTGTTTATGAAGTGCATGGCAGTCGTAGCGGCGGCTCTAAGAAGACAAGGCCACTACGTGTTCCCCTACCTGGATGACTGGCTCCTCATGGCACCCTCTTGGGAGGCTCTGATATCCGCAATTCACTGTACTCAGTCCCTGTTCGGGGGTGTTGGGCATCATTATCAATCAAGAGAAGTCACACTTGGTTCCGTCACAGAATCTGCAGTTCATAGACACAGTTCTGGACACCATCCAGGGGAGAGCTTTTCTGCCCCAGGACCAAGCGGAACACATCAGATCCCTCATCAGGGACATTTTGGCAAAGAAGACAGTCCCAGCCAGACTGGTCCTTTGCCTGCTCAGACACATGGCTGTGGCCATTGCAACAGTCCCGCTAGCCCGTCTCCACATGTGGGTGACCCAGTGGATGTTATGGGTACAATGGGATCAGAAGCAAGACCATTTGCAGCTTCCAATTTGGAGCACGAGTGCCGTAATCTGGGATTGGCAATGGTGGCTAGATTCAAAGAACCTGTCAGAGGGGGTCCCCTTCATTGCGCCGTCTCCGATTGTGACGCTCTCCACGGATGCCTCAGGGTTCAGTTGGGGAGCACACCTTGATGGGGTCAGGGCTCAGGGCTCATGGATGCCCCAGGAAGCTCATCTCCACATAAATATTTTGGAAATGAGAGCAGTTCTTTATGCCCTGCAGGCCTTCCAGTCGGAGATCCCACCGGGTACTCTCCTGTTACAAATGGACAATACTGCAGTGATGTATTACCTCAACAAACAAGGAGGCACCCATTCCTGCCCGCTTTGCAGGGAGGCCATGAGGGTGTGGGATTGGGTTCTACAACATGGTGCAAACCTCATTGCTGTTCATGTCCCAGAAGTGGACAACATCATCACAGACAGTCTGAGTCGCTCTCAGGCCAGAGTCCACGAGTGGGAACTACTCCAGGAGGTGGTAGAGGATCTGTTTCACAGATGGGGCACACTAGAGTTAGACCTTTTCGCATCCCCATCCAACGCAAAACTGCCCAATTTCTGCTCGCTAGATTCAGGGCCTGGTGTTTTCTGGCAAGACGTGTTGTCCCTCTCCTGGACAGGCAGATTCCTGTACGCGTTTTCTCCCTTCCCGTTGATCCAGAGGGTCCTTTTGAAACTCCGCAGAGAGCAGGTGATGCTGATATTTATCGTGCCTTTTTGGCCCAGACAGATTTGGTTCCCTCTGCTACACCAGCTGTCCCAGGAACCTCCGGTGCCTCTGCCAATCAGCTTTCACTTATTGTCCCAGGAGGCAGGTTCTTTGGTCCATCCGGACCTTCGCTCTTTGGACCTGCACGCCTGGCTCCTAGAGACATAGCCATCATGCGGTATGGGGTCTTGCAAGAGGTAGCAGACATTCTAGCGGCTTTTAGAAAACCAGCCACTCATGCCACATATGCCATGAAATGGCGCAGATTTTGCCTCTGGGCTCAAGCATGAGGACTTTCCCCGATGGATTGTCTGGAAAGGTTGGTCCTAGACTACCTCCTGTCTCTCTTCCAGGCAGGCTTGGTCTACTCCTCTATTAAAGTACACCTTTGTGCCATCTCAGCCTATCATACACCTATAGGTCGACATCCCATAACTCAGTTGGACACTGCACGAGCCTTCCTGAGAGGGGTTCTCCACCTTAGACCTCAGGGATTTACCCTTTGTCCTGGAGCAGCTCACGCTGCCACCTTTTGAACCAGCCACGGATTGCGATCTATATCTCCTGACATGGAAGACGTTATTTTTAGTTGCTGTTACTTCAGCCAGAAGGATTTCTGAACTTCATGCACTGATGTGCAAGGAACCTTATTTGGTTTTTCACCAGGACAGGGTGTCCCTAAGGACAAATCCAAAGTTTCTTCATAAGGTGGTCTCAGCTCTCACCCTCAATCAGGACATCGACATACCAGTGTATTTTCCTAAATACTCTAATAGAGGAGAGGCCCTGCTGTACACTCTAGATGTGCATAGGTGTCTAAGATACTACCTGACCAGAACCAGGCACCACCGTAAATCTGATCAGCTTTTCATCTCCTTCACCCATGGGATGATGGGAGCTCTGGTTTCTAAACAATCGCTGTCCAGGTGGCTCATCCATTGTATCACATTCTGTTACCAGAAACGTAACAAACCTTTACCGGGCGTGGTTAAGGGACATTCCACAAGGGGGGTCGCTATCTCCTTTGCGGCCATAAAAAACATGTCCACTTCAGCCATCTGCGCAGCAGCTACTTGGAGCACCATGCACACCTTTATCAGGAATTATAGTCTGGACGTTGAATCATGGCGAAGAGCTGGTTTTGGTCTAGCAGTCCTTCAGGGACTCCTATCCTAGGCTTCAGTCCAACTCGCAATCTCTACCTAGCCTCCTCCCACTTGCGAGGGATTTCCAGTATTGCTTGGGAATCAGTCCTAATGGTGTAACCTGCTGCAAGAGCTGTTT
Source organism: Neoceratodus forsteri (assembly GCA_016271365.2). NCBI lineage: Eukaryota > Metazoa > Chordata > Ceratodontiformes > Ceratodontidae > Neoceratodus > Neoceratodus forsteri. Next base: position 385,753,088 of record JADMNL010000023.1, read on the forward strand.
CTCGAAGTAAAATAGTACAGTTACGTAAGAACTTACCATAACAGTAGATCTTCGAGAACAGCTCTTGCAGCAGGTAGTTTCCCTCCCACCATCCCCTCTGGAGGTAGAGTTGTTCCGATATCTCTTTTCTAGGATTAGGTGTTTCTAACACCGCTCTGAATACCTTTTGATGATGGATCCTCAGTCTCCACTTCTGATGTCATCTAGCGGCCGGGAGTCTCCGGCGGGAGAACTGGGGATTCTGGGGGACCGCCCCCTTTTGTATGATGCCTGATGTCGGGGGCAGGGCCGACATTGGGGGCGGTCCCCACTGGATACTGCTAGCTAGAAAATTTCCATGGGGTCCTGGCGCCTGCCGGCTTCAGTCCTAATGGTGTAACCTGCTGCAAGAGCTGTTCTTGAAGATCTACTGTTACGGTAAGTTCTTACGTAACTGTACTTTCTGGAATATAAATAAGGGTGTAAACTGTCAGAGTATGGCAGGACACACCATTTTATTTTGAAACTGCTTGTCCTTTCCACATTCTGGAATTGTATGCTTCCACCACATTTTAAAATTGTGCATCTCATCCCCACCACAATCCAACATTGTGCATCCCAGCCATATTCTAAAATAACGTATCCTCGCCACATTCCAAAATTGCACATCCACACCACGTTCCAAAGTTGTGTTTCAATGCCACATTCTGAAACTGTCACCATCACATTCCAAAATTGTGTCATTCGCACATTATAAAACAGTGCATCATCACCACATTCAGAAACTGTGCATCATCATCACATTCCAAAACTGTGCGTCACTACCACATTCTGAAACTGAGTGTCACTGCCACATTCTGAAACTGAGCATCACCGCTGCATTCCAAAACTGTGCGTCACCACCACATTCCAAAGATGTGCATCACTGCTACATTCCAAAGTTGTGCATCACCGTCACATTCCATAGTTGTGCGTCACCGCCACATTCCAAAGTCGTGCGTCATATTCCAAAGTTGTGCGTCACTGCCACATTCCAAAGTTGTGCATCACCACCACATTCCGAAGCCGTGTGTCACTGCCACATTCTGAAGTCGTGCGTCACTGCCACATTCCAAAGATGTGCATCACTGCCACATTCCGAAGTCATACATCACCGCCACATTCCAAAGTCGAGCATCACCACCAAATTCCAAAGTCGTGCGTCACATTCCAAAGTTGTGCATCACCGCCACATTCCGAAGTTGTGCATCACTGCCACATTTTGAAGTCGTGCATTACCGCCACATTCAGAAGTCATGCGTCACCACTACATTCCGAAGTTGTGGGTCACCGCTACATTCAGAAGTCATGTGTCACCACCACATTCCAAAGTCGTGCGTCACCACCACATTCCAAAGTCATGCATCACCACCACATTCTGAAGTCATGCGTCACTGCCACATGCCGAAGTCATGCGTCATCACCACATTCTGAAGTCGTGGGTCACCACCACATTCCGAAGTCATGTAGCACCACCACATTCCGAAGTCAGGTGGCACCACCACATTCTGAAATTGTGTGGCACCACCACATTCCAAAACTGTGCATCATCACCACATTCCAAAACTGTACATCAGCATCAACACCACATTCCAAAATTGCATGTCATCACCACATTTTAAAATTGTGTGTCAGCCACATTCCAAAACTGTGCATCAGTCACATTCTAAAATTGTGCGTTATTGCCACATTCTGAATTTGTGTCACCACCACATTTCAATACTCTGCGTCAATGCCACATTCCGAAACTGCACATCTCTTCTACATTCTTAAATTGTACCTGCCTGCCACATTCTGAAATTGTGTGTAAACTTTCATGCTCCAGTATTGCCTGTCACTGTCACATTCTGAAAATGTGCATTCCCACTGTATTCCAAAACTTTACATCCCCACCACATTCTGAAGATGAGTGTCACTGATGCATTCAAAAATTGCATGATCGAACCCAACCCAGTGGCGCTGAGGGTTGAGGCACTGGACGCCACACCTCGCGCCATGCTGGTGACCTGGGTTCAGGAATGAGCCTGGGCTTTTGGGGGTTGGCAGGGGAGGGAGAGCAGTGAGCTTCCAGAGGACAGCTCTCTTCTCCCGGGAGAGAGGGGGGGGTCCATGCTTGGCACTTGACTGACCTCTGGTGGTAGCCAGAGGTGCAGAAAGTACCAGCATCCAGCAAGGGGGATGGGAGAGGTGACATCGGCAGTGATGCCTTGATGCCAGGGCACGCCTCTCCCACACAGAAAAATGGAAAAAGCTCTCCAGGCTCTAGGGAGATGAAGCACCAAGGAGCTACCCCTCATGGCCTCACACTGACCTCCCTTTCAGCTCCTGATGAAATCTGGATTGTTGGGGTGTAGCTGCCCCACTTCGTCCCCACCCAAGGGGAAAACCACAGCTCCATGGGGTGAGCGAGAAGGGTGAAGGTAGGTGGTGAAGGTGGGGGCAGTCTCCATAGGTGCTCCCGAGGATATGGAGCTTGGGGAGAGGGTGGCGGATAAACAGATATATATATAAAAAAAATTGCATAATGAAGTTACATTCTAAAATTATGCATCCCTTTCTCATTCTAAAACTGCGGCACTGCCACTTTCTGAGATTTCGTGTCCATGCCACATTCTGAAATTGAATGTTGCCACCACAATCTGAAATCAAGCATATCAACCACATTTTGAAATTTTGCATCACTACACCACATGCCAAATGAATCCATCCAAGACACATTATGAAATTACATAGCCCTACCACCTTCCACAACTATGTGTCTCCCGCATTTCAAAATTGTGTATCTTTGCCACATTCTAAAACGATATGACACCACCACATTAAGAATTTTAGCATCCCTGCCACTTTCCAAAATTGTGTCACCCACCTGCTTTCTGAGGTTGTGTCATTGCTGCATTCCACAGTTGCAGTCTGGTGACATTTCAAAATCTCATCCCTGCACTATTAAAATAATTGCACATATAATGTATGATAGAACATTGTTAACCCACAAAAATCATCATTTCCCAGTGCTGTTAACCCATCAAGGTGAAGTTTCATCCTTGTTAACCCATCGATGGTACGTCACATCGATGGGTTAACAACTGGAAACGCATGTGCGCACATTTTTTCTCTCAGGAACCGACAGATGCATGCAGCGGTGATGGAATGGCTGAACAGCCGCGGCAGTGACTTATTTAAAAAGTAAGGAGCCCTCTTCAATCTTTCTTGGGACCATACACTATAAAAAACAATGTACGGTCCCTCTATCGGCAACCGGTTACTATTAACCGTCTCGAGGTTGCCATGGCAACGTAAACCTCTTGAGCTTCGCTCTCGAGGTTTACATGGTCACCCTGGTGACCTCTCGACGGTTAATAGACCGGTTACCAATAGAGGACCATACATTATCCTCTATATTTTTGTCATTCTAAAACCATGTTTGCTGCTGTATTCCACCCCCCCCGTCACATTCTTAAGTACTGTACCTTGCATCTGCACATTATGGAAATGCATGCCCTGGTTCACCCATTGTCAGCTTTCCTTCTCCAGATGTTTTATTCCACTTTAGTTTTATGTAATGTGGGAGAAATAAGTCTTGTAAGGTTGTTTCCAAGAAGGACTAAGCTATGAGCTCTGGTTGTGACATCATCAGTAGCTCTTTACAGAAACTGACTTTTTTGAACAGGTAGTAAATTTAGGGTTACAAAAAGGCTTGTAACATTTAAACAAAGTAACTTAGACATCTCATTTTTGGCATGAGGCTGACTGGGGATTTGTTGATCCAAATTCTGAATTTACTGATGCTAGAAATTTTGGCCAGACTCCCTCTTTAAAGGGAAGAACATTAAAGAAGTTGGAGGAAGAGAGAGAGAGATTTATGGATGATGATGACATCAGACTTCAGACAGGGATGGTTAGGAATGAGAAATAGAAGAGCAAATTATTACTTAAAGGGGAAAACATTAAAGAAGGTGGAAGAAAAGAGAGAGAGATTTAGGGATGATAATGACATGAATTGGCTTTAAAGAAAGAAGCTTGGGTACTGGGGGTATAAAGTAGCACTATATAAGCAGAGTAAGAGAAGTAATAACCCTTCTATTACAACCACTGCTATTCTGTAATCACAGAACCGAGGACGGAATCACAGCATTAGGCTTTTTACCCCTGAACTGATGGAGCCCGCAATTTTTGGCTGAACATATATGCAAAATGTCCAATTTGATAACATATAATGGCACCAGTTTGAAAAGCCCTATCTAGTGGCTGAAAATGAGAATCTCACCCGGAGCAAGACTAAAAACAGCTCTTCTACACAACTAGAACCAGATATTACGAAAGAGGAGACAGACTGGCAGACTTATAGAGCCAACACAGAAAAAGCTGCGTCGAATGTTATGGAGTGCACAGGAACACCACAGTATCATAGAACCCCCCCCCAAAAAAGCTAGGCTTCACATACACTCAGTTAACTAGATGATCTGGTCAGTCGCAATTAATGAACCCCACGACTTGGAATCATTCAAAGTAATACAGTTCATTAATTGTAATATTGTCTACTCAGCCAAGTGTAACTGTGGGTTGTGTATGTGGGTAAGACTTCCAGAAAAATGTAAGGAGAGAATGGGTGAATACCTGCGTGCCATAGCAAAAGGAAATGAGAATAATGCCCTAGCATCTCACATGAAACAGAAAGGTATCAACCACTCCTTCAAATTAATGGAGTTAAAGAAAGTCAGAATTGGCTGCAGAGAAGGAGTCCTGGAAAATAAATGATTAAGAAAGGAGTTGTACTGGATTTTCAAAATCGGGCACTGAAAAATAGTAGAGGCTTGAATGACAGATTCGAATTGGCACCATTTTTAACATAAATATGGACTGTAATTACTCTTTTTACAATTGCAGTGTCAACTCTGATAAACATACTCCAGATCAAGCTATGGAGCATTGAAGATATAATATACACAAGGAAGGCGTAAGATGTAGACAATATCAAATTCTGTTCCTTGAAATTACCTTGTTTATTCCTTGGGACAGTATCTGAACTGTGTACTTAAGTTAATAGATTGGAAACCTGAGAAATGTGTTTCTTAAATCAAGGCAGCAGTACTTGTTACCCAGAAATTTAGTTTTTTAGCAAAACTATATTTCTGACATCCTTAGATTAATTTTTTTTTTAGACTTTCTTTATGCTCCGACTCACCCACTCTCTCCAGCATGGACTCATGGTATGGCTTTCTTCCAACTGCCTGAAGCCTCCAACTCCCTCGCTTCTTCAATCGGGCCCATTTCCACTCCCCTCTCCTGGCCGCATGACCCCCTGGCTCTGAGCCCCCTTGGGCAGGACTGCCGAACTCCTCCTGGCACTCTAGCTATAATCTAGTAGAGTGACCAGGGACTTGGAGGAAGAACAGAAAGCTTAGGACTGGAAGGCCTGGCATTGGGCTTGGGGCCAACCACTGGTCCTGCCTTCGCCTACCGGGGGTCGGGGATTTTTCTTGGTTACTCCCCCTTTGGCACAGACGTGCAAGAGTGACACACATAAATGGCATACTCCCGCCCCTTCTGCAGTCACCCGTCGACACCATCCCATTGGCTGTCCCTGAGTGGTATGTGGTGCCCCCAGCTGCTGCTAGGAGCTGCGACCATACGGGGAAGTCTCCAGAAACCACCCCGGAAGAGGACAGTAATCCTCCAGATGCTTGATCCTCTCCTCCCCCTGTTGACAGCCCGAGTCTGCTCCTGAACCCGGGTTGCCAGCATGGTGTGAGGTGTGGCATCCAGCACCTCAACCCTCAGCGCCACAGGGACAGCTATTCTTAGAGTCATTATCAGCATATTTTTAGTTTTCTCAGATATTTTTAAAAGAGCTTTTATAGTTAATTTTGTAATTAATGACTCGTTATTAAAGATGGCTGCCACTCACAATTTTTACAAATGTCTTCCATTGAGGTTGCCTGTTGAATGTACGTACTAGATTCATACTGTGGATATATTACGATAGTGCTACCACATGCTTCTGATGGTAAACAGCATAGCACTTGGTGTCAGCCCTCTAATGTAAATGGTAGCACTATCGCTTGCAACTCAGATGATCTGAGTTCAGGAATGCGCCCAGAGGGTCATCCGGGGCATCTGTAGAACTGTTCTCCTCCTCTGGGGTGGGAGGGTCAGGGTGGTCTGCAATAGTCCAACTTCTAATGGAGGCTAGGAGTTCGGTAGGCCTGACACCCTGTTTGCAAGCGGGATTGGGGCTTGGTAGGTATCAGCACGCACATGCACAGGAGTGTGGGTGGCATGCCTCTGGTTCTGCTGCACATCTGAGCCTCAAGGAACTTCAAAGGAAAAACTCTCCCACAAGGCAGCATGATGCCCAGGGATCCTCAGCCAAAAATGATGCCAGTATAAGACTCGGCTAGGATCCAAGGATGATGTTGGTCTCTCCCTAGGTAGAGCCCCTCTGTAGGGTGTAGGTATGTCATGGTCCTTCCAGATGGGTAGCATGTGGAAATGCCAGGGAGAGGGTGGGATGGGGAACTCATGTGAAGATATGGGGTACCTCCCCTAGTCTGGCTGGAGTGCCAGGAAAAAAAAAGTGCAGTACTGCACCAAGATGATCTATGTTTTCATGACAGGTACGGCTTGGAAATGGGAACTTATAAAGACTTAAAAATCTGGTATCTTTGTTCAGGAGTGAGAAAAAAAACAAAAAGAAAAATGGATATGTTGATATTTTCACCAGAAAAACATTATTATCAAAAAAAAAAACTATATGTTGACTAACAAATACTGTTGTTTTTGTGTGTGTGTGTACGTGTGTAACTCTGTTCAGCACGTTGTTTGCACTTTATATTGATACTAGCACTTTAAAATAATGTGTTGCACTGTCACTTTAAGAACATGCACTGTATACGTTGTACACTAAGTGACACTATTCTGCCTTGAAAAAGTGCTGCCTGTGTGAAACAGTGGTGCTCTGCTGTGTGTCATTTGCTGCTACTCTCAAAAGTCCTTTTTACACTAATTATATTAAACTTTTTTGAACTTCAGTCCTTAGACTGGGGTGGGTTTTTTCAGCATTCATGGTGCATGTGAAACCTAGAAATGTTGGTTCTGTGAGACTTGTGGAGCTGCCTGCCCCAGACCATGATGTCTTGTCAGTACTTGCCTGCTGTCAAAACTAGTAAAATCTGAGTAACAGGTATGTAAGACCTTTTTTAAGGCTGCCTGATGCAGTCAGGACTGACTTCTTGGAATTACTTCAAAGGAGTCTTCTGAATCCAGAAGAGGCATTTTACCTAATGTTACTACTGCAATTAACATGAGGACTACTTTCATTACACACAGTAAATGCAGTACTAGCATGCTGTTTGCAACCTGCCTAATCAGGCCAGCATTCCAACTTTGTTGTTTTCTCTTTGCAGGAATCACTCTGTAGCACAGCAAGGCTACTATTCCATACTGTTCTGCCTGTCTCTCAGTTTCCTCTCTCCCTCTTCCTGTTGTTAGCCACAGTCTCATCCCTACTCTGGTGTGGTCTGTGCTGCTGTACCACACAGTTGCCATCAGTGGCAGCTCTCCGGTCCCCCTCAGAAGGAGGGGGACATGCAACAAAGCCATGATTGGCGGATGCAGCTCTCCGGTCCCCCTCAGTAGGAGGGGGACACACTGCAAAGCCACAATCAGCAGCCACAGCTCTCCAGTGGGGGGACACACAACAAAGCTGTAATTGGTGGCCTCTGCAAATGCCACATCAGGGAGAGCTCCTTCAGCCCTCTCACTCTACCAAACACAGCTGTGATCAGAAGTGCAGCAGCTCCTACAGTGCCCCCCCAAAAAGCCACAATCAGCAGCTCCTTCAGCCCTCTCACTCCACCATACACAGCTGTGACTGGAGATAGCTCTTCCAGTACCCCCCCCCATGGCCGTGATCAATGACAGCTCCTCCAGCACTTCTCCCCTCTAAAGTCAGCCATGATCAACAAGAGCTCCTCTGCCCCCATCCCCTAGTAGAGCCGTGGCAGCTCCTCTGGTTCCCTTCAGTGGAGGGGATTCACAACAAAGCCTGAACATATTTCCTTTCCTTTTATTTATTTTTTTATTATGCTTTCTGGTACTCCAGCAGTGACCCCCTTCAGTCCAGTACCCACTGGCAAACCTCAAAGACATCTGCTCACAGTGCCCCCTGGATTACCTCCCAAGGCAGAGCCTCCGGAGCCACCCCCACCTAAGTCCCATTGGATCTAGGTCTCAGTTGTAGCAAGGACCAAAATCCGTTGCAGGGCAGGGGCATCATTAAGCACGCCAGGGAGAATTTTTCAACTTGTTGTGTTGTTGTGGGGGGGTGTCAACTGGGTGCCAGCGGTGTTACCATGTCATGTGTCCTACACACCCTCCCCAGAGCCGTACTAGCTGGTGCTCTGGTAGGTGGCACGTCCTGTGGTCATCCAGGAGCCTTGAACTGGAAACATTCTACCCCCCCCAGAGATGGAGAGCATGCTATGGCCACTCAATCCACCCCAGCTGACCCTTGAGCATCCCAAGTCCGTTCTTGAACCTGGGACACCTGTGTCTCAGCGGTAAATCTTTCCACTGCACTGGTGGGCCAGCCTAGCATGTTTCCTTTTGGGCTTGATAATCCCATTCCAACTGTATATGTGTTGTGGCCTTTCTGATTCACAACTTCCCCTCCTGGTGTCTGGCACCTTGGTTCATGAACTTTGACACTAGTGTAAAGATTAAAGTACTGCCCCCCAACCCCATCACAGAGAGACAAACAAAACACATCTTAATGAATTTATATGTGCAATCTGAAAATGCTTTGACAGATTTCAAGTTAGATTTATAATATAATACCAATATTTTCTGGGTTTATTTTCTGCTTGTTTTTTTTTTTTTATTTTTATTATTGTTATGAAGGGCATTTGCATGAAAATAGGGTCTGTGACACTTGGTCTTCCTTTGTTCTGCTGCTTGTTTACCAACCTACTTCTGCTCGGTTTTCATGTAGGAGGAAGTGGGAAAGGGACCAACATAAAGGAAAAAGGTGCACTCCTTAGAGGAGTCCTTTTAAAGATGAAAGAATCATGGAGTAACTCAAGAAACTGAAAGTTGACAAAGCAATCGGGCCGAATGAAATACACCCAAGAATCCTGAAAGAGCTGGGGGAGGAACTAGCTGCACCATTGGTGGAGCTCTTCAACAAATCATTGGAGAGTGGTGAGGTCCCTGGGGATTGGAAAAGTGCTACAGTGCCGCCCCTGCACAAGAGTGGAAGTAAGGAAGAGGTGGGAAACTACCACCCAGTCAGCCTCACCTCAGTGGTGGGGAAGTTAATGGAATCCCTGCTTAAGGAGAGGATAGTAACATTCTTAGAAACAAGCTGGCAAGCCAGCCTGGTGGCAGTGAGGGCTGAGTCACTGGATGCCTTACCTCATGCTGTGCGGTGACCCGGTTCAGGAATGACCTCAGAGTGCCAGCATGGGGGAGGGTGGGAGCAGGACTGAGCAAAGGCTCTCCTCTTCTGGGAAGGGGGGTCACCTGCCTGTAGTCTCATCGTCACCGGAGGGAGGTCCAGTGATAGGCGCGGGCAGCAATGGAGCAACTGGTAGGGTAGGGGTGTCCCGCAAGGTGTGTGTACACATGCCTCCACATCCAGTCCAGTCCTGTAGTAGTTTTTGACAGAGGAGAAATTTTGCTTTTAGAGCAGGTAACAGCAGTCTAGAACTATAGCTTTCTTACTGATACATCACTTCTATCTCAGCAGGAGTCAGTGCCTGTTTGGATTAAGGAAACAGATACTTTATTAGAAGCAGGGGGTCTCATTTAAGTAAAAAAAAAAGAAGAAAATCACTGTGTGTTTCTATGTTTGAGGAAGAGGCTGTATCAGCTTAATTTACTGAGTCAGAGGGTGATGCTAATTGGGGGTGTGGCTTAGGAGTACAAAAGCAGGTGTCTCCAATTACAGCTTCCTGCTGTAGTTTTTGACAGAGGAGAATTTTGCTTTCAGCGCAAGTAACAGCAGTCTAGAACAGCTTTCTTACTAATTGCCCTTCTTCCCACCCCTGCACCCCCACCCTAAGCCAGTTCTACTTTTATAGCCACTAGATTTGACTGACAATGGGAACTTCCTGTTTGGCAGTAGGAAGGGAAGTATCACTGAGACACATTAGTTTCATCAACCTTGAAGGAACCTAAAAATAGCTCTCCCCAAGCTGCTGGAGGTCTGAATCCAAGCACGGAAGAAGGGCTACTGAAGACTACAGAAGTTCCTGTCCCAGAACAGGAAGGACGAGAGTTGTAAGGGCACATAGGCAGTAGGAAAGTAGGTATAAAAATACATAGAGGAGGAGACAGTAAGCATACAAAGCAACAGGAGAGGGACACAAAATAAGTCAAGATGGGAATGGTGCAGTGCAATGGCTGTGGGGCAGCAGTGTTCCGGGAGACATTCTGGAGGCTGCGATGCTGCCTGCTTGCAGGCAACTCTCTGGTCTGAGGGAGGAGGTTGCCCTTCTCCAGGCTGACCTGGCTAGGATTCGTGAAACCTCTTCCCCCACCCAGGGACCACCAGGGCCACCACCGCTACCTCAGAGGTTGCCAAGAAAGAGGAGCAGTTGGACCAAGGTGGGCTCAGGGAGGGAGAGGGTGGTGGAACAGAGGTGCATGCCTCCAGTTGTACCTCTCCACAATTCATATGCTGTTCTGTTGAAGATTGGTTCCTCTATGGAGGCACCTGCAGTGGAGACCAAGGAGGATGCTGGGAACCTCCACAAAGGAGACCCACAAGAGGGTGGCATGAGACCCCACAGGGGAAGGAAACAACTCCTGGTGGGGGACTCAATCATTAGGGGGTAGAAGTGGGGGAAGAAGGGGATAGGGAGGTAAGGTGCCTGCCTGGCGCCATGGCTTGGAGGGACAGGAAGCGAATCCTCAGGATCACGGGAACAGCTGCACGAGAGAGGGAGCTGGATGTCATTGTCCACCTAGGGACAAATGACCTGGCTGTGAATGGGATCAGAGCAGAGCAGTGCAAGAGGAGTTTGTAGAGTTGGGGAGGGGCCTTAGACAAGTAGCATGTATGGTAACCTTCTCGGAGGTGCTGCCTGTCTATGGCAAGGATGATGCTAGGGTATTCCACACCACAGGATTCATTGAATGGTTGAAAAACTGGTGTGGAGCTCAGGGTTTTGGCTTCACTGGGGACTGGGGAGCCACCTGGAGGGATACAGGCCTATACTGGCGTGATGGCCTGCATCTGTCCGGGGGGGACAAGGATCCTAGGTGATAGGTTTAAATGCTTCATTAGCAAGCATTTAAACTAGCCAAGGGGGGAGGCACTGAAAAGGAGCAGGGAAATCCCTGCCTCCCCCCACAAAACACAGTAGTTAGAGAGGTAAACACCAAGGTAGAGAAGTCAGTAGGAAGCAGGACGGGGTAAATGCAGAAAAAGGCAGTAAGGAGAGGGATGGGGCTAAACGGGGTAAGGTCATCAAAAAATGGAAGGCGATGAGTGCCAATGCCCGCAATCTGTGTAACAAGCTCCTTGAACTAGTGGACTTGATGGAAGAGGGATGCCTGGTTATTGTGGCAGTCACTGAAACATGGTACACAGAGAACCATGACTGGGATGTCAACATACCAGGATACACAATCTACAGGAGGTACAGGGTGGGTAAAAGAGGAGGAGGAGTAGCTCTCTATATAAGGGAAGGGATTAAAGCAAAGGAACTAATGAGTAAATAGGAAGTTGATGAGTCACTATGGGTCACCCTGGAGACAGGAAATGACACCACAATCTGCATGGGGGTTGTGTACAGACCCCCATCTCAGGGGTAGGAAATGGACAAGGAAATTATTTATTTATTTATTTAAAAGTTTTACCAGGAAGGCATACTGAGCGTTACAGAGCTCAATTCCAGATGCGTCCTGGGGGTGGGGGAGTGCAGAACAGCAATATACATACAGCAATATACATACAAATACATGATGAGAGACACCAATGACAAGCGAATACGCAGTGTACAAGTTACCACCTGACTCTTGTCAGGGGAAGCGAGTTCAGTACTAACGAGAGAGTTAGAGATAGCACTGAGGCTGGGTGCAGCAGCATAGGAACTTCGTTAACACTATAGACACTCAAGCATACATACATTTAGTCAAAGACTAGTAGCAAGAAGGCACTTTTGGTAGCCCTGTGGGGCTAGGTGCATGAGCAGGCAGTGATGAAGTGCTGCTTGAGGAGGAGGTTGAGCTGCTGAGTGGAGGTAGAGTGCCTAATCACTGCTGGGAGGGAGTTCCATAATGATAGAAGGCATCCTTAAAATGGCAGAAAAAGGGGGGATATTGTTGATGGGGGACCTGAATATACCAGATGTTAAATGGAGTACTTTTGCTGCAGGCACATCCAAGAGCAAGGTCATTCTTGCCCTACAGGGGGCATGCCTCAGACAGCTAGTGTTGGAACCCACTCGGGAGGGAGCAGTCTTAGACCTGGTACTCTCAAAATGGGAAGAAGACAGGATCTCAGATTTAGAAGCGGGTAGCCATCTGGGAACAAGTGACCACCAAACAGTGTGGTTCACAATAAACACAGCCATAGAGTCAAGCCATACTGGACTTTAGGAGGGCTGACTTTGGGAAAATTAGAGTGTGCCTCAGAAAAGCACTAGCAAACGGGCAAGAAGGAGGGGTGGAGGAACAATGGGGAATAATCAAAACAGCCATCACAGAGGCAACAAGCTTTTGTGTGAAGCAAATCAACAAAACAAAATGAAGGAAAAAAACACTATGGTTCTCAAAAGAGGTAGAAGGGAAGGTTAAGTGGGAAAAGGATAGCATTCAGGAAATATAAGGAAACACAGAAGGAGCAGGACAGAGAACTTTATCAGTTAAAGCAGAAGGAGGCTCGGAAGGCAGTCAGAATAGCAAAGACACAAGCTGAAGAAAAGATAGCCAACTCTGTTAAGAAGGGGGGATAAAACCTTTCATAGGTACATTAGGGAGCGAAGAAAGACCAAGGGAGGGATATAGAGACTTAATAAAGGGGAGGGAATGTGGGCAGAGGGTGACAGTGAAAAAGCAGGGATATTAAATGAATATCTCTGCTCAGTATTCACAATGGAAGAGGAGGGGGAGGTACCTAAACCAAACAAGAGGAACACTCTGAATAGGGGGTCGATACCAGTCCATTCACAGAAGAAAGGGTTTTGAAAGAACTCTTGAAACTGAGGGTGGACAAAGCAATGGAGCCTGATGGGATTCACTCCAGAATTCTAAAAGAACTAAGGGTAGAACTAATAACACCACGGACTACTCTCTTTAACAAATCATGGGATGATGGGGTGGTACCTGAGGACTGGAGGAGGGCAAATGTGATTCCACTTTACAAAAGTGGGAGCAGGGCAGAGGCAGGAAACTACAGACCTGTTAGTTTGACCTCAGGGGTACGGAAAATGATGGAATCACTTCTGAAGGAAAGAATTGTTGAGTACCTAGAGGCCAGTGGGGCACAGGACCCAAGGCAGCATGGTTTCACAGCAGGAAGGTCATGTCAGATGAATCTAATAGATTTCTTTGACTGGGTGACCAAAGTAGTAGACCAGAGAGGGGCTGTGGATATGGCCTACCTAGATTTTAGCAAGGCATTTGACACAGTTTCACACAAAAAGATTAATATACAAGTTAGCCAGCCTTGGAGTGGGTCCCAAGGTGGTAGCCTGGATAAAAAACTGGCTGGACAACAGGACACAAAGGATAATAGTAAACGGAGTCCACAGTGAAGAAAGGAGGGTAACTAGCGGGGTACCACAGGGTGCGGTACTGGGATCGGTCCTCTTTAATGTCTTTATAAGTGACATTGGAGAGAACCTGGGAAGGAAAAGTATGTCTCTTTGCAGATGACACAAAGATCTGCAACAGAGTTGACACACAAGGTGGGGTGGAAAGGATTAAAAGGGACTTGGCAAGTTTGGAGGAATGGTCAAATATATGGCAGCTCAGAGTCAATGCAAAGAAATGCAAGGTAATACATCTGGGAAACAAAAACCCAGGGGAAGAGTACACAATGGGCGGTGAGATAATAACAACAACACAAATCGAAAAATACCTAGGAGTAATTATATCAGATGACCTAAAGGTGGGCAAGCAATGTGAGAAGGCAGTAAGGAGGGCTGGGGGAATACTTGGATGCATAGGGAGAGGCATCAACAGTAGAAAACAGTAAGTTGTTATCCCTCTGTACAGACAGTTGGTGAGACCCCATCTAGAGTACTGCGTGCAATTCTGGAGTCCCCATCTCCACAAAGACATAGACAGAGTGGAGGCTGTTCAGAGGAGGGCAACCAAAATGGTGCAGGGTCTGCACCAGAAGACATATGAGGAGAGACTAAAGCAGCTTAATATGTATACCCTTGAGGAAAGGAAGGAGAGGGGGGACATGATAGAAACTTTCAAGTATCTCAAGGGAATTAACAAAGTACAAGAGGGTAGTATCTTTCAGAAAAAGAGATGTGCAAGAACAAGGGCACAATTTGAAGATGGGGATGACTCAGAGGTAATGTTAGAAAGTATTTTTCACAGAGAGGGTTGTGGATGCATGGAACAGCCTTCCTGAGGAGGTTGTGGAGTCAGGAACAGTGGGAGAATTCAAGAATGCATGGGACAGACATAAGGCAATTCTAGTGGGGGGGCTAGGAGGAAGTAAGCTGTTGATTAACTAGAATCTGCAGCTTATCCATCAGGTAGGAAAATGGGCAGACTGGGTGGGCCAAGCTGTCCTTATCTGCCATCAAATTCTATGTTTCTATGCATGCATCACGTCAGAGATGCGCGGGAGTTGGACTAAAAATGGAAAAAGCCAAAAGTATATACGGGGAAAAGAAAAAAAAGCAATCTGGCAACTAGACCCAAAGCAGCACGGCTTCATGGCAGTGAGGTCCTGCCAGACTTATCTAACTGAATTATTCAGCTGGGTTACAAAAACAGTGGACCAGGGGGGAGCGGTAGACATTGTGTACTTGGACTTAAGCAAAGCCTTCAACTCTATTCCACACAGAAGGCTAATATACAAGCTAGAGCACACGAGCACTGGGCTAAAAATAGTAAATTGGGTCCAAAACCGGGTCGATGGGAGGACCCAGATGGTATTAGTAAGAACAGTACACTGTCAAGGGAATGAAAGGTGACAAGTGGGGTTCCGCAGGGTTCCGTACTGGGGCCGATCCTTTTCAATGTATTCATCAGCGATATAGCTGACAGACTAGAAGGGAAGGTGTGCCTATTTGCGGATGACACAAAGCTCTGCAATAGGGTGGACATGCCCGAAGGGGCTCATAAGATGGAGTCTGACCTAAAGAAACTGGAAAAATGGTGGAAAAGCTGGCATTTGAGATTCAACACCAAAAAGTGTAAGGTTATGCACCTAGGAAGATGCAACTTGGAGAAAAAAATACTATCTGAATGGGGAACAGTTAGAGGTAATAAAACATGAGCGTGATCTTGGGGTTATCATCTCTGATAACTTAAAGGTAGGCAAGCAATTTGAAAGGGCTGCACAAACAGCTAGGAGCACCCTGGGTTACATAGAGAGAGGCATCTCAAGTAGGAAATGGGAGGTGATTATGTGATTATGCCATTGCACTGGTCCTTGGTGAGGCCTCACCTGGAGTACTGAGTCCAGTTCTGGAGACCACACCTTAGGAACGACATAGACTGACTGAAGACCATACAGAGGAGGGTGACAAAGATGGTGCATGGTCTGCATCACTAACCTTATGAAACAAGGTTATACAGCTCACTGGATATGCTGCGTTCAGACAAGACAGACTTGGCAAAAGAGGAGGTGGTCGTATTATATATGTTAAAGACCACATTCAGGGCCAAATGCTTAACCCATGTGACACCAAATGTGGGGCTCAACTGATGGCCATAAAAGTAATACTTGGCAAGAACAGGAAAACCCTAACAATAATCTCGGCCTATATCCCTCCCAAGGAACAAGTGAACGGTTTCAATTCTGTCATCAACTACCTCTCTGAAGGGGGGACCAAACAGAGCTGATAATGGTTGGAGACTTTAATATCAACTGATCCTCCGCTGAAGCTGTACACTACAAGGACTCATTAGCTACTCTCAACCTTGTGCAATTGGTAGACTCCCCCACTCAGTACAACAGCAGAACAGGCACGGGGTCAAAAATCGACTGGGTGGTCACAAATCGGCCAGAAAGAATATCCTCTATTACGGTTCTACCCAACTCCCTCAGGGACCACTCCCTAATAATCTGTAAATGGTCAAATAAGGCCCCAAAGGGCGCCAGCCAGGACTATTACTGCTAGACTTCTGAAGAAAGGCAAGTTGGGAGCTCTAAGAGCACACCTCAGCCTCCAAGATTGGAGCTCTATTGACCACAAAACAGATGTCAACACTGCCCTAGAATGCTTTATATGTAAATTCAATGAAGTGTGCAATGTCTACGCCCCCTACACCAAAAGAAGGATCCGCAACTATGACAGCCCCTGGATCACGCCGCAGCTACTAGCCCTCATGAAAAATAGAGATGACTTGTGGTACAAAGCAAGGAACTCTGGTACCCAGACAGACTACCAGAACTATAGAGCTGCATGGAATAAATGCACCTGGGCTATTCGCAAGGCCAAAAACACTCACTTTAAAAATCAGCTGACAAACTCATGAGGTGACAGTAGACGGTTCTGGGAGAACATCAAGTCCCTAACTGGTAAACCTAATAAACCTCCCCCCACCTTCCTGAACATTGAGGGCCAACCTACGCAGGATCACAGCCACATAGCAAATGTCTTCAACAAAGCTCTTACTGACCTCAGCGGAGTGTTGCCCCTGGCTTCCTTTATCACCAATCAGATACTTGCACCGAATGAACCCGGGGACCTAATCAAACTCCCATACGCCTTTCTACTTCAGAGTTATCACCTTTATGGAAACAAAAAAGTACATCCTAAAAGCACTAGGTAATTCCAGAACTAGCTCTGATCAATTTGACCTAAAACTAGTTAGGCTCACCCTGGACAAAATCCTCAAACCCTTCACCAAAATCTTAAATCTCTCCTTGGTATCAGGTGAATTCCCACGGATCTGTAAGGTGGCGGTTGTTACCCCTGTTTACAAAAGTGGTGACAGGGCCAACTCTACAAATTACTGCCCAATATCTATCCTTCCTCCACTCTCCAAGGCCCTGGAGCGAATCGTAACTGACCAACTGATGAGATATCTAGACAAGTATCATTTAAAATGTCAGCAACAACATGGATTTCGAAAACAACACAGTACCCCAACCACTCTAGTGGAGTTTACCAGCTTTATCTATAATGCGCTAGACAGAGGGCTCTTGGTGGAGGCAACATATATTGATCTCACCAAGGCCTTCGGCACTGTCAATCACAATCTGCTCCTGGATCAGCTCTCCAATACCAGCCTCTCCCCTGCAACAGTAGCATGGATCAGAAGCTACCTCTCTGGGAGAGTCCAAAAAGTGAAAATCATGGACATCTTCTCCGACAACCTTAGTGTTAACACAGGGGTTCCTCAAGGCTCTATCCTTGGCCCTCTACTGTTCAGCCTGTTCTTAAACAACCTCCCTCAATCGGTAAATGACCAGCTACTACTATATGCAGATGATGCGGTCCTATATTCATGTAATGCTGACCCCTACATACTGGAAAAGCAAATGCAGGCTTATTTCACTGCGGCTGAGCACTGGTTCCTTCAATCAAAACTGCTCCTTAATTATAAAAAAAACAAGACTATGTTATTCGCATCATCACATAACAAACACTGTACCCACCAACTTTGCATTCGTAACAATCAGAACAATTCCCTGGAGATGGTTCAAACATTTAAATACCTAGGATTGGCACTGGACCACACCCTCTCATTTAACCAACACATAGGCACCATCGCAAAATCATCAAATGCAAAACTAGGATTATTGTACAGACACAGAAAAGGCCTGATTTCTGAGGCATTAAAAACTGCGGTAAATAGCTCAGTCCTCTCAGTGATAGACTATGGTCTAGCAGTATATGGGGCTGCCTCCCAACCCGCTTTGAAGCGTATTGAAACAACACTAAACAAAGCGTGTCGTTTAGTCCTAGGTGTACCCCATCTTACTCACACCTGCGAGTTGTACACTCAAACAAACTGGCTCAAGCTTGACATCCTTCTCCAGTATCAAGTATGCATGCTCGTCAAGAAGTCTGTGCTAGGACTTACCACCCCAGGCCTGCAAAGCCTTCTTCGCCAACCTAATTCCATCAGATGCACTAGAGGTACAAACAACTCGTCCCTCTGTGTCCCTTTCCACAGAACCACACAAGGCCAACGGTCCTGCGAATACTGGGAGCCACTTTGGCTTAATGCGCTTGACCTAGACATCACAAAAGAGGACAAAATAGGCCCCTTTAAAGATAAACTCCGAGTGGCCCTTGCCATAAACAGTAACTGTGACTGTGAGACCTGAATCCCCCCACACTCTACCCACCTCTTTCCTGCTACCCTCATTCTAACCTGCACCCTTGCCTTCTCCTCTCTTCTTGCTAACACTCCCCTAGTAAGCTCCAGGTCCCCACCTCAGCACTCCCACCCCCCCCCCAATGAGTCTAGCCATCCTCTATGACTGCACTCTTCAGCACTTAAGACAAAAGAACTGCTGCCCATCAAGTTCTCACCTCCTTGCATATAGTATTAGTTAATTATTTTATAGACTATATCATCCTCTGTTCCCTACTTGATTTGCTCTATATCCTGTAGATCCTCAAGTTGTTCACTTAAACTTCTTGTCAACCTAGCCTGCTATAAATTATGTATCTGTATATTTTTACTTATGTAATCCCTGTTATTGTAATTATGTAGCCTCTGTAACCTGATGTACTCATGTTTTTCTAAGGCACAGAACCTCCTTGAATCTGCTTATGTACTTGTAACCATTGTAAATGATGTTATGCTCATGTATTGTTTTACTCAAAGGTGCTTCCTAGAAATAAATAAGTAAAGAAACTCTACTTATATTCTCTAACACAAAGAAGGGATAGGGGAGACATGACAGAGACCTTCAAATATATAAAGAGTATAAACAGGGTACAGGCACAGAGTATCTTTTAAAGAAGCAATTGTTCCAGGACTAGAGGTCACAACATGCTTCTGAAGGGGGGTTGGTTCAGGGGCAACATAATGAAGTTCTTCTTTACAGAGAGAGTGGTGGAACCTTGGAACAGCCTGCCAAAGGGGGTGATGGGGGCAAAGATGGGCAGGGAGTTCAAACTGGCATGGGACAGACAATGTGGTAACCTAGGGAAGGCTATCAACTAGGCGGAGAGTGCAAATCAAAGGGCAGACTAAATGGATCATGCGGTCCCCATCTGCCATCACATTCCATGTTTCTATGTGTGCTGCGCAAGTAATTGAGTGCAAGAGCCAGGTAAGTATATGAAATTGAAATAATTTGTGTCCTTGTTTTATTTTTTCCAAAGTTATCTTTAAACAAATTGATAAATCCCTTTCATCCTCCATGATAAGGAGTAGGGTAAGTAGCAATTTGGATTTTTTTTCCGGGGGTATAAATGCTGATCTTGTGAAGCATATAGGGTTGCGATAGGGACTCTCCTCTTAAAACATCCATCTCTTCTCCCCACCCCCCCAGTGGCAACTAGTGCCAAGTTTGGCATCAGGACTAGTGAAGATCATCTGGCACCCCACATTAGCCCCTTTCCAGCCGGGCCAGCCATGCAACTCTGTGGAATGGCCAGGATTAGATATGGAGGGGACAGCACACACACAGAAAGTTGAGTGTTTGTGCATGATATGAGAGGAGCACTAAGGAGTTCAAAAATATGTACAGTAATTATGTCTAAGGTGTGATGACTAGAACCATAATATAATACTCATTGATAAGCTAATTGGTCCACATTTGAGAAAAATAATTTTCATGGTGTCTTGCAACTGGGTTCTCAAACTTTCAGGCCCTAGTGTAAACAGGAAAATACAGCCCCATCACAGAGAGACAGACAAGCATGGTTTAATGAATTTCTATGTGCTGTCTAATACTCACTCTTCCTTCATGGCTTGCAAACACTAGCATCTGTCAACTAACTGTCAAGATTATCACGTCATCCGTTTGTTGAAAGCGTTTGGTCCTGCCTGCACAGATTCACAATTAAGAACAAATATACAGGATATGTTCATATTTGAAGAGCTGCAAATGTCCCTCTTGTTAAGTAGCATCAATTACACAGAATGGTGTGCACCTGCGCGCGTGCGTGTGTGTGTGTGTGTATATGTGTCAGAGACAGAGAGAGACAGAGAGAGAGAGAAAGAGAGAATATATTTAGACAGCAGTTTTTGTAATCTGACATCAGTTTGGTACTGCCTGGTTTGCTATGTGCCTGTTGTGCATCTAGGGGTGCATTGCTGTTTTATCAGTGTCACTACCAAAGAATAAACCGTAGCAACACTACCAACAAAATATTGTTATGCTATAAGCAGAGCAGTATAGCATAACAATCATGTGTGCTGTATAGGCCAGTGGCCACATTGATATCTGATGTCTTCCTAACCACAAGACAATTGCTGGAGTCTCCATTTTGTGGCCAGGATTTATCTGGGGTGCACTGTTGCTGCTGCTGTGGCCTAGGTAATTAATCTGAAGATCTTTCACTTTGACATGAACTTATCTTTGTCAACCTTGTAACTAGAAATTTTTAAAAATGTAATTAATATAAACCTTTTCATGCCATCAGTGCAGAGTAAGTTGGGTAAGACTTGGGCTCTGTTGGAGTTAAGTGGGCTGCCACGAGGGAAGTAAGAAGGTGCTACATGGAATGGCACTGCAGTGAGCTCTGTCATGAGAAATGAACCCTCTGTTCTTTACTCTCATTGTTTTTCAGTGCTATGGTCCCTGACCTGAGGGCAGTCCTCCTCAGTGCGCTGCTCTCGCAATCTCTCGCCCTCTTCATCTTTCTCTCTTTCTCTCCTTCTCTCCCCAGAACCAAGAGCCCCTTAGTTACCTCTCCCATTTCCCTGAGTGCACCTGGATAATAATGCCATGATATGAAATATAATCTGACCTCCCAACCCTCCTCTCCATGTTCGCACACACTATGGCTGGTCTGGGGGTGTCCCAATGTTGTGCGGTCCCCTGGCCATCAACAGCCCCTCCACCACACCAACACCAGGAGCCGCTGTAAGAGCAGTGCAGGAAATACACCTCCCCTGGAGGACAGCATCCATTGAATGCTTTGAGACATTCCTGCTGGCCTCTATTCCTGATGTCCTTGGCTTGGGGTGTTTTCACAGAGTGAGTGAGATAAGACTGCTGTTGCAAACTGTTAACGCTCACCCCAACATTCACTCTTATAACTGCTTCAGCACAGACAGGGTTCTAGTGGCAATTTAACACATGGGTATACTCTGGCTAGACTTCATTTTAGTGAAAGAACAAAATGTGGGTATCCTGTTGCTTCCAAAAGAAAAGTAGGTATAGTCAGTATACTCAGCATACTCTTCATTATAGTGGATACAACTAGTCCCATGCAGAAAGTGAAATCTAACTTCAAGCAAAAGTCACCGGGTTTGGAAGAAAAACTTGGATGCTGACGATATTTTTTTTACGTTTCATTTTAGCATCTGTTAATCACACTTAATACAGGACATAAGTGCATAATGAGGTACAAATGTGGACAATTTTCACAAAAAGGATTGCAACACTTTATGCCCTTGTCCTACACAGCGGGGGTACGCCCTCACTTAATTTGCTATATATTTCTTAGTTGAGCTAAAGTGTTTGTTCACATGATACCATACATTTAACATTAACAAAGTGTTCTCAGTTTCTTTTGAAGGCATTTATTTATTTATTTATTAATGTTTAGGCATTATAACCCTTTGAGTCCAGAACTTTTATGCAAAGGCTCCGTGTCAAATATCAGTTACAGGAAGGTGGCAGAAAGTACAAGCATGACATACAAGACTTAAGATACAGTGGTTACACTCATTTCTTACAGGTTTATAACAATAAAGTTATACAAAAGCAAAAAAAATACACATTTCCATAACCCTATTGGGTAATTGGTCATCACTGGGGGCAGAACAGAATGCAATCCAAGGGATATTGTCAGATACGAGGTAGGAGTAGAGATGTGCAGGGCCTACATGGAGTAGGTTTGAGTACCGTGTCAAATGAGTTTGTCGGGGTTAGGGGGGAGCATGAAGGCAGTCACAATTAGAGGAGGCAATTAACAGCTGTCGTAGTTCAGACTTGAAGAGTCCCAGTCTAGGAGTATCCAGTAAAGTGGTAGGATGGGCACTCATCCAAGAGGGGGCTCTGTAACGAAAAGATCTTTGTCCAGTAGTGGTTCTAAAAAGAGGGGTGTGGAAAGCAGCATTACTGGAATGTCTCGTGATTCTCATTCTACGGGCTAGAGTTAGTAAGGTTGACACTTGAGCAGGGATAAGTACAAGGGATATTTTTTGGCAAGGACGCAGGTGTCGTAGTGGAGACACCCCTCAAGGTTTAATCAGGAGGTCCTCTGGTAGATATCACATGTATGTGTATACCTGTCACACCCTGCTGCTAGACAGCAGGCTTTGTTTAGGGCCATTCTGATTTTAATTAGGGCGGTATTGAAGGCTGACCCATAAATGACTAGGCTGTAGTCAACCAGTGGGAGAACAGAGCTGGATACAGCCAGCCTTACAGCAGTCTGCGGGAGACAGAAGTGAAGCCGAAAGAGAAGTCCAATTCTGGTGTTTACAGCTCTACAGGTGACAGAGATGTGTTCATGAAAGGAGAGAGCCGAGTCAAGGGTGATCCCTAAATATTTAAAGCAGGGGACAGTTTCAAAGGGGGCAGAATTAAAGTTGAGAATGCGGAAGGGGTAGGACCTGTTTTTGTTCTGCTGGTGTGCAAAGAGCATCACCTTGTTTTTTTTTATAATTAAGAACCAGTTTATGATTGGTGATTCAAGACTCAATTTTGGTAAAATGCTTCTGTAGGTTATGTTGCAGGGTGGAGGAGTCCTGGTACCAGCAAAAAAATGACAGCATCGTCTGCATAGAGGAGGAGTCGTCCAGAGCAGGCCTGGTGGAGCGAGTTAAGAAACAGGCTAAATAGTAGAGGCCCAAGGATTGAGCTCTGGGGTACCCCAGACTTGACTGGGAGGGAGGAAGACAGTGTGAGGTTAAGTTTTACCTGTTGGCATTGGTCAAAGAGGTAGTTGGAGAACCAGAAAGTGGCTTCCTGGGATAGACCAAGGGAGAGCAGGGAGTTAATCAGCAGGGGGTGATGAACAATATCAAAGGCCTTGCCAGGTCAACATAGACAGACCCAACAAAGAGTCCTTGATCAAGTGCATCTTGGATGAAGGAGGTATATTCCAGTAGGGCAGTTGTGGTGCTATGGGCCTTCCTGAAACTGTGCTGTTGGGGTCATAATAGGTTGTGTGTGTCAAGGAACTCGGATAGTTGGTCAGCAACAATCTTCTCCAATGCTTTGGTCTTCTGAATGAACATAGCCTTGTGTATTGAGGGGCTTTTAGCATATTTAATTGTACCTGATTGTACAGGGTGATGACAAAAAAAAAGAATATGAACTCTTTCTGTTTTCATTAAAAGAAGTGTTGATTTTAAAAGTGTGCTGTACACGGTTCCATCGAAAACAGGCTGTGTCATTTGCTGTGTAACTCTGGTAAGAAACATAATTTATCTGTTGAATTGTTTCATAGCTGCTATTGTACTACATATCTATAGTAGTAATTCACCTTTCTGACTTTGTTGTACATTAATTATGTCAGTGTGACAGTGTAAACACTACACTGGGAAACAAGAGGTTAACCTCTTGTTTGAGGCTGAGGAAATGCAGGAACTGCAACATGAACAGGCAAGGGGGGTGCCTCCCCAGGTGTGGCTAATTAGAGGGATTGCTGAAAGGCAGAGAGAATCCAGCAAGGGGTTAGGTAGAAACTAGAAACTGCTGCAGGGAGCAGAGACTCCTATGCAGAGAGCCCTGCAAGATGGAGGGTGGAATGTGAGACAGGAACCAGAGCAGAAAGCCAAGGAGAATGATTAAGTATTGGAGAGAGCCTTTGGGAAAAACTTGAAACTTGCTGCTGAGAAACAGACCCGTTTTACAGCAGAGAGTCCTGAGGTAAAGGATCAGTCTAGCCAGCTGGGCCAAAAACAGTGAGTGGAATGTACTGCTGATAACAGCCTACAAATATGTCAAAAAGGGAAACTGTCTGTATTTTATTTGAGACTGTGCATTCAAAACTGCTGGCCCACAAACCGTTTGTTTTGTTTGAGACTGTATGTTGAACAAACTGCTGGCCCACATAGGTGGTTCAAAGATTCCTTTGTCAAGTCAGCCTGAAAGAACTGTTTTGTGTTAACCTTTATGTTACCTGATCAGGCTGGAGAAGTTTAACTGACTGATTATGCTTTTCTGGAGCAACAACTTACATTTGAACCAATAAAAGTACATTTTCTTCTGTGAACTTTAAACCCAGCGTATTGCCTCTCCATCTACCATAGGCCAGCGTGTCACAGTCAGCTGCAAGGTTATGACAAATGTGACAACTCTTGAACAGAGATGAGAAGAAAAGCAATCAGTGGATTAGTTAAGATGGAACTAATTTATAATAACCGGGGAGTTTTTTCTCCCACAGGGAAACCCAGTTATAATTCACCATTATAACCAGCTGGTTATAACAGCAAACACGCACCCAGTTTCCCTCACTCCATGCATGTGCACACTGTCTCCCACTTCAGCCCAACCATTGCTACCAGCACAGAGATCAAGTTGCATTTATATAATTGCTGTGGTGAAAAACATGCTCCACAGCAGCTATATTAAAAATCATAAGGAGATCCCCCACTAGTCCTACGTGTATCTAGTTTATACAAATTGAGGGCTTCCAATATATCAGAGTATGGAAGTTTACTTACTCTAGAAATGAGTTTTGTAGCCCTCCTTTGGGCTGAGTCTACTATTTTTATGTCCTTAGCCAGATATGGGGCCCAAAAAGATGCTACATAATCCAAATGCGGCCTAACATAGGTATTATACAGTGGCAGGTGTCATAAACGCGCTCCGCGGGTCAGGCCCTCTGCTCCCACAGTGCCAAACCTCGAAGTGCAGTATGTGAACAGGAGACAAACTGGGTAACAATCTTGTCTGTTTTGGGTCCAAATCACCTACTAGCTTCGAGTCCTGGGGGTCAAATGTGAACCTTTTCACTAGCACACCCAGTTAACAGGCTCAGGTATGTACTCTCTTCGGGAATGCAGTACAATACTTCACCCAGTGGCATCCAGCCAGGTTCTGAAGTGTACCCTTATGATTCAATATGAGACCTAGGTATATTCTTACCTTTAGCAAGCTAGTAACACACCCTTTTCAAGCACTTAACAGTTTTCAGAATTTCTCAATACAGTTTCAGCCTCCGCATGCAAAAGAAAGACTCAAACAGGATTAAGGAGAACCAAAAAGGTTTACTACAGTAGTAGCCACAGACATTGCCAGCTATTTCCAGATATTTCGTGAAATTTCTATAGAGTTTCTCTCTGCTGCCCCTACTGCAGAAATGCAGAAATCAGGAGATTTCTCTAGAAATATCACAGAAATTTCGAGAAATAGCTTCCAATGTCTCTGGCTACCACTGTAAGATTAAAAAAAAATAGATAAAATACAAAACACATATAGAGTATATAACCTGTACTTACAGTCTAAAAATAATTTGGAATTTTACAGAACAAAATGCATGCTGTTTAAAAATGGTCTAGTCTAGCCAAAGTTCCAGATGAGGGTGCACTGCGTTGAACAGAAGTACTTTGTTTGGAGTCCAGAGATCAACTGTGTCTCACTCCTCTTAGCATCCAGAGATAAAAGTGTCTTTTCCCTCAGATGCTTGGCAAATTGAAAGTCAGTCTCTCCACCTCCTTGTGATGTCATAGCACACATGAGGTCACTGTTAGCCCTCTGATAAATCTGTAATCTGAGTAGGAATATCCAAAGGGATGTTATTTTACTGCTGGCTGGAAATCAGCAGTTAGCAATTTTTAAAATATGACAGTTTCTTTAATTAAAGCATTTCCTTTGATGTTTAGAAATCACATCCTGGCAAACACTTCTCTTCTAGCGGGAAGAGCTAGAACAGATAGCTGTTAGAATTTGTCAGTTCCTGGGATGTCGTAAAAGATGTAACCTTCTATGGCTCCCTGACTTCAAAGTAGAACTATTTTACAAGGTATCACAACCTGTTCCTTGGAAGGAAGTTTTTAATCATAGTTTCCACTGGGCCAGTTTTATGACAGCCAGCTGTCTCAGCACACTGAGGCCTTTGATGTCAAAAAGATCAAGCCTCTTTACACTTGCTGGCTGGTGTTTTTTAAGCAGACATTCACATGTACATTTATTTATATCACAAATATTATACTGTACAATCATTATTAGAGGGTTTATCACATGACAGCAGGATGCAAGACTCATTTCTGTTTACAAAAGCTTTCCTAACTGATCTTATGATGCTGTTAGTTGTAAAGGATACCTTTCTACATTGGTCACATTGACTTAATTCTTTATTTATAATAATACCCAGGTCAGTTTCAGAGTTTACTGCCTTGATTGGGCTGTTGTTTAACTCATATTTAGTATGTGGGTTTCTTTTACCAAGATAAATGAGTGAACATTTATCCACATTGAATATCATTTTGTTTGTCTTTGCCCAGTGTTCAATTTTACAGATGTCCTGATGAAAGGAATCAATTTTGTTGGGGGTGTCTACCTCCAAACTGAGTTTTGTGTCATCCGTGAACTTCACTATTTTACATTGAACTCCCTCTTGTAGATTTCTGAAAAAAATTCAGAATAAGATGAGTCCCAGGACTAAGCCCTGGGGCACCTCACTGGTAACTCCAATCTCCTCTGACAAGACCCCAGAAACACAAACTTGTTGTACTCTATTTGTTAACCATTCATTATTATATCCATAATAATCCATTATTATAGTGCCACCCATTCAACTGTATAATGATTAATTCCCATATGTAATATTTTATGGATTAAAAGATCATGGGGAACAGTATCAAATGCTTTCCTAAGGTCCAGTAGTAATACATGTACTGGGATACCTTTGTTAATGTTGTCACTAACTGACTCGTAAAATGCTATTACGCTACTAGTGCACCATCTGCCCTTCACAAATCCATGTTGAGCTTTGTCACCTAACTCTTTTTCTTGGATTTCCTTTTCCAATCTGTTTTTGAGTAGTTTTCCCATAGTTTTGCAAAGTATCAAAGTGAGACTAATGAGTCTGTAATTATAAGTTTTGTTTCTATTACCCTTTTTATATATAGGTACCACAATGGCCCTTTTCCAGTCTGCTAGGACCTGGCCAGAACGGTAAGATTTATTAAAAAGGATTGTCAGAGGTGTGACCAACTCATCCACTGTTTCTTTAATGAATTTAGTATTTATATTATCAGACCATGGGGAAGATTTATCTTTCATATCATTAAGGACTTTTTTAACCTCTTCCTCTGTATTATTTTCAAATCCGTCATGGGAAAATGAGGCTGAGTCAAAATAGGATTAGCTGATGAAAAGACAGTGGCAAAAAACTCATTGAAAGCATTGGCAATATGTAAAGGATCTCTTAATTCTGTATTGTTTTCTGTTATTGGCTCTAAGGAATGACTGGACCTTTTACTATTATTAATATATGCAAAAAAAGCTTTCTGGTCTTTTTGAACTGAAAGTTTAAATTCAGTTTTGTTTCTTTCCTCTTTATTTAAATGTTTTGATCTCTTTAGTTCATTTTTGTAAATGACCTTATTATTTTCGCTGGGATTTCTTTTTAATTTCTTAAAAGCTTTCTCCTTTTTTTTTTTTTTTATTTGTTTTTTCACTCTTCCGGTAAACCAAGGTGGAATTTTCTCTTTAGTGTTTCTGACCTGCTTAGTGGGGATAAATGTAATTTCTAATTTTTTTATAATAGTTTTTAGGAGTTCCCAGCATTCATCAGTTGAGAGATCTCCCATAACAGTTTCCCAGTTGTATGATTTTAGCACTCTTCTTATTTCTGGATAAGTTCTCTTATTATAGTTAAAGTAAAACTACGCAGACACATGGGCTGAAGTATGCTTATTAATACAGAAGGTGATAATATTATGGTCACTGTTAGCTAATGGTACCTTGACTACTATATTCAATAGTTCACTTGGTATATTGGTGAGGAGAATGTCGAGGATATTATTACTCCTCGTTGGTTCGGTGACTATTAGCTCTAGTCCATTTTCAATAGTTGTGTCCAGTATCAAAGATTCCTGCTGTGAGCCTGCTTTAAGCTGATCTCATATAATTCCTGGTAGGTTTAAGTCATCCAAAATAATGGTGTCAGATATATCAGATAATTTAGCCATTATTGAACATAATTCCTAAGATCCCCAACGCAGCGACAGCAATTCCAGGATACTCTGTCTTCAGACAAGACAGGCATTCCAGGAAAGATGGAGGCTGTGTCCTCTACCTTAAAGACTCTCTTAAGGGACATGTCTTCACTATGCCTCACCCTGAGAATGACATCCAGGTCCTTGCCACTAAAATTTGACTTGGGGCACACAACAAAATCCTGACAGTGGCATCAGTCTACATACCCCCCAAACCTACCAAGCAAGGACTACACTCCATACTGGACCTCATCCACTCCATTGATCAGAGCTCAGAAACAATTCTACTTGGGGATTTCAATGTCAACTGGTCCCCCCAAGTGCAAACAAATATAAGGATGCCCTAACAGCGGCAAACTTTTCCCAAATGGTCCAGTCACCCACCCGTGTGAACTACAGAACAGGGACCACAACACTTCTGGACCAGGTTCTCACTAACTGTCCTGATCATATCACAAATACTGTAGTTCTCCCCAACTGTATAAGTGACCACTCTCCAGTCCTATGCTCCTGGACTAACAAATTTACAAAGCCTCCTCCTAAAACTATCAACAGCAGAAAACTAATGCCTGGACACCTTGGACCTCTTAAAAACCTCCTACAAGAATTTGACTGGACACCAATAAAATCAGCACCAAACATGGGTGCTGCTCTAGATTACATTATCTGTAGTTTTAAATCTGCATGTGATGTCCATGCTCCTTTCAGGAAATATAAGATTAAGGGTGTTAACAACCTATGGATCAACATAGATCTTCTTGAGCAAATGAAGTCCCAGAACCATCTCTGGCATTGTGCTAAATTGACTGCCACCCAGGCTGATATCCAAGCCTTCAAAGCAGCAAGAAATGCTTGAACAAGAGCAATTCGCAACAAGAAGGCCAGCTACTACAGGAGTGCTCTATCTAACACTTGGAAGGATGGGAAGAAGTTCTGGGCCAACCTTAGTGAACTTACAGGGAAAGATCCCAAAGTACCACCCTCTATTGTCAACCTAAATGGCAACATCACCTCTGATCTAGTCACCATGGCAAATGCGTTTAATGCAACCTTTACCAACCTTAGTCATGTGCTACCCCCAACCTTCATTGATCTGGTACCAGACACACTAAAAGCTGACAAAGCAAACTCTACACAAGGAACCCGCAGTTCTACTTTAAAACCATCACCAATGCCCAAACTAAAAAGCATCTTCTTAAAGTGCTTGGGAAGTCTAGATCTAGTGGTGATTCCCTTGATCTGAAACTCTTTGCCCTCACCATTGACAAAGTCCTTACCCCACTCACCAAAATCCTCAGCCGGTCTCTCATGCTCTCACTGTTCCTCCAAAAATGGAAATCTGCTGTGGTGACACCAATCCACAAAAGTGGCGATAAGACCATTACTAGCAACTACAGACCCATCTCCATTCTTCCTCCCCCTCCCAAAGCTCTGGAGAGAATAGTTGTAGGCCAGCTTGCTGACTACCTTGCAAGTTATAACCCGTTATTACTTATGTGTTGTACTGCTATACTGTGTATTTTGGTTTGTCTTACTGTGACAAGGTACCTTTGTAAATGAGCCTATGGCTCAAAGGTTTTCCAAACTGCTGTTTAAATAAAATAAATAAAATAAAATAAAATAAAAATGTCCAGAACAGCAGTTTTCGCAAGGGGCACAGCACCACCACAGCTCTCCTAGTATTCACCTCATATATCCACAACACCCTGGTCCAAGGACAACTTGTTGGCACCACCTTCATCAATTTGACAAATGTGTTCGATACCATCAATCACTCCTTACTGACTGAACAACTATCTCACCTAGGACTCTCAATTGACACAACTTGTTGGTTCCATAGCTACCTTAGTGGTCAAACCCAACAGTTTAGAATTGGCAAATCCCTCTCAACCTCCCTTCCATTCCATCTTGGATCTTATGCTCTTCAGTATTTTTCTAAATAGTATCCCTTCCTCCTGCACTGATAAAATTCTACTTTACGCAGATGATGCAGTCATTTTTACCTCCCATCCTGAGCCCTCCATTCTTCAGTCACAGTTGCAATCAAGTTTTTTGGAAGTGGAGACATGGTTTAAAACTCATAGACTCATTCTTAACTACAAAAAAACAAAATCAATGTTGTTTCATGGTACACAAAGCAAATTCAAAAACAAAGGTCTCGTTATCACAAACAGTAACAGGGCAATACTCGATCAGGTTTATTTGTTCAGATATCTGGGGGTGACCCTTGACTGCATGCTAGCTTACTCTGAACACATAGATAACATTGCTAAAATTGCAAATACCCACATTGGACTGCTCTATAGACATAGGAACTGTCTCACAGCCGAAGCCCTCAGTATTGCTATCCAGAGCTCTGCTATCTCAATAATTGATTATGGGCTAGTGATCTACGGATCTACCACTGACACTGCCCTTCAATGTACTGCCATAGCCCTAAATAAGGCCTGCTGCCTCCTGACTTCAACCCACTGCCTTTCACACACCTGCGACATCTATGAACAAGCAAATTGGCTCCAACTATCTGGCAGAATTATGTACCAGACCTGCATCATGGCCAAAATGATCACCTTGGATCTCCTACCTCCAGGAGTCCAGACCCTGCTGGCTCCTCATTGTGGTCCCCACCTAACCAGGAGCTCGGAAAGTCTTACTTTCTCTGTTCCTCATTGCCGAACCACCCAGGGTCAATGCTCTTTCAAATCCAGAGCCTCTTCCTGGTACAATTCATTTCCTTAAGAAGTTACTGACAGTACCACTTTGGGTGCTTTTAAGTGCAGTTTACATCAACAACTTGTCTCCATGGCTTCCTGTGACTGCTTCTCATAACTAGCCAATTTCTCCCTCCCCTCCTGCGTCTCCCTTAATGTCCCTCCCTATTTCTCCCCCTTCTTTTCCCCTGTCCCTCCCCCACCACAATTCCTGACAAAGCTATATGTACTGCTCTCTCCCCATCCACCTCACCTCAACCCTGTTGCTCATGCCTACTGTTCTCCTCTGCCTATTCCCCACCCCTGCTACAAGCTTGTGACTTCCTGGCAATTTTATAGAAAGTAAGACTCAATGTGCACTTGCTAATTGCTTTAATTGTACCTGGCAATGCTTCTGGCTGCTCTTAATGTGTTTCATTCCTTATTTGTCTCCCGACTGTGTCATGTTCTCATGTTATTGACATGGAACCTTTGTAAAAGAGCCTTGTCTCAAAGGTGTCTCTGAAATCATAGTAAATAAAAAAAAAATATTTGTTATCATATCCTGTGTCTGAAGTTGATGGCCTGTAGATGTTACCAATAAAAAGGTTCCTGCTGCTAGGTATTTTTATTTGGGCACAAACTCCCTCTACTTTATCGGAATCCAGAACATACTCTGAGGATTCTATTGAGTTTTTTATGTATAAACAGACCCCTCTACCTCTTTTATTTAACCCATTTTTATAATATGCTGTAAAACCAGGGATACTGTTGCACCAGTCTGATGAGTCATCCCACCAGGTCTCACTGATGGCAGCTATATCAATGTCATGTTGGTTTATTAGGGGAGTAAATTCACTAACCTTAAGTAAGTTTAAACTTTTTGCGTTGGTGCTCATAACCTTAAGTTCATTTTTAATGGTACCCTGCTGTACTGTGGGGAAGGTGGGACCCAGTTACCCCCAATCATTTAGTTTAAACAGTTTTTAATCGTCCCAGCAGTACATACTGTGGTTATCAATGAACTGTTCCCAGTGCGTGAGGCAGGCTATTGATTCCCTCAAGGCCCATTTCCACAACCATTCATTCACTGCTTTTCTTTTAGATTTTTTCACCCTGTTGGCCCTAGGGACTGGCAGAATTTTGCATAAACAGACCTCACTGCCTCTTTGTTTTAAGGTTTTAACAAGAGACGTGTAATCCCTTTTTAGTTGTTCCATGCTAGAATTATTGATGTCATTTGTGCCCACGTGTACCACTACAAGAGAGTTGGTTCCTGCTTTTTTTAGTATATCTGGGGACACTTGTTCAATGACCCTAACTTTTGTGCTCCTAAAGCTAGAGCATGTTTGGTTACCCTTGTCTTCATTGCATATGAGACCATCTGCATACTTCAGAATGGAGTCTCTGAGGACTAGGATTTGTCCGGGTTCATTGGAATCTGGGGAACTATTAGGATTGTTTACCTCTGAGCCCCCTTGGATATTCAAAGTAGCTCCCTGGTTTGCATCATTACTTGCATTCATGACCTCATTACCAACGGAGTCAGGTACGGGCCTAGATGTGGATAGTTGATTCACAGTGTGCACCTTTGCTTCCACATTTGAATTAACTGTGCCTGAGTTTTGATCAAGCGGTAAATTAGTTTCGGGATCTAAATAGTTCTGCGTCCCTTTTTAAATGAACAATTTTAGTAACAGGGGTCCAGTCAGAGTCACCCTCACTATCTATATCCCTACTTCTCTTCAGTGAAGAGTTGCTTGGGTTATTTAGTTGAAAGCCCACTTGAAAGTTTTGTGTTGTCTGCACTGCCATAACAGTAGTTAGTTTACATGATTTTGTAGCTTTTAGTTTAGCCTAAAGTTCAATTATTTTGATATTAAGAATCTCAATTTCATGACATTGGTTGCATTTTAACCCTTGAAAGCCAGCATTGTTTGATATGCTGAAGTTGTTGCAGGTAATGCAGGTCATAGCTATTTTGCTTGAGCTCAGAACGACAAAACCTGTATTAATATTCATTTTCACGACCCCCAGCAGTTGAAATTTCATGGATACAGAGGTTTATAAGTGTGGTAGTAGGAGAGATTTAGTCAATTATTGTGCTACCTATTTGTTACTATAGCCACATTTCCCTTCTATACACTGGGAAAGTTCCCTACCATTCAATGTATGAAACCTTCTTCTTAGATTGGTGTCTTTTACCTTAATTGGTTGGTATCACTGGACCCACTTTCCCTCTTTCTACTCTAGACATGCTTGACATGCGCTTTAACGCACGTGTCTCTGCGTGCATCTCTGCCTCGAGTCGCCCGCTCATGCTAGCCTGCTCGCTCAGAGCAGTTCCTTAAATGTTGCCCAACCCAGAAGTGTACCTGGGTCTCCTGACCGTTCCAGTCAGCGGGACGGTCACAAATTCTTAAAATTAATTTTAAAAATCGGAGTTGTCAGGGCGTTTGGCACTAAATGAGGTGTACACCGCCTCAGAGTTACTGCTAGATGTATTAATACAGCAGAGAATGTTTCTGTAGTTCAGTAGCTCTTCCTAGCTGAGCTACAGCTCCCAGAGTACTTCCTGTCCTTTGTCTCTTCACTGAAGCTGACCCTACTCCACCCATAGCACAGCAAAGCATGAAGAAAAAATACAGCAATAGTTTAAATCCTCTTGTCTGTACTGTCTCACTGCTCAGAGCAGTCCCACAGCATAAGCACAAGAGTTAAAATCTCACCCGCTCACTCGGAGCGGTTCCTTAAATGTTGCCCGACCCAGAAGGGTACCTGGGTCACGTGACCATTCCACTCATTGGTACGGTCACAAATCCTTAAAATTAACTTAAAAAATCGGGGTTCTCAGGGTGTTTGGCACTAGATGAGGCTTACACCATCTCAGAGTGACTGCTAGATGTATTAATACAGCAGAGAATGTTTCTGTAGTTCAGTAGCTCTTCCTAGCTGAACCACAGCGATTGCACTTATATGAAAAGTCTTATGTTATGTAGCTCAGGGCTGGCTGACCAGTCTTGATTTGTGTGTTGTGCTCCATTCTGCCATCTGTGAGGTGGTGTTCTTGTTCGGCTGTGGGCAGGATGGGAGCCAGAGTCAGCTGGATGGGCCAATTGGCACTTAAGATCAGGCACACCATAAACGTGAGACCTGACCAAACTATATTTTATTTTGTGGAGGACTGCTCGACCACTGAAGAGGAAGCACTTCAACAAGTGGAATCTCCTTGAAAGCTACTACAAAACATTGAAACAGTCTCAAGTAACCGTAACTAAAAAAATGTGTACACTTATTCAATTGTACTCTGATTTCATTCAGTCGTTTCTCACACTAATGAACAGGCAAACTATAATATCGTTGTCTATTACATTACTGTATCATTGTCTCTATGTTTCAAAAGGCACCCATTTTTGGCTTTAGCCAGCTCTTGTTTTGTTTTTTGTTTTTTTTTTTGTTTTCTTACTGAGCCTGGCTGAGCTCACACATTTGAGGCTAGCTGCTGCTTTTTGCGATAATCATCAGACAAGCATGGCAACTCACCTACCTGCATATTCATGTTCTGGGATCCGGGCTGCTCTTACAACTCTGACACATGACAAACCTGCTTGCTGAGAATCACAAAAAAGGTATATGGGCCATCACTGTGCTGCAGTGCTTGGCTTTTGCAGGCAACAAATTTCAGAGTTTTACCTCAATGTCTCTGTGATACCCTCCATTCCACCTAATACTAATGTCAAGCTTGAATACTGTCATATTGAACTTCTATTAGGACAAATAAATTGCACCTGTTATGTGTTTACATTCCACCAACAGGTGGCACCACTGCCATTGAAAATGTGACTAATTTTATACATGCACAAGTCAAGAATAGAGAATTTATAATAATGGGTGACTTTAATATAGACTGGCATAGTAAAAATAGGGTACCTGTTGAGCAACACCTCAGCAAATTATATGATACCCAAATTATTGAAGAACCCACTTAGACCAACAAAAAATGGTGTCACTGCTACTTTACTGGGCTGAATCATTACTTCAGGAAAGGAATGCATCCTCCACTCCGGCATCCTCCTGGATGCAATTAGTGACCATTCTACCATTTAATGTGTATGGAAGTCTAAAACCCAACTCCCCCCTCCCCCCCAGATTAATCAACTTCTAAATTGACCCCTTGGCCTTTAAATCTGAAATTGCACACACTAACTGGTATTATCTCTGGGTCACTGACAATGTCAATGCTGCTGTCATGCACTTCAATACTATATTCAAGAAACTCCAAGATAAACATGTACCTATTACAACAAGAATCCGGAGTCTCACCAACAAATGGATTAACCATAACCTCCTAGCACTGATAAACAATAGAGGCAGACAATGGAGAGTATATAAGGCAACCACTAGTGCAGCAGACTGGGAAAAATATAGGCAGCTTTGTATACAATGTAAAAATGCCATTAAACTAAGTAAAGGCAACTACTATACAAGCATTTGTCAATGCCGGATGCTTGCCGCTGGTATTAATGTTGTATCGGGTCAAGGTGCAGATCCCGGGCGGTGTCAGAAGACTAAGGCTTGGACGGGGGGGGTGGGGCAGTTATGGTGAGGCAACAACTGACAAACTGAAGGGAATTTAAAAGAATGAAAAATACAGTTTTCACCATTCTCTGCTTGGAGTGGGGGCTGGGCTCTCAGTATAGAGGTTCCTCTGAAGCGGTGCTGATGTAGTCTGTTGTACTCGGGTGACTTCAGAAAGGAATGTGGCTTCTATTCCCACTAGTCTGGTGTGAGAACATCATAAAATGAACTGTAGGCTGTGGTAGTGCTGTGCTCTATTTTAGGAATAACTGGAGCACCAGGGACATATTTTTCTAACCTCTCCCCTTTTCTGTCTTAATAGTCTGTTGCAGCAGTGCCATTTTCCTATCCTGTTTATTTCCCATTTTATGCCTTAGTAGCTTGACAGGTAGTCTCCCCTCCCACTATTCCTTCTCTTACATTTGTTTTCTTTTCTGTCCATATGTGGTGATAAGTGCCTGCCGTGCTGAATAAAATGCTTGATATGCATATGAATAAGAAAAACTGTTTATAGTGCTTTAGCAATCATAAAGTGCCAAGCATGTTTGCTGGCTGTTAATATAAATAAAGTGCAGAGTGTACTTTGTAAAGAGTTTATATGTTGTTTACCATCCTGATTCTAAAATGTTTGCAGTGACTGAATTCTGGATGAAAGCAGCTTAGCTGGAACTTAATGAAAAGAATGTGCAAGATGTGACAGGGAGCTTCTGCCACTCTTGAGTACTGGCCTTTTCTTAAATCTGTTGCAACAGTTCTACTGTTTCTTAGTTTAATCTATTCTTTACAATTTCTAGTCCATAAGGTTGGCTGCCTATGGGCACCCCTTCCCTTTCTTGACTATGCTATAGTGTCCTCTTTAATTTTACTTTTCCCTCTCAGGTCTTTGTATGGGGAGGTTATTGTTGTGACCTCCGAGCTTATGTAAAACAACAGGCTGTGTTTATCGCTGTTGTATTTAGTATGTAATAGCACTATGTCATAAAATACCTTGATGTGTATACCTTATGTTTATGAAACCTGTAAATGTTGAAAATACCATGGCACTAGGTGTTTTTGATAAAGGTAAAAAGTACGAAGTGACTGTATTATAGAAATTAAGTTGGTTGTGTTGTTAAATGCATGTAAATTGCTGTAAGTTGAACAAGTCTGACATTTCATGGTGCTTTGCATATATCCCATGATGCTTTGCATTATGGAAGTATGTGTGATGTTGTGTTTCTTTGAAACTTGGCTTATTGCCAGTGCCCTTTGGGGTAACCCTGGTTTCAGTGCTTCTGCACTGAGGTTCTTTGTCTTTAGCTTTTTTTTTATTATTATTATTATTATTATTTGAGTCCCCACCACCCAAGCAAACAAGGCCTGCATAGGGGAGGCTGAATCACAACTGATAAGTTAGGTCAGAGATCAGTAAATCAGTAGGTGCTGGCTAAGTGCAGAGGAAGAACATACAGAGTCTGTTGCTGCAAGCTGAAGTACTGAAGAAAGAATATGACATTGCTGAAAGTTATCTCCTATATTTTGAAGAAACATCACACAGAAACTGTGTGTTGAGCCTGAAGTTTGGTGTCTGGTCCATCTGTTATCCCACAACCCCTCCACAGACTTAGTGTCAGAAGTGGGATAACTTGCTGGCAGCATCTGGATTGGCTGAAGAGGGACGCTTTCTGGTGGCTATCACCCAGATATCCCAGGTGGATTGATGCACTGGGAGTTGCCAGAGGAGAACCTGGAGAAGAAAGTCCGTGGAGTTCTGGCCAGAACTATGGTTGACAGATGGAGAGACACTGCTGCCTGGACTGGACCTGGGAGCTCAGAGGACGGCCTAGCCTGAAGGTATAAAAATACCATGGCACTAGGTGTTTTTGATAAAGATAAAAAGTACTAGGTGACTCTATTATAGAAATTATGATGGTTGTGTTGTTAAATGCATGTAAATTGTTTTCAAGTTGAACAAGTCTGAAATTTCATGGTGATTTGCATATATCCCATGATGCTTTGCATTATGGAAGTATGTGTGATGTTGTGTTTCTTTGAAACTTAGCTTATTGTTAATGCCCTTTGAGGTAACCCTGGTTTCAGTGCTTCTGCACTGAGGTTCTTTGTCTTTAGCTTTTTTTTTTTAATTATTATTATTTGAGCCCCCACCACCCAAGCAAACAAGGCCCGCATAGGGGAGAATGAATCTCAACTGATAAGTTAGATCAGAGATCAGTAGGTGCTGGGTAAGTGCAGAAAGCAGAGGAAGGACATACAGAGTCTGTTGCTGTAAACTGATGTACCAAAGAAAAGATATGTGATTGCTAAATGTTATTTTTTATATTTTGAAGAAACATCACACAGAGACTGTATGTTGAACCTCAAATTTGGTTTCTGTGTCCATCTGTTGTCCCACAACCCCTCCACACATGGTAAAAGATAAGCCATTGTTGTTTTTTTATTTAATTAGGGCTGTGTGGCACTTACAATGTATCATGGTGACAGAAATGCACTAGTGAAGCCCTAGATTGAGAGTGGCAGCTCGTTCCATGTTGGGAGTGAAAGGGTTACATCAACCATCCCAATGAACAGCTTCTATATTTAATCTGGCAAAAGTCTCCCCAAACAGATTTATAGCCTTTCCCATGTGTAGCCCACATTTCAACAGACTTAGTGCATTCCAAATAACATGCTTCAGACACAATCATTAACCTTTCCCTGTTGTGACACAGAGAGAATGAAAGAGTTGATTTATGAATGTGTTTGTCGGCACAATGTTTTGAAGTCCATGCAGTAGCGTAGCAAATTCCTAGAGGGCCTGGGTGCAAGGCCATGTTACAGGGCCCCTTCCCAGTTTTGAATGAACATCAAAATTATGATTTGTGCCCCTCAAACCTCGTGGGCCCAGGTGCCACTGCACCCTTGTAGCTACGCCCCTGACTTCATGCCTGACAGTGTCATAATCAGGCTTACTGATTATTGGTGAAGCCCCTTGTAAATTCTCCTGCATTGGGTAACTGTGTCACACCTCTCAAAGCCCTGTATCATACCAAAATGCTTTGCCTACCGGCAAGCATAAAAAACCTTCACTCTGCCATTGTAGGATCCCCACAACAATATTGGAAACATATAAAACATATCCTAGGACAAAAAATACCTCTTCAAGCCCTGATATAAACATTAACAGTGTAAACTGCAACAATCCCACCACCATTGCCAGCACCTTAAACATCCAGTTTAGTAGTCTGTTGATTTATACAGATATCTTCTGTCACTGTATACAGATATCTTCTGTCACACAAACTCCTCCCCTGAGAGTGACGAACCCAAGACAGCAACAAACAGATTAAACACCCTCCCTTTTACTTGAGAACTGTTTCAGTTGCTGAAGTGTGCAAACTTCTAAAGTGTATCTCTGCAGTACATGCAAATCTGCAGGTTCTGACACACTCGAAGCTAAATTATTTCAACTTGCTGCATTTAAGATAGCTCCTGCTGTCACCAGATTGTTCAACCTATCACTTATAAATGGTGTTGTACCCCCTGACTGGAAAATGTCACACATTATCCCAGTCTTCAAAAAAGGTAACCATAAAAATCCTAACAACTATAGAACAATATCCATTCTGCCTGTGCTGAATAAGTTATTGGAATAACTAGTAGCCACCAAGCTAACAGAATACTTGAACAACCATAATTTATTGTCCCCCACCAGCATGGTTTTAGGAGTAATCACAGTACCTCTACTGCCTTGCTTACACTAACCAGCCAGCCCACCACAGGGAGTCACACCTTGTAATTTTCTTTCCTCTCCTCCAGTCCCAGCATGTTTGGCTGTGTCGATAAGGCAAGGGGAGAGGGGGCAGCCAGGGCTGGGCTGCTCACTGACTGGCTGGCTAAGTTGTCTCTGCCATGTGGTAGTGGGTGAACAAAGTCAGAAGGTAGCTCAAGAGGGCCAGAAACCATTATGTCTTGATGGAAGGAGACAGGGAAGACAAAAACAAAGGAGAAACAGGAAAGGAGAAGAAGGGAAAAAGTAAATGGAGGGTGGACAATACAGGGGGCGAGAACCACGGGAGGAATGGTCCGCACAGGAATCAGGTGGAAGAGGGAGGCAAAGAAACAAGAGGAGAAACAGTGGCTCGAAACACGGAGCAGCCAGAGGTAAAGGGTAAACATGATATGGGGGGGGGGAGAAGGGTAGGGAGTATGGTCACTGAAAAGAATAGAATAATAGTCTATGGGGACTCGATAATAAGAGGTATACAAAGGAAAAGAGGTGAAGACACACACATGAGGACAACAGTGGTGTGCACACCTGGGATGGAGGCAGGTAAAGCAACTCAAAAAATAAGGGTGCTAATAAGGGTGGCAGGGGAAAAACCAGACTTGATACTGCACATTGGAAGAAATTATTTAGCTGGGGAAGAGACCGAGGTGGTGCAGCACAGATTTATGGACTTAGCTGGGGCATGTAGGCAACCTGTGAAATCATTAACCTTTTCTGAGATAATTCCTGTACCAAGGGCAAGCACAGCTAGGAAGAAGAGGATGTTGGAATTTAATGGATAGCTAGGCTGATGGTGTAAGGAGGAGGGATATGGTCTCATAGGCAGGTGGGGAGACACGTGGTTGGACAAGAGACTCTATAGCAGTGACAGATTACATCTAACCTGGGAAGGGAGAAAGAAAATCAAAGCTAAAATGGGGGACTACATGGCAAGGGAACTCGGTTTACACTGCTAAGGGGGGGAAATAGAATAGGGGAGGCAGGAGCACCACCCCACACACATCATCAGAGACAAGGAAAAGGGAGCAAGGATGGATATCAAATCTGAAAATAGAAGGTAAGCAAGTCAAGTAGGACTAAAGTCAGAAAAAGAGCAAGGGCACGACAGAGACAAACTGGAGGGTGGTGGTGCTGAATGTGCACAGTCTTGGGAACAAGATGACTGATCTGCAGGCGCTCTTAGCAGAAAGCAGGGTAGACATCACTGCTATTACAGAGACCTGGACAACAGCACACCATGCCTGGGACCTATCAATCCCAGGTTACAGGCTATTTAGAAAGGACAGGGAGACAGGAAAAGGGGCTGGGGTGGTGGCATACATAAGGGAAGGTACTGTGTGCAAAGGAGAGGAGTCTGAAAGAGGGAGCATGGAGGTGCTGTTGCTCCAGCTCCAAATGAAAAAAAGGAAGGAAGATAAGGATGGGGGTAGTATACAGACCACCCAATCAGGGAGCGGATAAGGACAGAGAGTTATGCACTCAGTTAACAGATGCAGCAGAGAGGGGGGGAGATAGTAGTGGTAGGTCACTTTAACCTGTCCAAAATTGAATGGGGTAGTCCAGCCACATCCTGCGCCAGAAGCCAAGCAATCCTGGATGCAATCCAATGGCTTCATGATGCAGAATGTGACCAATCCCACCAGAGAGGGAAGCAGTTCTGGACCTGGTGCTCTCCAATGGTGAACACGTGCAGGACATAGACATTGGTGACCCCATGAATGGAAGTGGCCACTACTCAGTGTGGTTCAGCCTGGACATGGGTAGGGAAGACATCCCCACAAAGACAAGAATGCTAAACTTCAGGAAAGCTAACTTCAAGAGAATGAGAGAAATGATTACAGAAGACCTAGGGAACTCAGAGGAATGCTTGGGTGTTGAGGAAATATAGGAAACAGTCAGAGGGACCATACAGAAGGCTACAAACAGCTCGCATAAAAAGAGGGGGAAAGAAGGCAAGAACTCGACTGCCCGCTGGTTTAGCAGGGAGGTGGCTAAGATAGTGAAAGATAAAAGGGCTGTATACAGGAAAAGTAGAAAGACAGCGAGGGTAGAGGATGTGGAGGAGAACCAAAGGCTGGCTAAACTAGCAAAAAGGAGGTAATACAGGCAAAAGCAAAAAAGGAACTCCAGATAGTGGAAGAGATAAAAAAGGGGATAAGGCCTTCTTTTGCTACATTAAAGAAAAAAGAGACAAAAAAGATGGCATAGTCAGGCTGAGTAAGGGAA
The DNA here is from genome assembly GCA_016271365.2 of Neoceratodus forsteri. Lineage (NCBI taxonomy): Eukaryota > Metazoa > Chordata > Ceratodontiformes > Ceratodontidae > Neoceratodus > Neoceratodus forsteri. The sequence goes on from JADMNL010000023.1 coordinate 385,794,818, forward strand.
GGGAGAAGCATAGTGGTGGAAGATGGGACAAAAGCGTCGGTATTAAATGAATACTTCCGCTCCATTTTTACCAAAGAAAAAGGAGGCCCAATACTGCACAGCGGAAAGAGCAGGGAAGGGGCTGGCAAGGACCCAATAGGGGCCATAGGGATTGAATGGATGAGGGAGGGGCTAATGAATGTGAAGGTGGAAAAATCCCCAGGGCCTGACAGAATACACCCCAGGATACTAAAAGAGATGGCAGAGGAGCTAGCAGGTCCACTGACAATACTATTCAATATTCAGTAGATCTCTTGATACAGGGGTGGTGCCAGGGGAATGGAGAACAGCACATGTTGTGTCACTTCATGAGAGTGTCCCAAAGGAGGACCCTGGTAACTATAGGCCGGTCAGCCTGACCTCAATTGTATGTAAACTAATGGAGACGGTATTGAAGGAGGACCTGGTCAAGTTCTTAGAGGAAAATGGCCTGCAGGACAGTAAACAATGTGAGTTTGTGGCAGGTAGATCATGTCAAACAAACTTGATTGAGTTCTTTGATTGGGTCACCCGGACAGTGGACAAAGGCCAGGCAGTAGATATCATATATCTGGACTTTAGCAAGGCCTTTGCTTCTGTGCCACACAAAAGGCTGATAATGAACCTGAAGGACTCAGGGGTGGGGGAAAGGTTAGTTAGATGGGTTGATACCTGGCTAAGTAGCAGGACACAGAGGGTAGTAGTTGGGGGGAGTTCTCCAATACAAGGGAGGTTACCAGTGGGGTTCCATGGGGTTGGTATTGAGACTGGTGTTATTTAACATCTTTATTAGTGACATAGGGGAAGGCAGTCAGGGAAAAATGTGCATGTTTGCAGATGACACCAAGTTTTGTAGGAGGGTGGGCCTGGCTAAGCTAGAGAGACGGTTGGGGATATGGCAAATAGGGTTCAATGCCAAAAAGTGCAAGGTGATGCATAGGGGTGAAGAACCCGAGAACAGAGCACTACATTGGAAAAGTTCAGGTTTCGCCATCGGAGGAAGAAAAGGATCTGGTTGTGACAATTTCTAGTGACCTGAAACACTTGACTCAATGCAAAAAGGTAGTAGCAAAGGCAAATAGGATGTTGGGGTGTACTGCAAGGGGATTTAACAGTAGGAAGAGTGAGGTTATTCTGTCACTCTACAGGTCATTGGTGAGACCTCACTTGGAATATGGAGTAAGATAGTGGCATCCACACCTGAAGAAGGACATAAACATGCTGGAAAGGGTCCAGAGGAGAGGGACGAAAATGTTAGCGGGACAGCAGGATAGATCATATGCAGAGAGGTTAGAGGACGTAGGGATGTACTAACATACTAAAATGCCAGCAGAATAGGCCTAACAGTCTTTTGTGTCTGCTCATTTGGTCAGCCCCCACCCCGGGAGCTGACTTTGCTGCCCCCCTCGCCCTCTCGGGCTTCTCCCTTCCCAGTCCCGGATATTCTCGCTGCACTGGACTTTGCTTCCAAAACCCTTCCCCTGTACCTGTTCCACCCCCTCTTGAACCTCTCCACCGTCTCTGCCTCCGCCAGCCCACTAGCCAGCGCATTCCAAGGCTCCACCACCCTCTCAGTGAAGTAACACCTCCTCCTTTCTCCCCTGAATCCCCCCCCTCCAGCTTCCACCCATGCCCTCTAGTTGCCCCCCCTTTCCTTCGGAGCACCCTGACTGCTTCTCCCCTATTTACCCCCTTCATGTACCTGAAGACCTCTATAATGTCCCCCCGGTCCCTTCTCTCTTCCAATGTGTACATATTTAGCTCTTCGAGCCTCTCCCCATAGGTCCTGTCCCCCAAACCCGGGATCATTTTGGTTGCCTTCCTCTGGACCCTCTCCAGGAGTTCAATGTCCCTCTTTAAGTGTGGCCCCCAAAACTGCGCACAGTACTCTAGGTGCGGCCTCACCAAGCAGTTATACAGAGGGAGTATCACTTCCCTCCTTCTGGAGGTGATCCCCCTAGCGATGCATCCCAGCATCCTGTTGGCCTTGGCCGCTGCCCTCCTACAAGTCTCCACGTTGTTCATCTTGACATCCACCACCACCCTCAGGTCCCTCTCAGCCATTGAGACTTGTAGCATTTCCCCTCCAGGGTGTACACTTGGCCCGGGTTTCTGGCTCCCAGGTGCAGTACCTTGTATTTCCCTGCATTGAACCTCAGCTTCCACTTTCTAGACCACCTTTCTAGAGCCTCCAGGTCCCCCTGTAGGGCCACCCTCCCCTTCCCTCCTTCCAATCCACCACTACATCCAGTTTGGAGTCATCCACAAAGAGACTCATCTCACTCCTGATACCCTTCCTTATGTCAGAGACATAGGCGTTGAACAGGGGGGCCCAAGGACTGATCCCTGAGGGACCCCACTAATGACCTTCCTTGGGGATGAGACTAACCCACCAACTGGAGCCAATTGCCTATCCATCTGATCATCTGGTTCCCCACCCCCATTTCTCTCATCTTATCCAACAGGCCCCCGTGAGGAACAGAGTCAAACGCCTTGCTGAAGTCAAGAAAGAGGACGTCCACCAGTCTACCCAGGTCCAAGGCACTCGTCACCCAGTCATAGAACTCCACAAGGTTTGTCTGATACGACTTCCCCGGGATGAATCCATGCTGTCTATCGTCGAGGCACCCTGACTTTTCCAGGTCCCCCCCCAGCTTCTCCTTGACAATGCCCTTCATCACCTTGCCCACCACCGATGTCAGGCTGATGGGCCTGTAGTTCTCTGCCACCTCCCTTGATCCCCCCTTGTGGATAGGCACTATATATGCCACCTTCCAGTCCTGGGGCACCCACCCTGTCCTCAGAGAGATGCTGAAAAGCTCCACCAGGGGTTTCGCCAGGACATCCGCCAGTTCCTTCAGCACTTTGGGATGTAATTTATCCGGCCCCGGTGCTATCTCCATCTTAAGGGACCTGAGGGCTCCCTCACTCTCTCTCTCTGCCATGATTTCCACCTCCACTACCTCATCCCCCTGCTTTGCCTTCCCCCCTCCTGCCAGTGATGGCTTCCCCCCCTTCTCCACAGACCCACGATCAGTAAGGGTCCCCCTCCTCAGTTTCACTGTCTCCTCCCATGTATGATGCAGCCCCCCATTTTCCTTGGTGAAAACTGAGGCGAAGTACTCGTTTAGTACCTCAGCCTGCTCCCCCGGGTCTTGTGCCCATCCCTCCCCTGTTTTAATCCTGCTAATCTGCCCCTTCGCCCTTTGTTTTTCCCCAATGCATCGAAAGAACTCCTTGTTCCCTCTCCTCATTTCCGTGGCCAGGTTCTGCTCCTTCCTTGCCTTAGCCACTCTCACCACCTTAGTGGCCCTTCTGGCCATCAGCTTGTACTCCCCTCAATCCCTTTCACTCCTTGAGCACTTGAAATGCCTATAGGCCTCCTTCTTTCCCCTCACCACCTCACTCTGGAGGAGAGGAGAGGAGAGGAGGTAGAGAGGGGATATCATTAAGACATTCAAGTACTTGAGGGGAATTAACAGAGTGGACTGCGGGAGCCTATTCAATATAAAGGCCAACACCACCACCAGAGGGCTCATCCTAAAACTGGTGGGGGGTAGATTCAAGAGGGATGTAAGGAAGCACTTTTTTACAGAGAGAGTGGCGAAGGCATGGAATGAGCTGCCACAGGAGGTAGTGGAGTAGAAATCAGAGGGTGCCTTCAAAAGAGCCTGGGGCAAGCATAAAGGAATGTCAGGTGACCTCGTAAGGGAAAAGACAGGACAATTCGGGGGGTGGGGAGAAGGGGGTCAGGGTGACAGATGTAAATGTAAGGCCAGAACCAATCCTTATTATTTTGAGCAGACCCGACAGACTGAGAGATCTCCTTCTGCTGACTATTTTCTTATGTTCTTATGTTGAATAAATATACTTATAAAATGGGCTAAAAAAATTCACCATCCTGATTGGCTACTACATCATCTCAACCGTGTTCTTATCAGATGATATAGTAGCCAACCGGCACTACCCTCCAGTCCCGAGCCCCACAACACCACAAAATCAGTGAGCTGTGCCAGCCGAAAACAGAAACACAAGCTGGCACAGCTCACAGCGCGACATCCCTGTGACCAAGTAACCGAACTCCCGTCTGCCCACTCCCTTGTCCTTCACAAACCCGACTCCACCCCCCCACACACACAGCTAAGACACCTCATCCTGGCCAAACTCCAGACAACACACATTTATCAGGTATACTAATTAAATTATACCTGTATTTTTTGTTTCCATAAGTGCCATTTGTCACGTCCTCCTTTCAGCCACTTCCATTTTTTCTGCTCGTTATTCCTGCGTTTTTCAGTCCTTGCCCTTCCCTCTCCCTTAACATTGCTGCTCAGTTCCAGGCATCCACAATGTTTAAATAAATAATTTAAAATGAGTGGGATGAAACAGCAAACAAAAAGGCATCGGCGGCATCTCACTCACACTCGCGCTCATACTGTAGAGCCGTAATGGAGCATAGTTGAAAAGCGCTAACAACAGCAGCTGCAGTAGGACATGCTCACTTCCAGTAAAACCGGCCAGTCACCCTGAAAAGATACAGCTACAGTCACAGAGGCCGCTCAGCAAAGAAAAAATAAATAAACAGCAGAAAATGCTGAAAAAACTCAGCTACATAACAAAGACAACAATTTTCTGTGTGTGTGTGTAGCAGGGGGAGGGCAGCACAGCTGGACAAAAACTGGTAGACAGAAACAGGCACTAGTAAACAAACATACAATAAAATAAATAGGAATATATCACTGATTAGCACTTTGTGTGTAGACTTGGAAGGGTGAAAGAGACAGATGCACAGATCACATTGTACAGTAACAGGGACTATTTTGTTTAAAACTCCAAAAAAAGAGAAAAAAAATGCCATTTTACTTTTAAAACTTTAGTAACTTCTTCAAAACCACTTTTATAAATCTTCTGCCCATTTTATAAGCGCAATAAGACACTCCGGTGTGATTTATCTCCTGATAAAACACGCCCAGGTGCATAAGGCACTTCGGCGCCAGCCGCCGTGCCTAACAACGCACCTGGGCATGCTCTTATCAGGAGATAAACAACACCTCGTCGTGTCTTATTGCTTGCTTCTACTACCCCTTCCCCTGGTAGACTGCATGACTACTGACCTCCTCCAGTCTCCAACTCCTCCTAGTAGTGTGTGCATCAGGTCTAAACTACCAGCACATGTTGAACTTTATTTGCTGCAGACTACGGCTCCTCCAAGTCCAATTACCGGGCACTACTCCACTGAATCTGCCCCCTTGGCTGCCAGAAATGGCCAGACCTAGTGCTGGAACCTCTCATCTCTCCAGTCTTCGGATCACCACCAGTGCCGCAGATCGGGCCATGGGCCCACGGCCTACCTGCCTGCCTGGAGCGAGTGCAGACGTGACAACATCTAGGGCAGCAGTCAAAGAATTTCAGCCAGACTCTCTCTCTCTGGGTCTTGCTTGCTGGTCGGACTATAGTCAGATGGATAATCATCTAGGAGGTGGGGAATGTGGCAGGAGCCGGGACACCAGGCAGCAGTGAAGGGCAAGGCCAAGGCAAGTTTACTAAAAGTTGTTATTATGATTTGCTGTTGCTGATGTTTAGTATTTTTTTAACTATTGAGGTCCTCTGGGACCGAGGACGGGGGAGCAGTCTGACTGAGCTGGCTGAGCACTAGCCTGGAAGAAGTGGGAACCTGAGGCTGATTATCTAATTACTTACTTGGAGCCGGGGGATGGGGGGTGAGTCAAGTGCCTACTGCTGCCTCTGTGTTTCAGTCCCCAAACCCTTGAATGAGTGAGTTAAGAAAGGGAGGGTTGATTCCCCCACCACTTAATGCCCTGCCACCTGGATGTTGTCCTTGGCCCCCAACACAACTGACCACCCATTTGGTCACTGGCCAGTCAGATTCTCCTACACCCATGACTTCAGGCCAGGGGAAACAATGTTTTTTCCCGTCGAGTTCGGGGTAGGAAACACCTCACAAATGTGTTTTTTCTTCAATAAAAGCCACAAAACTCACTATAGAGCATGTAAACCCTCAGACCCCCTGCCTTAATATAGAAATATTTCACAGTATATTACAAAATTGTGTAAGGGACGGTTGATGGCACTGTTGGACTGCCAGTTGTCCACAACAATTGCAGCTGCAGACTCTAATGCTAGCCAGAGTCTCCCACACCCCTGATTCCATGGGGAAATACATTTTCCTTGAAATCAGGGGTGGGGAACATGTAAGAAAAGTGTGTTTTTTGTTCAAGAAAAAAACAAAGCTCACCACAGAGCATGTAAACCCTCAGAGCTTCTGGGGGTCTAGCAGCCCCCCAACCCCCCGGTTTTTATGTGTCCTGCTTCATAAATATCATATCCAAACATCCACCCCAAAAAAATCCTGCCTGCACCACTGATTTACATTGCTGTTTTCAACAATTGAGGCTCCGGGAATGGTCACCATACAAATAAACCTTGCCTTGCCCTGCCCTGACTGTTTTAAAAAATTTCCTGGGGGGCATGCCCCCACACACCCCTAGCTTTGAGAAGATTTTGGCCCCCCTTGTTCACTGACTCTGCACATGCCTCTGCCAACCATATAGCCACTGTGATGGATACAGAGGAATACACAGGCACCATTTTCATAGACCTTACCAAGGCCTTTGACCTTGTCAATCATGACTTACTACATACTAGACTTAAAGAACTTGGCCTGTCTTCCCATACACTAGTCTGGTTCAACAACTATTTCCAACATAGACAACAACTGGTGAAATTAGGCACTACACTCACAAAACCATTACCATCCAAAGTTGGAGTCCCACAAGGGTATATACTTGGGACACTCCTACTCACCATACACATAACCAACCTGTAAGATTGTCTAAAATATAGCCTACCCATACTATACGCAGACAGTCTTGTACTTATTGCTAGCTCCAAAAACATCTCCAATATCAATACCATGCTTTCCCTTTTATTTCTGGCTTGTATGCACGGTTGGGTTGGATGTCATGCTGGCACTAATGCTAGAAATAAAACAGTGAAGGTGGTGAGGTGTACGATCGAGTGCAGCGAGGAGGAAGGGGACAAAATGTTTCTATTTTAAAACGGGAAAAACTTCATGAATTAAGTGTACTGGTTTGTAGGGATGGATTTTTTAAGCTGGCAGTATGTAAATAGCTGTAGAGGTAGTTGCTGAGGGGATGAGTGTGGGTGGGTGGGCGGGGGGGTGGGTAAGAAAGAAAATGAAAGTAATGGTAAGTAGTGCCAGCAGGAGGGGGTGATGATTGATGGGAAGGGTGTAGGATAAATGGTTGATTGATGGCAGGGTGTGGGATAAATGGTGGTTGATTGATGGCAGGATATGGGATAAATATTAGAACCACCGTTTATCCCACGGCAGTGAGAATAAATTAATTTATTCCACTGTTTATCTGCCCACGCCTATTGCATAAATGTCAGTATTCTCACTCTGCTGATGTCATCAGGATTTATCCTCACTGCAGTGGAAGTAACACAGGATATCCTACTGAGAAAGCTCTCACCCCCATGGTATAATATATATATATATATATATATATATATATATATATATATATATATATATATGTATATATATATATATATACACATACATATATCTATAGATGTCAAGCTGTTGTATTTGATGTACCTGTATCAATCTCTGTTACTGTATTTACTACTCCTCACACATATGTCCTCATTTATATTGTATATTCACTTACTTACTCTTGAATGTTATACCTTGTATGTTTTGTCTCTGTTTTTTACATTGTAATATGTTATGTATTGCATATGTTGCACTCTCCCAGGTCGTACCTGAAAACAGACAGTTTCTGTCTAGTGTACCTACCCGGTTAATAAAAACTAAATAAATAAATAAATAGTGCGCCAATAAAGAATAGCAACATGCTGCATGTGGAGGCCCGGCCCACCCTACTGAGCTCTGTCTGTCATATCTACATTCTGAGAAGCTCCTGTTCGTAAGATCGAAGTTCTGCTTTATTAAAATCAAAAACTATGAAAAAAGCAAAACTTTACTGGCACAGTGTCCAAAGAGTTTTTTTTTTGTTTGTTTTTCTCTCATTAAATAGTCAATTTTAAGTTCCTTTTGTGGGAAAATGGCAAAAACAGAATTTACCAAATTGGGATTGGCCATTTCTGAAAATTGAAAATTAGTGGTTCAAATCCCAGGAATCCCTCAGTACGCTTAAACTAACGCAGTCAGCCTTCATGTTGAACTGACACGAAGAGAATGAAATGTATGTAAATGATGGAACTCTCATTGGCTCGTGCCAGTTTCAAACTGGTGCCCCCTAGTAACTGTTGCGTTCTGATCAACGCTCAGATTCATTTCTCCACCTGCCAGTTTAGATGCCTCGGAGAGCTCTCCTCAACTTTCTTGAAACAACTTTATTTTCGTGAAGTTACATTTTTTATTCATTTACTTATCATTTGCTGCCCCTTCACAGGTTACTTATCTTATTTTTAGTGGGTTTTAATTCATTTTGCGGTTCTTCAGCAATTCCGTAGAACCGAGTGGAACCGTACTTGCCAGTGTTTTTTTTACCACAGAAACTGTTGTTTTATTATTAGCATCCTGGTTTCTGGCTAGGTTCTGCAACATTACTTTATTTTTCATATATTTTTCAGGTACTGCGGTTCCTTTTCCTGTCAGGAACTGAGCGTTTCTTTGGATCCCTGTGATTTGTACCCTGTGTGGGAAACCAATTGTTTTGGGGTATTTTGGCCCTATTTTGCTTTTGGTTTGAGAACCGATCATTTTCCTTTGGGTGAGTTTTGTTGTGTTTGACATCCATGTCAGAGGCACCTAAACAAAAGGAAAAGACAGGACCTACTGGTTTTAAAAACCATATTAATCATATTTTTGTAAACTGTGAGATCTGTAGGTCTTTCTGCTCTAAAACTTTAAAAAAGAGAGCTAAAAAGTTAGAGGAAATGGCCACTCCTGCCTCTACAGAGGAGGCTTCCTCTTCAAAAAGAGAAAAAAACAAAAGAGCTAGTGGATCCATAACCCATAGATAAAACTGACTCTTCTAAGCCTAAGAGACCAGGGAACCAGCTACTGAACCAGTTCCAGCCGAAAGAAAGCATAAAGAAAAACATGTCACTGCACCTCCTGCAAAGTAGCTCTCAGCAGACAGACTGACTATGCCCTCGGCTGAGGACATTGCCAAAGCCTTGTAAATCCCGCAGGCCCTCCAGACTATCGGCCCTTTGGCCCCTCCATTGGTTCCACCAGTTCCTGCCTCAGTTCCCTCCATCCAGGAACTGGCATACCTGTATGAGGAACCAGAAGAAGAAGATGGGGGTGAACCCATCGAGCCTGAAGTCTCCCCAGAACAGGACTTCGGTTTTCCTCCCTGTGGACAGGAGGACTACTCATCTCACAATTCCTTTGTGAGACAGATGGTGGATACCCTTAATCTCTCCATCCAAGAGATGGTGGAGGATGAGAAGGAAGCCAATTTTCTGGACATGATGAGTCTTACCCCTACCAAGAGGCTTTTATTACCCATACACAAGTCTCTAAGAAAGTCTGTACTAAAGTTTCTGCAACCCCCCCACTTCTGTGCCAGGGGTAGACAGAAAAGTAAACAAAAAATATCAATTAGGCAGGTCTAATGTTGATTTCTGTTTTACCCATCCTGACCACAAGGGGTGGTACGGACTGCTGCATGTGACAATGCCAGAGTACCCTTGGCATCCCACCTTCCTGACAAAGACTCTAGGAAGATCATGCCATGGGAAAAAGGGGGTACATGGCAGCCTCCCTCTTAGTGGGACAAGCCAATTATATGGCTTATGCTGCCCAGTACCAGAAAGCCTTGTAGTCTACAGTACTAGCCATGAAAGATAAAATGTCTAGGGAAGTGGCAGTGAATCTGGCCAAGACAGCCAGAACAGCACTGGATGCCACAAAATACCAGTTTCATATGGCTGTGGGTGCCAGTGATACAGCAGTCAGACTTATGGCCCATACTGTTTCTATGAGGCAGTTTGCATAGCTCAGGGCTACAAACCTCTCTCAAGACACCAGACTAACACCATGGATTTCTCCTGTGAGAACTCACTTTTTGGGGATAAGACAGAGGCCTATATGAAAAAAGTGGAGCAGTATAAAACCACTTACAGAAGCAGTTCTGCAAGGGATAGATCTTCCACTTCCTACAGGTCCCAGTACAGGGGAGGCAGGGATAGGGGATCCTTCTCCAGGCCCTTTTTCTAGGCCCAAGCCATGCCAGAGTACCAACAGGCCAGGGGATACTTCAGAGGCAGAGGTAGAGGCAGAAGGACCATGAGAAGGTCTGAATCAGCTCCTCAGGCTGAGACCCAGCCCACGCAGAACCCCCGACGTGCTTGTACAGGTTGCCCCCTCCTTTCAGTAGGAGGCAGGTTAGCTTACTTCCTCCAAGCATGGCATCCCATCACCACAAACAAGTGGATCTTGGAGGTAGTGAGCCAAGGACTGTCTTTAAGTTTTGAATCAGTCCCCAAGCTGAGAGACAGAAATTGTGCTCCTGCAACCACAGCAGAAAGGAATCTCCTGGAGTCAGAAGTGGCCAACCTCCTGCTCATCAGAGCAGTGGAGCCTGTCCCTTATCTCAGAGGGGCAAGGACTTCTATTCCAGGTATTTCCTCACCCAGAAGAAAAATGTGGACTGGCAACCCATGCTGGATCTCAGACTCCTGAACAAACATTTGTCAAAGCCAAAGTTCAGAATGGTCTCTCTAGCCATGATAATCCCAACTCTACAGCAGGGGGACTGGCTGGCATCCTTGGATCTCAGGGACACCTATTTTGACATTTCTATCCAGCCGAGCCATAGAAAGTACATGAGGCTCTGACTCCCCTCAAGCCACTATCAGTTTGCAACCATGCCGATTGGCCTAACCTCAGCCCCAGGGCATTCACAAAGTGTCTAGCAGTAGTAGTGGGTCACTTGAGAAGGCATGGAGTCACAGTGTTCTCTTATCTGGACATCTGGGTAGTCATAGGACAGTCCCCTCAACACACCAGAGACTCCCTGGCTCTAGCTCAGAGCACACTGGAAGCTCTGGGATTTCTGATAAATGCCCAGAAGTCCCATGTGGAACCTGTACAGGTCCTGGACTTCATTGGGGCAGAGCTGGATACCATGCAAGGAAGGGCATTTCTCCCTCAGGACAGGGTAAACGTATCCTGGTGCTGGCAGGATTCTTCAAGTTAAACAGATCCAGGCCAGCAAGACACCTTCTGCAGTTACTGGGCAACATGACAGCAGCCACGGCCATGGTCCCAGGTTCAAAGTTCCAAATGAGGAACATTCAGTTCCACCTAAGGGCTTACTGGTCCCAAAGGAGGGATCCTCTGGCCAAGTTGGTACCTGTCACAAGAACCCTGCTTTAGGCTCTGCAATAGTGGCTAGACAGGGAGAACCTCAGGGAGGGAACCCCCTTTCAAAACATAGAAACATAGAATTTGACGGCAGAAAAGGACCACTTGGCCCACTTAGTCTGCCCATTTTCCTACCTAACAGATAAGCTGCAGAACCTAGTGAACCAACAGCTTACTTCCTCCTACCCCCCACTAGGACTGCCTTGTGTCTGTTCCATACATTCTTGAATTCCCCCACTGTTCTTGACTCCATGACCTCCTCAGGAAGGCTGTTCCATGCATCCACAACCCTCTCTGTGAAAAAATACTTCCTCACATTACCTCTGAGCCGTGCCCCCTCTATCTTCAAATTGTGCCCCTTTGTCCTTGCACATCTCTTTTTCTGAAAGATGCTACCCTCTTGGACTTTGTTGATTCCCTTGAGGTACTTGAAAGTTTCTATCATGTCCCTCTCTCCCTTCTTTCCTCAAGGGTATACATGTTAAGCTCTTTTAGTCTTTTTTCATATGTCTTCTGGTGCAGACCCTGCACCATTTTGGTTGTCCTCCTCTGGACAGCCTCCACTCTGTCTATGTCTTTGCAGAGATGGGGTCTCCAGAACTGCACACAATACTCCAGATGGGGTCTCACCAACTGTCTGTACAGAGGATAACAACTTCCTGTTTTCTACTATTGATGCCTCTCCTATGCATGTCAGTATCCCCCAGCCTTCCTTACTGCCTTCTCACATTGCTTGCTCACCTTTAGGTCATCTGATATAATTACCCCCAGGTCCCTTTCCAATTTTACTGTTGTCAGTATCTCACCCTCCATTGTGTACTCTTCCCCTGGGTTTTTGCTTCCCAGGTGCATTACCTTGCACTTCTTTGCATTGAATCTGAGCTGCCATACATTTGACCATTCCTCCAACCTTGCCAAGTCCCTTCTCATCCGTTCCACTCCATCTTGTGTATCAGCCCTGTTGCAAAGCTTTGTGTCGTCTGCAAAGAGACATACTTTTCCTTCCAGTTCCTCTGCAATGTCACTTGTGAAGAGATTAAAAAGGACCAGTCCCAGTACTGAACCCTGCGGTACCCTGCTAGTAACCCTCCTTTCTTCACTGTGGACTCAGTTTACTACTACCCTTTGCATCCTGTTGCCTAGCCAATTTTTATGTTTGCTTGTACGCATGTGCAAGAAACATAGTGTGGTGATCCAAAATGCAGTGCCATACAGTTGAAAGAGAGAGCACCGCTTCAGTGAGCAGCGCTCCCCCTCCCAACACACACACATGCACGCATATTTTACTACAGTGACCTACTGAGACCACTGAGGAGATTCCTCCCGCAGCCACCATTTCGTTATAGTTTTCTTCATAGCCAACAATAATACTAGTAGCGGTTTCCCACTGGGTCCTTGGATAGTTCGAGGTGCTATAGAAAGGAGCGCTAATTTAGGTGTAAGAATGTTTTGCTCCGTAAAAAGGGCATTTAATGAATAATTCATCTCCTGCCAGAGCTCAGATATTCTAGGTCACGCCCAGAAAATGTGTGTCTGTGTAGCAAGTGGCTCACTGCAGCCCCTTCAGCACTTCCTTGCAGAACCCCCAAGATATTTTTTTGTACGGCAAGGGTGATGAAATATCTCATGCGACATTTCCATGAATAGTCACACCAATAATGAGAGGCACTTAATCTATTACTGTCAGGAGCATGCTTGATCCACTCCTTAGTGGTCACTTCACTTCACTATAGAGCTCCTTATTCCAGCATTCTAACACTGTAAGGGACGCATTAGGTAACAATTCTAGTGAGCCCTTATAAAGAGCACCAATTAGACGTGATCGTAAAGCTCCTTGTTGATGTTCTCCAAATATCAAGAATAATACAGGAAAGTGTTCAGGTAGACGCTGGAATTGCGTGCCCATTCCCATGAAGTAGGACTTCACCTGTAGATAGTGAAACTGCAACTGAGCAGGGAGTGGATACATTGTTTTTAGTTAAAAAAAGGTAGAGAATTCCCGAGTTATATAGTATTGATATATATATATTTTAATCCTCTAGAGTTCCAGTCCAAAAGGGTCATATTAGAAGTGATGGGAGGAAAAGTGTTGTCATAGGCCAATGAACGTAGCCACCATGGAACAGAATGTGGAATTAAACTAGAAAAGCAACTCCTCCAGTGCTTAAGGGTTACGGCTGCAAAACGGGTGAAACTGGTCAGCGGCACCTCAGTCAAGAGATGAGAAAATATATATTTTTCTATTTCAAACAGGTAATTTAAAGTGAATTCTAACATTTTGCAGTGTGATGTGATGTGGGATATCCGGTAACATACAATCCGAAACTGTGAGGTTAAATTATAGTAATATAAATTAGGCACGTGAGTCCCCCTTTATCTCTTGGCAATTGTAGAATTGTACATTAAATACGTGGCTTACATCCCCCCCCAATAAAAATCTTGAAATAATACAGTTCCATGTATTAAAATATGCTTTATCTGGGATTATAGGTAATGACTGGAAAAAATATAACAACCTAGGGAAAATATTCGGTCGATCAACTTCTGCCTTTTCCAGTAAAGAATAGGGGAGCAACTGCCATTTTTGTAAATCCTGGATAATTTGTTGAGTAAGAGATTCGCAGTTTAATAACTCCAGGCTCGACAGTCCTTAACTAATGCGACCCCTAAATATTTGACTGCATTTCTATTCCAGCTAATAGGTAGTCTAGTTTTTAATTATGTGGAGGGGGAAAAATTAAAGACCATTAAATCTGTCGTAAGTGTATTTATACGAAAACCTGTCAAAGAACCATAGTATTCTATTAGGCTTCAAGCTGCTGGGATGGACGTCTCAGGGTCTGTAAGGGTCAAGATTATGTCACCTGCAAAGAGCGCAATTTTAAAATCTTTCCCTCTCACTGTAATACCTGACAGATTCTTCTCTTGTCGGATAGCCGCAGCGCAGGGCTCAACATAAATTGCAAATAAAAAGAGGGAAAAGGGGCGTCCCTTTCGTGACCCTCTAGTCGGTGAAAAGGGGGAGGATATCATCCATAGGCTTTCGGGGATGCATACAAGTCCTGCAAAATCTGTATTACGTCTACCAGGAAATTCATAGTTTCCATGGTGTCTCAAAGAAAGGACCGGGTTAGGCGAGCAAATGCTTTTTCGGCACCGAGACTAATCACTACTGAGGGTATCTGACATTGGGTGACATAGTCAATCAGGTGAAGAGTACAACGAATATTGTCATGTGTTTGCCTCTGATGGATAAAGTTGGCCTGGTCACCATCTATTAGGTTAGGAAGGAAGTTTTTCATTCTATGTGCCCAAATGCTAGTAAAGAATGTACAATCTACACCCAGCATGGACACAGGGCGTTAAGATGTTTCCCTGGTTTAAGAACTGTGGCTATAGTGGCATACTCCCACGAGGAGGTGGAGAACCTCCCTTCTGGACATGCCTAAACATGTATAGTAGTAGGGGCAAGCACTACTGAATATTTTTCATAAAAGTCAACAGGGAAGTCATCAGGTCCTGGGCATTTACCTTTCTAAGCTTGTTGGATGGCCAGAAGCAATTCTGGCAATGTAATGGGGGAGACCAACTGCTCCTGTTGCTCAATCGTAAGTTTTGGTAAGAATAAATTATTTAAAAAGTTCTTTATTTTTAAGGGGTCAGGCGTAAAACCCTGCATATACAATGTAGTATAATATTTGACAAAAATATTCTGAATCTCTTCATATTTATGTGATAGACGGTGCATATATGGGTCCCATAGTCTAATAATAGTTGCTTTTTTTTTTTACATAGTTGTGCTATTCTTCGGGAACCACATGCTCCACCCTCCTAATAGTATTTGCCTTTACTATTGCTATTGTTAATTAGACTCCAGCTATTTGACTGTCACTCTGCTGCTGTACCTAGTTGTATTACTTGCTATGTATGTTGCAGTGAATTGTATGCTATATTTTGGTGCAACTCTACCTTAATAAAATATTTTTGAGAAAAAAAATAAACTTTTACTTTTTGTTCACCCAGATATCACTCATCTACTCAGCTTGACTATTTTTTTTTTTATAACAAAAGAACATTTTGAGCGAGTTCAGGGTATTTATATAGAATCTCAATTGGTATCTTACCATTCCCCGATTTATTTAAAACTAAACTTAGGTAAAGTAAGAAAACCTACTTTATGACACTTAAACTTGTCCCTTCTTAAGGATCCTAAAGCTAACCAATTAATACAAGACAGTATACCCCAAATAATTTTGAATGGACTTACTGATCAGTCAATTTTGGTGCACCAAAATTGATTGATCAGTAAGTCCATTCAAAGTGTGTGGCGGCAAAGTAGCTGTGATCTTCAAGAGGAGCAGAGTTCTTATAACAGGATCAGGTTTAATAGGGCATATAAAGTATTAACACATTTAACATAAGTGCCCCCCACCCTTTGGTCAAGAGGAGGAGCCAAAGCATTGCTAGACCAGGAACTCAGCAGCCTTTATAGCCCGAATAACAGGGAGCCATGTTTCTTCAAACTGGCGATGTCTGTAAAAACATTAAGTTGCACTCTCTCTCCAAAGTCTTACAAGACCACAGGTTACTGGCCCATCCAGAGATCAAGGGAGGCGAGGGAGACGTCCAAACCTGTGCTATTGTTTTCCAGGCATTAACAAGCACTAAGAACCACAAATGTTTATTGCCCCCAGCTCGAGGATGCTGGGGCTCTGCCCCAATAATAATTCTAAGGATGATTTTGAGGGGTTATACCCAAGCACTTTACTCATTATTCAGTGAACATTGTGCCAGAAGGGGGCCACCTTAGGACACGTCAAGGCCAGCTCTAAAACATCCCATTCACCAATGGTGCATTTAGGGCAGGTACTAGGTTTTGAGGCATCAATTATATGAAGCCTTACGGGGGTAATGTAAGCTCTATATAAGAAATTTAGCTGAATTTGTCTGAGCTTATTGCTCCAAAAGCATATCAGCAGGTGAGAGCAGGCCAGCTGCCTGGTCTTGTGATCTAGATCAACAAGTAGGTGCTGGTGCAACTTGTCTGTAATCCCTTTAGCAACAGAACCAGAATGGCCCTGAATGATACAGTAAAAAATAGAAAGGGGCCCCTGGCCTGGCTGCGGGAAAAATAGCTCCTCTTCAAATGGGGTCGGGGACTTCTAACCATTTGTGTGATCTAGGGTCGTATCACATCTCTGCCTTACATAGAGATGAACAAAAAAATTCCCCTGGTTGTATGCCCCATTCCTCACAAATGTGGGAGAAACTCTTTATCAGATCCCTGTTGTACATTTGATACTAAGCCCTTCTGTCGCCAAGCACAGATACGCTGCAGTACGGTACCAGAGCATCGCGCCCTCCACCTAAGGCCAGCCATGAGGCTAATGTATGGTGATTATCAAATGAATGGAAAATGTGCCTGTGGACCTCCAGCCAAACCTTCAAAGTGGTAGCCATAAAAAGGTTGGGGGTTATGGGAAGGCATGGGTCACCTAAAGCAGTTACCAGGGTGTCATTCTTAAGATTGCCCACTAGTAATTCTTCCTCTAGCCCCAACCAGGAACAGTCTGATTCAGTGCTACCCACCAGAACAAAGGACAACTGTGCAGCCCAACAACATGCCCGGAAATTGGGCAAACCCACCCCTCCCAATCGAGGAGTCAGTTGAAGAGCAGCTCTTTTAATTCTGGCATTGCGGCCACACCTCAGGAATTTATGCAGAATTGTATCTAGGGACCTGAACTGCACCTTGAGCAGCCTAATGGGGAGTGACTGACACAAATACAAGCATTTGGGCAAGATTGCCATTTTTATCACTCCCACCCTTTCCAGCAGAGAGAGAGAGAGAGAGGGGAAGAGCTGTCCATCTATCGCAGTCTTCCGAAATCCTAGAGAGGAGAGGCTTAAAATTGAGAGCATAAATTGAACTAATTCTAGCCAAGATATACACCCCCAAGTACTTCAGTTTATTAAACAATTGTAGACCCCCAGACTGGCAATTAATTGAGTTCTATCCAAGAAGCCTATTGGGATCAATTCACTCTTGGTCCAGTTCACCCTATGGCCAGAAATAGCTCCGTACACATTCATAAGTTGGTGCACTGCTGGCAAGTCTTGTGCTGGGTTCTGCAAATACTGTACATTAATAAATCATCGGCATACATAGCAATTTTGTGTTTGGCTCCCCCACAGATAAAGCCTCTTATGTCCGCATGAACTCTGAGTGCTGCAGCCAGAGGCTCCAGAGAGAGCATGTACAACAGCAGGGACAAGGGGCAACCCTGCCTAGTACCACGTCCAAGCCCAAATGGAGGAGTGATTATGCCATTCACAGCTATTTGGGCCTGCGGATTAATATATAAGGTGTGAACCCATCATCTGAAAACAGGCCCAATCCCCATCCTCTCTATGGTGTCAAAGAGGTACCCCCACTCCACACGGTCAAATGCTTTCTCCATGTCCTGGGCCAGCACCACTGCTCCATGTTTATGCTTTGCTTTACCCCATCTATAGACCACATTGAGAGTGCGCTGGATGTTATGCTTCCCCTGATGCCCTTTAACAAAACCAGAATGGTTACCGTGCACCAGAGAGGGGAGTAGAGACTCCAATGTGGAGGCCATCACCTTTGCCAAAATTTTGTAATCAGCAGTTAAAAGACAGATAGGCCTGTAAGAGGCACACAAGGCTGTGTCCTTCCCCGGTTTTGGCAGGTGATAGTAGTGGACCGTGTGGAGGGGGGCAGCCCACCCTTCGCCCGGCAATCCACAAGCATATCCTACAGCGTATCCAGCAGGATCAAGGAGAAGGCCTTGAAAAAGTCTATAGGGAGGCCGTCTGGCCCCAGTGCTTTCCCCCCTTTCAGTGCCCCCAATGCAAGAGAAACCTCCTGCTTAGCCAGTGAGTTTAGATGGCTAGATTCATTATCCTCCAGTTTTTGAAGTAGGACTCCGTTGAAAAAGGAGTCAAACCACTGCTTAGTAGGGGAGCACTCCAATGTGTAGAGGGTTTCATAGAACTGACCAAAGGCCCTCCCAATCCCCAGTGTATCCTGCACCAAATGGCCCACTCCATCGTGAACCTGCCCCGCTCTACGCTCCGCCTCACACTTCCTTAACTGCCAGGCCAAGAGTCCCCCCCCCCGATCAAAGTATGCCCCTGCATTTGCCAAGATGATGGTATGCTCCAGCCTGGCACTGCCCAATGCATCGAAGCACCATTTAAGTTTCTGGATTGTTCTATAACATGGCAAAGTGTTTTTTTTTCCTGTGGGCTGCTTCGCAGTCCTCTATTTTAGCTGTCAAAAAATCTATTTCTCTCTCATGAATTTTTTTACAATGCACTGAATATGCTATAGTTTGCCCTCTAATAAAGGCTTTCAATGCCTCCAAACAAACCTAATTAGTGCTGTTACCTGTCTTATTAAATTGCAGGAATTCCATAGTCTGCTTAGACATAAAAGAAACATAATTTGGGTCCTTCAAAAGTACCGGGTCTAACCGACAATGCCTAGGGGCGGAGGTGAGCCAAACACCCTAAGGGATATGTGATTAGAGTCATGGTCAGACAACAATATGGGCGAGTATACTGCTTCTCCCAACACTCCGACCAGGGATCTGGAAACCACAACTCTGTCTAAGCAGGCATCTGACCGGTGGGAGTGGGAGTAGAAACTATAGTCCCTGCCTCAGGGATTGAGGTGCCTCCAGGCATCTACCAAACCGATTTCCAATTCCAGTTCCTTCAGGGCCTTTGCGTTTCTTGAAATAGGTATCGGGGTCATGCTGGACCTATCCATTATTATGTTTGTTTGCACGCATGTGCAAGAAACATAGTGCCATCATCCGAGTTTTCGGAGGCGTGGCAGCCCTCTTCCAATTCAGGCAGTGAGTTTGCAGGCTCGGCCGCAGTTCTCCAATGTCTGCTGGAGCTGTCTGTGACAGCTCCAAAATGCAGTGGCGTCACGGTTGAAAGGGGAGCTACGCTCAGTGAGCAGTGATAAGATATCGCCTGCTCATGCGCTCCCCACACCGCGCATACTCGCCGCGCGCTGCATGCTCACCCCCACGCACACACTGTGCTTGACAGGGTGCCCAATCCCCGTCCGCTGTGCTGCCCCCCCCAAAACAGGTTCTTTATGCCACGCTGGGTGCCACCCAGTGTGGCTACACATATTATAACCGATGGAGGTGCCCAATCCCTGTCAGCTCCACTGGTCCCCCAGAGTACAGGGTGCCACGCTGGGAGCCCACCCCAGCATGGCAACACATGCTGTCGCCGACGGGGTGCCCAATCCCCATCAGCTCCACGCCCCCCCACCAGTCATCCTTGTGCCAGCGCTGGGAGCCCAACCCAGCGTGGCAAACGTCAGTCGTCCTCATTTAAAAACAAACAAACCTGAAACACAAAAGCGGTCCCTCGCTGTGTCTGCCCCACCCGCGCCCCCCACTGCACACCCACCTCCCACCCCCCACCCCATACTTACTCCGGACTCCGGTGCGATGATCTTCGGTGGACCGGGAACACGTCTGCACTCATCAGAGCCGACCGCGAACTGAGGAAATGCCAGTAAGCTGTATAATGGGATAGATAGGGTTTTTTCAACTTTGCAGCATATCTCAGGCATTTTTTGGAATTTTTGTACCAAATTTTCAACATGGGGTTTTTGGGACTCCTTCTCATGAATGCTTTCACTGTCATGGCGTTAATCGGCCCGAAGGGTGATTTCACAGTCACTGCACAAAATCACCTTTCGGGACCGAGTAACAACGACCTGCCACTGTTCATAAGGTGGGCTCTCAAAAGCCTATTTTGAAATTTGGGTGGAAAAATTACTAAAATGACTGTTTTACGGCGGGTGTCGTTGCGCGGTTCTCGCACCTGCCTTCGTAAGTGCGCAAATTTTCAATATTTTCACTCCAGATTTTCAACATTGCCATTTTACCACACCTCCTTATGAGCAGTACAGCTGACATTTTTCACATCTTGCCCAAAACGTGTTTCCACCCAGGTAGCGCACAATGGCACAGTCAGTGTGCGAAATCAATGTATGGGACACATTAAGAAAATCACAGTGACACTGTTAATGGGCAGAGGTCTTAAAATGGCTATGTTGAAAATTTGGTGAAAAAATTCCTAAAAATGACTGTTTTACGAGCGTGCATTGTGCAGTTCCTACGCACATTCGTAAGTTTGTGAATTTTCAATATTTTCACCCCAGATTTTCCACATTGCCATTTTATTACACTTCCTGATGAACAGTACAGCTGCCGTTTTTCACATGTCTCCCAAAATGTGTTTCCGCCCATGTAGCGCGCAATGGTGCAGTCAGTGTGCGAAGCAATGTTTGGGACAGATTAAGAAAATCACAGTTACACTGTTCATGAGCAGAGGTCTTAAAATGGCTATGTTGAAATTTGGTGACAAAGTCCATAAAATGACTGTATTGCGAGTCAGCATTGCGCGGTTTCCACGCACCCTCAAAGTTCATGACTTTGCAATATTTTCAGTCAGATTTTCACCAGTGGCATTTTCACACTTCCTTATGAGCAGTATAGCTGTCATTTTTACAATATGGCGAAATGTGTTTTCACACTTTCAGCGCAGAGATGCGTGGTCGCTGTGGGAAACCATTGTTCGGGACAGATAAAGAAAATCACAGTGACACTGTTCATGATTGGAGGTCCCAAAATGCCTGTGTTGACAATCTGCTGTAAAAACCCCAAACTAATTACATTACGGGCGTCGCTGGTGCAGTGTTTCTATGCACGCCATGACTTCACCAGTGTTTTTTTTTATATTTTTACTGCAGATTTGCAACATTGCCATTTTTTGCACCTCCCCATGAACAGTACAGCTGTCATTTTTCACATCCTGTTCGGAATGTGTTTTGCACCTGTGGTGCTAAATGCCGTAGTTGCTGTGCATAAGCAGCTTTGGCTAACAAACTGATATTGCCACTGTTCATGAGGTGGGGTCACAAAAAAACCATGTTGAAAATTTGGAGTGAAAATACCAACGAATGCCTGAAGTGTTAGGGTTTCCAACCATAACGCCCCACCCTGTAGAAATGACAGGCATCAGGGTGTGACTTGGGATTCTTGCCTGCAATGCTCATACCATTCCACACCCTGCAGCCAGTGAGAGGCATCGAGGTATGCCTTGGACTCTTCGGCCCCAAAGTTCACCCCATTCTCCTATACCACAACCATCTCACCGTATTTCCTGATGGAATGGGGTGCGCATAAGGGCCAAAGACCCCAAGGCACACTGACACTTGTCAGTGTCTGCAGGGTGGGGTGTGGTGAAATGGCATGGCCGTTATGCCTGACGACCCAAAGGCACACCCCAATGCCTGTCACTCTCTGCAGGGTGGTGGTGGGGTTGGCTTCAGTTCAATACTTCACTGCCATTTCTATTATGCAGCTCTGTAACTTCTACACTACCAATGCCAATGCCAGCAAGCAAACATTCGGCATTGACAAATGCTTGTTTATCCAAGCTACCACCTTGGGACCCATTCCAAGGCTGGCTAACTTGTGTATTAATCTTTTGTGTGGGACTGTATCAAATGCCTTGCTAAAATCTAGGTAGGCCATGTCCACAGCCCCTCCCTGGTCTAATACGTTGGTCACCCAGTCAAAGAAATCTATTAGATTCATCTGACATGACCTTCCCATCGTGAATCCATGCTGACTTGGGTCCTGTGCCCTTCTGGCCTCTAGGTACTCAACAATTCTTTCCTTCAGAAGTGATTCCATCATTTTCCCTACCACTGAGGTCAAACTAACTGGTCTGTAGTTTCCTGCCTCTGTCTTGTTCCCACTTTCATGAAAAGGAATCACATCCGCCCTCCTCCAGTCCTCAGGTACCACCCCATCCTCCCATGATTTGTTAAAGAGAGTAATCAGCGGTGTCACTAGTTCTACCCTTAGTTCTTTTAGAATTCTTGGGTGAATCCCATTGGGCCCCATTGCTTTGTCCACCTTCAATTTTATTAGTTCTTTCAGAACCCTTTCTTCTGTAAATGGGCTGGTATCGACCCCCGTCTTCAGAGTGTTTCTCTTGTTTGGTTTAGGTACCTCCCCCTCCTCTTCCTTTGTGAATACTGAGCAGAAATTTTCGTTCAGTGTCCCTGCTTTTTCACTGTCACACTCTGCCCACATTCCCTTCCCTTTATTAAGCCTCAGTATCCCTCCTTTGGTCTTTCTTCGCTCCCTAATGTACCTATAAAAGGTCTTATCCCCCTTCTTAACAGAGTTGGCTATCCTGTCCTCGGTTTGGGCCTTTGCTATTCTGACTGCCTTCCCTGCCTCTTTCTGCTTTAACTGATAAAGTTCTCTGTCCTGCTCCTTCTGTGTTTCCTTATTTTTCCTGAAAGCTATCCTTTTCTCCTTAACCTTCCCTGCCACCTCTTTTGAGAACCATAGTGTTTTTTTCCTTCGTTGTATTTTGTTGATTTGCTTTACAAAAAGGCTTGTTGCCTCTGTGATGGCTGTTTTTATTACTCCCCATTGTTCCTCCACCCCTCCTTCTTGCTAGTGCTTTTCTGAGGCACTCTCTCATTTTCCCAAAGTCAGCCCTCTTGAAGTCCAATACTCTTGCTTTTGTATGGCTTGATTGTATGACTGTGTTCATCGTGAACCACACTGTTTGGTGGTCGCTTGTTCCCAGATGGCTACCCACTTATAAATCTGAGATTCTTTCTCCATCCCCATTTGAGAGTACCAGGTCTAAGATTGCTCCCTCCCGAGTGGGTTCTAATACTAGCTGTCTGAGGCATGCCCCTTGTAGAGCATCAAGAATGACCCAGCTCTTGGATGTGCCTGCAGAAAAGGTGCTCCAGTTAACATCTGTCATATTCAGGTCCCCCATCAACAATATCTCCCCTTTTTCTGCCATTCTAAGGATGCCTTCTATCACTTTCTTGTCCATTCCCTCCCCCCTGAGATGGGGGTCTATATACAACCCCCATGTGGATTGTGGTGCCATTTCCTGTCTTCAGGGTGACCTCGAGTGCCTCATCTGCTCCCTGTTTACTCTTTAGTTCTGTTGCTTTGATCCCTTCTTTTACATAGAGAGCTACTCCTCCTCCTCTTTTACCCTCCCTGTCCCTCCTGTAGATTGTGTATCCTGGTATGTTGACATCCCAGTCATGGTTCTCTGTGTACTATGCTTCTGTGACTGCCACAATATCCAGGCAACCCTCTTCCATCCAGGCCACTAGTTCAGGGAGCTTGTTAAACAGACTACGGGCATTGGTACTCATCACCCTCCATTTTTTGATGGCCTTACCCCTTTTAGCCCCATCCATGTCCTTATTGCCTTTGCCTTTTTTTCCATTTACCTCTGTCCTGCTCCCTAATGACTTCTCTACCTTGGTGTTTACCTCACTAATTACCGTGTTGTGTGGGGGGAGGCTGGGATTTCCCTGCTTCTTTTCAGTGCCTCCCCCCTTGGCTAGTTTAAATGCTTGCCAATGAAGCATTTAAACCTCTCACCTAGGATCCTGGTTCCCCTCGGACAGATGCAGACCATCATGCCAATATAGGTCTGCATCCCTCCAGGTGGCTCCCCAGTCCCCAATGAAGCCAAAACCCTGAGCTCCACACCAGTTTTTCAACCTTTCATTGAATTCCCTGGTGAGGAGTACCCTAGCATCACCCTTGCCATAGACAGGCAGCACCTCCGAGAAGATTACCGTATGTGCTACTTGTCTAAGGTCCCTCCCCAACTCTACAAACTCCTCTTGCACTGCTCTGATCCCATTCCCAGCCAGGTAATTTGTCCCTAGGTGGACAATGACATCCAAAGGAAGATTCATCAGCGGTGCTTATTACAGATGCCTCTCTCCTGGGGTGGTGGACACATATGCTCAACCTCATGGCCAGCAGTACATGGTCTCCCCAGGAATGACTTCTGCACATCAACCTGTTAGAGTTCAGGGCAGTTTACCTGGCTCATCAGTCATTCTCACCTTAGCTCAAGGGCAAAGTAGTGCAGGTCAGAAAAGACAACACTACAATCATGTATTACATCAACAAATGAGGAGGCACCAGGTCAATCTTACTGTGCACAGAGGCCACGAAGGTTTGGAACCTGGTCTACTCCCTGCAGGTGTCTCTACCTGCCATCCACCTACCAGGAAAGGACAACATTCTGGCAGACTCTCTCAGCAGAATCAGCCAGACCCACCACGAGTGAGCCCTGAACACACAGGTGCTTCAATCAGTGTTCAGAAGGTAGCCGGCCCAATGGCAGAGGGGCAGGATACCAACCTGCGACACCGGCGACCCGGGTTCAGGACCATATCTAGGTTGCTGGAGGGCTGGCTGGCTGGGGGGAGAAGGATTGAGCGTCCAGAGACTGTGCTCCTTCTTCAGGGGGTAGGGTGGTAAAGTGTTCGGTGTTATGGGGACACCTGGCAGAGGCTGAGTGTACCACATACACGCTGATGCCAATATGTTCGGGGGCGGGGTGGACGCTGGCCATCATTGCACGTCCCGCCCCCATACATAGGTGAGAAAAAAAAAAACAGCTGCTGACCGCCTAAATGATGCCCGCCCTCTGCTCCAATCATTCCCAGGCTGGCTCCCTGACCTATCCCATCATTCGCGGCACTACAGGAGCCGGTGCCATGACCCCACCCTGGGGGGCAAGCCAGGGGGTATCAGGGAGCTGCAGCTAATGTGGGATGTGGGAGCAGAAGGGTCCATGACTGGGTGGAGCATCGGTGGCAGAACAGCTGCAAATAAAGCATACTAAATAAAAAAAATTAAAAAATCAGTGTTCAGAAGGTGGGGCACACCAGAGATGGAGCTCTTTGCCTCTACAGACAACCACCAGTTGCTACACTTCTGTTGCAGGCCTCCAGCAAGGGAACTGTGCCAGTGGATGTACTGTTACTAGATTGGTCGGGCAGGTTCCTTTATGCCTTCCCTCCTCTCCCCCTGTTGCTCAGAACACTGATAAAACGCAGGTCTTAAGCAGCAACAATGATTCTGGTGGCACCAGATTGGGTAAGGCAGCCCTAGTACTCCCTCCTGCTAGCCCTATCTGTGTCACAGCCAATTCACCTTCCTCGGAGGCACAATCTCCAGACATCCTCTCAGGGCAGGATTCTGTACCCCAACCTCAATTCCCTCTGCCTGAAGGCTTGGCTCTTGAAGACTTAGAATTTGCCAGCCTGCACCTGTCTGAAAAGTTGCTGAGTGTACTGAGGGATTCTCAAAAACGGTCAACCAGAAAGACTTGTGCTTCCAAATGAAAGAGGTTTTGCATCTGGTGTGGAAACATAAGTATCAATCCCTCTGGGGCTGGGCCTCCTGTCCTTTTGGACTACCTAACCCATCTGCATTCCCTGGGCCTTAAGCTCTTTACCATGTAGGTATACACCTGTCTGCAACTTCTGCATATATTTCAGCCGGTAAGGACAGGTCCATGGCATCTTATCCTGTCTTCAGGAAGTTTTTTTAAAAATGTCTCATCCACCTTCATCCTCCCCTTAGGGAGCCGGTTCTGACTTGGGACCTTAATATTTGTATTACCAGGCTCATGGAGCCTCTCTTTGAACCTGTGGTAACTGCAGAGCTGAAGTATGTCACCTGGAAGGCTGTTTTCCTGGTAGCCATTATTTCAGCTAGGTGAGTAGGTGAACAACAAGCCCTGTGCACAGATCTGAACTACATCTCCTTCCACAGGGATAAGGTTGTTTTCAGGACAAATAGGAAATTCCTTCCTAAGGTGGTGTCTGATTTCCATCTGAATCAATCCATCACATTGTCTGTCTTCTTCACTGCAAACTCCAGCTCAGGTGAGTGGAAATTGCATAGCCTGGATGTCAAGAGGGCACTCAGCCACTACTTTGACAGAACCAAGGCCTCCAGGCCAGAGTGTTCCTCACTTATGGGGACGTGGGTAAGGGAAGGCTAGCGTCCAGGAGAATCATTGCACGCTGGATTGTAGCCTGCATTCAGTTCTGCTACACTAAGATTAATAAGCAGGTCCCCCTGGGCCTCAGGGCACATTTTACCAGAAGCACAGCTACAGTACATTAGTGACTGTAGCAAGGGATATACCCTTACTGGACATTTGCAAAGCAGCTACATGAAAACTATCCATACTGTCACCAAGCACTACTGCTTGGACATACAGTCCAGAAATGATGTCAGATTTGGCACAGCAGTTCTGCAGAACCGTTTCCCAAAATAGGTTCTGTACCCAACCTCCAAAGGTACTGTTTGGTAGTCTGCATTAGTTTAAGCATACTGAGTGATTCCTGGGGTTTGAAGAAAAAAATACTTACCATAGTAATCTTGTTTCTTCCAGGGGATCACTCAGTATGCTTAAAGCTCCCACCCTGCCTCCCCTACCAGAACCAAGAAGAAAAAGGGAAATTTTGTTTCTGCAACCCTGCTGGTCACTGGCTAGTTATATTTGTTCCAGTTATGGTTGGGTTATTAAACCAGTTGGTAACTGTTGTTGTCCCTTCTTTAGAGACTCTGTTTTGGGGGCATTATTAAGGTGGGGTTAAAATTAAATAGTATAGCATAGTTAGAGGGTCTTCACCCTGTTAGGCTTCATAATGAATCTGAATGTTGATCAAAACGTAGCAGTTACTAGGGAGCAGCAGTATGAAATCAGCACAAGACAATGAGAGTTCCATCATTTACATATATTCCATTCTCTTCGAGGCAGTTCAGCACTGAAGGCTGACTGCATTCGTTTAAGCATACTGAGTGATCCCCTGGAAGAAACAAGATTACTATGGTAAGTAATTTTTTCTTCTACTCTATGTGTGGATTATGTGAGGCCTGGAGTTGTGCTGCCAGTTCTGGATTCCATACCACAAGAAGTATATAGACAGATTGGAGCAGGTTCAAAAAGGAGTAACAAGAATAATGATGGGTAAAAACGGAATGGAACACAGCAGGAGACTAAGTGCTCTCAATATTAAAACCAGAATCAGGTCAGTAGTTAAGACTATATCAGCAAGTAAACGAAAATAAAACTAGGGGTCATAAAAAACAGTTACAAGGAGAAGTATTAAGGGAAGATAGTAGGGAGTCCTATTTATAACAGAAAGTGGTGAGCATCAGGAATTTGCTTTTTAGTAATGTAGTAAATTCAGACATAATAGAAACATGCAAGAAAGGACTAGATATGTATTTATGGAAGCAAATGTAACAAGGTATTATGACTGAAAATGGGGGAGGTGGCGGTTTCAGTAAGTGGCATGCCTTCTGTCCTATTTTTCATATGTTTGCATAACGATGGAGACTAAATGCAATAAAAACAAGGAAAGGCTTTGTTAAGGGGGATCAGGAACATGGGAACAAGCATTTAGAAGGGAAACAGGGTAGGATGTATTCATCTCTGTGCATCCTCCCTCTGCCCTCATGTTACCAGGCTCACTGTACCTCCTTCATATCCAAATACTGCTTTGGTTTGGTTCCCTTCCCCCATCCCTCTCCTCTCTCCTCTCCCAACTACCCTCTTCCTCCTGTTCTTTGTTCAAGGAACCATTGCACTTTTGCCACTTCTCATCCCGCTCCTCTGCTGGGCAATCTGCCTTCTCTTATCAACTTCCTTCACTCTGGAACCAACTCCCCTCCTCCCTCTGACTCTCTCCATCTCCTGGCTCTCTCAGGCACCAGTTGAAATTCCTACTCCTACCCATCTGTTCTTGTTACCCTTCCTCCTGACACCACCTAGACCAAGACTTAACCATCCTGATAAGCAGTGGTTGGGTTCCTGCTCTTGCCTTGTTTCACTACCACACCACCTCAGTCTCCCACCTCCAGAATGCAGTCAGACATCAACTCGCTCTTCAGATCAGTCACCATGTTGTACACCGAGTATTGCTGGCACTTCTGAATGTGCATTGCTAGGTGTTCTTTTTGAGCAGTACAGAGTGATTAACCCATGATAGGGTATGGGTTTACTGAGCATTAATCCACACCGGGGGGTTGGGGGTTGGAATCACAAGGCGAAGCTGAGTGACTTCAACCACCCAGGCATGGATTAGTGCTCAGTAAACCCATACTCTGGAGTGGGTTAATCCTCTTATAACATGGGTAATGTTATGTTAGATGTTTACCTAAAGAAATAGTAAAATAAAGCCCTGTGAACATGCAACTATGTGTATATCAGGGTTTAATCGCAGTATAGCACAGTGGTCTAAGGCTCTGAGCTGCAAATCTGGTGACATCCAGCAGACCAGACCTGGGTTTGAATCCCACAGCTTCCACTTGCATACTGTGTAACCCTGAGCAAGTCACTTAACCTCCTTGTGCTCCCAGGTCACTCCTGTAAAAAAGCTTTCAGCTTAGTGTGGTATACCTGGTTAAACAACTAAAAATAAAAAATAAAAAAAAAATCAATGGTCAGGTGACCTGTTTGGACAAATCAGAATACAGTATTTTCAGAGCCCATGTTATGATGCACTTTATTCTCAGCTTATACAAGTTTTGAATTTATTCAAACTTTGTACAGGTTATTTTTTATCTAATGTTGTTATACAGTTTTTGCATTTATGTATTGTGCTGCTGTTTTCCTCAGCCCCCGGTCACACCTGGAAATGAGCTTGGTCACTGTGCCTCTCTCAGTTGCCAATTTTCAAATAAAATAAAATAAATAAAACAAAGTAAGGCAGGGTAATGCAAAATAAACAAGCAAACATCACTGGGTTTGACTCCCACAACCCTCCAAGCACAATAGTAACCCTTGGGACCGCCATGGGTTCCCCGATTGTATGGTTGCTTCAGCTCCACAAGGTTTAATTGGGATTATGTGCTGCACTATGCATTTTGGAAGTGGCTGTGTGCAAGGGGAACAGACTGGTCATTGTTGTTGCATTACAGGCCAGAGGCCAGAGCTGACCTGAGCAGAACAGAGGAGAGTTAGAGGGAGAGAAATTTGGCTCCAGGATCAGGAGATCTTTCCCATATTCTGATTTTGGCACACCCAGTTTCCCTTGGTTATGTTCAGCAGCAGCAAGAGGAGAAGTGGCAGATGTTTAGTTTAGTTTGTTGCACTATAAATACAGTGTGCAGTATTGGTGCTCTTATCTTATGAAAGATATCAACTTGCAGGAAACAGTCCAGAGAAGAGCAACCAGGAATATCCAGGGCCAGCAAGGCAACACCTACGAGCAGAGACTCAGAGGGCTCAACCTACTCTCTTGAGGACAGAAGGGGGCATGACTGAAACCTTCAAATACCTTAACGGTATAAAAAGGGTGAGCACTAAAGGCCTCTTCAGCCTTAGTGGAAACAAGACATTAATAGTGACAGCCTAAAGCTGGAGAGGAGAAGGTTCAGAAGGGAGATGAGAAAGCACTTATTTACCGAGATGGTGGTGACTAAGTGGAATGAGTTGCTGGAGGAGGTAGAATCCCTAACATTGGTGGACACCTTCAAGAGAGGTTGGGACAGGGTGAGGAGAAAAGCTGCAGATAGATGGGAGAGGGGCATTTGACAGAGATCACTCGGGATATAGGGAGGGGGCAGTTTCCTCTGTAAATGTAGTGGGAACTGCATATTCAGGCAGACTAAATAGACCGTAAGGCTTTTATCTGCTGGTATATTTGTATGTTCGTATGTAACCCCTAGATGGTGCTATCCCAGGGGCTACTACCCCTGCCTGATTTGCCACTAACAGGTTGAGGGGCCTGGATCCAATGGCGGGTGCCTCCACCCAGAGGTCAGGGTTTGCAATAGTTAAACTAACTTGGTCACAGCCCTCTGGGACACTGCAACCCCCCTTTCTTCCCACTAGTGGCCCACACAATATATTAAATTACCTTCACAGTATACACTTACCCCAGGGCTGGTTCAGGCACTGGGACCTCCTGTAAAATAAGATACAGTGCAACAATCACAGTACAATACTTTAACATAGACAAATACCTCAGGCAGTATAACTTTGCTGAAACAAGCAGCTCTGATTTATTTAGGGGAATATAACAAGGACAGGGAAATCAGGTTAATTAGCTTATCACTTTACTATCTACCTATGGCTCTGTGGACAGGCCTATCCCACCAGTTACTGTCCCTGGGTACCCAAGCCCTAGTGGCTAGTCCAAACCGTGGCAGCTGGTAGGGCTCTTTCACACAGTGAAAAGAAAAATTAGTTTAAACAGTCAGCAGTACAGTGATTCCATTTGGATTTAATGTGGCAATTCAACAGGGAGCGACCCTGAATTAGTACTCACGACCTCCAAACAAGATAGGGTCCTTCAACGTCAGCAGGGCTACTCTTGAGCTCCACGAGACTCTTCACATTTATATGGTAAACAGTCACAGGCAAAAGTCCTTAATGGCAGCAGGATTCACTTGAGCTGCACAAGCCTCCTCACACATTTATATGGTAAAAAGAAAGTACTATACCAGGCAGGCTGCTTCTCTATCCCGATCGCAATTACTGCACAATACCCGGGAGAACACACAGCAGATTCAGTTCCTGACAGACCGAGTGCAATTCAACAATTTCTCCAGTCTTCTACAGGGTGAGCCTGGTTTCTACTCTTCAGAAATCCTTTGATTCTCTTCACAGGACCAGTTCAGTCCTAACAAGCAGTTACACAAGCTGCAGACCGGAACTCTGGGCCTTACACACGTTTTTGACTGAAACTGTGCACTGAAGGAGCACAGGGTTTCTTTCCTTCACTGCCAGAGCTAAACTGAAACTCCAACAGACAAAACCGGGCACTTCCTTTGAGTTCCTCCCAGTTCTTGACTGGATTGGCTGTCACTCACAATAGACTGCTGCTGTTGGTCCAAAAAGGCGCCGAAGTCTAAACTACATCTCCCAGAGTCACTGCCCATACAATCCTCTTGTGGCTGGCTCAGATTATGAGTCCAAGTTCTGATTCGTCCAAGGCACCATTTTAGAGCTAGCTTACCCCACACTGATTGGTCCAGTTCAGCAGTTCAAAACTAGAATGGGGAACTAGGCAAACACAGTTCTGACTGCAAAGAAAGCAGGTTAGACAAACTGTATTTTCATTATTACTCTAAATTATTTCTGGCAAACAGTTACATCTTTCAGATAGGTTCCCTTTGTACTCCTAGTGACTGCAAAAATGGAGTGAATTGGCAGCAGTTCGAGTGGTACTCAAACAGAAAACACACAGTCCCCCCATACAAACTAATTATGTCTGCAAGCAGATGGCTCTTAAAGAGACAGTACCAGAGGCTCTAAAACACTCACTGATAAATGGCTTAACGCCAAACACCATTCAGGCTTGGAGCATTCAAGCAAGCTCCTGAAGTCTTTTGGGAACCCCATTTGCAGGGGGTTACACCTTCCTTGTTTGGCAAGCTTGACGTCCAAGGCCAAGCAAGTACCCCCATAAGTTTTAACTGCAACCATACATTTGCATTAGGCTCACACATGTAATCACAGTCAGTATATCATTTTACCAAGAACACATTTCTGAAACATTGCAGTACGTCACTTTACATAGTATTACACACACATTGTACCATAACTCAGTTATTACCTCTTGTACATGAAACCTGAAGAGAGGGGCCCTTCCTATCAGTTACCTTGGGGCTGGACGGGGCAAGGGCACCATACTAGAGGGCAACACAAGTAACTTGAGTTAGCACTGACGCTCAGTTTGGGCAATGAGCTCGGGACACATACACTCCTTTATGGACAACATTGAGAGGCAAGTCCACAGGCCTCCCAAGTGAATCATAACTGAGGTGCACCACAGGCTTTACAGCTCGACCAGTCTTTCTAGGGGAACTGTTACAGTCTCTGCACTCTGAGCCTCATTTTCAGCATTGTCCTTACTTGTCAGGGGAGTCTCCATGGGGGTAGAGGCTAGAACTTGGGGCACTTTCAGCTCCAGGAGTTACAGTTTCTGAGTCCACAACATTTGGCTCGCATGGAGAGCTTTCGGACACTGGCAGTGGACTGTCAGGGCACTCAAAATACTCTTCTGGTTCTGGTGTATCACCAGTCTGCCCTAATCCATCATTTTCCTCCCCTGAAAGCTCAAACAGTTCAACCATGCACAATGATTCCATTTCATCTGATCTGATGCTTTGCACCTCACTTTCTGGGAGCATTGGCTCCAGGGACGAAGCTGGGGGCTTAGACAGTCCAGAAGGCCCAGCTTTGTCTCCAGTATTGACTAGGGGATTGCCCCGAAACAATTGACTCAGTTCGTAAGAAGGATAGTATTCAAAGTCACTCTCACTTTCTTCTGATATGGACTGACAGTCATGCTCAACTGGGACTTGTGGAGGGAACACTTTAACTTTGCTTCTGTAGGTGCAGACTTTCTTGATCTTTTCTTAGCAGCAGCTCTAGTCACTGGTCCAGAGGGGCATCTTCTGGGGCTCAGACTCAATCAAGATTTGTCCAATGGGCAGTAAATGATTCCTATGCATTGTTTTTACATCTTTGAATTATTCTCAGGCCTTACTTTGTACACTGGCAGATCATCTAGTTTGCCCACTACAATGTGAGGAGATGGTGCCATCTGTCAACAATCTTGTGTTTGCCATGCAGTCTCAGATTTCTTAGCAATACCGATCTCCCTCCTGGAGTTCCTGTGCTTTCACCTTTTTATCATACCTTTCTTTGTTGGCCAGATTTCTTTGGCAGCCATGGTTTGAGCCAGTTGTGCGCATGAGTTAGCTGGGCCTTTAACTTTTGCACATACTGTAAATAGTTGTCAGCTTGAACCCCATCAGGAGAGACCCCAAACACACATCTACCGGTAGTCGAGCTTCTCTTCCAAACATCAGGCGGGAGAACCCAGTGGCATCACTTTGGTGCAGTTATAAGCATGTACCAGGGTGCTAATTTGTTGGCTCCATCTAGGCTTGTCCTTTGGGTGCAGGATGCTAGCATATCTAAAGTCTTGAGTTGAAACGTTCAGGCTTTGGGTCCCCTGGGGTGGTAAAGAGTGGTTCTGGACTTTCGCACTCCCCACAGAGAAAGCATCTCTTTGATCAGACGACTCCAAAGTCTCTCCTTGATCAGAATGGATTCTTTGTGAGCCCATAGTGAACAAAAAGTTTTCTACAAGTACTTTGGCCACAGTGGATGCTTTCTGGTCTTTGGTGGGAAAGCTTGGGCATATCTCGTGAAATGGTCAGTGACCACCAGCACATTACTGATATTTCTTTGATCTGACTCCAAACTCAGAAAATCAATACAGACCAGCTCCATGGGTGCACTGGTGGTGATGTTAACAAGAGAGGCAGCCCTCTGGGACAAAGCTTTCCTCTGTATGCAGCGACTACAAGTTCGAATGTGTTGCTCAACATCAGCTCCCATCTTAGGCCAATAGAATCTGGATCTCACCAAGTCAAGTGTTCTGTCTATACCAAGGTGCCCCATGTGGTTGTGCAAGGACATCAGTACTGAGTCTCGAAGGCAGTAGGCAGCACTAGTTGTTGTTTGTCTACTTGTCCCCTCTGTCTACTGTTTCTCTGTATAACAGTTTATTGATCAGTTTCAACTTAGGACCTTCTTTGTGTAACAGTGCAGTTCTCAAATCAGTGGGCGTAATTTGGACACATCTTTTCCTGTAGAGGGCTTCTAAAGCTGCTTTGATCATGGGATCGCAGGATTGAGCCGCCCGAATACTGTCATTGTCCAGCTGAGGCAGTGCACCAATGTCTATTGCAGAAAAGTGGCAATAAGCAGCAGGTATGCAATTCTCAGAGGTCCCAAGCAATCCACCATGCAGTCCACTGCGTCCGTGGACATTTGTTCCTCCCTGTCAAACTTCGGCAGAGTGCCCGAATGTCAGGTTCTGCCAATCGGACCCAATCATTCTGGAAACAGGCCTCCGGGAGAGACATCAGCATCTATGTGGTTCAGACCTGCTCGGTATTCGAGCATAGTCATATGTAGATAATGCAGAAAGCCACCTATGGCCAGTGGCATCCAACTAGCTGAGGTCTGCACATAGGTCAAAGGATTATTGTCAGTTTTACTAGTATTTTAGCCCCATACAAGTACTCATGGAATTGGTTAACAATAGCCCACTTCAAAGCTAGGAACTCTAACTTATGTACAGGATAGTTCTTTTCGGATGGGGTCAGGCTTCTACTGGCAAAGGCCACTGGTCTCAGGCCATTCTCGTGCTCTTGGTACAACACAGCCCCAACCCTTGCAAACTAGCATCAGTGTGCAGGACGTAAGGTTTTCTTGGATCGGCGCAGGCCAGCACTGGAGCATGGGTAAGTTGATATATGATCTCATGAAAAGCAGTCTCACAATCAGGAGTCCAAGGCCCCAAATACTTCACTCGGGACAATACACTCTTTCTGTCTTGAGGGATGCTGACTTTTGGTATTTTTGTGGGTTGGGGATACCCTTGAGTAAGGTTAAATAGTGCGGATCACTCTTGAATAGTCCTTGATGAGCGTCCGATAATAACCACAGAATCCAGGAATCTTTGCAGTTCTTTTTAGATTTTTGGGCTGTGGCCAGGTGGTCAAGGCCTCAACTTTACTTGGGTCGGTCTCTATTCCCTCGGTGGATACTATGTGTCCCACATACTTTACTGATGTTTGAAAGAATTTACACTAATCAATGGACAGTTTAAGGCCAAAGTCCTCAGTCGGTCCAATACCTTAAATAATCTGCTCTCATGTTCCTCCAGTGAGCTGCCAAACACAATAACATCATCTAGGTATACCAGGCACTCTAGTAAGTTCATGTCCCCACTGCACGCTCCATCAATCGTTGAAAAGTGGCTGGGGCACCTGAAATCCTTGAGGCATCCTCATGAATTCATAGAAGCCAGGACAGATAAAGGCTGTCTTCTCACGGTCCTCTGGGGCCATCGGGATCTGGTAGTACCCACTGCGGAGATCCAGCACAGAGAACCACTTGCTCCCGTTTGGGCAGTCCAAAGCATCCTGAATGCGGGCATTGTGTACTGATCAGGGATAGTCCGCCGGTTTAAGGTGCGATAATCCGCACATCCTTACTGTCCCATTCTTTTTCTTCACTACCACAATGGGGGAAGCATAAGGGCTTCTGGATTCTTGTATTACATGTGATCGCAAATTCTCTCACTGTAAGTATTACCTGAGCAACCACTCCCGTCGTCACGGGGCCAAAACCACACCACTGGGTTTTGTCTTAACGTCGCTTTATTTGATCAAATATCTCACACATGCATGTGGGACTTCTACAAAGGAGATAGTCATTGATTAAAGTTTACAGCAGCTTTTATAAGCTAGATTTTGCACTTCTTATCTTGAAAAATACCAGCATTTCAGTATGAGCCAATCATAAAACAGCATAACAAGTTTTCAGCAATGTAACAGAAAAAAGAAAAACAAGTTTATGTATGAGGTACTTTTCCACTACTTATTCCATTTCTTTCCCAACACTGCTTGATACATATGCCTGGGTCAAGCTGACCTGAGAGAGACAATGAGTTTCACTCACACCATAGCAACGTACAGCTTATCTTCAATGCCACTACGTGCTGTTATTATTATATTTTGCCCAGGCCCATTATTTAGGCTGGTACAACCAGTTCTGCTCAGTTTTATCTATTTTCTGTTTTTACAAATGTACTTCAAGTAACCTCAGTACAAATTCTATAACCCTTAAAAGAACAAAACATGAACTCAGAAATTTCTACTACATTCATTATGACTTTGTT
This sequence comes from Neoceratodus forsteri, assembly GCA_016271365.2. Classification (NCBI taxonomy): domain Eukaryota; kingdom Metazoa; phylum Chordata; order Ceratodontiformes; family Ceratodontidae; genus Neoceratodus; species Neoceratodus forsteri. The sequence continues at coordinate 385,830,883 of JADMNL010000023.1, forward strand.
ACAGCATGGCTTTCAAAGCAAGCATAGCTTCAAGGCATTTAATAGCAAATATAGCTTTAGGATATATAAAAATTCCCTCACATACACCAGCAGCTAACATCTCGTGCAGATGCCGTCTCACATCATCTATATCAGCAGGTGCCAGGCGTCGAGACCTCTCACGAAATGGTCTTTCGTCATGCAGCCGGATATTGTGCTCAGCTCCTTGCACGCATCCTACGTCCCATTCCTTTAAAGAAAACACCTGGTCTCTCTGGGCAAGCTTCTCACTGATCCTCACTTTCCATTCAGCTGGCAGCGGGAGTCGCCAAATCAAACAAGTCAGGCGTTACTCTGTCATTCTTCCTTGAACTCTTGCTGCTGGGTAGCACTGCAGTGTCTGCACAATGCACATTAGCCAGGATGCAACCTCTATTTACTCAGATGTCTCTTTCAGACACATTATGAACTTGGACCATTACCCTTCTGGCATAAGCATGGGCTCTAGCGGGCAAAATACTAGGCTTGACCAGCAGTCCCTCTGGCAATTTTCCATCGCCTGGGGCATCCAACATTAATATTTTATTCTTAACATCCTTTCTGATATGGACGTCTCCTGTAAGGTACACTGGGCATTTGGCGCCAGGATCAGAGACTCAGGATCCTTCTTCCATACAATTCCGACCGGTTCCTCTGGTTCTATTTTTTCAGCATCTCTCTGTGCCTCATAGGCCTTCTTAATTAAAGTCGAACTCTAAAGCTCTACTAGTCTTTGACCCATGTTTTTCATAACACAACTGTGCCAGCCTTCCGAACATATGAGCATTTGTTCCAATCAACAAAGGGACACCATCATACAGTCCAGTGGGGGACACACTAAGGCTAGGGTCTCTACTTGTTCGCCACTCCAGCCACGGAGGTGGGGAAAGACAGCCAAATTCGGATATACCCGAATAGGGTAGGCCTTCTCACTTAACCCCATACATGCAGTCCTTCTAATGGTTGTAAGGGCACGCTCTGACAAATGCTTCTGATACCAATCCTGGAACATAATTGTCACTTGGGAGCCACTGTCTAATACAGCTCTTGTAGACACTCCATTCACCTTTACAGTGGTCTCCATGGAGGGACCCACTATTCTGGACCAGTCTGAGAGGCGGTAGTGGGGGCCTGGGCAACTGACCTTGCCACAAAGGGCGTGAATTAGCATTTTGGTGCCCTCACTGGGATCATTTCGTGCACCTCTTAACCACTGATTTGTTCTCAGAGCTCTCCTTGTAGCCTATATGCAACTTTGTCAGTGTCTGTTGGGGACCGGCATTCTCTTTTCATGTGCCTATCCTTCCCACAATTATAGCAAAACATATTTTCTGGAGTTTGGAGCTGGCGGGCGCCACACTGGGAGCCAGGGCGGGGTATTACTAACTGGAAACCTTGGTGCCATCTCTGTCTGCAGTGATAAGCATTTGGAGACATCTCGTCAGTTTCTCCACTTCCATGGTCAAGGAATCGAGTTGGAGCTGTTATCAGCAGGAGATACATGGGTGGTATCCCCACCCCCATAGCAGATGCAGTCGGATATAGGTCGGGGCCCATACTTGCAGGCGTGGCCTTCATAAAGGAACTGTTTTTGAATTCCTGGATCTCTCTCAACAGTTCGCCCCATTGTGGCATATCTTTTTCCTTATCAGAGCACTCATTGACTGCCAACCTCTGCCCCTGAACTTCACTTGATGGGCCACCCTCAGTCACTCGGGTCATAGCCGCAGCTATTGGTGCAGGTCCCTCCCGAGGTCGCCTTTTCTCAACTCCTCGAATTTCTCTCATTAACTCATCATAGGAGGGTGGGGATTCCAGTCGATTTGCCAGGCGTAACTAAAGCAACAGCAGTTCTGAGAAGGGGGCAGACTTAAGGATCCTGTCCAGCCTGGTTCGGTCCAGTTCAATCGCTGGCAAACTACCCTTTCTGAGGCATTCTTGCAACAATTTTTCCAGCCGAGATACATACACAGACAACAACTCCCCTTGGTACTGTTGTGCATTTCTTACTCTCCACCATAGATCCTCATCAGAATCTGGGCTCCCATACACATTCTCCAAGGCCTCAAGATAGGCCTGTGCAGTCACTTCAGGGTTACTGGCCTGTTTAGCACGGATGGTAGCCAGGGCAGGACCTCGGAGGCTCTCACTAACCCTCTTTCGCCGGGCTTCCCGAGCATTGCCATTCTAGCACTTGGGGCAACATAGTCTATCCAGGTCTCCCAGTCATCCTCCCTTGGGGTGGGGAGGGTGCCAGAGAAGATCCTCAACCTTCGTAAGAGTCGTGGACTAATGGCAGGTGCAGAAATAGAAGTCTGCATTGGTTCAGCCACCATTACGGTACTGGAGCGAGAGGGTGTTGGGGAGAACACCCAGGTGGCAAGAATAGTTTCTTCAAGTCCTCCACAGTTTTCCTTCCCCAGCAACCATTTAGCAAATTTCTCCTCAAAAGTTTCAGACAGTGGTGGGAGCTCATTCCCCGGGTCTTTACTGTACAGTTATCACTCTCCAGGCAGTGAGGGCTCCCTCTGGGGTAATGGTCTGTGGCACTTGGAGCTATCTATGGGATCCTTAAACTCTACTAGGGCCAGGAAAGTGTGGGTGAGCAGATTAGCATGCCGACCCACCACCACAGGGTTTTGTAAACCTTCCACCTGAGAAGTCTCCCTGTACAGTGTCCTGATTGATACACAGGGGATGTCCAGGATAAGCATAGCATTTTGGGGTCAATCTCCTCCCAGTACACCACTCCACCAGCCGGTGCACAGCCACTTCTGTCGGGGTACCCATTTTTTCTTAACAGTGGTTCGTAAATATGGCCACTAGAGGACACACAATCCAGCGGTGAGCCTCCAGATGTAACCCTAGATGGCGCTATCCCAGGGCTACTACCCTGCCTGATTTGCCACTAACAGGTTGAGGGCCTGGATCCAATGGCGGTGCCTCCACCCAGAGGTCAGGGTTTGCAATAGTTAAACTAACTTGGTCACAGCCCTCTGGGACACTGCAACCCCCTTTCTTCCCACTAGTGGCCCACACAATATATTAGAATTACCTTCACAGTATACACTTACCCCAGGGCTGGTTCAGGCACTGGGACCTCCTGTAAATAAGATACAGTGCAACAATCACAGTACAATACTTTAACATAGACAAATACCTCAGGCAGTATAACTTTGCTGAAACAAGCTGCTCTGATTTATTTAGGGGCAATATAACAAGGACAGGGAAATCAGGTTAATTAGCTTATCACTTTACATCTACCTATGGCTCTGTGCAAGGCCTATCCTACCAGTTACTGTCCCTGGGTACCCAAGCCCTAGTGGCTAGTCCAAACCGTGGCAGCTGGTAGGGGCCTTTCACACAGTGAAAAGAAAAATTAGTTTAAACAGTCAGCAGTACAGTGATTCCATTTGGATTTAATGTGGCAATTCAACAGGGAGTGACCCTGAATTAGTACTCACGACCTCCAAACAAGATAGGGTCCTTCAACGTCAGCAGGGCTACTCTTGAGCTCCACGAGACTCTTCACACATTTATATGGTAAACAGTCACAGGCAAAAGTCCTTTAATGGCAGCAGGATTCACTTGAGCTGCACAAGCCTCCTCACACATTTATATGGTAAAAAAGAAAGTACTATACCAGGCAGGCTGCTTCTCTATCCCGATTGCAATTACTGCACAATACCCGGGAGAACACACAGCAGATTCAGTTCCTGACAGACCGAGTGCAATTCAACAATTTCTCCAGTCTTCTACAGGGTGAGCCTGGTTTCTACTCTTCAGAGATCCTTTGATTCTCTTCACAGGACAGATTCAGTCCTAACAAGCAGTTACACAAGCTGCAGACCGGAACTCTGGGCCTTACACACGTTTTTTGACTGAAACTGTGCACTGAAGGAGCACAGGGTTTCTTTTCCCTTCACTGCCAGAGCTAAACTGAAACTCCAACAGACAAAACCGGGCACTTCCTTTGAGTTCCTCCCAGTTCTTGACTGGATTGGCTGTCACTCACAATAGACTGCTGCTGTTGGTCCAAAAAGGCGCCGAAGTCTAAACTACATCTCCCATCTACAACGTCCCATCCTGAGGAGACTGACAGGCGTCAGGGTGTGCCTTTGGATTGTCGGCTTTAATGTTCATGCCATTCCACCACTACCCCCACCCTGCAGCCAGTCACAGGGATCAAGGTGTGCCTTGGACTCTTCAGCCCCAAACTTCACCCCATTCTCCTATACTGCACCCATCTCAATGTACTTCCTTATTGACTGGGGTGAGTGTAAGGCCTGATGATTCCAAGGCACAACACGACACTTGTCAGAGTCTGCAGGGTAGGGTGAGGTGAAATGGCATGAGCGTTATAGCCGATGCCCCAAAGGCACACCTCAATGCCTGTCAGTCTCTGCAGGGTGGGGAGGGGTTGATGTCAGTTCCATGCTTCACTGCCATTCCTATTATACATCTTTCCTATTATGCATCTCTCTAACTCCTGCACTACCAATGCCAATGCCAGCAAGACAACATTCAGCATTGACAAATGTTTGTTTTTGTCCTGTTTTGGTATCTGCTGCTGTGATTGTTCTAACATGCTTTGCGACAGACTATGAATCTGCTTTGGTGGACTGTTGCTTTTTCTCAGCTTTTTTGCTGCTGCTTTCTAACAGTTTGTCTTGTTCTGCTATTGACTATGTACTTGAATTGTTGCCTTAGTGGGATACTGTATAGGGCCTCGTTGCCTGCTGTAACCTCCCTCTCCTGATGCCTCCTTCTCTTCCAACCCTTTTCTATACATTTAAGCCTCTTTTCCTAATTTACAATTACCCATGTTTTTCATCAGCAAGTCTCCACTTCACTTTTGACCCACAGGGCCAGCTATTGTTGACATCAGCCACCATTAGTTTTACAGAGAATATTAAGATCTGCATATTGTGCTGTGCTGAATGCAGTCTTGTATCTTTTGTACTCTGTAAAGCAGCCTGGGTCACTCAGAAGGCCAACATACAAATAAAGACTGTATTAAGCAATACTGTATTAGAATCTCCTCTAGAAATGGGGAGGTGATCCTGCCGCTATACAGGTCACTGGTCAGACCACACCTGGAATACTGCGTGCAGTACTGGTGCCCATTCCTGAAGAAGGACATCAGATTGTTGAAGGGTGTCCAGTGGAGGGCGACAAAGATGATCCAGGGGTTAGAGAGATACTCCTATGAGGAGAGGCTGTGCGAGCTGAACATGTATTCCCTGTAGGAGAGAAGGGACAGAGGGGCATGATCGAAACCTTTAAATACTTAAAGAGGATAAACAAGACTAGCACAGAAGGGATTTTCCAGATCAGAAGGGGGAGGGTCGTGAGGGGGCACCAGCTGAGATTGGAGGGGGGAAGATTCAGGAGGGAAGTCAGGAGGCATTATTACACAGAGAGGGTGGTGGACAAGTAGAATGCTCTGCCTGAGGAGGTGGTAGCTGTAGCATGGTAGGCAGTTTTAAGAGGGGATGGGACAGAGTGGGGGGTAATTATGAAAAGGGGAGGGGTAGGTGGGGCAGCTGCAAATTGAGGGGCTAGTTGCACAATCGAGCAGACTCGATAGACCGTGAGGCCTGTTTCTGCTGGCATTTTCGTATGTTCGTATATTTACTGGTGAAGTATGATAGCAACCTAAAACCAGTTGCGAGCAAACTCCGTAACACACTTGTGATGTCACAGACCTGTATTATGCAGCTGTCCCATGAGCTGCTCAGCTGTTCTAACAGCACCTGTACTAAAGCCATTACTACTGTATGCGCAACCACAGATATATTTCAGAACTTCAAACACTCTGAAACCTAAAGAAAGATGTGCTTTAACATTTAATTGTTTGTTCAACGTTGTGTCTTCCTCAAAGTTTGTATTTTATGTTTCAGAGGTGTAAATTTATGTATTTGCGAAACCTGCTCATGTTCATTGCTCGTATTGATGCTGTAAGTAAAATTGGATTTGAATGGCATGCTGGTCCTCTGCTCTTAATCTATAAAATACAGCAATTATTTAAAAAAAAATAAAGTAACGGCTGTCAGTGAGTTCTCATTTTTCACATCCCTTCAGTGTGCGATATATTGAATAATTGACTGCCAACTGTAAAGAATGTGCTGGTTCAGACACTGAGTGGATACTGTGGAGTCATTTAACACGAGAGTGAAACACAAGTGCTCTATGTGGTGGCATACCAGTAACCACAAGGTGTCTGAGGTAGCTTGTTCTTCACAGTTGGGGGGTTGCTGTTTTTTTTAAGTGAGGGTTTTCATAATTTACAAACTGTTAATCAGTCAAGTAGATTTAAACATACCAGGTGAAGGAATCTGTTTTCCACACAGGCAATGGCGCGCAGCCCGACATGGTAAGGTACAGTTTTTTTGTTTTTTTTTTTAATTTTTGCTCTTTGGCTTCAAGTATTCCTGTCCTGCTACCAGTCTTACAACTGCTCACGCTCAGCATTCCGAGTTGTTTTCCACAATTGTACGTGAAGAACAACTTTAAAAAAACACACTGGTAAAACATGAAAATCACCTGTTATACTTTTAAATAAACCCTGGGAGCTTCACTGTCATTGGTTTATAGATTATCACACACCCCAGGATGTAAAAAAAAAAACATAACACACTGACACCTGTTGCATACATATTTACAGTATATGGTGTTATCTCATTCAGTTAGTCTCCAAAAGGTTATTCTGCCGCAGTAGTGACATTTGTACTGCAACAGAACGGCTTTTCATTCTGCTGCAGTATGAATGTCATGCAACAATACAGTAGATCAGCTGATTTACACTCATGCTACCGCCGATACCGCAACCCCCAAGGGAGAGCTGCTGTCAGTTCAAAAAAAACAAGTTGTTGGGGCTGGCCCACCGGTGCAGTGCTAGCACTACTGCTTGCAACACTGTCGACCTGGGTTTGGGAACGATCCCAGAAGACAGAGGGCCAGCCTGGGGGAGGAGGCTTGAGCATCCAGGGGACAGCTCGCCTTCTCCGGGATGGGGAGTCGAGGTTCGGCGCTTGGCTAGCCTCTAGTAGAGGCCAGAGACACAGCAAGCATCCACGCCATTCAGAGGAGTTGGGGCGTGACGGATGTTGGCGGTTACGCCTTGATGTCTGGGCGCACGTCACAACCCCAGAACAAGGGAAAATGGCTCTCGGAGCATTGGGAAGATGGAGCACTGGTGTAGCCCTTGCAACTCCCACCTGCCTGTCCTGCCATTGGGGCCCTGACAAGACAAGAAGGATCTCGGGGTGAAGGGCCCCACCTCATACCCACCTGGGGGGTACAGCCACGGCTCCATGGGGGTTCACCCACAGGATCAGGTAGGTGAGGATAAGTGGGTCTGACAGCATTGGCGACTCCCGAGGAAGCAGGGCTCTGGGAGCGGGGTGGGGAGGAGGAAAATAGAAAGTTAAAAAAAGTAAAAAAAACTTGTTCTAGGTTTGGGCAGATTTTTTTTGTTTGTTTGTTTTTGTTGGGGGAAGTGAGGGCACAGTTCGGAGGGCAGAGGGCAGTTGCAGCATCGCCGTGAGACTAGAAGGGATGGGGTGGGCGGTGGAGAGTGGAGTGCTGAACAACTGAAAGCCGTGTTCTCATAATGATGAGCATCTAAGGGTTTTCTTTGTGGCTAATGTACTGTAACCGAAGTGCTGTAGAAGAGTTTAAAAAAGATGTATAGTATGTGTTTCTTTTCACCATACACTATATAAAATAGAGTCTGGGAGCCCCCATACACAACAAGGCTTCTTTCACCTCATGGTTACCATGTTGACAAACGGATCTCTCAAGCTTCACTCTCGAGTTCCCTGTCATCATGGTAACCATTGTGGCAGAGTTAGGCTACACCCTCAACTGTGACTGATGGACCAGTTTTCCATCTCCTTATTTCCTAGCTACCAAACCTTCTGTTGTACAACAGTTCACGCTTTTCTTCTGTTTCCTCCTACCCTAGGTTGGCCACCTAGCGTAAGCTCTTTACTATCCTTCAAAACTTCCTACTAGTTCTCTCTTTTCATTCTTTTTCCATTTCCATCCATCCAGTCCCTGGAATGATGCCAAACACCCGGACAGGTGTTGTGTAAAGTGCATAAGTGCATTTTGTATAAAATAAACATGAAGGCTGTTTTAGATAACAGGAATGAATACAGTTAATAAAGCCTTTTTAAAGAAAAATGATTCAGAAGCCATAACAAACTAATCATTTCATGATTAGTACAGTTATACAAAATCCTTAAGGTATTTTCATAAATTCACATTATAAACCTGTTACTGTATGAAGCTAAACAAAAAAAACTGCTTTATAAAAATGCTTAATCATTATGAATCAGAGATATAGAGAGTCAATATCTGTGGAGATATACACTGTACCTTTAATTGAACCAGGAAGTCCCCTGGAACAAACTCCCTTGGTTTTTAAACAGCATGTCCAGACATGTAGCAGCATGTTCAGACATGAAAATAGAAAGGGCTCAGTCAGGTGACCCCACCAAAAGATATTAGGGCTCAGCCCTGAGAGAGGAGGAGAGGTTCTTTTTTTTTTCCAATTCTATTTGTTGCCCAACTTCCAGGCATCGCTCGAGCTGTTATCACTCAACCTGCAGCCCCTAACCGCCCGCCTGAATCACTCGCCTCCAACAGTAGCATCGGTATCAGGACCTCCGTCTCTCCCGGGCCCCTTGGAAAGGCTAAAGATCCCCAGGGGGTAGAGTCAAGGATCATGGCCGGTGATGGGCGTGTGGAGCCTTGGTTCCTGGAGGTTGCCATCGCCTCTCCCGGCCGGTAGGGTTTTTTTTCCTTTACTTGTCCCTCCCCCAACTTGGGAGGTGTAATGCCGCCCAGCCCGCTAAGTGAGTGCTCCCGCATACCCAGCGTTCCCAGCGTGGTCCCTGCATCTGCAGTGCACCTGGTCTCCACCAGGTGCTGCTAGCAGCACGGGACAATCCTCTTCTCCTTCCCAGGAGAGGAGAGGAGAGCAGTCCTCCAGATGCTCGATCCTCTCCTCCCCCGCTGAACCTCAACGGCCCTAGCTCGCTTCCGAACCCAGGTCACCGGTGTGGCGTCGCATGCCTGAACCCTCAGCTCCACCGGGCCAGCCCAGGAGGAGAGGTTCTACTGTTCACGCAGACAAGCTATTGAATGTAGATGACAAGGGTCTTAGAAGCTCTAAGATACAGGACTGTATTATGTGGGAAACTAATGATGTTAAGTAGTGATTTTCTTTGCAAATTCTTTTTTTTCATTTATTATTTTTTGAACTTTTGAAAAATAAATATCACACCACGGTGTGTTTTAAACCTCTAAATTTGCCTCATCTGATGTTTATTCCCACACACTGTAACAAACTTTGTGTCAGCAGTGGGAAAGTACTGGATGTCCAGAGAAACAAGGGGGAGACCAGTACCCAGATACTAGCCCTAGTATCCAGACATAGGGTGCAAAGAGCAGGAAGGCAGATCTCCAAAAATCATTGGATGCCAAAGGTCTGAAGGAGGAGGAAGGCCTGCCAAGCGTGCATACTAGAGTACAGGTGTTGAGGACTGGAGAGGACCTTCTACCTGGCCTGGAGTTCGGAGGACTGAAGAAGAAGATGGCGATGGAGATGTTGATGGGTGCAGAAATTGGAGAGGATGAGGAGGAGGAACAACCGTATGATGACCCACCACCTGAAGACATCAGTGACTTGTTGAAATGTTTGGTGGTTAAGCAACTGGATATGGAGAGACAAAGAGAGCGGGAATGGAGACGTCAGGACCAGAGGTGGGCAGACACCTTGCAAGCTCACCAACTGACTGGACAAGGACCACAGGGGGCAGGACCACCAGATAACAGGGGTGTAGCCAGGAATTTCAGATCTGCACACCAAGTGGACTCACTGCTACCCCCCCATTGTTCGGGCCAGCTTCCCCTTCCCCACACTGTCCATGCCCTGTTTGTGCCCTCTCACCCAACACAAGCGTCATTTTCTGTGTTTTATACCAGCACACCACTAGCCATACTGTCACCAACAGTTGTCAGACTAACAGACTGGCTTTTAGTTACAATATTGCATTGTGACAAGCCTCTGTACCATGTCAAGGTAGCCAGTCTCACAAAGGTCCATTCACACCACCAGCCATGCCACCACACCCACTAGCCACAACCCCAACAATTGTCAAACTAACAGGCTGGCTTTTAGTTATAGTTGGTAAAGTAGGCATCGAAAAAGAAATGTGTACTGATTTCCCTTATTTCTGCATCTAACACATCTTTCCACTAAAAAACAGTGAATGAAATCAGAGATAAACAGCAAGACAGTTAAGAGCTACACAGTATGGCAGGGCTAAAACCCTTCTAGCAAAAAGGAGGTATGGAGCTAAAGAAAAATATTTTAACAATTTCACAGTGATTACATTACACTGGTTTAATCCATCTTTGCACCCTTAAAAATAAATACTTTGTTGTTTCATCTCCATATCTCATTTTTGCTAGAAGGGTTTTAGCCTTGATATACCCTGTAGCTCTGATTTCATTCGTGTGACAAGATGTGTGCCAGATGCAGAAACAACTAAAGGAACATTGTAAACATCTTTTAACAGTACACATTTCTTTTTAGATGCCTGCTTCACAGGAGCAGAATGGCAGCCAGCCTTTGAAAAGATATACAAAGCTTTAGGAGGCAGTAATACATCAGGGGTCGAAATTAAGTTTTGCAGCTCGCCAGCAGGGCTGATGACAGGGAAAATCCATTAGCCCCAAAGACTTTTCCATTGGCCCAGGTAGTGTACTTACTGAAATATTATTTTCTCCAGTACAAGCCCGCAGTGTTAATTAAAAGTAAATCTTACTATCCCAAAAGAAAATCTACCAGCATTTGGCTAGTGGGCTGGTGCCAATTCTGACCCCTGTACATTGTTAGAATTCGTATAGAACATAACAAAAATCTCTGGTTTTACTGTTGCTGGCTACCTTTTACTGTGGCAAGCATCACAACCCAATCCTGTCTGCACTGTGGTGCCCCACCAATGTACATGAAAAATTATTTAAAAAAAAAACAAGTACCTGGCTGACAAACAGGCAATAGCAAAAAGATCTGATGGCCTAAGAGAGAGGAATACATGTGTAAGCTTGTTAGGGCAGGGCTGCTAAGTAAAGTGATGAACATACTGTACAGCCTGAGGTCACAGGTTCTAGCATTGTCAGTGACACACTGTGTGATGCCTGCTAAGCTCAGTAAGCTGCTATCACCAGGGAAGTAAGGGCTGTAACATAGCAAGTTGTAACTGGCTGGTTTGCTGTATAACCCAACAGACTTATTTCTCCACACATTCTGCAGCTGCAGCATTCATCCATCCTGCCCAAGATTTACCATATTAATCAGTTCCCCCACAACTCAATTTCAAACATATTAAGATTATAATAACAAGTACCTGGCAGCTGGATGACAACTGAAGAGATGTGACTGGCTAGAGGAAAGGTGCTGGTCTGCAAAGTTCCACCCAAAAAGTTATTTTACAGCAGCGAGCTGAGGATGAATGGCAAGTCCTTATCTTTAGTAGTCAACAACGAAGCGGCAGCGCAACACAACGAACCGCTCAAGGTATCGGACGGTCCAACCAGGTTGGCCAAAACTTTTGCTCGGGATGGGAGGTGGTGGAGGATGGCTCAGTCAGCCAGACAACAACACAGGGCAGGCAAGGGCAGAAGGCAAGGTGCTGGCACTGGTGTTCTGTATCTCCAGTGTGTGTCGGTCAGCAAGGCTCCCCCCGGCTCAGTAGTTAGTCACCTAGCAGAAATAACAATAGTACAGTTCACTCTTCTGGATGTCCTAGTCGGGACTAAGCCAGGTCTCTCTCTTCGTCCTGCCTGTTGTGATCTCCAGGCCAGTCGGAAATGGAAGGATTCTCTCTGATGCGACATGAGATGCAGACTGCAGTCAGTGCTGTGCTCCCAAAGCCGAAAACAGGCTGAATTTTACTGTTGCAGAGTGAGAGAGCCAGAACAGTCTTCTTCTCCCCTCGGCTCAGGTCAACGTAGTCGACACTCTCTTCCATCTCTCCAACTGAAAGACTGGCACTGGGCTGGTGACAATGCTCTGCTCCTCCTCCTTCAATTCCAGTGCAGCAACTTCACACTCATTCTCTGGCTCCAGATAGCTGCTCCTCTGACCGACACTGTGCACTTTGGACAGGTCACGGTGTGGCTAGCCTAGAAAAACTGCTCTGCATTTTCAGGGGCATTTAAACAGGTTGCCCCTTACTAGCCACACCTCCTACCTTCACAAGCAGCCAATCAAGGATGTGCAGTACCCTAGCAGATGTGATTGAGAATGGTAGTAAACATTTCTCAATCAGGTCTGCTGCGAGTACACGTAATCAGATGTTGCTCTTCGACCCCTCCCCCGCCCCTTCCAAAAACTGCAAACGGATTAAGTGAGCTCGGAAAGTCTGCAAAAAAAAAAAAACACACAAAGGAAATTTGGAGACACACGCCGGCCGGCTTTTGCTACCCCCTGCTAGTGTGTAGCATGCCATGGCGTGCCTGGCATATGGGTGCCTACGCCCTTGCCAGGTAATAATCCAAAATACATTAAACTGACTAAAATGGCAGCAACCACTGATTTAGAAGCATATTTAACTATGTTTGAGAGGGTTGCCAGAGCCTGTGGGTGGGATCAGAGACAGTGGGTCGTACGCCTTGCTACGTATCTTACTAGGCAAGCACAGTTAGCGTACAGCAATATGCTGAAAATTATGACCTGGTGAAAAAGGAGATTCTGAAAAGATATGCTATAAATGCAGAGACTTACAGGCAGAGGTTTCGTTCCCATAAACACTATCAGAACGATTCCCCTAGGGAAACCTTTACCAGGCTAAGAGAACTATGTTTAAAATGCCTACAGCCTGAGGGGAAATCTGTCATAGACATTATGGAGACTTTAGCAGTTGAACAATATCTCCAAATATTGCCCACTGAAGTACAAATATGGGTGAGGGAACATCACCCAGAGACTGCAGAGTTAGCCAACATTTTGGCGGAAGACTTTATATCTGCATGGCAGCCTCTGAGAAAAGGTTATAGAACTGACCCCATTGCACCTGCCCCCCAAACAGCGAAAGCCCCTGTTGTTAATTGAGCCCCCAATGAATATACTCGTAGGACAGAGGGAAGACCGAATCAAGGAGCCAGACCTTATAATCCAGACCCCCTCTGCTGGAATTGTCAGGGTAAAGAACACCTTGCTAGGTTTTGTACCCGAACTAGAGCTGATGCCACCAATTTGTCCTTGCTGAATGATGTGGTTACTTTGTGAGAGACATTTCTATTAATCAAACTGTGTTGGGCCTGATTGATACTGGCAGTAAGAATACTTTCATTCATCCAGAACTGGGACTGATATACTACCAGGAGGGCCAGACATGAGAATTATATGTGTCCATGGGGACACACACCACTACCCAACTGCTGCAATAGTGGTGGATGTTGAAGGACAGAATCAGCTGGTCACAACAGGACTGGTGCCCAACCTACTGGTGCCTATGGTTATAGGTCATGATTTCCCAAACTTTCCGACATTGATAACTGAGCAAGGGATAGTCACAGCTGTGACTACCAGGGCCCAATACCGGAAACAGCGGACTTTGGGCGATACCTTCCCTTTTGATGGATATGTTATTGAGGACCCTGGTAAGGATAGGAAACCCCTGAACCAGAAGAAAAACAGCAAAAACAATGGAACCAGACTGTAAATGGACTTCCTGAAACAAAAATCCAGTCTATGTCTAATAACATTGATATAGCTGCTGAACAGAAATGTGATGTTTCTTTAAAACTTTTTTTTCCGCAGGTTGGTCAGGAATTGTCCAAAGGGGGATTATATTGAAAGATTATACATTGTACAGGTTATGTACCACTCCAGACACTGGAGAAAGTGTCAAACAGTTATTGGTGCCTGAGAACTCTAGGGAGCCAATAATGTTTTTAGGGCATGATCTCCCATGGGCTGTCCATGCAGGGTGGGATCGCACCCTAAAGCACATTCTACAGAGATTTTATTGGTCAGGGCTATATGATCAAATAGCCAAGTATTGCCAAACATGTAAAGAGTGCCAGCAAGTGGCCCAAATAGGCAGAAAGGACATGGTGCCCCTTAAGCCCCTATCCTTGGTTACCAACCTTTTCGAAAGAATAGGTATAGACATTGTGGGACTCCTGTTAAAAAGTTCTAAAGGGAACCAATTCATTTTGGTGATATGTGACTACTCCACAAAATACCTGGAGGCCATAACAATGCGCACAGTCACTACACCAGGGATAGCTGAGGCGTTGCTTAAGATGTTTTGTCACCTGGGCATCCCAAAAGAGATACTTACAGACGAGGCACAAACTTCAATGCAGCCTTGTTAAAAGAGCTCTACAAGTTACTAGGGATAGTGGCTATTCGAACCTCCCCTTATCATCCCGTCAGATGGACTAACAGAGCGGTTCAATCAAACACTGAAGCAAATGCTCTGTAAGTTTGTGCACGAGGAAAGGAGGAACTGGGATACCTTAATGCCATTTCTTTTGTTTGCCTATAGGGAAGGGCCCCAGGCCTCGACAGGTTATTCCCCATTTTCAATATTACATGGGTGCAATCCCCGAGGCCCATTAGATGTAGTTAAAGAATTTTGGGAAGAAGGGAATGATGTGCGACATTTAAACATTGTTGAATATATAGGACAATTGTGAAAGAGGTTGATCACTTATACTATCAAGGCCCATCAAAGCTGTGTGGAGGCACAAAAGATCCAGAAGGAACAATATGACCTGAAGGTGGGAGACAAGACATTTAACCCGGGGGAGAAGGTGTTATCATTGTTGCCCTCCTCAGAGCAGAAATTGCTGATGAAGTGGCAAGGGCCATATACTGTAGTATGTCAGGCAGGCCCTGTCATGTACGAGATTGAGACACCAGAGAAGCGTATGGGTAGAAAGATTTACCATGCCAACTTGCTGAAAAAGTAGCATGAGAAACCGGAAGAGAAGTCAGCAGTACGCCTGGGTATGACAGTGATGCCAGAAAGGGAATCTGAACTGGACACTGCCTATAAGAGATTGGAGAGTCATGAGGGACACAGTGATATAAAAATAAACCCTGCACTATCAGACACTCAAAGAAAGGAAGTAGAGAATCTGATCAATTCTTTTCCGACGACCTTCACAAGTGTGCCTGGAAGGGCGATAGGGGTAAAATATTGTATTAGGACTGAGTCCCCTCCCATCAGGCAGAAGCCTTACCGGCTACCCGAAAAAGTCAGGGTAGAAATCAAGAAAGAAATTGACAAGATGAGACAGCTGGGGATCATAACACCATCCACTAGTGCTTGGGGGTCACTGATAGTGGCTGTCCCAAAGAAAGAGGGTAGAATCTGCCTTTTTAGATTTTTGAAGGTTGAATCAAGTGTCCCAGTTCGATGCATATACCATGCCCCACATTGATGACATCATAGACTGCATAGGAAATGCAGGATACATCACAACATCGCATCTGACCAAGGAGTATTGGCAGATTCCATTAAACCCACAGGCAAGGGAAAAAACGCCTTTAGTACCCCGTGGGGTTGTATGAATTTGTTACAATGCCATTTGGTTTACATGGAGCTCCAGCTACATTTCAGCGGTACATGGACTGTATACTGGCACCACATACCGGATACTGTTTGGCCTACTTGGACGATGTGGTGGTATACAGTCCTACCTGGAGTATATATCTGGCACACTTGGCTGAGGTGGTTAAATCAATAAAAACAGCAGGGCTTGCCATTAACCCCAAAAAATTTGCAGTTGCCATGACCAAGACCTGCTATCTAGGCTTTCTATTAGGTAATGGGCAAGTCAGGCCAGAAATAGATAAGCTGCAAGCAGTGGCGAAGTGCCCCATCCCCACTACAGAGAAACATGTGAGGTCATTCTTAGGGCTTGTCGGGTATTACCAACGCTTTACCCCAAACTTTGCATCGATTGCTACACCACTGACAGATCTGATAAAGAAATGGTGTAGCAACAAAGTACAGTGGGACCCTAAGTGTGATGAAGCCTTTTGAACTATCAAAGCCGCCCTCTGTTCATCCCCTGTATTAAAGAGCCCTAATTTTGAGATGGAATTTGAGGTACATACAGATGCCTCGGAGACAGGAATGGGGCAGTGTTGAGCCAAACAATTGATGGGGAAGAACACCCAGTTTTGCACATATCAAGAAAACTGCACGAAAGGGAGCAAAAGTACTCCACTGTAGAGAAGGAGGCTTTGGCAGTTAAATGGGCAATAGAAGCCTTACGATTTTATGTGTGGGGAGCCAAATTCACCTTAGTTACTGATCATAATCCTTTATGTTGGATCCATCAAATGAATGATAAGAATACTAGAATAATGAGGTGGTATTTGGCCCTTCAGCCATACAGTTTTGTGGTTCAACATAGATCTGGAACCTTACACAAGAATACTGATTTCCTGTCCCGTCATGGAGCAATGAACAAGGAGTTATGAAACTGAATGTGAAAACTGTTATGTTTAGTCTTGGGATACTAGGCAGTATCTGTGTGAATTAAGCCCCAGGGTATGTATTTAAAAAGGATGTCTATATAGTGACATTTTGTCACCCTTAGTTTGTTTATGATTAAGGGACACTGGGGTGAAGCTCTCATAGTGGGTGAGAGAACATTTCAACCAACCCCCATTCTACTGTTCTGGTAGAATATTTATGACTGAGAGGGGGTTCTTGAAAAAATAGTATAGTTTTGAGAACTGTTTTTTCTTAGGAAGGGAGGTGTGTGGCGGAGTTAGGCTACACCTTCGGCTGTGACTGATGGACCACTTTTCTATCTCCTTATTTCCTAGCTACCAAAACTTCTGTTGCACAACAGTTAGTGCTTTTCTCTTTGCTTTTCTTCTTTTCCCCCCTACCCTAGGTTGGCCACCTAGCGTAGCTCTTTACTATCCCTACCAAACTTCCTACTAGTTCTCTCCTTTCAATCTTTTTCCATTTCCATCCATCCAGTCCCTGGAATGATGCCAAACACCTGGAGAGGTGTTGTGTAAAGTGTGTAAGTGCATTTTGTGGAAAATAAACATGAATGCTATTTTAGATAGCAGGAATGAATACAGTTAAAGCCTTTTTAAAGAAAAATGATTCAGATGCCATATCAAACCAATCATTTTATGATTAGTACAGTTATACAAAATCCTTAAGGTATTTTCATAAATTCACATTATAAAACTGTTACTGTATGAAGCTAAACAAAAAAATGTGTTATGCTTTATAAAAATGCTTAGTCATTATGAATCAGAGATACAGAGAGTCAATATCTGTGGAGATATACACTGTGGGTGGGATATTTGAACGGGTTGCGCATGGCGCAACAGAGTTGCACCATGCAGAACCCACTGATGTGCCCCGGCGCAATATTCAATGGGGGATATCGTACACAAATCCGATGCGCTGGAGTGCATTGGTAATATATGCGGTGCAGGTAAGGGGGGGGCATGCCCATGCATATTCTACACATCCCGATATTCAGCCCGGGATGTGCTGAGAATATGCAGGCACAACCCCTACATGCGCCACACACAGTTAAGCCATAAAATAAAGGAGCAACAGCTGGCCAACCGCAGGTGAGCTGCCATAAAGCAGGTCACAACATGGCAGCTGCCAGCTGTGGGTGGCCACCCAAGCTCTGGCAGCACCTTCCGGTGGCGTAGCACCCCCCTATGCCCGATCACGAGCTGTTTCAAACAATAGACTCCCTGGTGGTCCAGTGGACCCATCTCCTTGCCCGATCGTGGGCTGTAATAATAAATAACCTCCCTGGTGGTCCAGTGGACCTAGCTCCTTGCCCGATCGCGGGCTGTAATAATGTATAACCTCCCTGGTGGTCCAGTGGACCTAGCTCCTTGCCCGATCGCAGGCTGTAGCATTAAAAACACTCCCTGGTGGTCCAACGGTACCTGTACCCCCCTCCCAACCTGCCCACATTTTCCTACCACCCCGCTCCCCCCCGGTCAGTGGCGGGTGGCAGCACCCCACCCGCAAGTTGCCCGGCTGCCCGGTGACTGACAACGTACAGTATGGCTGTATGCCCATTGGTCCACAGCATGGGCCAATGGGTGTGCAGACCGTACTGTACTTCACAATCGATATGTGAATGGATCCATTGACACATCGGGACTGTGTATCTGTTATGGTCTGCCGCTCACAATTGCGCTGTGGACCAATGGGCGTACAGCGTGCTGTGCGCTTATCGACTCGGTGGGCAACAACTTTAACTAACGGAGGGTCACCACCCGCTTGTTGACGGTGACGTACAGTATGGCGTATGCGCCCATTGGTCTGGCGTGGGCCAGTAGGCGTCACGAATACTATGCTTCACAATCGATATGTGATGGATCCATTGACACGCCGGGACTGTGTAACATGCAGATCTGCATGCCCATTGGCACGCTGTGAGACCAATGGGTGTACAACAGTGCTGTGCGCTGTCAGTCAGCGGGCGGCGGCAACTCCGGGTGGGGTGCTACCGCCCACAGCTGACCAGGGAGTGCGGTGGCGGGAAAAGTGGGTGGGTTGGGAGAGGTGCAAACTACTGCTGAATCACCAGTGTTTTTAATACATATCCGTGATCAGGCAAGAGCTGGAATCACTGGCGACCAAGGATATACCTATACAGCGCGATCGATAATCGATCACTGGACCTGAAAACCTCCGTATTACGGCCATGATCAGGCAAGGAACTAGGTCCACTGGACCACCAGGGAGGTTATTACATTTTACGGCCCGCGATCGGGCCTTGGAGCACGTTGGGGCATCAGCCCCGATAGCTGCTGCCTGGCAGGATGCCAGGCACAAGCCACCGGGGATCGGCACGCCTGCATGCAAATGGGGCCATAATGACATGCAAATGGCCCCATTTGCGCCTTGCATGCATTATGGCTCCATTTGCATATCCACCACTGAATATCGCGGTTGCTGCACCTAGCGCAGCAGCACTTGTGCTAGTGCATCCCCCTGCTCCTCTCTGGCCACTTGCACTGGTGCAGTGCCACTGCACCATGTGCTATGCGGGTGGCCATGGAGCGATATTCAAGGATGCTGAGCCATGGCACAGCACCGTTTAATATCACCCTGTCAGCACCCTGGCACATCCCAATTGCGCTGCACCCAGGCTTGCGCCACAGCCTGGTGTAGTCTGAATATCCTACCCTATACCTTTAATTGAACCAGGAAGTCCCCTGGAACAAACAAACTCCCTTGGTTTTATAACAGCATGTCCAGACATGTAACAGCATGTTCAGACATGAAAATAGAAAGAACTCAGTCAGGTGACCCCACCAAAAGATACAAAACCCTCTTCACTGAGTTCACTTCAGTCAGTCCAGTGGGGCTCAGCCCTGAGAGAGGAGGAGAGGTTCTATTGTTTGCGCAGACAAGCTGTTGAATGCAGATGAGAAGGGTCTTAGGAGCTCTAAGATCCAGGACTGTATTATGTGAGAAACTACTGATGTTAAGTAGTGATTTTCTTTGTAATTTTTTTGTTTTCATATTTTATTTTTCAAACTTTTGAAAAATAAATATCACACCACAATGTGTTTTAAATCTGTAAATTTGCCTCGTCTGATGTTTATTCCCACACGTTGTGACAACCACTCACTGAAAGAATAGCCTTGTTGTGTATGGGCTCCCTTACATTATTCTACATGTTCCACACTGATTAGGAGGTTGAACTCAATGGTGCACAGTGTTGGTAGTTTATTTACACAGGACAGCCCAGCTGGGATTTAGCATCTCATTTTCAGTGAGGGTCTTGCTTCTTCTATCCAGTTTCTTGCAGCTAGCGGTACTGGAGCTCAGAAAGATTAATTGGTGACTTGGTGACTAAGCGGCTCTGGTAAGGTTTGCTATGAACTAATAATTTAACCTGGGAGCTCTAGTCCTCAGGCCAGTGTTCAATCCACCAGATTTCACTGCCTACCTACAAGAAATCAATTCATATACAGTATTTGAAAAAAAAAGTGTATGCTAATGGCAAAATTAACACTCTCAAAAGGGAGAAATATAGCTGAAACCTTTAAAATATTCATGTTGACCACCCCTGCCTATTTCAGTACTTGCATGTCATGTGTCTTTGTCAATGAAATCGAAATTGCAGTGACAGGTTGAAGCAAGGCAGCAAAAATAATTCTGAGTTTTTCTCATTAATTCATTCATGTCTTTTTCATACAGTTCAACAGCTACACAGGGTCAGACTACATTAATGACCAAGCTTACTTCAAATGGGAGTTGCAGTATATGAAAAATAAAATATCACCAGTTATTAATTTAAAAAAAGTATTTAGTCTTTATATAGAAAGAGATTTCATTGACAAATGATTTTAAAAGAGCTACTGAGGCCTCAGGGAAATTTTGAAAAACATAATAGTCTGACAAAGTTCAGCTTGTAGTTCATATACTTCACTGTCCCCTCATTCTTCATTTGCACACAAATATAATATTTATTTCCCTTTAGAATTCATCAACCCCGCTGCCTTTAAATACCTGCAATAGGGAATCCCTATGAATTAGTACATGTTTGCATGGAATATCTTCTTATTCATTCCTGCTTGTAGAAACATAGACAATGTCTGCAGCAAAAGTTTTTATTTCAAGTGTGTAATCGTTAAAGCGGCCATGTCATATGTTAAAAAAAAAGTCCTGGGCAAAACCAGGATGGGTAACGATGGCGCAGATATGCAAATCACTCACCCTGGCTAAATTCCCCTCAATATGGAAGCAAGCCCTGGTAACCCCCGTTCTCAACAGTGGTGACAGGTCCTGCATTGCCAATTATAGGTACATCTCAATCCTCTCCCCTCTATCCAAAGTGCTGGAAAGAATAGTGGCGGAGCAAATCACTGACTACCTCCAGAAATACCAACTGCAATGTCCCCAACAACATGGATTCAAAAAGAACCATAGCACTGCTACAGCCCTGGTGGAGTACACTGACTATGTGCACAAGGCCTTAGATGATGGTAAATTGGTAGGTTCCATCTTCATTGACCTAACAAAGGCCTTCAACACGGTCAACCACACCCTCTTCTTGGTACAACTACAGACCCTGGGGGTGGCCTCTAATGCTGTACGCTGGTTTCAAGATTACCTGTCGCATAGGGCACAGAGAGTCAAAGTTAGCCAAGCTATTTTGAAGTCTAAAGAAGCATCTCTGGGTGATCCCCAGGGGGTCAATCCTAGGACCACTAGTATTCAGACTTTTCCTGAATGCTCTTCCTGAGGCCTGTAACAGCAAAATAATCCTATACACTGATGACGCTGTCATTCTCAGCAGCAACTCTCACATTGAGCCACTGCGGATTGAGTTGCAATCTACTTTCCATCAGCTTGAGGACTGGTTCAGCTCACATAAGCTTTTACTCAATTATAAAAAAACTAAAACTATGCTCCTCTCTAGCCCTCTGCTCAAGAGGAGATATTCCACCCTATCTATCTATCTACAACAATGTAAAGGCCCCTCTACAGCAGGTTCATTCTTTCAAGTACCTGGGGATCACAATTGATGACACCATTTCCTTTGCGCAACATATTGACATGGTGGTGAATGCTGTTAATAGCAAACTTGGAGTTCTTTATCAGCACAGGAAAAACCTCACATTGACTGCTCTCTGTCTCTCCGTCTCCAATTCAATACTATCTATTATAGATCACGGACTGGTGGTCTATGGTGCAGCTGCTGACATGGCACTTAAGTGAGTAGTTATTTCCCTTAACAAGGCGTGTAGGCTTACCCTTGCTGCTGACCATTATAACCACACTTGCATGTTGTATGAACAAACAAACTGGTTAACCCTTTGGAACAGAGTTAAGTTCCAAACTTGCCTCCTTGGAAAGAAGGCTGTGCTTGGCAAAACTTCCCCCTGCATCAATGACATTTTTTCAGCAGCCAGCACCAAGTATGATACTAGAAGTAGAGCGCAGAGCCCGCTCACTGTTCCATTTCGGAGAACAACTCTTGGACAACGACATTCTCTTCCAGGGACCCTCTTTGGCGTAGTGAGGTCCCAGCAGTGTCGTTCAATACTGCAAGTCTCCAGGCCTTTAAATCTGAACTGCAACAGTACCTCATCAGTAGGCGTGTGTGTGACTGCCTGCTGGGCACCTGACGTCTTCCCTCTGTTGCTCCTTGACCCCTCTTTCTGTACAGACTACTCTGTTTCCATTACTCAGACTCCTCCCTAAACCCTTGGCCTCCCTGTACCAAGCCATCCCATCTAAGTGCTCCTTCTTATCCCCACCCCCTAGAGACCTCCATACTACCATTGCTCCCTGACCCCCTCTTGTCCCTGTTCCTGCCTCTCTCAGCCTTGCCCTCTTCCAACTAACTTCTTGATTGTCAACTCCTGTGTCTCATTCCCACTATTGCCGGAGCCCCTGCCTCTCTGTCACTCACTGTTTTTTCTTGTTTTCCACCCCCACCCACCCTTCCTAACGACAAAGCCTTTGTATGAGGCTGCTCCTTAAAACTCATTGAATCCCCCCTAGTCAAGCTTGTTTACAGGAAATATAACTACTAAAATCTGCCTTCAATTTTGTTTGCTGCCAGATGAATCTGTTTACTGTAACTAAGTCTGGTATACTTGGTGTGATTATATGTATGTACTATTTTATTGTGTTTCATGACATGGAACCTTTGCCTAAGAGCTCTTGCTCAAAAGTTTGTTTCTGAATAATCAAATAAATAAAAAATAAATAAATAAATAAATAAAAGACCATTGCTCCATCCAGTCTGCCCTGTTATACCCTATGCTACACTGGAAACTAATGTCTAGACAGGTTTTATGCCCTTGCTTCCCCCCCTCCCCTTACCCTCTGCCTCACTGCAACCCTTTGAGTAACTCTCCCTTAACTATCCCAGCCGTACTTGAAACTACATCAGCTGGTAGGCTGTTCCACAGCTGAGCCACCCTCTCTGTAAAGTACTTTCTTTTTTTGTAACTTAAAGTTTGCTGAAGCATGGGGGGCGCTAGAGAGCCAGCCTCCATACAAGAAGCACACTGCTTCAGCTCCTGCAAAGCAACTTTTTATTTTCATAAAATTAGCCTTTCTTGGGAAGTATTAATTGAAATTCAACTTACATATTTCTGTTCCTCAGACAATTAGAAAGAGTTTGATGCTAAACTTAATGATGTGCCATCTGAAAGGCACCACCAGTGGGCAAGGAACGAATCCTTCAAATTCCCAGGCACAGCAACAGCAAAATTAACAGGCTCTACTGCAGCTGTGGAGCACTGGAGCCAATAACCTGTCCAGAACAGGAGAAGTGCCACTATGGGTGATTATCATTAAAGCAGTTCAGTACATGGGCAAAAAGATCAAGCAGCTATTGAATAAAATGGGAGCACAAGATTCTAAAATTGATAACGCTGTGATTGTAGCTATGGATGCTGAGAATTGCTCTAAAAGGACACAATTCACAGTGTCTAAACTGGCCATGAAGAATATTCACTTAAGATCCCAGCTGAAGAATCTGGAAAATGGGGCCTGAGTGATGAATCTTCCGGTAGTCGGCCTCCCTGAGGGTGTAGAACAGGAGGACTTGGTGTCCTTCTTCAAGACTGTGACAAGGCTGAATAAGGCCCTGTACTATGTGTTATGCAGAAGGAATTAAAAGCAAGGATCTGTTCTATCCTCTCCTTTTCTCTCTCTCTCTCTCTCATCTGTCTGATTGCACAATCAAATTTTCTTGTGAGACCTAGGAACTGATCACTCTGATAGTCTTACAGGTTACCCCCTCCTACTATCTCCCTGCCTTCACTTGCTGTTTCTTGCTGTTTCTATCTTTTCTTCCCCCTTGCTCATCTGTAGTTATAAAAATAAATGTGAATCTTTGTATGAAGCTGGGATCCCTTGGTTTGAAAATGTATATAATTATATTGTTGAAATGATTGCATAAAGCTATTTTAAACTAGGGAGGGGGTTAACATGGAGATGTAGTTTGATCTCCACAAACTTTCTTGCAGAGTTGTCAGCAGGTGATCAGTTCTACGCCGGCCCGTCAGCGCAGCGGTTGGGGTTCTGCTCGCAACGCCGGCAAACCGTGTTCAGGAACGAGCCCAGGTCATCGGAGGGCCAGCCAGGGGAGAAGGATCGAGCATTCTGAGGACTGCTGTCCTTCTCCTGGAGGTGGGGAGTCTCGGTGATTGGTGTGAGGGTGACACCTAGCAGAAGCTGGGTGTGTAGCCCTGAGCACCGATACACGGTCGACGAGGGGAGGTACTGGGGTGGGACAGACGCTGGTGTCATTGCACGTCTCTGTCCCAGTCAACAGGGGGAACAACTCTCACCCTCACCAGATGTCTCCATGACGTCCTGCTCCTGGCTTCAATTAGCCGCCTGGCCACATACTCCCCAGCCAGTTAAAAATACATGGCACCGATTCCTGCCACGGTGCCATGCTCTGCCTCCTGGGGGGCAAGCCAGGAGTAATCGGGGAGGGATAAAGTGGCTAATTAGGTGGTGGAAGTTTCAGGGGTGCCATGACCAGGGTGGCTTCTGGACAGAAGATGAGGGAGGGGCAAAAAAGAGGGGAAACATTTAAAAAGGAGATCAGTTCTGGGACACAATATTCTGTTTTATTGCTCCTGCAAGGAAAGAAACTGACAAAGTTTTGGGACAGTGTATGAAAACAGGAGGTCTCTTAACAAGCTCAGGATGCATAAGTTCATTGCCAGGCATAAACTTCTTATAAAAAGAGTAATCTTGAGAGAGAGAGAGAGGTAGGGAGGGAGGAGGGAGAGAGACAGACAGACAGAGAGAAAGAGAGAGAGAGAGAGAAAATAAGAGATAACTTCAGATGAAAGGACTTTGTTTTTTACCCAAAGCTGCATGTCTATAGGCAGGATATTAATGAATTGCTCCATTGCAAATATGTCGATAATCTGTGGGACTGTTTTGCCATCTAGTTGGAGCCATTTAATGAGGAGTTCTCCGAGTCTGGTGAAGGCTTCTCGAGGATTGTCGACTGAGTTGTACTTCAGAGACTGGTAATTTTACCTGTAGGGCTCTCCTGAGCTATCTTATCTTTTCAGGATTTCTCTTTTCACAAGGTCATAGTTTTCTGACTGTGCAGTGTCCATATTGCTGTATCGTGGACTGGAGCATCCCAGCAGCAGCATCAACTAGGAGCAGATTTATCCTGGACTCCCTTCAGGGTGCCTTCCTCAAGCAACTGGTCATGGAACCAACTCGGCAGAAGGCAATACTGGACCTTGTGCTCACAAACAGGGACAGTGTGATGGGGGTAACAGTGGGGGAGCACCTGGGTAACAGTGACCACCAGTCATTGTGGTTTGAAATCACAGAAAGAGCAGAACCAAACCACACAAAACACGTATCCTGGATTTTAGGGGGGCAGACTTTGGGAAAATGGGGAGATGCTTGAAAGAGGCATTAAGGGGAATGGGACAGGAATCAGGGATTGAGGAACAGTGGGCAGTATTTAAAATGGGGATTATAAGAACAACAGAATTATGCATTAAGCAGGTTAGCAAGAGGAAAAGAAAGAGGAGACCATTATGGTTTTCCAAAGAGGTAGCAAAGAAAGTGAAAGCCAAAAAGGTTGCATTCAGGCAATACAAAAAGACACAGGCAGAAGGGGATAGGGAGAAGTACCAGGAGAAACAAAGGGAGGCAGGGAAGTCAGTAAGGGAAGTCAAAGCTCAGACAGAAGAACACATTGCAAAATCAGTGGTTAAAGGGGACAAAACCTTTTACAGGTACATAAGTGAAAAAAGAAGGACAAAGGGAGGGATAGTGAGACTGAAGGGGGAGGATGGGAGCAGTGTGAGGATGACAACAGTAAAGCTGACATATTGAACAGGTATTTCTGCTCAGTCTTTACTAAGGAAGAGGGGTAATGGGTCTGAAGGGAGTACAAGGGTGAGAATGGTGCAGAAATGGACACAAGTCCCTTTACACGAAAGGGTCCTGAAGAACTGGAAGTAATAAGAGCTGATAAAGCAATGGGGCCAGATGGGTGCACCCCAGGTCCTTAAAGAACTAAGAGAGGTGGTGGCTGAACCTCTGGCTATCCTGTTCAGCCAATCACTGGAAACAGGGAGGTACCCAAAGACTGGAGGACAGCAGATGTAGTCCCCTTATACAAAAGTGGGAACAAAGAGGAAGCAGGGAACTACAGACCAGTCAGCCTCACCTCGGTAGTGGGAAAGATCATGGAAGCACTACTGAAGGAGAGATTGGTGGAACATCTGGTTGTCAATGGACTACAGGACCCAAGGCAGCATGGTTTCACCAGGGGGAGGTCATGTCAGACCAACCTCATTGAATTTTTTGACTGGGTGACTAGGGAGGTGGATCGGGGAGGGCAGTGGACATGGCCTATCTGGACTTCAGCAAGGCCTTTGACACTGTGCCACATAGAAGACTATTACACAAACTGGGGAATATGGGTGTGGGCAGGACAGTAGTGTGGTGGGTAGGTAACTGGCTGGGTGGCAGGACACAGAGGTGGTGGTAAATGGCTGTCACTCCACAGAGGGAAGAGTGACCAGTGGGGTACCACAGGGATCAGTGCTGGGACCGGTCCTATTCAACATCTTCATCAGTGACATTGCACAGGATATAGAAGGCAGAATTTCACTGTTCGCTGATGACACAAAGCTCTGTAACAGAGTAGACACACCAGAGGGTGTAGACAGAATGAGAAGGACCTGCAGAAACTTGAAGAATGGTCAAGGGTTTGGCAGTTGAAATTCAATGCAAAGAAGTGCAAGATAATGCATATGGGGCACAAAAACCCTGGCACAATATATCAGTTGGGGGTGAGGATATAGCATGCACCAAGCAGGAAAGGGATCTTGGGGTTGTCATCTCTGATGACCTCAAGGTAGGGAAACAGTGTGACAAGGCATCAGGTAAAGCAAATAGGATGCTGGGATGTATAGGCAGGGCATCACCAGCAGGAAAAGGGAGGTCATAATTCCGCTATACAAGACACTAGTGAGGCCCCACCTGGAGTACAGTGTACAGTTCTGGAGACCATACCTACGTAAGGACATAGACAGGGTAGAGAAGGTTCAGAGGAGGGCAACAAAGATGGTGCATGGGTTGCATCACAAGTCCTATGAAGACAGGTTGAAGGAACTGAACATGTACTCCCTGGAGGAGAGGAGGGAGAGAGGGGATGTGATAGAGACATACAAGTATCTTACAGGGAGGAACAGGGTGCAGGAAAACACTATTTTTAAGCGAAAAAGATGTTTCAGGACTAGAGGGCATGGGATGAAGTTGGAGGGAGGACGATTCAGAGGAAACATGAGAAAGAATTTCTTCACAGAACGGTGGTGGACAAGTGGAACACCCTGCCAGAGGAAGTGGTGGGGGCTGAAACAATCACGGGATTTAAGAATGCATGGGATAGACATAAAGGAATTCTAGAGGTCAGGGGTAAGGGGAAATAGACTTCTAGGAAAACAAACTGAACTTATAAGCTCAAATGGGCAGACTAGGTGGGCCATAGGCCCTTATCTGCCAACACTGTCTATGTATCTATGTATCTATGTATCTGTAGGCAAGTTGGGCTTTACCTATCAAGCAAGGTACTAGTCTGATTGCCCATTGCTGCTTTGGCCACTGGCAGGCTGCAGCAACCCATTCAAAAGCTGTCAGGTATGCTTTGATATCATCCAAGGGACACAACTTTGTAAGTTTATTGTCTTTTAAGTTATGTTTTGTTGGTCTGCTGGACCTGTACCAGATCCTCCAGTTCTGATAGCTTGCAAGGCATCCAATCATCGCTGCTCCTGTCACCGCATCTTTTCTTTTCTCCGCTTCTTTGTCTCTCTTTGTTGTATAGCCCACCATTTGAAGAAGGCAGACAGGCTTTCAGGTTCTGTCCCTGCCTATTTTTCTTCTTCCATCACTGGTTCCAGCTGTACAGTCTCAGTCTGGAATTTTGTCTCTGCTAGTTTGGCAACCATTCTTCTGATAATTTCTCCAGGGCTTGCTGCTGCAGAATCCATACCTTTCTTCTATGCTTCCCTGGTACCAGGTCTAGTACCCACGCACAAAACTCCTGGCTTAGAGTATGCATGGCATGAATCCCACTCCTAACACCATCCATAGTCAAGGTGCAGGTTAGGAAGCATAGATGAACCAGGAAAAGTTATAAAATTCACAAGTAACATTTTATTATCAATAACATTACAATAAAAAAATAAAATTGTGCACAAGAGTTCTTATACAGGCAGTTCAAACAAAACAAAGTCCTTTCATCTGAGGGTATCTCTTATTCTAAATTTCAGTATCTTTCTCTCTAACAATAGATTGCTCTTTTTATAAGAAGTCTGTGCCTGGCAATTAACTTCTGCATTCTGAGCTCATTAAGAGACCTTCTGTTTTCACACAGCGTCCCAAAACTTTGTCAGTTTCTTTCCTTGCAAGTGCAATACAATAAAACATTGTATCCCAGAACTGATCTCCTGTTGACAACTCTGCAAGAGAGTTTGTGAAGGTCAAACTGCATCTCGATGTTAACCCCCACCCCAAGTTCCAAATAGCTTTCTGCGATCATTTCAACAATATAACTATACAGATTTTCAAACCAAGGGATCCCAGTTTCACACAAAGATTTACATTTATTTTTATAACCATAGATGAGCAGGTTCTGTGTGCTAACATTGCGGGCAAAACTATCATGGTACAAAATATCACGAGCAAAACATTGCCAACAGAAATGTAGGCTGTCAAATACATCACAGGACAGAACATAGCACAGGACACTAGAGCGTACAATGCACACCTTTAATGACACAACACAGTTACACAGCAGATTGTGAGCACACAGACCCATGTACACTCCACCACCCAAGCCGGAATACAGAACAGCAGCCCATGGCCAGGTAGATAGGAGGCACTCACACCTGCAGCTGGAAATTATAAGCAATACCCCTGACGTAATTGTAGGTGCTACTGCCACCATAGTCCATGACAATGGAGTGAATACACCTGAAGGTGTCCTTGTATTTCTTCTTGCCTGCAGGGTCATGCTGGGCAGAGACACACTGCTCAATCTTGATGGCATTTAACCATTGTTCAGATTTTAGCACATCAATGAAATGTCATGAAATGTATGCTCCAGTGTCTTGTGCTATGTTGACGCCTCGCGGCTTATACTGCCTGCTGCCTGTCTGCACTGTTCTGTCCTGCGATGTATTTGACAGCCTACATTTCTCTCAGCAATGTTTTACCCATGATATTTAGTACCACAATATTTTTGCCTGCGATGTTAATACATAGAACTGATGAACAAGGAGGAAAAAAAGATAGAAACAACAAGAAACATCAAGGGAAGGCAGGGAGATAGCGGTGGGGGGAGAATCGTGAGACTGTCAGAGTGATCAGTTCCTAGGTCTCACAAGAAAAATTAATTGCACAATCAGACAGACAAGAGACAGAAAAGGAAAGGACAGGACACATCCTTGCTTTTAATTCTTTCTGCATAATAAATGGGACAAGGTCTTATTCAACCTTATCACAAAGACATGGTTGGCAAATGCGCTACCCGAAGATTTGGGCCTGTAGGCAGATGACACAAAACATGGCTACAGAATAAACCTTCGAGCAGCCCAGCAAACTGGAGCTCCACCACACACCGTCCTTGTAGTTACAAAAGAGTCACAGATTTGGGATTTCAAACTCCATCCAATAACCTAGAGTAAATCTCCTGGTTTTAATGGAAGACCAAGAAATCAAAATGTTCCCAAACTGGACTTTTGCCACAAGATCGCACAGAAACCTTTTCAACCCCATGCGGCAGCAACTGTGGGATCTAGGCATGGTTCACCTCTTTGCTAGTGCTGGCCCATCTTACAGTTACCTATGGCAATTAAACATTTCAATTTAATGACCCCAATGAGGCCCAAATGAGGGTCAATAAGATTGCAGCCAAATTTCACAGAGCTCAACCATCCGAGGCAGAGGAAGAAGCTGTTTCAGACCTGGAAGTTGAACAATGAACATATTTCACATTCATGGACTAGTGTTAATTCTTTTTTCTAGCTGTACAGTATTCTGTGGACTGAGTTTGGTGCAAGAAGTTTTAACATAAATCTGCTAAAAGGGACTGTGTTTTATCAGACTGTGCACTCTATATTTTCCTGACCTCCAGGAGAGTACTACACATTTCCTGTAGTTACTGATTTGGATAATTCTTACTGCATGTTCTGTATCATCTTCATCAATGGCAGCGGCTAAGAGGGCTAAGCAGACTTTGGCATGAACTGAACTGAGACCAAGCACACAAAAGACTGTAGCTAGTAACCGTGTTGTGATTTTTTTCTATCCGGGGCACAGCATAGAAGAATCCCCACTGTTGTTTTTTCTATATATGGATGGTTTCTATTTGCCAGTTATATGAAGTTAAGACCCTGTTGTTTTAATAGTGCTAGGCTGAAATTCATCTATGCAAAGCAACAGCTCAGTATTGCTTTGTTTTTGAATGCACTATGTAATAATTGTGGCTACCTAACTGATGCATCTACTCAGATACACTTAGAATGCTGCATTTAACATGTTTGAAACCACACAATTATGTGTGCAGAAGTTTGTATTACGTCTGTCCATAAATTTCTGTATGGCATGTTTATTCAAACATTGAATAAAATATGTTTCAAAAAAAAGTTTATTGAAGCAAATGGTTATACAATAAATTATTACATACAAGAAAAATGCCACCAAGGTGTACATTTTAGAAGCATCCAGACTCTAAAGAAAGTTACATGCACTTCATAAGTACATAATTGCATGGCATCACTATGCCCTTAAGACACATGTATTAGTGTACGACGCTCGTACATTAGAAATATATGAGTTAAATATGAAATACATGAAAACAGGCTACAGTAAAACCTAACTGTACCATAACATTTTTTTAATACAAAAAAGTAAAACTTATTAAAATTTTTCAACAACAATTGAATGTCTTGTGTTTCTATTCCATTTCATTACTATAGAACGTCTAATTCCATAGCATATATAAACTTGTTGTAGGTGCGTACCAAAGGTTCAAGCCTCCTAACCGCATATAATAGTCTAAAACATAATTTATTCATCCCCATCATGCCTTCCAGAGTTATTCAGTGAGAGGGAGTATGTGGTCCACCAACTCCACTTTCGAGAAATGTTTCCCATGTCAGCCTAAGTGTGGTTGTGATTCTCTCCATTTCAACTACCATTCCTACTCATTCTCTCCACTCTGTGATTGTAGGAGTAGTAGGAGTGAGCCAATGGGGCTGTGATACCTCTCATAGAAATCATACACGTGGCATGGAACACCTTTTTGTGCCATTTTATGCTGAGCACTCTGGGTGGAAAGCCCATCATGCAAGTTTTAAAATCCATCTGGACCCCAGATCCATTCCAGCTCTATGTGGATCTGGTGGCAGTAGGCCATGACCTTTGGGCATCCCCAGAAGGTGTAAAAATGTTCTCCCCTTTTCATACAGCCCCACCTGCATCTGTCTGTGTGAGCCATTCCAAAGTGGGCCACAATGGGGGGTTGGGATATGAGTATGACCTTCCACCAATATTCTCACCAGAACAGAGAGGAAGTGACCCTCCAACTGTACCCTATTATTTTCTCCCACTCCTGGTCTGTAAAATGCTCCTCCAATTCCTTTTCTCACTATTCTTTCACCCCCTGTAGGGAGTGACCTCCTGCATCTATCAACAATTTGTATACCATGGAGATGTAGTTGCATCTAGTATGCAGTCTTATTATCCAGAACAGCAGGTCCTCCCCCCCAGACACGTCTCTAGAAATATTAACCATATCCTGTTCTGTTTGTAAATGATGTAGTAATGCAGAGGTTAGCTTATCCCCCGGTAGAGTATAGAGTGGGGCCTGTAGTGTGACCCTGTTTTCCGTATTGTACCACCCTGAATCTCTTCTTTGCTTTACCATCAATATGACCAACAAGGCCTGTGCTATGAAGTAGTACATGTTAAAACTGGGCAACTCCAGCCACCTCTTTTCTTCAGTAATGACTGAATATTTGCCCAGCTCTGATCCTATGCCTTTGCCAAACAAATGTCATAGTAAGCGTCTTCAGTCTTTGCCAGAAAGTCCAAGGTATAGTGATAGGCAAAGCCTGG
This sequence comes from Neoceratodus forsteri, assembly GCA_016271365.2. Lineage (NCBI taxonomy): Eukaryota > Metazoa > Chordata > Ceratodontiformes > Ceratodontidae > Neoceratodus > Neoceratodus forsteri. The sequence continues at coordinate 385,863,096 of JADMNL010000023.1, forward strand.
AATGGAAACATCAACCTCAGAAGAATACATCTCTTAAACTTCCACCTTCTCTCCCAAGGATCAAGGGTGGGGGTGGTGCAAGCTCCAGGTCTGAACATCTCTGGCAAGCTCTTCTAATAAGGTTAGATGGTTCTGTCTTAGAGTTTGGCTAGGGTTGGTGTAATCCTTATTCTCAAATATTTGAATAAAGTAAAATGTTCTTATGTCCCTCCTGAATCTTCCCCCTGTCAGCTTCTACTTATGTTCTCAGGATATCAACTCACCACTCCTGCTAAATAATTCCTCAAAGTTTACCTTATTTATTACTTTCAGGAACTTGAAGGTCTCTGGCATGTCTCCCCTCTCCCTTTCAGCCTGCAGTGAGTACATGTCCAATGCCTTAAGCTGTTCCTCATATGATATGCCCTGTTGACCCTAAATCATTTTGGTTACCCTACGCAACACCGTCTCCAGCCTGCCTTTCACTTTCTCAAGGTGGAGACTCCAGAACTGTGTACAGTATTCCAGATGCAGCATCACCAGTGTTCTATAGAGAAGCAGTCTTACACTTTTCTTCATGCTATGGAAACCCCTTCCAATATACCCCAACATTCTGGTTGCCTTGTTGCATCGGCTGGATTGTTTAGGAAGTTGTGTATGTAACTGCCATGTCCCCTTCCTCAGAAGTAGTGTCCGGCTAAACCCTTCCCATCCAATATTTTGTCCTGGGGTTCTTGTTTCCTATGTGTATCACCTTGCACTTTTTGTCATTGAATTTTAACTCCAAAAAACATGATGCAAAGTAACAACCAGCAGACTTAATTTCATGGTAGTCTCATTAACGTTTATTTGAACATCATTCTCTTTGCTGTGGCCACTCCAAAATAGTATTCCCAAACATTTTTGCCAACACCCTTTGGCTTTATCAAGGGAACAGTTGTCCTGTATTTAAAAAAAAAAAATATATATATATATATGTATATATTACATATTTAATTTAACTGTTTTCAAAGGATAAAATCATTTGTAATTTGTAAATTTTTTAACAACATTCTACAGCTGTTCTGCACCAATATTTAGGAGAGCAAATGTCTCTTACCAGTTTAGATGACTTTAAAAATATCCTCAATCAACCACCACTGCGGGTGGTTGATGTTCACTGAGGTCAGATAGGTGCCTGATCTGGCCTGGTAGTGAGTCTTTGTGCTTATGAGTCACTGCTGAATGGTGTCATAAAAAAAAGAGACATCTCAAGCATTCAAGAAGGAAGACTGTCCAATCAGCAGGTAGCTTGTGAAAAAAACGACAACCTCCTGGTAAATATAAAATGCAGATGTACTGAATAAACACTCCCAAGCATTTCACATTACTATCAATTTGTTACACTGTTAGATCGCTGCAAAAATCTGTATCTCTTAAAAATCTTGGAACTCACCACGCCGGCGACCCGGGTTCATGTACGGACTTGGGTTGTTGGGGGTCGGCAGGGGGAAGGAGGATTGAGCATCCCAACGGATGCTCTCCTCCTTCGGGTGGGTTACCAGGGGTGCTTAATGCACCCGACGTCCATGGGGGGCCGGTGGAAGCACCGACTCTTGGGGCATTGGTGGCTCCTGCATGGGGGGAGTCAGGGAGGGGAGGACGCTGTAAGGCACTTGGCAGGTGTATGTAAGCACGTTCCTGCCCAAGCCGGCATCCTCTGGGGGGGATGGAAGGGAAGCACAGCAAAAATGGAAAAACCACCTCACCGTTCCTAGATGATGGCCGCTCCAGCCACCCAGTCCAGGAACCATGGGCAGACTCCACTGTGCAAGGTGCTCCATGGAGGGAGGAAGGTAGGAGTCACCAGGGGCACTCTAGTGGCAGACTTAGTGTGTTGGGTAGGGTGGCATGAGTGAGCCCGAAGGAGTGGAACGACAGGGCGATCAGGAGGATAAAAAGAGATTTAAAAAAAAAAAAAAATCTTGGAACTCATGAGAGCTACATTATTGTCATCAATTACTGTGTGCCTATATAAAGACCACTTTGTATCCTTTACCATCACCTGTATGTCACTTGCCGGGAGGTCAGATTCAGGTGCACAAAGTCAAACTCTAAATTTTGAACCAATGAACAATCACCTCTTATTTCCATCCTCCCTAACTTCATAAGGCAGAAATCCCATATGTTTTCTGCACAGATACACATTTCTTGATCCAAAATCTGTGCTTTGACCCTAAACAAAATAACATTAACTTCACTCTCTCAGTTGCATATTTTACCTCCTGAACTTGGCAGGTTTTAGTGTTCAGTCTTGGTTACGAAGCTATGATCATGAGATACAAACCCAATACATTTAACAATGGAACCAAGTCAGTTTCCTCATTCATTCCAATTCTTACATCAAGTACCTCTAGTATCCACTATCCAGTATGCTTCCAGAATTAACAATTTTCTGTCCCAGTCCCATCCTCTCTCTGATCTGGATACTTTTTCTATTCCAAAAAAATCTAAGTGATGAAATCTAGTGGTTTTCTGCAATGAAATAGTGGGCTACCGTTGAGGCTTCATCTTTACATTTTATCATTGATGTACACTCAGAGATTCTAAGACATAACTCTTTTGTAGTTTGTCCAACATAATATGTGTCACTTTGACATCCAATAACATACACCACACATGTACTTTTACATGTAATAACATTTCTAATTTGTATCCTTTCACTGGTTAAAGGATTTGTGAATTCTTTCATTTTACATGGATTATTACAATCTGTGCAGTTTCCACAGGAGTAGTCTTCTGGTGGAATGTGTCCAAAACTGAAACCTGACTCACTTTCTTTTTATCCAAAAAATCTAAGTGCACTAATCTGTCTTTAATTGTCTGACCTTTTTTCATCACAATTAAAGATGTAATTGCAAAGGCCTGTTCACCTCGGAGTATTGATTTTAATAACTTCCAGTTACTCTGTATAATCTTTTTAATCCGACCAAATGCTGCATTATATGGTGCTGAGTAAACTACCCCGGTGGTGTTTCAAAAGATTTAGTTTTTTTCAGCAAGAAGGTGTTCTCTTGGTATTCCATTATTCTGGGCCTCATTTAATATCTTATTTTTATAGCCTCTTTGCTCAGACCTCTTTGTTAACTCACTTGCTGCTGTCTGATAGTCCTTAACAGTTGTACAATTCATTTTTCAATGTAGATATTGTCCATATGGAATATTTTCTATCAGTGCCTTAGGATGTGCACTATTATATTCCAGGAAAGTATTTTTATCAGAAACATTTCTATATATTTTTGTCAACAGTCTGTCTCATCTCTATAAATTTCCAAATTGAGGAAAGGTAAATATTTGTCATCAAATTGTACAGTGAATTGTATACTTGGAGTTACCGTGTTCAGACACTTGTGAAAATCAATCAGTTCCTCATTAGTTCCTTGCATTTAAAAAAATCATCTATGTATCTTTTATACAAAATTATTTTAACCCAATATGGATTATTATTATTTGTAATAAAGTCATTTTCAAAAGCGTACATAAATAAATTCACAAAGCATGGGGCCATAGTAGACCTCATCGCTGTGCTTGTGATCTGTAATAACCATCATCAAATTTTAAATAATTCATAGAAAGTACCAATTTTGCCAGATTAATCAGAAAATTGGTACTAGGTTTTTCATCCAAATTTCTCAAATTTAGTACTTTTCTAATGGTTTGTAACCCATCTTGTTGTGGGATTGATGTATAAAGAGCTGCTATACCCACTGTTACAATTTTAACAATCTGGAGGTCCAGTTGTTGTTTATTGAGTTCTTACAATGTATTAACAATATCCCTGGTGATCTGTAATTTATGAAAGCATTTTTAAGGCACACTTTTGTAGATAGTGGTCAAGATAGCATGACAAAGGCTCCAGGATGGAGTCCAGGCTTGACACAATTGTCCTCTCTGGTGGGGGTCTTAAAGATTTATGAATCTTTGGTAAACAATTAAATACTGGAATTACTAGTCTCTTTACAATAAGTGCTTCACTAATCCAATCTGGTATTTCTCCCTTCTCTTTACCTCTTGCTACAGTTTTCCTGATCACTTGTAAAAACTCAGCTGTTGGATCATGTGTGAGTTTTTAATAATTTTCCTAATTTCTTTATTGTTGCAAACATTCAGTTTTATAATCTTCTAAATTTTTAATCACAATCCTCCCCATTTTATCAGCTTGCTTAATAATTATCATATTATCTGTACTTAAGGTCTGAAGTGCTTCTCTCTGTACCATCATACAATTTCTTATTCTTGTGTGAACATTTTTTAACATCATATTGACTTCTTTCTTAGCCTCTAACAGATATGAATGTGTAGATACCAGGACTGGTCCATAATAAATTAATTTGGAAGTAACTTTTATTTTTTGTTTCAGCAACATCTTTTCCTGACCCACCTCTAATTCAGAACCAAAATAATTATCTATCAACCTGATCTTTCTAAAAATTTTCTACAAATCCAATTTAATCTTGAATTTATTGGATAATGCAGTGGGCACAAAAGATTACCCTTTTTCCAACACTTCTGTTTCAGTTTTTGTCAGCTGCCTTCTGGACAAATTAAAGACAATACTGCATTTGATCTTGTTGTTATTGTACCACCTGTTGCTCCTTCTCCTATGTCTTGCTCTGTTTCTATTGTTTCCTCATTTTATTTCAGCTTCATCTTTAAATTTCTGTCATCTCTTTGATTGCACAATTTGTGACTGTGCATTCTGTGCTAGTACTTCCTGACCACTCATGGATTCTGAACTAGATTCCTCCTCTATCTCTTTTGTCTGTGAGGTTTGTAATTTCTGTTCATGGCCCTGACTGAAAAATGGTCTTGATTGCTGGTTAGTCCATTGAGTACTAGTACCATCCCCCTCTGACAATTACTGCCTATCCAAGAAAACTTTATGTCACACTGCTCATTTATACTGAGATGTACTCCAGTTATAAACTTTACCATCCATCAGAACTGAATACTCAAACCTCTTCAGTTTAGGAAGTAAAATATGCAACCGAGAGAGTGAACTTAGTATTATTTTGCTTAGGGTCAAAGCACAGATCTTGGATAAAGGAATGTATATCCATGATGGTAAAGGACACACAATGGTCTTTAAAGAGACACCCTATAATTGATGACAATTGAGTTCTAACATTTTTAATAGATGCAGATTTTTCCAGTGATCTAACAGTGTGGCAAATTGATAGCAATGTGAAATGCTTGGGAGTGTTTTTTCAGTACATCTGCATTTCATATTTGTCAGGAGGTTGTAGTTTTTTCATAAGCTACCTGATGATTGGACACTCTTCCTGAGTGCTTGAGATGTCTCATTATGTTGCTTGCACGCATGTGCAAGAAACATAGTGCCATCATCAGAGATTTCGGAGGTGTGTCACCTCCTCCTCCAATTCAGTCAGTGAGCTGGCAGCCGTGGCCCCTGTAAGCCAATGCATTTTGGAGCTGTCCTATGACCGTCAAAATGCCGGTAACACTCTGATTGAGGGGGAGCTATGCTTCAGTGAGCACCGATAAGCGTAGCTCCCCCCACACTAGGCGTGCACGCCTGCATGTCCTGTGTAGCCGATGGGGTGCCCAATCCCGCCAGCTGAGCTGCTGTCATCGTCCCCGTGCCACGCTGGGAGCCCACCCCAGCGTGGCAATCGTGTTGGCCGACAGGTGCCCAATCCCCCATCAGCTGAACACCCCCTCCCCATCCTTGTGCCATGCAGGGCCCACCCCAGTGTGGCAAATGTCCCTCGTAGTCTTTTTTTGTTTTAAACCTGTAAAAAAAAAAAGCGTTCCTTGTTGGCGTCTCGACCCCCCCACAACCCGCACCACCCACCGCGCACTCCAGCCTCCCACACCCCCTCACCCCATACTTACCTCTGACCTGGCGTGACGATTCGTGGACCGGAATATGTCTGCACTCGCCAAAGCCGACCGCGAACTGAGGAAATGCCGGTAAGCTGTATAATGGGCTAGATAGGAGGGTTCAACTTTGTGCATATCTCAGGCATTTTGGGAATTTTTGCAAATTTTCAACATGGGGTTTTAGGACCCTTCTCATGAATGATTCACTGTCATGGTGTTATTCGGGCCGAAGGGTGATTTAGCACAGTGACTGTGCAGTGACTATGAAATCACCCTTTGGGCCAATACCACCAAACAGTGACATCATTCATCAGAAGGGGTCCCAAAACCCCATGTTGAAAATTTGGTCCAAAATTCCAAAAAATGACTGTTTTACGAGTGTGCGTTGCGCAGTTCCTACGCAGGCTCGTAAGTTCACGAAATTTCAATATTTTCACTCCAGATTTTCAACACTGCCATTTTACCACACCTTCTTATGAGTGGTACAGCTGTCATTTTTCACATCTCACCCAAAATGTGCTTCCGCCGTTGTAGCGCAGAATGGCGCAGTCGATGTGAGAAATCAATGTACGGGACAAATTAAGAAAATCACAGTGACACTGTTCATGAGCAGAGGTCTTAAAATGGCTATGTTGAAAATTTGGTGAAAAAATTCCTTAAAATGACTGTTTTACGAGCGTGCGTTGCGCAGTTCCTACGCAGGCTCGTAAGTTCACAAATTTTCAATATTTTCACTCCAGATTTTCAACATTGCCATTTTACCACACCTCCTCATGAGCAGTACAGCTGTCATTTTTCACATCCTGCTCAAAACATGTTTCCACCCATGTAGCGCACAATGGTGCAGTCGGTGTGTGAACTCAGTGTATGGGACACATTAAGAAAATCACAGTGTCACTATTCATGAGCAGAGATCTTAAAATGGCAATGTTGAAAATTTGGTGAAAGAATTCCTAAAAATGACTGTTTACGAATTATGAATTCACGCCAGTTCCCACTCACGCTCGTAGGTTTAGGTAATTTTCAGTTCCACTCCAGATTTTCAACATTGCCATTTTACCACACCTCCTTATGAGCAGTACAGCTGTCATTTTTCACATCCTGCCCAAAATGTGTTTCCGCCCATGTAGCGCACAATGGCGCAGTCGGTGTGCAAACTCAATGTATGGGACACATTAACAAAATCACACTGACACTGTTCATGACCAGAGGTCTTAAAATGGCTATGTTGAACATTTCATGAAAAATTTCCTAACAATGACTGTTTTACGAGCGTGCGTTGCGCAGTTCCTACGCACGCTCGTAAGTTCACAAATTTTCAATATTTGCACTCCAATGACTTCCAAATACGTAAACAGCACATAGAAGCAAGCAACATTCAGCATTGACAAATGCTTGTTTTTATGATGCCATTCAGCAGTGACTCATAAGCACAATGACTCACTACCAGGCCAGATCAGGCACCTATCTGACTGCAGTGAACATCAGCCACCCACAGTGATGGTTGGTTGAGGACATTTTTAGATTAATCTAAACTGGTAAGAGACATTTGAGCTCCTAAATATTGGTGCAGAATGGTTGTAGAATGTTGTTAAAAAAATGTACAAATTATAAGTGATTTTACAGGGTTTTATTTAATTCCAAAAATTCATTAGCATTTTGCTCATAAAAGTGCTAAAACATTGTGAAAATCCATAGCACTTGCCTCACTGTGTTTAACAAACATAACACTTTTAGAAAACCTATATAAATACTTTCTGTACAGTTAGCATTGTCCCAAGAAAAAAATTGCTAATCAATTATTTAAAATCTTGATTTTATCCTTTGAAAATAATTCAATTTAATATGTAATATATCTTTTTTTAAATACAGGACCACTGTTCCCTTGATAAAGCTGAAGGGTATGAGAGAAAACGTTTGGGAATTATTCTGTTTTGGAGTGGCCACAGCAAAGAGACAAAGAGAAGGATATGTTCAAATAAACTTTAATGATACTTCCATGAAGTTAAGCCTGCAGGTTGATAATTTATGACTTATTTTTTCAGAGTGTGCTTTGAGCCCTTTGCAAGTATCTCAGTGGACTAATGCTTTGAGGGTTGACCACCAGGAACACTTCCTGTTTGTGGTTACTGAATTTTAACTGACAGATTATGAAGCAAGGAGGGCAGACAACATGGACCTAGTATCCCTTCAGACCCTAAATTACTAGTATGTTACTGTGTAAGTCTTAATTACCAATAGGAAGAATAATAATTAGCATTTATATTGTATCTCAAAGTGCTTTATAAGCAATACAAGACTGGTAGTGAAGTGACTGTAAATGTATAATAATTACTAAGTTTAATTTTTTCTCTAAGAGAAACTCAGTTATAATTCGCTGTTATAACTCGCGTGTTATAATGGCGAACACGCATCAGGTTTCCCTAGCTCTGCACATGTGCCAGCTGTGGATCTTCCCTTCTTTAGCACTGGCAGCCAACCAACAGAGACTTCACCACCATTCTGACTCGGTGGTAAGTTCTCAAAAAAAAAAAAAAACACTGGGCTAACATCCTTTAAACTGTCCTGCCATTAAATACTGAAAAAAAAGTTACATTTCTTACTGTTGGCACTTCGGACCATGGACCATGCTGAAACCCAACAGGTCCATGGTCACATAGGAATGTTTTCTATTTTATATAATTGCTGTGGTGACAAAAATCATACTCCGTAATTACATCAAATAAAACATGAGGCTGTGTGTAAAACTAAAATTTTACACACACACCCAGTGTTGAATGCTTAAATAAACCCCTCAAGCTTCTCTCTCAGAGTTTATGTAGCATCCAACACCTTGGGTGTGTGTAAAATTCTCGTTAAGCACACAACCCCATGTATTGTTCTATATTTATAGATTGAGGAAGTGATCCTGGCCAATCAGAGTGCTCCTTTCCTCTGCACATGAGATACTCTTATTGGCCCCCATGCACTAATGGGTGGGAAGTATGCACCTGAAACACATATTCCACCCATGGAGCTCCACCCCTGCAGACAGGTGTGCACCAGTGGCATGCATGACCATCGGCCACCTGTCCATGGCCCCACCCCCCCGGCACACAGCACTCTGCAATGTGGCCAGGAGCAGAGTCACAGGACCAGACAGGCATCCAATCAGATGCTTGGACCGGGCAGCTCAGTAGATCCCCTATGCAGTGGGGTGCATGTTGGAAGTACATCCCATGGATGTCCAGTGGCCGGCGACTGTGGAGGTGCATTGAGGGTAATGCCGCCAACCCACCCATGAAGCGACACAGAGTGGTGCACTGGAATGGGGTTGGGGGAGTTGTACAGCACACTGGGATGGGGAACCCTGTACCCATGGGGTGGTGAGGGCACCAGTGCCTACGGGGTTGGGGCACAGCTGTGTTGTAGTGTACCACAGCACACAGTGGGGGACAGGGTGGCTATCCATGTGGTGGGGTGCAGCATGCAGTGCAGGGCCAGGGTTCTGGTCCTGTGGGGTCCACAATGTCCTGCCAGTTCCAGGGTGAGTATCTGGAAGTGTGTGTGTGTGGGGGGGAAGAGTCACATTGGCTGCTGGGGCCAAAATGCATGGTGCAGAACACAAAGGACACATGGCAGGGCTCTCTTGGTGTACCCTGCGCCCTCCTCTGCACCTCCACAGCCAGCACTACGTGCCTTAGTGCATGATGTGAAGTGCTGGTCTGCCTCTTACCTACCCCAGAGCATTGCTCTTCATACAGCCAGGGGATCAGGTGCATAGGTGCTGTGAATCCCCCTTAGTGCAATCTGCATGGGGGCATGTAGGGTGCAGAGTGGCTGCATGCCCCAGATACGTGTGCATAGCCACTCCGCCCCAATAGTATATAGGGCCCATTCTGTGAAGTGTATCTCAAGCATAGCTACCCTGGAAATGGGCATTTTTGTGACAGTTTTTTTAAAAGTTTTAATATATTATTGATCAATCTCAATCAATAATATAGCAATACTGCTGCCAAATCCACTCTTATGGCATACCCACACCTTTTGAAAGTGTTTTCAGATTTTTGAAAAGTGGGCACAGGATCAACTGGGAAAAAAGTGAAGCACTTTTCTTGACACAGGAATTGGAAATACCAGATAATCACCCACTATTAAAACTTCATAAGGAATCTATGAAATACCTGGGGTACAAATTACCACTGATCCAGAACTTATTTATCATTTAAAAGTTTTGCTAGTAATAGAAATGATCAAAATGGATCTAGACAAATGGCAACTACTAGTTTTGACAGGTAGAGTGAACATTTTAAAAAAGAATATTATTCCTAGATCTTTATTTCTTTTTCAGGCCCTACCACTAATAATCCCTAAATCTTTTTTCTAGATATGGAAAAAAATGTTAGAAAATGTTTATGTATGAACCACCAACCCAGAATAGCTCTAAAAAATATCTATTCAAGGAAAAAGGAGGATTGAGCACACCCAATCTATGGTGGCATTATTTTAGCTGCACAATTAGATGGTTGTGACAGGGCTGAATAAGGTCTTGCCCCATTTGTTGTGCAGAAAGTGCTTAAATGCAAGGATATGTTCTTTCCTCTCCTTTTCTGTCTCTTGTCTGTCTGGTTGCACAACCAAATTTTCTTGTGAGACCTAGGAACTGATCACTCCAACAGTTTCACAATTCTCCTCCTCTCGCTATCTCTCTGCCTTCCCTTGCTAGCTCTGTCTTTTCTTTTCTTCCCCCTTGCATATCTGCAGTTATAAAAAAAATATATGTGAATCTCTGTATAAAACTGTGTGTGATAATGGGATCCCTTTATTTAAAACTCTATATAGTTATGTTGTTGAAATGATTGCAAAAAGCCATTTGGAACTCAAGGGGTTAACATGAGATGCAATTTTTAAGCTTTTTGCAGAGCTGTAAACAAGCGGTCAGTTCTGAGTCACAGTGTTCTTTTTGCTGCACCTGCATCGAAACTGACAAGAACATTCTGTGAGAAGCAGGATGTCAACGAGGCAAAGACTTGTTATAAAAAGAGCAGCAATGCTTTTGCTAGAAAGACAAGGAGAGACGAAGACTGAGATTTGAAATTGAGAAGAAAAAACTCAGAAAAAGGACCCTGTGTTCTGTGTTTGAACTGCCACTGTAAACAGTTATACTGAACAATTTTTATTTTTTATTTTGCTGTTATTAATAATAAAATGCTATTTGCAAATTTTGAAATTGCTCCTGGTTTTCCTATGCTTCCTGACCTGTGCCTCGATGACAGATGGTGTCAGCCTAAGTGGATTTTATGCCGTGCATACTCTAAGCCAGGAGTTTTGTGCATGGGTACTAGACCTGGGACCAGGGAAGCATAGCAGAAAGGTACAGATTCTGCAGCAGTAAGTTCAGGAGTGACTACCAGAAGAAGGGCAGCCAAACTAGAAGCAGAAACAAAAGTCCAAACTAAGACTGTTATGCCAGAACCAGAGATGGAAAAAAAGAACTAGCAGTGATAGAACCTGAAAGCTTGACTACCTTTTTCAAATGGTGGGCTATACAACTAACAAAGATGGAGAAACAGAGAAGAGAGGAGATGCAGCAGAGAGAAAAAGAGATTCAATGTTAGGGATACAGAGAAAAGAAGAAATGCAACAACTCAAGAAGCAGAGAAAAGAAGAGATGCAGCGACAGGAGCAGCAAAGAAGAGTAGAGATGCAGCAGTGGATAAATGCCTTGCAAGTTATCAAAGCTGGAGGATCTGGCACTGGTCCAGCAGAGCAACAAAACACAGACAACTTAAAATACATTAAACTTACAAAGTTGTGTCCTTCAGATGATATCGAAGCATACCTGACAACTTCTGAAAGGGTTGCTGCAGTCTGCCAGTGCCCAAAGCAGTAATGGGCAATCAGAATGGTACCTTACCTGGCAGGGAAAGCCCAACTTGCCTACAGCAATATGGACATTGCACAGTCAGAAAACTATGACCTGGTGAAAAGAGAGGTCCTTAAAAGATATGACATCTTAGGAGAGGCCTACAGGCAGAGATTTCGGTCTCTGAAGTACAACTCAGTCGACAATCCTCGCGAGAAGCCTTCACCCATCTCAGAGAACTCCCTATGAAATAGCTCCAACCAGAGGGCAAAACACTCCCACAAATCATCAAAACATTTGTAATGGAGCAGTTCATCAACATCCCACCACAGACGTACAGCTTTGGGTAAAAGAACACCAACCAGAAAGTGGGGAGCAGGCTGTTTCTTTGGCTGAAGACTACCACATGGCCAGACAGACATCACAGCAGTGAAGTAACAGCCAAACACTGGTAAGTCACTCTTTTTCCCATTTAAACTCCAAGTTTGATAAGAAGTCTGGTGTGGGGGGTAACAAATCTGCACCCAAAGACTTTATTTGCTATAACTGTAAGAAGTCAGGTCATAGTGCAAGAAATTGCTGTAGTACAAAGAGTGACACTGGAGCAGATTTGTCCTTATCAAATTGGGGCAAGTTCTTAACAGATGTGAAGGTGAGAGATAAGACTGTGAAGGGACTTATAGATTCAGGAAAACAGATAGACTCTAGTGCATATTGAAGTGCTGGGGAAACAATGTTCGAAAGGACTAGGTACTGGTGTCATCTGCATCCACGGGGACACTCGATACTATCCCACCAGCCAAGTGACTCTGACTATTAACGTGGTGTTGCACCAAACAAAAGTGGGGGTAGTACGTAAGTTACCTGTACCTGTGATTATTGGAAATGACTTTCCAGGATATACTGAATTAATCAAAGAGGGAGTAAATCCTGATGTTGCAGCAGCTGTGGTGACAACAGCTCAGACAAAGTAAATCTCAGAGGGTGGGGACTCTTTTCCTTTCACCGATTTTGATTCAGACTAGTTTGAGCACAGCTTCAAGATCCAGAAGTCCAGGAAAGGAAGACGACACCTGAAGAAACAGTGGCAACAAAAGACTGGTGGACATAAGGGGTTAACATATGAAAATGCTGAAACTAAACTTATCACTGATTGTGATTTTCTATCAGAACAAGCTAACAATGTTTCTCTCCAGGGTTATTTTAAGCAGCTGGGGGTGAAACCGAAACAGGGTGAACCTACAGTATGTTTAAAAAATGTAATGGGCTACTGTACAGAGTTTGGGTTAAACCTCAGAAACAGGACCAGATAGAACAATTGGTTATACCACAAAAGTATAGATCTGAGTTGTTACAGATAGCACACGATAGCCCTATGGCTGGTCACTCAGGAAGGGATCACACCTTTTCCAGATTGCTGTACAGATTTTACTGGTCTGGAATTCATGAAGATGTTGCTACCTACTGCAGTTCTTGTGCCGAGTACCAGAAAGTAGCCCCAGTGACTAAAAAAGAGAAGGTGCCACTAGTGCCCCTAGTTTTCATAGATGTGCCTTTTGAGAGAATTGCAATGGATGTGGTTAGCCCCTTAGACAAAAGTAAAAAGGGCAATCAATTAATTTTGGTAGTATGTGACTATGCTACTCAATACCCAGTGGCAGTTCGAATGCGTACTGTCACAGTCCCAAAAGTGGCAGCAGAGCTTGCCAAAATTTTTAGCAGGGTGGGCATACCGAAAGAGATTATTACTGATCAGGGTAGTAATTTTGGTGCTGCATTACTGAAGGAGCTGTACTGACTACTAGGTATCACTGCCATAAGCACCTCCCCCTATCACCCTCAGACAGACGGTCTTGTTGAGCGTTTTAATCAAACCCTAAAATGCTTGTTAAAAAGGTTTATAAAAGGGGAAAGGAAAGACTGGGATCAATACTTACCTTACCTGTTTTTTGCTTACAGAGAAGTGCCACAGGCATCAACAGGTTTTTCAACATTGGAAATGTTGTATGATAGACAACCGAGAGGGCCACTAGATGTAATAAAAGAAACATGAGAAGTTAACCCCCATCAGAAACAATCTATTACATCTTATATGTGTACCCTGAGAAAGAAGTTGGCAAAATATGTTGAAATTGTCCATAGTAATCAGGAAGAGGCCTAAAACCAGCAGAAGGTGTATTATGGCCATGGGGTAAACAAATGCATTTTTGAGCCAGGTGAAAAGGTCTTTCTACTGTACCCACTACAGAAAATAAACTGTTAATGATGTGTCAAGAGCCTTATAAGGTTCTTAGATGTACTGGCACAGTTAACTATGAGACTGAGACCCCGATAGGAAAAATCCTACTAAGATATACCATGCTAACCTCCTCAAGAAATGGGTTGAAAAAAACACCAAAAGCTGTTTTGCTGGTTTTACCAGAAACTGATAAATAAGACATTGATGTAGCTTATGACAGACTGGAACAAACTGTAATTGCTGATGATGTAAAAGTGAATGTTTCCTTAACCTACGAACAAACTGCAGAAATTTGTAACTTGCTAAAGATATTTAACAGTACTTTTACCACAGTGCCAGGCCGAGCAAAAGGGGCTGAGCATGTAATAGTAACAAGGAATGCTTGTTGTATTAGGCAAAAAACATACAGATTACCAGAAAGTGGTTAAGAGCAGATGTGGTTAAGGAAATACAAAAAAAATGAAAGAATCGGGTATCATAGAAGAGCTCAGAAGTGCTTGATTGTCACCAATGGTGATTGTAAACAAAAACGAAGAGGGTATAAGAATCTGCCTTGATTTTAGGAAACTTAATTAAGTGTCAGAATTTGAGTTATCCTATGCCCAGAATAGATGATTTGGTGGACAGACTGGGAAGTGCCGAGTACTGTATATCAGTACCCTTGATCTCACCAAGGGTTGCTGGCCAATCCCCCAGCTAAAGAATCCTGAGGCAAAACTGCTTTTGCCACTCCTATAGGATTCTATCAGTTCACCATCATGCTATTTTGTTTACATGGTGCATCTGCTACATTCCAATGATACATGGATGTAATTTTATCCCCTCACACTGGCTATTGTGCTGTGTACCTGAATAATGTCATGGTGTACAGTCCAGTCATGAAAAGCTACCTGAAACACCTCCAGGCAGTTACCCAATCAATCAAATAGGCAGGTCTAACAATTAATCCTACCAAGTGTGCATTGGGCATGCAGGAAACCAGATATTTGGGCTATGTTTTCAGAAATGGAAAAGTCAAGCTAGAGGTTTCTAAGATAGAAGCTGTAGCTAACAGCCCTGTCCCCAAAACCAAGAAACATGCCAGGTCATTTTTTAGCTGGCTGGTTATTATTAGAGATTTGTTCCCAGCTTTGCCGAGTTAGCTACTCCCCTCACTGAATTCAAAAAGAAATGGTTCCCGAATAATATGAAATGGACCCCAGAGTGTGATGAGGCTTTTCAGACCATTAAGGCTGCATTATGTTCAGCCCCTGTTTTAAGAAGCCCAGACTCTGAGAAACAGTTTTTGTTACAGACTGATGCATCAGAAGTAGGCCTAGGTGCAGTTTTGAGTCAGCATATAGATGGGAAAGAACATCCTATTCTACACATAAGTAGGAAATTGCATGACAGAGAAAAAAGGTACTCCACCATTGAAAAGGAATGCCTTGTGGCAAAGTGGGCAATGGAGTCCCTTACATTTTATTTACTAGGAGCTGACTTTGTACTTGTAACAGATCACAATCCTCTCTGTTGGCTTAACCAAATGAAGGATGAACATTCTAGAATCATACCATGGTACTTGGCACTACAGCCATTTAAATTTAAAGTGATTCACAGATCTGAGGAAGAGAATGTCAATGCTGATTGTCTGTCAAGATATGGATCAGGAATTGAGAATTCCAAAGGTTGATAAAAATGTGAGTTGAAACTTCTCTGTTTACTATGCTGCATATGCACTGAACTGTAAAAATTATAAGCTAATGCTAGAAGATAATTAAAAAAAAGTTTTGGAAACCTGTTTTTGTAAAATAGATTCCCTTTTAAAGAGGTGGGTATGTGACAGGGTTGAATCAGACCCTGTCCCATTTGTTATGCAGAAAGTGTTTAAACACAAGGATCTGTTCTTTCTACTCCTTTTCTGTCTCTTGTCTGTCTGATTGTGCAACCAAATTTTCTTGTGAGACCTAGGAACTGATCACTCCGACGGTTTCACAGTTCTCCACCTCTTGCTATCTCTCTACCTTCCCTTACTAGCTCTGTCTTCTCTTTTCTACCCTTGCATATCTGCAGTTATAAAAATATATGTGACTCTCTGTGTAAAAATGTATGTGATAATGGGATTCCTTTGTTTAAAACTGTATAAAGTTATATTGTTGAAATGATTGCAAAAAGCTGTTTGGAACTCAAGGGGTTAACCTGAGATGTAGTTTTTAAGTTTCTTGCTGAGCTGTAAACAAGAGGTCAGTTCTGGGTCACTAAGTTCTTTTTGCTGCACCTGCATCAAAATTGACAAGAACATTCTGTGAGAAGCAGGATATCAATGAGGCAAAGACTTGTTATAAAAAGAGCAGCAATGTTTTTGCTAGACAGAGACTGAGATTTGAAATTGAGAAGAAAAAACTCAGAAGGACTCTGTTTTCTATGTTTGTACTACCATTGTAAATAGTTATACTGAACACTTTTTATTTCGTTATTTTGCTGTTATTAATAATGAAATACTATTTGCAAATTTTGAAATTGCTCCTGGTTTTCCTATGCTTCCTGACCTGTGCCTCGACAACAATGGTTTATTTGATTGATTTAAAGAAGACAGCGCAGCAATATCTGGCTTTCAAATGGAACAAACTAAAACCCTCATTTTCTGCCTTAAACATGCATTAATGATGAATCTGAATAAACCAAACAGTTACAAAGATGTATAATCAACAACTAAAGTTACAAATCACATTTGAAATATAACTCAAAAATTATTAGGCCATTCGAATCAAAAGGTATACCTCAATTATAAATAATATTCATTTTCTAGCTTCTACGATAGATAGTTCTTTCAAGTAAGATATCTATGAAAAAGGAATACAACTAGGTGACTTTTTTGATGAAAACAGTTTTATGTCTTTTGAAACTTTACAGAGGAAACTTAATATTCCTAATAGAGCCAGCTTTCCATATCTTCAGGTTAAGAACTAATATTTAAAAAAATATAAACCTTGAAATACCCCCTTTATCTAAACTCGAGGAGATTATGGCAAATATGACTGCAGGTGAACATGCTGTAACAATTGTATATAAAGCTTTAAATCAAACAAATAAAAGCTTCCTTATTGGATCTAAAAAAATCTTGGGGAAAAAGATAGCGTACAAGCAAGAACTGAAACAAGTTGGTACAGTATGATAGATTTCTCCAACATGAAAATAAAAAATAATAAGTTGAAGCAAATATATATAAATACCATGAACAGAACTTACCTAACATCTGCAAGACTCAATAAAATAAGAGCTTTTTCCTCAGAGCAGTGTCAAAGATACCAAAACATATGGCATATGCTGGTTTCAAGCATCAATGTAAAATCTTTTTGGCAGAACGTTTTTCTGCTTTTTGGAAAAATCTTGGGTCAATACTTTCCATTCAACCCAGGAATTGCAATGTTTAGGTGGTGGCTGGAAGCAGAATTAGATGAGGGTCACATAATGCTAATTAACATGGGTTTATCGGTGGCTAAGAAAGCACTTCTCCTTCATTGGAAAGGCATAAAGGCACTGGAACTCATAGAGTGGCTGCATTTGATGTTTGATTAAAGTAAGAGAGAGCATTTTATAAATTAGAAAAATGTAACTATCAAATTCCAGGAAATATATCTCCCATTCATTAGAGCTTTAGGGCTGGATAGATTTGATTAAAGGGGACAGCAGGTTAGGAATAGACTGGTTTCTCTTTTGGCAATGACAGGAGCATATGGTTATGATTATACATAATGATCGATACACCCATGCTCTGAGCCCCCCCAAAAAATAACAAAAAAAAAAAACACTCTTACGGTTGTAAGAGTGGTCCCACTTACATCCTTAGGATATCAGAACAATTTGCCTTTGGTTTGCAGTTCTCATATCCTAAGAATATGTGTGAGACCACTCATACAGCTGTAAGAGTGGTCTCAGCAGCACAATTATGATACAGCAGAGCCAGCCACGATGAATTCAGTAACTTGCAGTAAATGACATGTCACAAAATACTGCATGACAAAAGGGCTTAACCCTTGCTGTGCCATGGACTAATATATGAGTCCAGAATTCCAATACGTTCTAATTCTGTTGGTAGCCTAAGGGTTAATTCCCACTGAATTACATTGTTCCTTGCAGTACACTGCAGCATTTTGTGATATACTGCACATCAGTGCATTACACCCTGGCTGGTACAGTTGTACATTAGCAGTCATTTTGCACATCAACACCCGTACGCAGCTTTGTCCAGTTGCCCGAACCAGTTTTAGGGGAAGGGGAATGTTAGCCAGGACTGCAGGGCAAATCCCCTATGTTTGTGAAACATGCCTTTGGTTCTTTTACTTCCACCTGGACACCCACCAAGACAACAGCAGCAGAAATGGGCAGATGGGACCTTGGTTTAACATCTCATCTGAAGGATGACACACCTCAGCAGTACAGCATCCCCTAGTACTGCACTCAGATGCCAGCATTTATGGTGTGAGCCCAATTCTGGTGTGGGACTAGAACCCATGACCATCTGGCCCAGAGGCCGACATGCTACCAACTGAGCCCTGTGGTCAACTGTTCTTGACAGTGTTTTAAATAATTTTGTACTGTCTCAAAAACAAATATATATTTTGTTTACTGTAATTGACAGTGTACATTTTGTACTGTTATTATTGCATGTCTTGTTCTACTCTGAGTGAGGACACCTACAAAAATGGTACATGTGCTCATAATCTTTTTTGTTTCAATGAAAGTGAGCTTGAACATATTCTTTTAATCTTCTGGCTACACTGAGACTGTTTTAAAAATGCTGGTTAGGTATGATTACAACCTAACAGTAGTTTGTGAAGATCTCTGTTACGCACCCCCATTACACATGTACATGTGTAACTGAGATTACTTCATGCTCCACCTCAGCTGCTCTTCATGCTTCACTGCACAGGGAAATGCAAAACCAGTAATAAAATACAATCCGTAACAAGTGGTGCATACTGTACAGCAAAAAGTCAAGCTTGTTTTTGTTGTTGTGTGTGTTTTGTTCTAACACTCCTTTGGTTTTATGATCTATATGGTATCATACAGCTTGAGTGTGTAAAAAAACTCATTACACACTGTTGCCCATACATTATTCTCTATATAATGCAGTTCTTTAGATTTATTGCAAACCAAAATTTGATGTTTAACCAAAAACAACACACATCATGGTAATATACAAGTTTACAAACAGAAAAGGGTTCATGGTCCATCGGGTCTGTTCGGTTCCTATCTAAATTCCCTCCAGTCTAGCTCCAGCAGGTCCTTATGCAAAGCCCCCTTCCTGCAGTTCCGCATGGTCAGTCCCATCACCCCCATTGATAGCATTCTTTCCACTAGTCTTTTTCATCAGTCCCATTTGCCTGTATAACCTTTTCTTGAAACCATCGACCATCTTAACATGGACCAGCTTCACTATTCCACTTTTCCACACCCTCTCCACATAGACGTTCCTTCTCACATCCCTCCTAAATGTTCCCTCTTTCTGTTTTAAAGTTGCAGCCTCTTCTGTTTTTTTAAAAACGTAGCTTTATTGTAGAGCTTAGGCATACATGACGAAAGTTGTTGCTTCTTCTAATGCACCCCCTCACTAAGCCTAAATAATTGCTGGTTATCAACCCTGTTTATACCCTTCAGATACTTGAAGTTTTGAATCATGTCCCCCTCTCCCCAATTTCATGGCCTCCAGGGAGTACATGTAGAGGTCAAACAATCTATCCTCATATGTCCTCCCCTGCTAGCCATGAATCATTGTGTTCACTCTTCTTTTGACTGCCTCCAGCTGGATCTTGTGCTTTTTTAGGTGAGGGTTCTAAAACTGTATACGGAACTCCAAGAACTGTTTCACCATGGACCTGTACAGGGGTAGAATCATTTCCTTCCTTCTATTAGAAAAGACCCTCACAATGCACCCCTGCATCCTGCTAGCCTTTCTATATGCCATGTTACATTGGACCAAGGTCTTTGGACTATCACTTATTATAACTTCCAGGTCTCTCCCATCTGTGGTTCTTTCTAGCCTTAACCCTCTCACATCCAACAGCCTTTTTATGGAATCTCTTCCCTAAGTGTATAACCTTGTATGTTTTGGTGTTAAATTTCAGTTGCTAAATCCGGGATTATATTTCCAGTTTCTCCAGATCCTTTATACCCTCATCACTATCCACCCTGCTACCTAAGTTAATGCCATACATAAATAGTCTTTTCTTGCCATAGAGCCCTTCTCCAGCGTCATGAATGAACACATTGAAAAGTACAGGACCCAGGATTGACTTTTGTGGCACCCTGCTAGTTACAACCCTGACCATGGAATGTAAGCCATTTAGTACCACCATTTGGGTTCTCCCCTTAACCAGTTCTATACCCTTCTCATGACTTTCTTCACACTTCCATATGCTCCAGCTTCTGTGTTTTTTTTCATATTGTATTTATGCCCTCTTGTCACCACCAACCCCCTCCAGCCTGCCCAACCGTGTCACCCACCATCCCAGGGCTTACCTGGCTCCTAAGGTCCCCCACAAATTGCCCCCTGTGGTGGGTTCAGGGGAGGAAGGGCCATTCCCCTACCCCCAGTGACCCAGTTGAGAGCTGGAACCAGGGCCCAGTTGGTGGTATGGGGTCTGTGGCAGGCTGGCTGGTGTCACCCTGCTGGTGGCGTTTTTCCTCTGTAGTTGCCTCCCTTGCCCCAAGGTCTGCATCTCATGCTATGATGGGCACGTACTGTGCTAACACACAGCACACACTGTGCATCCACATCAGGCCTTCCAGCCTTGACCACTGCTGTACCATCTAGCCTCAGCTAGATACCAACCAAGCAGTGGTTCGCACTGTCCTCCCTCCTTGGTGGAGGAGAACTGTCAATGGATGCTCAATCCTCTGTCCTCCAGCTAGCTCTCGAGCAATCCGAGTTTTCGAGCCTTGGTCAGTGGCATAAAAGGAAGTAATGCTACTGCTGTATTCCCGGGCCAGCTGCCCCAATTTCTTCAGTAGCCTTTTAGGGTACAGATAGTCAAAGGCTTTGGTGAAGTCTGGGTACAGGCTATCCAGCACTTGGCCCTTGTCCATCGCCTGGGACACAGCATTGAATAATTCTGCAAGGTTCATCTGGCAGGACCTTCCCTATACCAAGTCATGCTGCTTGGTGTCCTGGAGACCTCATGACTCCAAGAAGTTCACCAGAAGTGCCTTGACTATAGACTCAAGGAGCTTCCCCACAGTGGAAGTCAGGCAAACTGGTCTATAGTTCACTGGGTCTGCTGTATCCCCACTCTTGTGCAGGGGGATTATGTCTGCCATTCTTCAGTCCTTATGGACTATGCCCCTCTCAACTGAGCAGTTAAATAGGTCTGCCAGGGGTGCTGCAAGAACCTGCAATACTTCTCTGAACATCTATGGGTGGCAATTGTAAGCTCTGCCTCCACTTTGACTCTCCTCACTGCCTTACCAGCTTCCTTAGCCTTGTTGAGGTAGTGCTCCCTCCCTGCTTGCATCTGTTTAGTCAGCCTTATACCTTCTGAAGGCCAACCATTTGGCCCGAAATGCTACCCCAATATTCTTAGAAAACCTTATAGGCTTTTTGTTTCTCCTTCCTTTCCCTACCTGCCTGAGGCATTCCTATGATACATCAAGGATCCCCCTACTAGAAGGCAAGATCCCTTTAGCCTTTCCCTTAGTTCCTTCTCATGCTTCATGAAGTCTGCCCTCCTCAGGTCCAGGATCAAGGTCTCAAAATTTTGGTTTTGTGTTTCCAGGACTCTGTCGTACAACACTGTGTTGTGGTCAATAGTCCTGAACAGATCCTCTGCTGTTAACCCCACAGTGCTGTCCTGGTTGGTAAGAACTACATCAGAGATGGACCATTCCTAAAAGAACGCAGTGACCGAACACTCCAAGGATATAACCAGTTTTTTCATTGCTGGTTACAAAGCCAAAGGTGTCATTCATGCTAAAGTGTAAATACAAAGTACAAAAGAAATGCACCGGGGGGCGCTAGCAAGCCCGAGCAATATGGCTGCCTTTGAATAAAGCTCCTCACTACGTCTGGTTTTGGGAGTATAAATAAGCAACTTTTGGACTATTCTGAAAAATCTAAATATAGAAACCGCAATCGGAAGACCTGAGGAACAGCATGGGAAATCCTTGAGAGGATCGGAATCTCCACGAAGGAGCAAAATCTAAAAATGCTCCTGCTCCCTCTGCCACGCAGTCTACCTCTCAACAACGGGCCACAGATGCAGGAAATGAAGGGCAGGAAACTCTGCAATCTCTAGGCTTCAAAATAAACAGATTAATCGTCTCCATTTCTGGCCTGGCTGAAAAAATAGATGGCATTGCTAATAGAGTCACAAACTTGGAAACTACGATTGACTCGGTGTCAGCTAAATCTTCGGATACTAAAAAATGATCGGATGTGGCAATGGGTGCTGTTAATGGCATGGTAAAAGAGAACAGACACTTACAAATGCATCTGGAAAATTTGGAAAACCACACTATGGCTTCAAATATCTGTTTTTTAGGGCTTCCAGAGGGCTGTGAGGGAGATCACCTGGTCCTTTTCCTTCACGATTGGCTCTGACAGCAGTTTGGCGAAGATGCTGGCCTGCACATAAAGCATATACAAAAGGCCTATAGGATCACAGCCAGAGGTAGGCCAGATAATCCTGAAGCTCCACGGACAGTTCTGGCAATCACAGATGGTGTAGCCACCAGGGACTATCTACTGACTTTAGCCAGGCAACATAAGACACTTCTCTGTGATGGGGAAACTGTCTGACTCTACCCAGACATCAACTTTGCTACTAGACAATGGCAAAAGCAGTTTGATGGTACCAGGGCACTCTTGCGTGAAGCAGGGATTCAGCACAGTATAATTTTCCCAGCCCGGTTGAGAACAACGCATCAGGGGAAGATCTTCATTTTCTCGGAATTGAAGGATACCAACTGTTGGGCTCAAAAATATGCACCGAGAAGAAGAAGTCCCACAGACCAAAGCGAAAACTCCTCAGACGACGAATTATGAAAAATCAGATAGGATTACTTTAAGGAAGACCAAGGGGAAAGAGAGAGACTCTGTTTTTAGTAAAGATAAAAGTTCTTTAAACCCAGAGAGAGGTGTGAGTGAGTACTTTATTTAAGTTTACGCTGGGACTATCACTCCTTAACGTTTTAATTTTTCTGTCTCCGGATTTGTTACTCACCTTCTGAGTGTCAGACATATATTATGGCCGTCATATACTGTAGGTCCTCTGCATAAAATACTTAAAGTTGGTTTCTTGTTTAAATAGGTTTAGGAAAACCTCATAGTCATAGCTTCTTAGCACCTGTCATGGATGCTTCTACAGAAGATGTATCCTAATTCAATGTGGCCCGACCTTTTCAGAATTAGCACTGTTTGTGATGCTCATATTACAGTTAAAGCATGGACTTCCTCATAGCCCCTTTTTAGGGGATACCTGAATTAGTGGACTTCATATATTAGCACTGATGTAGTATATTTTCCATGCTGCTCATGGGCTTTATATCTAGCAATTTGTATTAAACTCGGTATATATTAATTAAGTAACCTCCCAAGATGTATGTCAAAGTAGTAGAATAAGTAGTATATAGGAGTTTTAGAGGGGCGGCATCCTGAATGTGTCCAGAATGTAATTATCATTTGATATGTCACTGCTTGGAATGTATTTTATTTGTATATTGAAATCAATAAATACAAAGTTAAAAAAAAAAAAAAACCACACCTACCAAGCTAACAAACCCTGGCGCTTCAAGGAAATGTACCTCTGTTTTGGGGGTCAGGACACAGTTCTGGAAGGTATGCACTAACCTCTGGTTCCGGTACTCTGTGCCCCAAGAATGCTATAGTCCACATCTGGCATGTTGAAGTCACCTAGCAGCGTAACGTCCTCTTCAGCAACCACCCTCCAGATCTCCTCAATGAGTGCCCTATCTACCTCCTCAGACTGACTGGGGAGGCCTGTAGATTATGCCCATGTGGATGGCCCTTCCCCTATCAGATGTCAGCAGACCCTATAATGATTCAACATCACCTCCCTCTCTTCCCCAGGTCCTTATTCTCCAACCCTCTGATGCCTTCCCTAATGTACAGTGCCACCACCTCTGTTGCTTTCTCCCTGTGCCTCCTGAATATTACGTAACCTGGTTCTGTGACACCCCAGTCACTGTGGGGTGTTGCCCATGTTTCTGTTGTTGCCTTTATGCCTAGGCTGCCTCCTGTTACCATGGCATTGAGATCACCAATCTTTTTACCAAGGCTTCTGGCATTTAAGCAAACCACCCTCCAGGACCTCTGCCTTTTATCCTTCCCTGTCCACTGGCCAGACCGATTTTATCCATTCCCTGTGTTGTATTTCTTTGTGTACCCCCTCCCTATCCAATGTGGTTTTTCACTCTCCATCTTATGCCTGTTCCTTGTTCACCATCTATATTTTCCATTCTTACCTAATTGCCCCCATTAGCTGGGGGAGTTGGGGCAGTATAGTGCTGTGGTTTAGGGCACTGAGCTGCAAACCTGAAGACCTGGGTTTGAATCCCACAGCCCCCACTTGCATACTGTGTGACCCTGAGCAAGTCACTTAACTTCCTTGTGCTCCCAGGTCACACCTGAAAACAAGTTTTGGCTTAGTGTGCCTTTCATGGTTAAACAGTTTTCCCTTCCCCCTATGTCTTCCTCAACTGAGCTTACCCTGTGGATGATCTTAGCCCCAGACTCTGCCCTACTTGTTTATCTGTCCTGAGATGTCAGCTCCAAACTTGTGGCCAAGTGCCTTTATACCATCCTTTGTAGGATGAAGGCTTCCTGATTTAAACAGGCCTTTTTTCCCACCAAAAGCACCTCTTCAGTTCACCACTCTTTAAACCAACTATTGAATTAGAAAATATTAAGCTTCCTTGCCTCTCCCCTCATGCGCACTGTAAGGACCTCTGAAAAGGTCACAGTACAAGCCACTCCCTTAAGTCTAGAACCCAGTACCTTAAAACTATCCTGTCCTACTCCTAATGGCTTTCCTGCCAGATTGCTCATCCCAAGATGGACAGTAACATCCACCACTGTCTTGATACCCCTAACTTTGAAATCCCCCACTGAGAATTACTAGGGCAGTGTGGGGGGATGTCACTGTCCACCTGGGGACCAATGACCTAGCTAGGGATGGGGATGCAGCTGGGATTGTTTAGGTGAAGTTCAGGGATCTGAGCAGGGGTCTATAACAGGTAGTACCAAGGTGCTACTTGTATACAGTTGAGGGGAGATCAGAGAACTCCGTATCAGGAGCTTCAACACGTGGTTTAAGGAATGGTACAGAGAGAAGGGGTTCAGCTACACAGAGGGCTGAGGACCAGCCTGGGAGGATGTGGGAGCTGATGGCCTGCATACATCCAAGAGATGAACTGCAGTCCTCAGTGTACTTTGACAAACATTTTTAACTAGATGGTGGGGGTGGGTGGAAGGACAGAAAAAGGCATATACTGCTCCCTCCTCCCACAAAATGAAGCAGAAGGAAAGGAGAGCCTAAGGGGAGAAAACTCCCCCAGGGAACGGGTTCAAGACAAAAGAAGGGGAACTGGAGACGAAGGGGCAATGAAAAAACATAGCAAAACAAGATGGGGAAATGAGACGGGGCCAAAGGAAAGAAGAAAGGGAATTGCAAGGAGGGTGGGAGAAAGATGTGAAAAGCCATGTGTACAAATGCAATAAATCCTTGGAAATAAAATTCCACATCTGAGGGCCAGCTATCATGGCGGAGGCAGACCTGGACATGGTGGCCATCACTGAGTCATGGTGCACAGTACTCCATGATTGGGACATGACTGTATCACGATATACTCAGTTCAGGAAGGAGAAGAAGGGGAGGGAAATTGATATCAAGGCAACAGAAATGCAAGGGGGTAAGGAGGGTCTGCAAGTACTATGGGTCACCCTGGAGACAGCGGCTGGAGCCTCCATTTACACTGGGGTGAGTTACAGACCTCCAGCACAGGGGGAGGATCTAGACAAGGAAATGGGGGAAGCTATTAGCAAGATAGCAGACAAGGGGGATGTACTGCTGATGGGGGACTTCAATCTAAGCACTGCAGCAGGGGAATGCAGATCTGCTGTCTTGAAGGTGCTCCATCAAAAATAAAACTGAACGAGCAAAAAGAAACTGAGCACACACCATATGCTGAGATTAAATAGAAGCTGAATATTTTATTTAAATCAGCAAGTCATTGCCAAGACTAACACCCCGAGGGTGTTAGTCCAGGCAATGACTTGCTGATTAAATAAAATTCTGCTTCTATTAAATCTCAGCATATGGTGTGTGCTCAGTTTCTCTTTGCTTGTCTGGGACTTCAGTCTACCAAATATTGATTGAAGCCTCCCGACTGCAGCCACAGCTAGAAGCAAGGTAATCCTAGACTTCCTGCAGCAGTCGTTTCTGAGGCAACTAGTCAAGGAACCCACTCATGATGGGGCAATGCTGGACCTGAAGCTTATGAAAAAGGACAGTGTTGCAGACATCTGGGTAAGATGCCACCTGGGGACCAGTGATCACCAGGCAGAGTTGTTTATCATTAGAATGGCAGTGGAGATGAACTACACAAAGATAAGAGTCCTGGACTTCAGGATGGCAGTTTTAAAAAAAATGTGTGAACCTCTCAGAGACACTCTGGGTGGGGGGGGTGATTCCCCTGATGGGATGAAGGGACAGTGAGCCAGATTAAATGATGGAATAGTGAAGGTGGCAAACCTCTGTGCTAAAAAGATGAGCAAAAGCAGGAGGAAAAAGAGACCAATATGGTTCTCAAGGGAGGTGGCAGCAAGAGAAAGGGCAAAAAGGGCAGCGCTCAGGAGATATAAAGAGTTGGAGAGAGGTGGATAGAGAGGTGTACCAGCAAAAATAGAGGGAAGCAGGGGAGGCAGTGAGGAGCGCTAAGGCACAAACTGAGGAAAGAATAGCCAGTGGATAACAAAGGGGGACAAGACCATTTGTAGGTATGTATGTGAAAAAAGAAAGACATGGGGAGGAATTGTGAGGATGATGGGAGCAGGGAGAAACCTGTGTAGAGGATGATCAGGAAAAAAGCAGATATCCCAAACAACTACTTCTGTTCTGGCTTCATAGTGGATGGGGATGGGACACAGATAGGTTACAGAGCCACTGGGGAGAGAGAGAGAGAGAGAGGGAGAGGGAGAGAGGGGAGAGAGAGAGAGAGAGAGAGAGAGATCCAAGTCCATTAGAAAAGGAAAGATTCCTGAAGGGACTTGTGAATCTGAGAGTGGGCAAGGCTAAGGGGCCGGATGGGGTACATTCAAGGGTACTGAAGACGCTCAAGAAGGTACTGGTTTCATCTCTAACACCCCTATTCAATAACTGACTAGATACAGGGGTGGTCCTAGCAGACTGGAGAAGGGCAGATGTAGTCCCGCTCCATAAGAACGGCAGCAGGGAAGAGGTTGGCAAATAAGAGCCGGTCAGTCTGACATCAATAGTTGGGAAACTAATGGAGTCATTTTTTTTCAATGAAAGTTTTTATCTCCTTGGCAGAACATGTGGCTTCTCAGCCTGTCCCCATGTATTGGTGGCCATCCCTTACCTTACTGTCCCTTACATCCTCTGCAGTCCAGGATCCTATCCACTGCAGATTTCTCCACACAACTGTCCTCCCCACCTTGGGTCACATATCCAGATGTCCATCCTGGACCACAGTGGCAGAGCAAGCTGCAATACATTGGGCAGGACTTCATGGAGCCCAGCCTCCTTTTGTTTTTCCTCTTCTTTTTCTCTCTGGGCCCACGGATGTGCAATGAGCATGATATGCATGCTCCACCTCTGTGGAGATGCCCCCAGCACTCTGTGCATGGCAACCCTTCCCGCTATGTGGTTCACTTGCACTGCCACCTAGGTGCCTCCAGGTGGCAGTCTGCAGAAAGCCACAGACCCCACCACCTCCCCGAGGGAGAACAACAGTTCTACGGATGCTCAATTCTCCCTCACCCGGCCAACCCCCAAGTGACCTGCATCCATTTCTGAACCTGGGTTGCCGGTGTGGTAGGAGGTAAGGTGCTCATTGCTTCAGCCCTCCACACTACTGGGCCGACTAAATGGAGTCACTTCTAAAGGAAAGATTGGTAGATTACCTTGCATCTGGTAAGTTACAGGACCCATGGCAGCACACATTTATGGGAGGGAGATCATGTCAGACAAATCTGACTGATTTCTTTGACTTGGTAACCAGAGAAATCGATCAGGGGGAGCTGTGGATATGGCCTACTTAGACTTCAGCAAGGCCTTCAACACCATGCCACATAGGAGGCTCATAAAGAAACTGGGAAGCTTCTGGGTGAGAACCGAGGTGGTACACTGGGTATGTACAGTAGTTGGCTGATGGATAGGTAACAGAGGGTGGTGGTTAATGGCACTCACTCTGGGGGAAAGGAAGGGTGACCAGCGAGGCTCCTCAAGGATCAGTACTGGGTTGAGTCCTCTTTAATGTCTTTATAGGTGACATTGCAGAAGAACTGGAAGGGAAGGTGTGTCTCTGTGCAGATGACACCAAGATCTGGAATAGGGTGCACACTCCAGAGAGGGTGGAGAGAATGAATAGAGAACTGCAGAAGCTTGAGGAATGGTCAAGGATAAGGCAGCTGGGTTTCAATGCAAAAAAGTGCACAGTCATGCACCTAGGGCATAGAAATTCAGAGGCAGAGTATAGAATGGGGGGCAGGTATTGACGGTCACTAAACTGGAAAGTGACCTAGGGGTACTCATAATGGATGACCTAAAGATGGCAAGATTATGCAACAAAATAGTAGGGAAAGCCAATGGGATGCTAGGGTGTATAGGGAGGGGTATCATCAGCAGAAAAGGGAGGTGATGTTGCTATTGTATCAGTCCTTGGCGAGACCACACCTGGAGTACTGTATCCAGTTCTGGAGGCCAGACCTCAGAAATGGCATAGACAGTTGATTGCTTGATTGATTGATCGATTGATTTATTGAGTTAGTTAGTTAGTTATTTGAAAATTGATAACTGGGAAGGGCACACTGAGTCGAGGCTTGTTTCCAGGTGTGACCTGGGGAAAGGGTTAAAGAGGTAAACAGTGTAACAGTACAATACTTTACATGATGCAGAGAAAATGCAGAGAATTAGCAGCAGAGATATTGAACTGCTACAAATGTGGAACAGGATAAAATTGAAAAATATGTTGTACAAATGCAAATTGAAAATTGATAATGGCATCACACAATACAAAATCAGGCAAAGCAGGTGAAGGTGGATGGAGTAAGGAATTTCAGTTGATGCCTGACGGACCCTACAGAGTTGGAGTGACAAACAGAATGAGGAAGCTGGTTCCAGAGTAATGGCAATTTTTTTTATTATTATTTATTTATTTTAGTTTTTGTTGACCAGGTAAATGCGCTAGATAAATTCTGCCTATTTTCAGGCATGACCCGGGGGAGGGGGATACAGATGAATGCCAACTGACCTTGAACCAGATTAAGCTGTAGGTGGTATTTTAGTGAATGGGGGAAATTTGGCCAGAACACTGGGGAAACTTCCCCCACTCTTCATGAGAGGGCGCTGTTCTCATGGAAGCCAACGCTGAGAAGGCTCATTATGCTGGGGTACCTGTGAGAGTGCAGATCTCCCAACCACAGGTCCAGCTCGGGAGAATAGTATGGCAACTGCTTTATTAGAAAAGGAACCTGAACAGCTTCAAGAAATGGAGGATTTATCTGTTTCTATGCTGTCGCCTGACGAGGTTTGACTCAAGAACCTGTTATTATCTAACAGAGAAATGGTGTTTGCCATGGTCAGGGCCAAGGAACACTCTTTTAGTCATCCTTTGGATAATGTTAATACCGCTATGGATTTATCTGTGCAACCAGAGCAGTTAACAGGTAAAGTCCCTTTACGTCTACTGCCAGAGCTGGTTACAGATCTGTCAGCGGTGTCAACTGCTACTGAGGCCCACGTCAAACTGGTGATGCACTAGCATCAAACGCATTTCAAACATCTGACTCAGCAGTGGAGGAGCAGGAGAAGCGAGAAACAGTTCAGTCTGCAGGAGCACCTATGACAGGAGCTGTAGTATTAAGTGTTGGAAATGGTGTGAGTAACCCATGTATTTCCCCAGTACCTGATAGCAATATTGTTTCTCCCAAAACATCCTTAAGGGCGGAGGGCGATATTGAACTACCTCCTGTGACTGAAGGGAGTTCTCCTCGTTCATTAGAACTTTCATTAACTGAGGCAGAATGGAAGAAGGGTGCGGCTGGTCATTGGATTCCAGACCCGGCTCACAGTCCCATCCCTAGGCAATCCTCTGGGTGTGTCCCCATGACTTGACTTGGGCATGAGTAATGCTGACCCTGTTTTGACTTCTATTGCTTCTACTGTTTCGGGTCAAACTATCCCTGACTTTGCTAAGTCTTTGTCTGACATTTCGTGCTCCTTGTCTGAGGAAGAGGGGTCCAATCCTTGATCCTTTGAGTGGGGTAATAGAATGGATAGACAGCAAGGCCCACCAGGACCACGCCAGGATCCAAGGGATAAGGCTAAGTCAACTTCCGAGAACTTTCAGAAAAAAGACCCCTTTTTTGGATCCCCCCATTACAGAGACGCAATGCTGTTCATTTACAGTATTTGGGGGGCTTAGAAGTTGTGCCAGATAGACTCTATGTAGGGCAACTGCTTATTAAAGATCCAATGTTTTTTTTTCCTAGTGAAGTGCATATTTTGATTCATGTATCAGGTGCTGAGTTGTATGATGTGCGTTTTAACACCCCTCAGGGCCTTGATAGGTTTTGGTCAAAGTATGAGCCCCAGAAGTATTCAGCCTTATGGTTGCCTTTTTGAGCCCTCCCTTTAACAAAACCCACTATCAAGTACGTTACAGTTCTCTTCCATAATGAGACAATGTCAGTCCATGACATCTCATATTGGCTGCAACAAAGGTTTGAGGCTTTGGGGCCCCCCTAGCCTATTTTTGATGAAGAGCATTTGTGGATGGGGGGGGTGGAAGTTTAAAGTCCACCTTACAAATAATAGTTCGGGCCCAGTTCATCTGCTCAACAGTCTGTTTTTGGCTAGGGAAAGAGAACACTGCTTTTACATGGGTCAGCCTAGGTCTTGTTTTAAGTGCGGGTCACATTTGCACTTGAGTTCTGCATGTGATCGTTTGAAGTGCAACCTGTGTCTCTCATTTGGTCATGCCATAGGGAGGAGCTGAAGTGCAATCTGTGTACTGAGGGCGGGCATGCGTAGCGGGCATGTCCATGGGCAACTCATAATCGCACAGACCACCCAAGTCAGGAGAATCTGTTATGGGAAGCCCAGAAAAAGGATATAGCATCAAAGACTCACCCCTTCAAGTCTCCTGCTCCTGCAGGCCCAACCTCAGCTCGTACTGATTCTTCTACAGCCCCTACTGACCCCCCTCCTTTCCACCCCCTCTTCACCACTTGTGGTTCAGTCCCAACTCCTGATAGGAGCTGGTACTTCTAGGTCAGGATGAGATGGATATTGCCCAGGACTTGGAAATGGCCTCCTCAGTTTCTTTGGGTTCAGAGGTCCTATCTCAAGATTAGTCCACCATGCCGCTCCCCCCCCCCCCCGGTTCAGGTTTCCTCAAAAACGGGGATACGGCAATCCCAGCCTTGTCCTAAAGTGGCTAAAGTTTCTTCTCAGTACTGGTGGTTACACTTTCGAATAAATTTGAGATAATATCAAAAATTCACAGGAATCAAGCAAGGGGTGACTCTGAGGCTTCCTTCAAGCCCCTCCCTTTTCCAAGTCAGAGGAGGATCCACAGCTCACCATTATAAACAATGGCGATGGCATAAAATTTAGGGAGTTCGAACTAGAGAAGTTTGAGATTAAAGATACCCCTTGAGTGATTTTTTCCTTCTTATTATGCTGTTATTCCACCTATTTGCATATCATCCCTGAATGTCAGTAGTCTTAAGAATGCTAGGAGGCGACCTGTCACCTTGTCAGTTTGAAGTACCTGGGTTGTCATATTTGTTTATTGCAAGACACAAGATTGAATTCTATCTCATTGGTGAGAGCTGCACAGAAGTTATGGTGTTGGGGTCCCTCTATTTTTTCCTTTGGCTTGGCAACCTGTGATGGGGTGGGGGTTTTATTTCAAGGTGATGGGTTTAAAGTTTCATGACTGGTAGAGATACAGTCTGGTAGAGCATTATTATTGGAAAGCTGTTTTGCAGCCCTTATAGGCCCTATACAGGCTTCAGAGGTCGAATCAGCAATTAATAAATTGAAAAATGTCACTGCACCTGGTTTACCTCCAGAATTTTATAAAACATTTAAAGATCCGTTGGTGGAAGTCCTGGTTATTATCTATAACTGGATTTTGGATCACTTAGAGATAGATTTCCACTTCAGTATAGCAGTTCAAATTCTGTTGCACAAGAAAAATGATGAAAGTAATTTGGATAATTGGAGGTCCCAAGTTTACTGAATGTGGACTACAAAATTCTGCTGAAGATTCTCACTACCAGATTAGCAAAAGTAGCTTCAAATTTGGTAACTGTTGCCCAAGCGTGTTCAGTTTCAGGACATTCCATTGAACAAATTTATTGCTAGTGAGGAGCTTATAGAACAAGGGAAGGAAAAGCACTTAACAGGTATATTCTATCTTTAGACCAGGAAAGGCCTTCAATAGGGTTCCTCATTCTTTTATCACACATGTTTACAGGCATATGGTATACCAATGGTATTTTGTTCATGGATTGCTTTATTTTACAACTCAGCAGTAGCCATTCCATAGGTCAATGGACATATGGGGACTTACATAGATATTCAACGGAGTGCGCCAAGGTGCTTGATGAGCCCCTTGTTGTATGTCTTATGTTTGGATCCTTTCTACATCTTATTCAACAGGATGACTTATTTCGGGGCCTTAGCCACAGGGGGTCTGGAGGTTAAAATGGTAGCATATGCAGACGATGTCTGTACTTTTGTAGCAGACCAGAATCGGAGAGAGGGTCATGGAGCAGGTTGAATATTATTCTATTTATCACAGGCACATGAGTGAATAAAGGAAGAGTATTATTTATCCCTTAATGATACTATGCCACACTTAGATGATATTCAGGAATTTTAGTGTCTGAAGAACCCTTCTCTGTGTTGGAGCTATGGTTTGGGAGAGAGACAGTGGGCTGCTGAATTGGACAGATACGATAGAACTGGCAAAAACAAACCTTTGGAAGGGTTGGCAACAGTTGAAAAAGCAGAAAGTGGCAGTAGTGAAGTCCTTTCTCCTTTCACTTTTTTTTATACATTAGTGTGGTTTACTCTAGTCCTCTGGCACCGGAACCGACTCTTTTAAGTTTGGTATTTCAGATAATGTGGGGGTTTCGGTTGAACCCCATTAAACGGGAGGTTCTGTACTTGCCTATTTATCGGGGGGGTTAAACTTATTGAATCCGGTGGCTTTCTATTTTAGTTTTTTTTTTCATAAAAATTTTATTGATTTTTCTAAACCTAGTTTAGCCATTTGGTCTCTTTTTGGCCGGAGATGGTCACAACCTCTAAATGATTTATGGAATATGCGAGGGGTATTGCCTCCTTCTGCAAAGACAAGTTCTTTTTATTTCAAACTTGCCTTAGTTAAATTAAAGAAATGGAGATTGACTCCCTCATGATGTACCCTGCACAAGTAAGCAAGTATGCATGCTATACAGGATTTGGCATTTGTTTCCAATGTAGAATTCAGGTTACCACCAATCCATTATGCAAACCTGTTGGTCACTTTGCAGGATCCATATATCCCACCATGATTGTAGGATATTACATGGTTGTCATGCCACGGTAGACTCTATGTTAAAGGGAATGCAAAACATAAGAGTTTAACTGAAAGGATGTGTCTAGGGACTGCCGCATTGCACTACGAACAGACAATGTCACATTTTCTTATTCAATGCCCTCATGTTCAGGAAGTGTAGTTCCAGTTGGCCTTGAAGTGGGAGAACCCGTATTGGGGTGCTGTGACCTACCCGGAGATGGTAGGGGATTTATAGTGGGTAACTGGGTTTGGATACAGGTTTAATTAGGCTTATTTTTTCTTTTAATAAATTCATCTTATGGCAATCAAGGTGTAAACAGGTGCTACAACAAATGTATCAAGCTCCACATATTATTATTAAGATTTTTAAACAGGAATTGTATAAACAATGTTTATTTGAGAATCAACATATCACATAAGGTATGGGCTAGTAGGTGGAATGATGTTCCGTTTATGAAAGATAAGATGGATAGTTTTTTTTCTTTTTCCTTTTTTCAGTCTGTTTCACCAGAGAAATTTGTTTCTTATATCTGTTGCTCTTTCTGGTAAACATTCTATACTCACCTCCGAGTGGGAGGGGTTTTGTATATTGAGATGTCTGTTTTAGTGTAGTATTTTCAGTAGGATGACATCTAGTATGTCTCCTGATTCACTTTTCATTTATGATTTTTATAATGACTTATGTCTGTTATATTTTTATGAATTTTGAGTAAAATTTTCCCCTACTCTTTTTGGGGGGTTGTATAAAGATGTACTCTGGGTTTGTAATTATTGTATGATGTTATACTTATTTATGTTTTGATTTTTTGTGTGTTATGATAATATGTATGAAGGACTACACTTGTTATATTTTGTTATGTGTTATTTATTTATTTATTTAAGAGATTTGCTAGATAAGCATACTGAGCAGGATCCACTCGTTTCCAGATGCGACCTGGGAGTTACATGCATACATACAATTAAAGCATAGGCAATGGTGCAATACAATAGGTACAGAATGAGAGTACAATAAAGGGTGAAACATCTGGTCCAGGAAATGTTACAGGCTGGACTATGCATTAGGTACTTAAATACAAGTTTAGTTCAGAGTGTCTGAGTTACTAAAGCATGAGCAGACATAGACACATAGGTGGAGGCAGCAGTTAGAGTCACTTTTACAGTTTATGGCACAATACGAAGCCTCTTGCTAGCAGAACTGGGCTGCAGGTTACAGTTACATGAGTCTGAGAAGTGGGCCTGAAGGAGAGTTTTCAAGGACTTTGGGGTGGAGGACAGCCTAATTTCAGCAGGGAGGTCATTCCAGAGTTTGGGCAGTCTATATTTGAAAGCAGATTGGCCCTTTGTGGTGTACATGAAGGGGATATGCAAAAGTCTTGAGTCTGAGCCTCTCAGGGAGTATGCCTGGGAGGGTTGAGCTGACAGGACGGAGCTGAGATAGGTGGTGAGAGAGTTGGACCTGTACTTCCTACAGATTTGCACAATGAAGCTGGCACCTGGAGTGCAGCGAGGGAGATCTAGGCGTTATACAGATCACAGTGGTGGTGGGGAGGCATTCTAGGATGAGCCTGCAGAAAGAATGAAAAAGGGGTCCAGGTTTGCCAGGGTGGTTGGGGGGCTGCACTGTAGATCACATCACCGTAGTCGAAGATAGGGAGAATCGTTTTGAGTACTAGCTCCTGCCTAACTGAAGTGGGTAGACACCCTTTGTTACGGCAGAGTGCTCCTAGTTTTGGATATAGTTTTTCTGAAGGAGTCAATGTGGATGGAGAAATTATTGAACAACATTTTCCCTACTCTTT
The DNA here is from genome assembly GCA_016271365.2 of Neoceratodus forsteri. Lineage (NCBI taxonomy): Eukaryota > Metazoa > Chordata > Ceratodontiformes > Ceratodontidae > Neoceratodus > Neoceratodus forsteri. The sequence goes on from JADMNL010000023.1 coordinate 385,898,653, forward strand.
CGAGAAGTGCTATGGGATCTTTAACATCCACCTGAACTACTACCAGAACAGGCAGATGGGACCTCAGTTTAACGTCTCATCTGAAAGATGGAAATGATAGAAGTAGGCAGATAGTCCAGCAGAGGAATGGGGATGAGGGGGTGGAAAAGGTTCACTGGTCCCTGGAGTGGAGGAAGCATGGAGCCGGAGTGACTGTAGAGAGCAGTGAGGTGACATAGGATGGCAGGGAGTCAAACCGGTACTTGGAGATGAAGACAGTGGGTGACATGACGGGAAGGGAAGGATGGAAAGGGAGGAGTAGAGGGTGCAGCGGTGCATACATGGAGGGGAGTAAGCTGCAAAGTGACAAAAGGCATTGCAGAGGGCATCCAGGCTGGCTTGGGAAGTGGAGGGGGCTGTACCATAGACAATGTCAGCATAGTCAAAGACTGAGAGCACCATTTTGGTGACCAGCTCATGGTGGACCAGCAGAGATAGACAGTCTTTGTTATGGTACAAGGTACCAAACTTAGGGTGGAGTTTTGCATGGATAGCATCGATTTGTGGCAAAGAAGTAAAGCCTACTGTCAAGCAGTACTCCAAGGTACAAGAAAGATGAGACCACTTCAAGAGGTGAGCCATTCAGCATGAAGAAGACCGGTGGTTTTCAGAATGTGATCAATTTTAACCCAGAACCAAAGGTCATAGCCATTGTCTTTTAGTGTTGGTCTTGAGATGGTTAGAATGGAACCAGCGCAGGACATTGTTGAAGTCCTGCTGGAGGAGGCTTTCTACTGAAGCTGTGGAAGGACTGGAGGTGAAGATGACTGATTCATCAGCATACATATGTATATGTGAGTTGGTATAGGCAGAGGGGACATCAGTCAAGAAAATGGAGAACAGAATAGGGCCTAAGACAGAACCCTGTGGGACTCCAGCCTGGATGGGGAAGGGAGGTGATAACATGCCTCCAACCTGAACCGACTGCTGGCAGACAGAGTAGAGGCCATCTGAAGAAGGGCAACAAAAGTGGTGCAGGGTCTGCACCAAATGTCCTATGAGGAGAGACTGAGGGATCTAAATATGTACATCCTGGGGAAGAGGAGGGAGAGGGGCGACATGACAGATGCCTTTAAATACCTCACAGGGATGTATAAGGTACAGGAAGAGATCATTTTTCAGAAAAGAAGGAGTACAAGAACTAGGAGGCATGCAATGAAGCTATAAAGGGGAAGTTTAGGAGGGATGTGATGAAGTATTTCTTCATTGAGATGGTGGTGGATGCCTGGGACAATCTTCCAGTGGGGTGGGGGGAGAAAATGGTGGCTTCAAGCTTGCATGGGTTGGGTATAAAGGAAAACTGATAGCAAAGTGAGGGGGGGTGACTGGAGACCAGGTAGAGTCTGCGGTGGCAGAATAGACAGAGAAAAGAGGAGAAAAGTAGGGGGGCCAAGCAGTCGTTATCTGCAACCAAATTCCATGTTTCTACATTTCTGCGGCATGGCCATAGGAAGGACCTTGTCACTCTGCTTCAAGTCATAGTCCAATCCAAGCTGATATACAGTACAACCATGAGGTCCCATACTGAAAATTAAGGTATTGGTAAGTAATATTTGTGCCTTGTTCGACTCCACACAGTCTAAACCGATGGTACAAAACATATATTATACAATGGCAAGAAAGATTGCTGTCTTCTGATTGGTCAGTCTGGGATTAGACCAGGGTTGTTATCCCAGCATAACAACTGGCTCTAGTCTCAGCACTGTGAACCTCTTGACTTATTTTTTGCTTTATTGTTTGCATTTCCATTGTTTGCATCTTCTCTTAAGGAACAAAAATATTTCCCCACACTAACAAAACCATTCTTTAAAATTATTTTTTTATTCTTTATATAACAACAAGCCATTGTGAAATAGGAATAATGCCCGACAGGGTGGGTGTTATGCTGGGATAACATCTCTTCTCGGGTGCTGGACACCCTTGGCCTACACCCTCGCGCCCAACCACCCAAGGCAGGATGTTATCCTAGCATAACACCCACCCTGTCAGACATTATTCCTTTAATCAAGCACATGATACCCAGGAACCTGAAACAACCAGACCGGTAACTCTACATATCAGTGCTGTCATAACTAACCAACCATTCATTGAAGGGTGTCTGACATCATCTGTACGCTGATGATACTATACTGTACATTGAGGATCAGTCTGTTGGTCAGATCCAAGACATGTTGCGATGATGTCAATAGATTGCATAGAAACAAAGAACTTGTCGGCAGATAAGGGACCGGTTGGCCCATATAGTCTGCCCTTTCCCCTGCCTACTAAGTCTATGCCGCAGATCCTACTTTATCTCTAGCTTTACCTCCTCTTTTTTTCCTAGTGTTCCCCTACGTCTATCCCATGCTGTTTTGAATTTCCCCACTAACTCTGCCCCCACCACCTCCGCAGGGAGGCTGTTCAATACCTCCACCACCCTTTCCATGAAAAAGTATTTTCTTGCATTGGCCCTTAGGTTTACCCCCTTCTAATCTCATGTCATGCCCTCTTGTTCTATAGCATCTCCTTTTTTGGAAGATGATACCCTCTTGTACCTTATTTATTACCTTCAGGTACCTGAAATTATCTATCATGTCTCCCCCTCTTTCTTGTCTCCTCCAGGGTGTACATATTGAGTGCTTCCAGCTTCTCCTCATATGACCTTTTGTGCAGGCCCTGCACCATTTTCACTGCCCTTCATTGAATAGCCTCTACCCTGACTATGTCCTTACGCAGATGTGGCCTCCAGAACTGGATGCAGTACTCCAAATGAGGTCTTACCAATGACCTGTACAGTAGCATTACCACCTCCTTTCTTCTGTTGGTGATACCACTCCTGATGCACCCCAGCATCCCACTGGCCTTCCCCATGACCTTGGCACACTGTTTGGCCACCTTTAGGTCATCAGATATGATCACCCCCCACATCCCTTTCCTCTTTGGTGATCAACAATAATTCCCCATCCATCCTGTAATCCTCCCTGGGTTCCTGCGCCCCAAGTGCATGATTTTGCACTTCTTCACATTGAAACCCATCTGCCACACTCTGGACGATTCCTCCAATTTAGCTAGGTCCTTCCTCATTTTTTCCACCCCTCCCAGAGTGTCTACCCTATTGCAAATCTTAGTGTCATCTGCAAAGAGGAAGACTTTCCCCACTAGACCCTCTGCAATGCAACTAATGAAGATATTAATTAGGATCAGCCACCTTCCTTCCTCAGATTTTGTTCATTTACCACCACTCACTGTGTTCTATCCTCAACCAGTTTGCAACCCAGTTCACCATCTTTTTAATTTAAAATTTTCATTAGTTTTAGAACACAGACAACATATTATAAAATCATGCATGACAGTCAGTCAAGAGAAGCCTTGAAACATTAGACTAGTACAGCTTTGCCTACTCTAAGAGTATTGCATCACAATCAACAATATCAGTCTCTGCATAAGATAGTGGTGGAGTCCCTAGCCTATGATTATTTAGGAATACCATCTAGGAACCATCTTATTCTCTCTCATGGAATAATATCTGCCCTATGTCCCATCACCCTTAGAAGCCATCTGTTCAAGAATTCTGTGAATCAATTAATTTTCAGATTAATGCCTGCTGTAAGTTTTTCCATTAACTATATTTGCTGGACAATATCCTCCCACTCAATCTGCATTGGGATGTCTTTCTGAAGCCGTTTTCTAGAGAAGGCCTTTTTTGCAGCCAACAAGCAAATGGACAGCATATTCTTTACCTGGTTACCTCTATACTGCTCGGGAAATGTAGCAAAATGGCACATTCTGGCATAAGTGTCCCCAAATCGGAACTAGCTCCATCAAGGCCAGTTTCAGAGCCTGCCAGAATGGAGTAAGCAACATACAAGCTCAGAATATGTGGATGTGGGTAGCTAGGGTCTCCCACACTCTAGCCAACATCCTGTCCCATGCAAAGCATCAAATTTACCCGTAATTTGTGGGGTTCTGAAATATCTCGAAACACATTTCCACCTATCCTCTTTCCAGCTGTGTGACAGCATGACTTTGTGTTGCATAGTGTATATGGCCTGCCAGTCCTCATCTGTACGTGAAATTCCCAGCTCTCCCTCCCACTTTTGTTGGGTATTTTGCATTGCCTGAGTAGTGTTTGATTGAATGGCCCTGTATAGCAGAGAGATAATGTGGTCCGGGATTCCCCAGTGTGGTTATGATTATCTGTACCAGGGGATGAGCTTCCCCTACGTTCCATGTCAGCCCAAAGGTCTGAAGGCAAAATTGTCTTTATTGTAAATATCTAAAGTGATCCTGCTGCCTTAATAGGTGTTTTTGTTTTAGATCTTGAAACGAACAAAGGTTACAAACAGCTCCATTTTCATACAATTGGTAGTAATGCTTGAGCCCTAGTCTTTGCTATCTCTTAAAAGTACAATTCAGTCTAGCCGGTGTAAAGCTGGGGTCCGCTGAAGGCCTTAACATGGATATGGCCATCAGGTGTATTATAGGAGTATATACGTGTGCATTCCTCACCATGACTATATGTAGGGTATAGACAGACTCTGATTCCATTTCTAGCTAATGTGTATTCATGGGTCCACCAAACAACAAGTCCTCTATGTAGCTCTGATGTTCACCTGTATCCAGCTCTTTCCAGCGCTGGTCTGATAATGGGTCTAACCATTGCAAGGCATGTGCTAACAAGGCTGCTTGAGAGTATTTCTCTAGGTTGGGGAGGGCAAGGCCTCCCTGTCTTCTAGGTAGCTGTAGGGTGGTATAAGCTTTTCTGGATTTTTTCCATTGCCATATAAAATTAGAGAACAGGTTATTCCATTTTTTAAACTCCAACTTGCTTGGCTTTAGTGGGATATTTTGGAAAAGGTACAATAGTCTAGGCAGAATATTCATTCTGATTGCCTCGATTTTTTGGGCGAAGGGTCAGGTTAAATAAAACCATAGTTGGAGGTCTTCTTGAATGGTTGAGACTAGAGAGTTGTAATTGACTTCATATACCTGAGTGAGTGTTTGGGGTATCATAATTCCCAGATAGCGGAATTTACTCCTGGTCCAATGGAATGGGAAGTGATGGAGGATATCCAGGGAAGGCTCGTATTGGAACTTCAAAACCTCAGTTTTGTTTGTATTCAATTTATAACCTGCTAAAATCTCAATTTCTTGTAGGTCAAATAGTTTGGGGAGAGAAGTTTCTGGATCAGTTATATAAGTTAATAAATCATCTGCATAAAATGCTATTTTATGTTTTTAGACCAAGTATTTGAATCCCGCGATACAGGGTTCATCCATGATTGCCTGCGCCAGGGGCTCTGTATATAAAGCAAATAATAGGGGTGAGAGGGCGCACCCCTGGCGAGTTCCTCTCTTCAAGGATGCATGCTGAGAAAATGCCATTAACTTTAACTATGGCTTGCGGCGATGTATAAAGTTGCTTTATATTATCATTAAATGATGTAGGGAAGGTGAAGGCCTTGAGTGTGTACCGCAAAAATTGCCATCGCACCCTATCAAATGCTTTTTGGGCATCCATACTAAGCACGAGCAAGGGAATATTATATATGTGGGTTTTCTCTAGCAGATAAAGTGTACGTTTGATATTGTCTGAGGCTTGCCATCTTTTATTGAAGCCCACTTGGTCCTTATTAACTGTGTCTGGAAGGAGTGTTTCAAGTCTCTTAGCCAGAATGGCATAGTATTTATAGTCCTAGTTCAGAATGTATATTGGTCTGTATGAGTCACAATTTAGAGGGTCTTTATTGGATTCAATATTGCTGATATATTGACATATTGCCAACTGGGGGTAGTAAGTCTCCCTTCTGAATGTCCTGAAACAGGCCCCTCGTGTGGGAAGTAATTATTTTGGAAGTTTTGTAGAATTCTGATGTGTAGCCATCAGGCCCAGGGCTTTACCTAATTTCAAATTTTTAATGCTATAAGGTGTTTCCTGGGGGGTAACAGGATACGTTAGCCATTGTTGTTGCCCTTCCGATAATTAAGGTAGACTCAGCTTATTAAAAAATTGCAAGTATCTTTCTTTTTCCGGTTCCAGGTCCTGGTGATATAATTTAGAATAATATGCCCAGAAGTCTTCTAGTATGTCTTTTGTTTTTGTTTAAAAGTTTAGAGGTATTAGGATGCTAAAGTTTTGTAACAGAGGCCTGCAGTTGCTGGTGCCTAAGTCTATCAGCTAATGTCTTCGCGGCCCTGGCTCCCCCCTCATAATATTTCTGTTTGAGATAAAGTAGAGCCTGTTCAGTTTTCTGGGTTAAGATGATCTGCACTGTGCTTTTGCTTTAGCTATGTGTGGGAGAATAGAGTTGTCACCTTGGGACTGCACCCTCTGCAGGAACTCTAGTTAATTTTCCAATTCCCTTTGCTTTTGCTCTCTCACCTTATTCTTATGAGTGGCATACAAAATCACCTCCCCCCAAAGTGTAGCTTTCAGGGTGTCCCAGATAATACCAGATGTCACATCTGAGGATGTATTTTCCTGAATAATGCTGGGTATCCATTCTCTAATATTATTTAAAAATTGTGGATCTCTTAATAGTGTACTATTGAACCTCCACTGTCGAAGGGTACGTTCCTCTGCTATGTGTAGCTCAATAATAAGAGGAGCATGGTCTGATAGTAATATAGGTTCTATGGATATTGTATGGGCCAATTCTATATTTTCTGTGGTTAATAAGAAGTAATCTATATGTGTGCTGGGCCCCAGAGTAGAATGTACTTATGCCCTATAGGATTTAGATGATGCCATATGTCTATGGGGCCTAACTCTTAATTAGGCATCTCCTATGTCGCTGTCCAGCTGTTGCCCTTGGAGTGTGGGTTTGAACAATCTTTACCTGTGTCTAACTGAAAAATTGACGCCGCCTCCAATCAACAATGCCCCCTGTCTGAACTGTATAATTTTATTGAACAGGAGTTGGTGTGTGGAAGCATCTGTCCCTGGGGGTATGTATAGGCTACCGATCATACATTTTGCCCCCCAGGCACCCTGGATCAACGTCAGTTGTCCCTCCCTGTCGTGATGTGTATCCTGTACTTCAAAGGGTGAATTCTTGGGAACCAGTATTGCTACCCCTCTCCTTCTGCCGGAAGCATATGCGCTGGCTGTTACTGATGACATCCCACATTTAATTAGCTTTTGATGCTCTGCATGGGACATGCGAGTTTCCTATAGTAGAATGATGTGGGAGTGAAGTTTCTTAAGCTGAGATAAGATTTTAGCCCATTTAATTGGGCTACTCAAACCGTTAACGTTCTGGGACACCACCTTGATTGCTTGTGGTATGACATTAGTAGGGTATATATGGAGGGACAACTCTCTCCTCTCTGCATCCCTTTATTATATCCAAAGCCTGATCTGTCTGAGAGATCCCAATGTTATAGCTCCATTAGCTATACACTTTTCATTGCTTTGAGTGTTCCTAAATGGGAAAACCTCAGTTTATAACTACTACCTATTCCTACCATGACAATATAAAACAACAGATCTATATACAAAGCTGAAGAACATTTATAAAAATAGATACAGTAAACAACATTGGGTATCAATGCCCTTCATGGTGGACATCCTCTAATGAAAACTATATACATGGCAAGAAAAATGTGCTGCACTTCAATGTCAACGAGACTGGGTCTCAAGCTAACTTAGGTGGGGTGATTTCCACCGTGTGAGGCATCCTCATCCTCTCAGGAATCGCCTCTAAGGGTGGAATCCTTTTAAAACTAGGTGGGATAAGGTAAAAAAATAAGGACCAAAACAAAAGGACTTAAATATAAGGTATACAGTAGGTGTCAGTGAGGAATGGAGGTGGGATGGGCAGAAAGGTGCAGTTGTTTCTCCCAGACATCGCGATACTCCGGTATTCCCCACATCCCCCATTACAAACATTGTATGGGGGAGATGGCAATCAAGGTAAAGTCCCTGTGAGTTCTCATGTCAATCTCATAGTTCCTCGATCTGTTGGCAGTCCTTTATAAATTGTTATAGATCTATTAGATTAGCCCCGCTCAGTCAATGGAAAATGGCTGTCAAGTCCTTCAGCACATCTGCTTTGAATCAAACCAAGGGAGTCTCACATCGTCTCCAATGTCTTTTGAATAATCCCTTGACCCTAGGAGCAATGAGGCAAGCTCTTATCCCTTTTCCATCAAAAGTCTTCACTGTCTGAGCTCGTGGGAGTCTCCCGGCCAAGCCTCCAAGGCCCCAGAGGCAAGGCGGGCGGGGGAGAATGGAAGGAAAACAATTTCAAAAGTCCCATGCCACAAAGCCACCCTGACCCGCCTCCACCCAATCTCCCGCCAAGGAGCCGTGGCCTCCCCACTGGTCCATCACACGCGAAGGGAGGCGCCATCCCAACAGCAAGTCCATCAAGCAACGTCAGTCCATGTTTGTATCAATGAATCTGCTCAGGCCCAGACAAAGCTAAGCCAAACTCTCCCCTGTTACTTATCTTCAGTGCCTCTGTCCCCTATTTAATGTGGAGAGCACTGAAGCTCTAAGTGCCTGGGCTGGAACCGCAGTAACCAGCACTGATCAGAGCGCTTCTAGTTCGGGTAAGATCCAGTGTTAAGCTTCACCAAGCACTGTTGTTTAGGCCTGGGCATCCAGAGGAAGGTGCGAGAATTGTTTGATTTTTATGCCCTATTTAGTGGGTGGTAATAGTCTTTGAGCCATGTTTGGGAGCTCCAGCTACCCAGGGCCCCTCCACCACTGGCCGATATATTATAAATCTCTGCCAGCTGATCACCAGTTCAGATAAGGAGCTCCGGAGGGCGGTAAAGCACAGCTCCCCATTTAACGGGAATTAAAGCTTGAAACGCCCCCCTCCACAAATTTAATTTACAGTCCCCCGGATGTCCAAATAAGCCCTGATAAATCTGCTTGCTCCTGTCCGAGATCCCCATGCAGCAGTCCTGGAGCAGTGGATAAACTAATGTACCTTTGGTTGCTGTACTTGTCAGAGCCCCCCACAAGGAAACACTGGAACGGTAGTAGAGCCCTCCCCATGCTGAGGCCAGGAGTGGTGGAGCCAGGCCCAGACAGCCCCCTTGGTCATCCACCCCTCCCATCCTGGGCAAGAGAGAGACCCCCCCGCCTGGACAGCCAGACTCAGGATACAGAACTCACCACTATTTCAGCAACTGAAGAAAAGGCTGGTATTTTCATGTGTCTTTAGCCATGTACTGGGCTGAGAGTCGCTTAATGTCTGCCAAGGTTTCCAGCTGAGATTTGGGATCTGGGGCTTCTGAGGACCTTCTGTGGGAGCATGCAGTCTGAGAGCATTGGGGAAGGGACATCCGAGATGTCAGTTAATAGCTCCTTTTCTGGAGGTCCTCCATTGCCTCGGAGGCAGTGTTGTAGGTCTGCTGGCCATCTGTGAATTGTACCATCAATCTGGAGGGATAGGGGGTACAAAATTTAAGTTTGAGCTGTCTTAATATCGGGAATAGAAGGATACATGCTCGTCGGTGCTGCATAGTGGTCAGAGCATAATCGTTATCAAAGTTAATTCTGGTCATTCCATAAAATGTTTTCGCCCTGTGTCTATGCCTTACAGAGTAACAGCTCTTTGGTAGAATATCTTAGGAACCTAATAATTATGGAACGTGGGCGAGCACTGGGTTGTGTTTCCTTGGGCCCTAGGGCTCTGTGGGCCCATTCCATTTCCAGCTGAAAGTCTGGATCCAGGGACAGTGTAGTATGGAGAAGTGTGTCTAGAAATTCCATTATGTCCTTGCCCTCGCTGTCCTCCGGAATGCCATACACTCTAAGATTCCTGTGGCGGTGGTGGTGGTGATTTTCTGCATCTTCTTGCTGTTCACCCAGGGCATAACATACTTCCATAAGCTGGGTCAAAGTTGTCTGTATCTGGGTCGAGTTATCCGCCTGCGTCACAGAGATTTCCTCGAGCTGGCCACTTTTGTTTATAGAGTGGAGACATCAGTATGAAGTGCTTCATGTTCTGTATGAAAAGATTGAAAATCTGACTTGACGTCTTGCAGTTCCTTCAGGATTCTATCTAATTTGTCGTTCATGAATATAAATTTTTTCCCATTTGATTTTGTTGTTTTAACAGATGATGAGCAAGACACTTGCAGTGTGGTCGGAGGTGAAGGAGTCAGACAATTCAGGGTTGGAACCATCATCATCCACAGATAAGTATTTATAACGGTTGGTGCCCCCTCTAGCCCTAGTGTTAGCCATTGTTGTCTATTTAATTTATTCTGCAAATTAACCGAGAATAGCGGCTATTGATCTATTTGTAGGTAGCAGTGGAGCGGAGTGCTGAAATCAGGCGGCCATTAGTAGGAAGGCGGCACCGGAAGTCCCAGTTCACCATCTTTTGACCCAATCCTAGGCTGCTCATCTTGTTCACAAGCCTCCTATTTGGAGCGGTGTAGAATGTCTTGCCTAAGTCCAGATATGCCACATTCACTGCTCCCTTCAATCCACCTCCCTGGTCACCCAGTCAAAGAAATCCATCAGATCTGTTTGACATGACTTCCTGACGTGAATCTGTGCTGCCTTGGATCTTGTGCTCCGTTAGATTCAAGGTGCTCAACTGTCCTTTCCTTTAGCAGTGATTCCATGATTTTCCACCACTGAGATCAGACTAACAGGTCTGTAGTTACCAACCTCCTCTGCTCCCACTTTTGTGGAGAGGACTACCTGCCCTTCTCAGCCCTCTGGAACCACTCCCGTATCCAGTGACTCGATGAAAAGGGCTGCCAGTGGTGCTGTCAACACCTCCCTTAACTCCTTTAATATTCTAGGGTGTATCCCATCTGGTCCCATTGCCTTGTCCACCTTCAGTTTTGTGAGTTCTATAAGGACTCTCTCCTCTATAAATGGACTAGTGTCTACCTCCCTTCCAATTCTGTTTCTTAGTTTTGGGCCCTCCCCTTGCCTTTCTTGTTTAAAAACTGAGCAGAAATATTTGTTTAGAATTTATGCTTTTCTTGATCACCTTCACACCTCTCCTTTCTCCTTTTAGCCACTACAACCCCCAGTCTTTCTCCTTTCACTAACGTATCTGTAGAAAGTCATGCCCCTCTTTTCACCTCCTTTGCTATTTTTTTCCTCTGTCTGAGCTTTTGCACTCCCGCCCTCTTTTCCTGCTTCCCTTTGCTTCTCTAGATACACTGCCCTGTCCTCCTCCTTCTGCATTTCCTTATATTTCTTGAAAGCCATAATTTTTTCCGTTACTTTGCCTGCCCCTTTCTTCGAAAGCCACAGTGGTTTTCCTTTTCTCTTGCTTTTGTTTACCTGCCAAATGCAAAGGTTTGTCACTTCCACTATTGCTCCTTTTAGATGGGCCCACTGTTCATCCACTCCCCTGCATTTCTACCCCTCTGCTAGGGCTTTCCTGAGACATACCCTCATCCTAGCAAAGTCTGCTCTCCTGAAGTCCAGAACCTTCACCTTCATGTGGCTCGTCCCGTCCATAGTACTTATATCAACCACACTGTCGATGGTCACTGGCCCTTAGGTGTTCACCCACCTTGACATCTGTGATTCTGTCCCTGTTGGGTTACTAAGGTCCAAAATCTCTCCTTCCTGGGTTGACTCATGTACTAGCTGCCTGAGGCATGCTCCCAGCATGAAGTCCAGGATGTGTGTACCCTGGCTGTGGCAGCCACTGGGAGGTTCCAATCAATGTCCAGCAGACTGAAATCACCTACCAGCGGCACCTTCCCTTTAGCTGCCATCATATAGATACCTTCCAGCAGATCCCTGTCCATTTCCTGCCCTTGTGCTGGGGGTCTGTAGATCATGCCTGTGCGAACGACTGTGCTATTGCTCATCTCCAGAGTGATCCAGAGTGCCTCTGCATCCCCCTGCATTCCTTGTGCCTGTCACCTTGATGTAAAGAGCCATCCCTCCTGTGACAGGGTTGAAAAGGACCCTGTCCCAGTTGTTATGGAGAAAGTGTTTAAATGCAAGGATCTGTTCTATTCTTTCTTTTCTGTCTTGTCTCTGTAGTTGTGCAACCAAATTTTCCTGTGAGACCTCGGACTTAATCAACCCAACAATCTCATGATTCTTTGCCTCTCACTGTCTCTCAGTTTCTCTTGCTGTCTGTTTTCTCCCTTGCATATCTAGATCTGCTGATATAAAGATATGTGCAAATCATTGTATGGAAATGTAACTGATATTGGGATCCCTTGTTTTTGGAAAATATAGTGTTACTGTTGCAATGTATGTAATTATAATTTGAGATGATTGCAGAAAGGTATTGTAAGCTAGAGGTTACCAGAGTTCAGTTTTAAGACTTTTGCAAAAGCTGTGCAAAGGGGCCTCAACTCAAGAGCACAATGTGTTCTAGCACCTTCTGCCTGATATTTACAAAATCAGGATGCTTGCTAAGAGTGGGGATGAAAGGACATATAAGAGCTGAGCTGCAACTGCAGAAGAAGAAAAGGACACTGTGACTGAAAGAAACTTATTTTTTGGCCTTTGTACATAATTATACTGAACAAGTTTATTTTTATGTTACTGCTACATAAATAAATATTTTGGGCAAATTTTACAACTGCTCCTGGTTTTCCTATGTTTCCTGACCTGTGCCTCGATGACACCTCCTCCTTTTACCCTGCCTATTTCTCCTGAACAGAGTATAACCTGGAATAGCTACATCACAGTCATGGTTCCCATTATACCATGTCTTGGAAATAACCACAATGTCCAGATCAGCCTCTTCCATCAAGATCACCAGTTCCTGGATTTTGTTTCCCAGGCTGCGGACATTCTTACATAAGCCTCCATTTTCTGCAATCCTCTTTCTGAACTCCCACTTTTATCCTTGCCCTCCTCTGCTCCCCCCATTTGCCAAGGCCAGTCTTCACTGGTGATTTAGTAACATTGAAGTCCTCTATGTTGGTTTCACTATCCTGTGGGGTGGGTAATATGATTTACCCTGCTTCCTTCCTTCCTCCACCCCTTGGCTAATTTAAATGCTTGCAAGCGAAGCATCTACTTTGCAGACCTATTTTTTTTTTTTTTTTTACTTTATTTCTTTATCTCTCTGTCTGCTCTCGAGCCCACTCCTTCCATACACTCATTTTCTCCCATTCCACCTCCGTGGGATCTGCCCCTAAGTGCCTCCTTCTCTCCTGCTCACATTGAGGTCTGTCCCTGTTGGTGGTCCAGATGGAACCGGAGCGGCTTTCATCCAGGGCTGCCGAGAGGTGTTTTCCATTTTTTCTCCCTAATTCCCCTACCCTCTGAGACGTCGAGCGCTAGGACGTATGTCCCGAGTGGTGGCGTGCTGATGCACGCCGAGCCTCTCATGTGCCGTCGATGTCCCCCCTTCCCAGCTCCGGCGAACAGAGCCACCTCCATCCCTTCCTAATGTCGGTGCTTCCACCGGCTATGGAAGGGATGCAGAACGTAGATGCATTCTTGGTCTCCCACCCCTGAGGGAGGAGAGCATCCATTGGGACGCTCGATCCTCCCTCTCCCCTTCCAACCCCCGGCCACCCGAGTCCGTTCCCGAACCCGGGTCGCCGGCATAGTGCAAGGTGTGGCTCCCAGTGCCTCAACACTCAGCGCCAACGGGCCGGCCTTGCAGACCTATTTTTATGAGCACGGATTAGTATTAAATCTCACAAAATCTCAGGTTATGCGGTTTGACAATAAACAAGGAACCAGTTACCAAACCTTGAATATAAACACATGACAATTGTATTCTGAACTATGTCGATTCCTATAAATATCTGGGAATTTGGGTTGCTTCTCAATGCAAATGGGACATGCACGTTGAATTTCTAATTAGGAAATGAAATAAGGAACTGAGTGCCTTGCATAAACACAGAAATTGTATTCCACCATATGCTAGGCAGCAAATTGTAAATTCATTTCTGATCCACTTTCTTGATTATGGGGATACGGTATATGTAGGAGCATCCAGAAGTGTGCTGTGCAGACTAGATGTAATATACAATAGGTTTGTGCGGTACATTCTGGATGTCCCATGGGACATGCACCATTGTTCTCTTTATAGAGCTTTAAAGTGGATTGTGCTAACAGAACTACTAAGCATCATACTAAGAATCAGTAAGAAGCAGAAGGCTAAGAGGCCCATGGTTCTTCAAACCTACATACAATATTTTAACAACTTTCCAGATTTTATATAAATGTCTAATCTATTTTTAAAGATGTTCTTAATGTCACTAACAATAATATTCAAGGGCAACATGTTCCATGACCTTACAACCCTTTGAGAAAAGTAGTATGCCCTTTTCTTTGTGTTACACTTGTTCCTTGCAAGTTGCAATGGGTGACCTCTAGTGTTAACCCTAACCTGCTTTAAATCCAATCCACATTCTGCTGATAAGTATGAATCATGAATGATGTCCTATGTGAGTAGGAGATCACCCCTTACTCTCCTATCTTCTAGTGACATCTAATCAAATTTAGAGAGTCTATCCTTATACAAAAGAGATTTAGAGGATTCGATGAATTTTGTAACTCTCCTCTGAACTTTCTCAATTCTAACTATATATTTCCTCTTATATGGACTCCATAACTGTGAAACAAAATCGAAGTGAGTTCTCACGTATGCTCTATACAGAGGTAATAGGATAGCAGGGTTTTTTGATGTAATATTATGGCGAATGGCCACCATATCTTGTTTGCTTTACTGATAGTGTTTGTAATATGAAAATCGAATTTTAGGCATATGTCAACGGTAATGCCCAAGTCTCTTTCATTATCTTTACTTGCTAAGATATTGTCATAAAGACAATATTGATTATTAGGATTATTTTTCCCAAAATGCAGAATGTCAAAATCTTTATGTGATTCATTTGATTCATAAATGTCACCTAAAAAAGTGCCTGATTATTTACTAGACCTGGTGAAGGAAAGAAATGTGAAAGAAGGCTTACACACCACTGGAGTTACTGAACTCACTGTACCAGTTATGAAAACCATTAAGGGTAGTTCTGTCTTTATCTGTGTGGGCTCCAAACTATGGAACAATCTACTAAGCCAATTAAGAAGACCTCATAAGGGACCTACATCCTGGAGTTCTTTAAAAACCTGGTTTGTAAGCAATGCCTTGTTGCCAAAAACATGTTGTGAATAGTTGTACGACGTGGACAGTCTGCACAATGTATTTTATTGTCTATTTTTATTTATTCTGTATGTCTGTACTTGGTACTTAAAGAATGTGAAACAGTTTTATTTGTACTGGGACCCCATTGTAAATGAGTCTTGGCTCAATTGAGCTATCCTTTTCTAGAAATATAGAATCAACTATTTTAGCCCTACTACTACTATTAGTGTTAAACAGCATAGCACATAAAGCAGAAAGACTGAAATGCTGGCAAAGTTTGTAATTTCTAAATGTATACAAACATTAGCTAACAAAGCCATACATGCTGGATCCCCATACACTAGTGCCCTTGTAGCTCCAAGGCAACATAGTACTGAAATTGCCTGTTAAGTAATACATTTCTAGCCGGGGGTGGGGGGAGGAAACAGGTCTCTATGTTCTCTATGGGCCAGTATGCTCTAATTTGAGGTTGGTAGGAGGTAGGTTCAAAAGCAACCTCAGGGAATACTTCTTCACGGAGAGAATGGTGGAACCATGGAACAGCCTGCCCCAGAAGCTGGTAGCATCAAAGACGATTAGATATTTCAAACTTGCATGGGATAGGCATTGTGGACAGGTTAGATTGCTGGCAATGTGTTGGGGGGTAGCCTTTTTGGGCAGACTAGATGGATCATGCGGTCCCCATCTGCTGACATTTTTCTTATGTTCTTATGTCTCCGCATGGCACCACCAGCGGGAGTGCCCAGGTCTATGTAAAACTAATCCACCATCACTCTAACCAGCATGCACAAATGAGCAAATTATGAAAGATATACTTTCCTTACTAAAGGGAATATAACCTTAGCATTGGAGGCAGCCACAACTGACTGTACCTCACGTACCTGCAGTCTGCTGTGGAAATCAGTGACCTGCTGGCCAAGTACTTTCATGCAGGTCTCCAGCACTCACACCACTTGAAGCACCTTGTAATTCATTGTCGAGAGTGTCTTGTCTCCAGTGCTAGGCCCAGGTTATTGCAAGTCTTTCTTCCCTCTTCCACTGAGTACCATTTTCTTCAGATTCCCCACTGGTATGAAAAACCAAATGAAGTTGCCTGCTGCACATGGGATCTGAAAAGACTGCTCAGTACAAAATGATGCTTTTCCAGTAACTCTTTCTTTAAGTCCCCTTCTATGCCACAACCATATCTGTCCCTCAGGATCCTCCAAGGTGTCTGGATTGGCTGAGCTCCAGCCCTCTAAAGATGCCCACCTCCATGCTGATGCAGAATCAGAACCCCGGGTGGGGAAGGAGGGAGAACTTCCCCCCCCACCTGAACACTCTTAGTCAGACTGGCATCCAATGATCCCAGGTTGATCTGTCTTTGGTCCACTAGAAGCCGTTGTCAGGCTGGCTGAGGGATCTTATCCATTTTTCTCCAGTCCCCAAGGACATAGGCACTCATAGAGATCCAAGGGGCATGTGCATGCCTGGGTGCACTGCCACACTGCATCTCGTTCTGTGTCCTCTCCTCCCACAATGCCCTCAAATGAACTGCTAACTGTGGTCACCCAGGTAGCAATATAGCAGAGCGGCAACCCTCCCTCCCTCCTGAAGAGGAAAGCATCCCCTGGGATGCTCAGTCCTCCTCCCCAGCTGGCCTCCAATGGCCCGAGTTCATTCCCAAATTCGGTCACTGGCATCATGAGCAGTAGCACTACCACTGTGCCAGTGGGCCAGTCATCCAGCTATACTTCTCATAAAATAAATGAAATAAAAACTCTGGATTGAGAAAGCAGACAAAAACACATCTGATCCCATCAATGACTAGCTCCCCCTTCCCAGCAAGTTTAGCTGCTGCTGGGGCTCTATGAGCAACTGGGTGTACTCCCCTGGCAGACAGAGTAGCATACACTAGCATCTATCAGTAGTATCAAATGATTGCTTGGTGCTGTTATGGAGCCCCTTCCCTTTCCTATGGTTGCCACCCTCTGCCAGCTCCCTGCCCACTACCTTCCAACCCCTATTACAAAACGTTGGGGGATGCAGATAGAGAGGAGCAGCAGTGGACACCCCTGGGTCCCACTCCAGCCTGCTCCACACATGCTTCCTCTGAGACAGGTCAGTGCACAACATCCTGCCATTTTGCTTTCCATTTCATGGTGAGATCAGTTACTGTAGGAACCTTTTGTTAGTTGAGCGGTTTCAGAACTGGTAATGTTTATTGATCTACTATGCTGTCTCTGCATGTTGTACGTTATTGTATGCTGTTTGTGCAGGTTCGGTTGAGGTTGCTATGTCTTATTGATGTCTTCTCCCTTTCCCATTTGAATTGTAATTTTCTGGCCCTTTGACCCATGGAAGAACGTTTGATGATGAACAACTACTGCCTTATTATTTATTTATATAGTTATCTGCAGTTAGAATTTTTTCTACCAAGGTACCCACATTTAGGCTGCAAATCTTGTTTTCAAGAGGGTCCTGGGGACAATAACAGCAGCAGGAGTTACTAACACAGGCAATGAATTTCGGATGGCCCCTCATCAGGGACCGACCCCACAGCCCCATCACCCCAGCCTCTTGTGGACTTATTGTCATTCAACTATCTTCCTCGAAGCTTTCCTCTCATGAGGGGGGAGGCTCCAAAGCTGTGAAATGGATCCTCAGACAGGAAATGTGCCACAAGCTAGGTGTGGGGCATTCGAAGGGTTGGCCCCAGCATACTGGTCATCCATACTTTTCTCTTCAGTTTTCTTTTGTTGCTTCCCTTTGGGAGGACAGCATGAAATATCACCTAGACGCTTCCCTCATGTAGTACATTGGCAACTGCCACTCTTCCCACCCTTGGTTGCCTTCCAAGGTGCTGAACCCTCAACCACCACTTGGGATCAGGACTGGAGTAGGAGAGCAGTCCTATGGATGCTCAATCCTCCTCCCCCCAACCGACCCTCTGATGACTCAAGTTCAGTCCTAAACCCAGGCCATCAGCACTGCAAACAGTAACCCTACCACTGCACCGATGAGCTAACTACATAGACCATGAATTATTACTTAGAATATGTGACCCCCAGGTTGCCATGTCCAGGTTCACACCCCTGCTTGGTGACTGTACTGGGTCCACCTGGTTGAGGGGGCTGGGTTTGTTCTTTCTCCTGCAGTAAGGGGTGTGTCCCAGAACAAAATAATAAATAGCATGGTGCCTCCTCCAAGAGAGAATAAGTGGGCCAGATGTTGTGTGTAGGACCGCCACCTGGGATGCAGTACCTACCCACCTCCCTACACTAGACTAGACCACCCAATGGGGACCACTAAGATGCTTGTTACCTTCACAAATAAACACTTCAATCAAGTTGCACAAACTGGGCGCACACAGAGAAATAAAAGTCTACAAATTAACAGTGCTTTTATTTAAGACCATAGGCCTGGAAGCTGGAAGAAAAGGAGGGGTTAGGCATGTGCAAGTCACCTTGTGCACTCTCACTCTATAGCAATGCCCCTGGGAGCCAGTGGGTCACTACTACCCTCTCAGATCCCACACAGGTTATGAAGAACCCACCCAATTAAGGGCACAAAAAGATTAATTATATTATACAGGGTACGGCAAACTATTTCAAGAATGTCACAATAGCCGGCCCAGTGGTGCTGAGGGCTGAGGCATCCACCTTACTTCACGCCTCACCGGCAACCCTGGTTCAGGAACAAGCCCAGGGAGCCAGGGATCGGTCAGGGAGGAGAGGATTAAGTGCCCAATGGACTGCTGTCCTCTCCTGGAAGGCGGGGGGGTCCTTGTCTCGCAACACTAGTGGCACCCAGTGGAGACTGGGGGCACAGCAGTTGGGGACCATGCATGAGGGGTGACGTCAGGTGGCCGATCTGCGACATGGGCAGGAACACACATGTCTCACGCTGGAAGGCATTGCATGTCCTGTGTCAGGAGAGGGAACAAACAAGGAAAATTTCCCGGCCCCGGGGAGGCAAAGGTGGACATCCAGTGGCCTTGCCCACACGCCCAGTGCCAGCCCAAACCCCAATTCGACTCTCCATGGTCCCCTGCCTCCTCCTGTAAGGGGCCAGTGGGAGAGGGAGAGACCCAGCATACTCGATTTCTTGGTTAGGGTAAGGGTTCAGGCAGGCAGTGGAAGCAAGGACCAAGTGGGTCCACTGGAGAGATGCTCCGGTGTCGGCATCAAAAGGGGAGAGATAAATAGAGTCAACAAAAAACAAAACAAAAAAAAGAATGTCACAATAACCTGTGACTCTGTGCACGCAGGAATTATACTAGAGTCCCAGTGCAGGCCTGGTAGCTACGGTGCCTGGTTTCTGTTGATGGTGCACTTGATGAAGATTAGCAAGCTTGCAATTTAACCCCCCAACAGGCCATTGTGTGCTAACACAATTTAAAGAACTTAAAATCCAACAGGAAAATTCTTGGAACACAACTGCAATTCCAAATGCAGTAACTGTAATCCAAAACTGGAAAAGTAGCAAGGAACCCAGCCAGCAGTGCCATGGCTCATGTGGCCCACAGATGCAGCAGTTCAGTTGAGGCAGGGACGGCACGCATCAACAGGGTGAGCAGTAGTCTGGAACAGGGCCCAGTGGCATGGGGATGTAGCACGTCAGATTCCCTCAGACATTCTGCAGCAGCACAGCCCTTCTGGCTCGTACTTCTCAGGATACAGCCCTTCTGGCTCAGCTCTTAGTCACAGGAGCAAAAACACAGTGGCTTCCCCATGCCCAAGGAGCCCAGACCCCAGGAGCAAAGGAGCCCAAACCCAAAGAGTGACTGCAACAGTCTGGCTCCTTCCAGATCAAAAGTACCTCTATACTCATATCGACGTGCCCTGTGGCTCCTTGTTCCCTGATCCACCCCACTATATAAGGACTAATAGACCCCTTACCTGGCTATGGAGCAACTTGGGTGGGATGCATGTCTCTGTCTCTGTTCAGTACAGCTCAGCAGCTTTGGTATGCAGCAGTGGCATACAGGCTCACACTCTCAGCAGTTTTTTTCCACAGGTGCTCGTTTTATACAGTCTCTGAGCAATGTAAGCCTAGGATAAGGCTCACAGTGAGTTTACTGAATGAACCTTGGTGAGGGCTCGTAGGACTGTTGGCTGGGCTAGGCCTCACTTGGTCTCACTGACAACAGGTCTGAGCATCTTAGTGTCTCTCTCTCTCTCTCTCAGACTGCCATGAGCTCCTCCAGAGCTCAAAAACTTCCTTTCCACCATTCACTGTCTCATAGGACAAGCAGAGCTGTCCATCTGTCCTTGTGCCCTGTCCTGCCCTCTGATTGGCCATCATAGCCTGCCAGTCCATGTAGGTGGGTCTGATTGCATCATTCTCCCCACAATCCCCTGCTTCTGTCTCTAGGGTTTCCTAGCCCTCTGATTGGCTGGAAGGTGGGGTCAAGGGGCACAAAGATGGCTGTCCCCATGTTTGTACAGGAACCGTGGTTCCAAACAGGGGTGTCGTTTAGGAGTAGTCAAGCAATTGAGGCCCCTATGATGTCCACTGCAACCCCTAAGAACACAAAAAAGAAGGTTTTCCTGGCATTTATTTATATGAATTTGGTGGTTGGATGAGTTTTGCAACCCCTATGATTCTGCTGAAATGGGACTTTGCAACCCCAGTAATTCTGGTGAAATGACACTACTGGTTCAAAATAACTTTATTTTATCTATTTTTGGTGCCCCTTTAGTGTGCTTGCCCTAAGGGTTCTGTCGCAACCCCTTTAGGATGTCCTGCTGTCAGGCTGGTTCGAGCGTGGTGTAGTGGGTCTGCAAGTCATGGCAGGTGGGAGTCAGAAGAAGAGAGCATGGAGGAGCCCTTTGTAGCACATGCTCTCCCCCTTTCTGTCTCCCTCCGTCAGTAGCAGTCAGTGGAATAACACCCTGTATTACTGGATCCAGTCCCCTCTGCCAGAATTGGGGAACTGAGAAAGAAAAATGTGATTGCAGCTGCCACAGAAGGGCACATGATGTGCACAAGATTTCCTGACAGCACTGCTCTCATACCTTGCCACACGTGTAGTCGAACAAGAGCCATGCTGCAACAGTATGGCAGCAGCAGGGATCTTGGAAGGGCGGCAGCAACAGTCTAGGTAAACCCCATCCCGAGACAGGGTTTACCAATACATAAGAGAGAGAGTACACAATAATACACTCCAATATCTACATATTATCAGTGAGGTTTTCAGATTGCACTTTGCTGGGAAGACATGGGTGAGAGTGGGAGGTGAAGGGGCCCCAGAGTGGGTGATATAGCCTGAGGAGAGATGGCAGTCATAAGGGGTCTTCAGGAGACTACACAGTGCC
The DNA here is from genome assembly GCA_016271365.2 of Neoceratodus forsteri. Taxonomy (NCBI): domain Eukaryota; kingdom Metazoa; phylum Chordata; order Ceratodontiformes; family Ceratodontidae; genus Neoceratodus; species Neoceratodus forsteri. Next base: position 385,920,032 of record JADMNL010000023.1, read on the forward strand.
TGTTGGATGGATTTTACATTTGGTGCTTCCTTGATGTCAATGGGTAGGGCATTTCAGGGGAATGGGGCAGTTGCGAATGCTTTCATGTAAATATTCTTGTTTTGTTCACTTCATTTTTTAATTTTGTAGCACTGTAATTATTCTGCTCCTGTACTATGTGTATAATTTTTTTTATTGCTTTGTATTTTACTTTCTTTGACTACCATAATCCACTCCCTTTGTACTTGCCCCTCCTTCTGGGTCACATCAGGGAAACAAGATCAGCTCAGTGTGCCTTTGACAGAAAGAGACAGAGCGAAAGAGTCAGAGAGTGAGGAGAGGAAGGAAAGAGAGAGAGAATCTGCTTTGTAATTCCAAGGAGGTTGGCATCACAGATGGTAGAGCTGTACTTGACAACCAGCAAATTCTTATTTTATGCTTCCATGTTTTTTAGCACCCTTGGGCCTGACTGTGAACCTCCTTTCATCTGCCTCAGTACCTCTTTTCTGCCTCTGGCGCCCCTGGTGACTGATACTCCTTGACTGGCTTTGCTGACTCCTAACTCTGGCCCCTGAATCAGTAACCAGCAGCTTATCCTCCAGAGATGGGACCAGGAATTCGAGGACATGTTGCCTTTCAACTGGAGGGGTGACCAGAGGGAGGAGCCAGCAAGGAGGAGGCAGGCCAGATGGGCATTGATGGACAGTTCTGTCCCACACTGCCCCACCATTATTTTACCCCATAATCTGACTGCTTCCATGAGAGCACATGCTCCTGTGAAACAATTCAGCATTCTACCCATTGGGGCCATCAGAGGGGAAGGTGAGCTCAACTCCTCCTCCTGAGCTCCCCTGCCGGTCCTGCTCTGGATGTGTGATGCCTCTGCATCACACACTAGATGAACCACTGCATGCCAACATAAGCCCATGTTCTAAGGGATCACATTTCAGTCCCTCACAACATCCCCACCCCCCGAGCCACTAGGAGACGATAACACACCATAAGGAGGTGCCCACCCCTCCTGAGGCAGGAAGCATCCAGAATGAATGCTGGAAACTTGCCACCTTGCAGGCTAGAATCAGATGTCCCAGGCTTGGGATGCAAATTAATCCTATTATAAAATAGTAACATATTCTGTCCAGTAAGCTTTTTCCTTGTTGTCCATTATGTGACTTATTTTGTATGTGCTCATGAGATGTTGTTTGAGTTATTCAAAATATAAGGTACTCAGAACTTGTTATTAACTCATGAGAACGATTCTTTATGGACAACGTATTGCTTGCTCAGTATACATGAACCAAAAAGCTAAGGGTTGGCTTGTCAGAGTGCTGTCACTCTCAGACATTATTGACTTATCTCAGCATTATTTTGTCCATGTTCTTGCTGCTCATAGCCCAATAGTTAATGATGTCTAACATCAACTGTTTATCTGGTTAAATAGAGGTGTATCTCGTCACTATGTGTAACAAGGGAAGACAGGTATAATCTCCTACTATTACCTTGCTTTGCCTTTTTTTTGTTTTTTTTAATTATTCTTATCTCTCTCCTTGCCTGCCACTTCCGACCCTTCAAGTGGAGAAAAGTGGACATCCCACTACCTAGAACCCTACCCAGACAGACCCTCCAGCCCTATGGAGCCGCGGTTTACCCCCCGGGCAGGGACAAGGCAGGGACTCTAACGCCCTGATACTTACATTTCGTCAGTCAGGGGCTGCTGGGTGGGTTCTGGCACGTCGTGGGCACGGCCTCGGTTCCCCCATTTTCCCGGCTGTGGCAGGCATTGTTCCATGCTTTTCTCCCCTTCCCCGAGCAGCGAGTGGCTCCCTGATGCCAAGGCGCTAAAGCCGACGTCCTTGCTGCTCATTGGCCACCCCTCTTCTCCTGAGTTGGATCTTGCATTTCCTCGAGCCTCCGCTCGGGGTCATGCAAGTTTTGGGCATTGGCCAAGTCCCTCCCCGGAGATGGTGAGCTGTCATTGGACACTCAAGCCTGTCTCCCCGGCCGACCCACCAACAACCTGAGTCCACTTCAACCTGGGTCGCTGGCGCGCAGCGAGGTGTGGCGCCCAGCGCCTCAACCTCAGCGCCACCGCCCAGCCTACCTTGCTTTGTTTGATGTATTTCTATGCCCTGGAATCACGTATTGGGGGAAATGAATAAACATAAAAAGTAGAGGTGATCATAAAGTATGGACTGTATTTTCACAGCTATGCAGATTACACTCAGCTGCATTTTTCATCTGTACCCAAACAGGGCAGTCTGATGACTATGTTTGAGAACTGCGTTTTGGAAGTCAGAACTTGACTGGCAGTCAGCTGGCTGAGACTAAATCCTAGCAAAATCGAGTTGCTTTTGGTTGGCACAGGTCACCAGGTGTCATCTGCAAAGGATTATCTTTTATTACCCACAGCTGACAGGTTTCAACCAGATGTTAAGGAGGAGGTTCACAATCTTAGTGTCATTCAGAACAGTGAGTTGACCCTGACTTTTTTCCTGGTGTTGAGTGTTGCACAGAGTGGTTACTATTATAAAACGTTGCCAGCTCATGACTCTACTTAGCCAAGTCGATCTGCATACGGTTATGCAGACTTTCCTTGGGTCGTAAACTGACTACTGAAATGCACACTATTATGGCCTTCCAGTTACTTAGCTACTCTGCTTTCAGCTGGTGCAGAACTCAGTGACCAGACTTTTGACATCCACACCAAAGTCTGAACATATCTCTCTGGCCCTGCGTAGTCTGCACAGGCTTCTGGTTAGGTGTCAGGCTGAGTTTAAAATTCATTTGCTGGTTTATAAGACCATAAATGGACTGGGTCCCCTCTACATTTTGTAACTACCGAAAACCCTTAGCAGTAACAATGTTTTGCTCTCTGTTACCCAGAGACTTTTTCAGATACCATTATCCAAGGCTTAAGTCCACTATGGAAAGAGCATTTGCAGTTTTGGCACCATGGCAATGTAACTGTCCCTGGATCCATCCATTCTGCTCCTTTGGCATAAATGTTTTAAACATAAACTTAAAACAAGGGGGTTTGTCCTCACATTTCAATGAAACTGAGCGAATGGCAATAATTTAAATCGTTCCTTTTCCATATATATACATACATATTATAGTGTAGCGCGGTAGTGCATACTATAGTTAGGGTTGAGTACCCACTTTATGGTTAAATCTCAAATTTCTCACCTTAATAACTTTGCAACTGTATGACGAATTTGCCTGAAATTTTGTGTGCACCATCTGGTACCATAGATCTCTGTATGTGGCAAGTTGCATTACGGTCAGATGTACAATTGCAGAGCTACAGAGCACCAAAATGCAAAAAAAATCAGACTTTTTGTGCATTTCTTTGCTCGCACCTACAGCCCACACGGTTTGCGCGTTCAGTCTGAAACTTCAGGGAACATGCAGCCAGGGTCCCTGATGTGCCCTTCGAAGATTTCGTGAAAAAATATTAAACAGTGCAAAAGTTATTCAAAAAACAAGGTTGCCCATTATAGTCAATGGGAAAAGTTAACAACAGATGCGAAAGTTTCACAAATGGCCATTTTTACTGTCTCAAATGACCCTTTTATTTTCGTTAGTCAGCCAGTTTTTTTCAGTTACAGCTCAGAAAAATGCTTGGTGTTTAAAACTGGGACCCTCTAGGAACACAATTCTTGTTGTGTTCACGTAGTCGAGTCCTGAGGATGCTAGCCATATCTTTTTTGGGGAGTTAAACCCCCCAGAAATATGTTTTTACATTTTTGTAAAAGTACTTTTACAAAATACTTTTGCAAATGCAAAAGTTTCATGATTTTTGAGAAAGTAATTTGCAAAAGTATGGGCAAAACAATAGGAAAACTTTGCCACCCTTCCCAAAACAACAGTTTGGTCTTTTGGGCTGAAATTTGCAGGAAAGAAAGCCAAGACCCCACAGATGTGCCTTTTGGTGGTTTGGTGCCAAAATATTACAGGGCTCTAAAGTTAAGGCACTCTGAAGTTGATGATTTATCCCATAGGATGACATTATGGCGTCCGCCATGCCTTTTGGATCGAGATACGGACTTTTCATCACAAAAATTCTTAGTCCCCCACTGGGGCCCTGATATTCAAAAGGGTTACACCATGCGCAACAGGGATGCGCCAGCGCAAGTACAGAAATGTGCCATTGTGCGATATTCAGCAGGAGGCAGCTGCGCAGCACAAGTAGCAATGCACAATAGCACAATAGTAATGAATACATGTGCAACCGTAGAGGGCGGAACCATGAATGACATGCACAGTGTGATATTCAACAGCATGCGCCATGTGCAATAGGGGAGCTAGCGGAAGTTGCGCGACAGTGGAAATGATCCAAAATAAAAAGGAGCAAGAGAGGGGCACAAGAACACTACAGGGAAGCCACAGGTGGGAGTGTGGTGACAGACACAAGAACAGTACAGAGGGTAGCAGTGAGCAGGACTGGGCAGGAGCAGGACAGGGCACTCCTGAAATGAGCCAGGAACAGGATAGGAGTGGGGAGCCTGTGCCACTGTGCAGGATAGATAGTGGAGTGCCACAGTGGACTGAGGCCAGTGGCAGGAGGCAAGACAGCCACAGCCAAAGGCCGGAGGTGTACCCGGTGCAGGGAGAGCATCAGAAATGGACAGCGGGGGGAACGGGATAACAGCCACCGGGAGGGGGACACCAGCCAGGGACATGGCCAGCGCCACCTTCCAGATGGAGGCGGTAATGAGGGGTGTGAGAGGCAGGCAGCAGGGCGAGCCATGGAAGGGTCTGTCAGTGGTACTCCTAGAACAGGCAGTACCGAGCCTGCACCACCTTTGAACACTACTCTGACACAGAGATTGTGGGTCGGTACCGCCTGAACCGGGTGATCCTGAGGTGGCTCTGTGAGCTGTGCAGTGATGACATGCAGGCACCCACACAACGGAGCCATGCTCTGTCAGTGGAGACGAAGGTGACAGCCGTCATGTGCCTGCTTGCCACGGGCACCTTCCAGAGACCAATAGGGGACACAACAGGCATAACCCAGTCGGCCGCGTCACGCCTACTCACACAATTCCTCAGTGCACTGCTGCCACATGCTGCGGAGTACATCCATTTCCCCAGCACACAGGCGGAGCGCACAGCACACATACAAGAGTTCCACAGGGTAGCATGGTTGCCTGGCATGCTCGGGGCCATTGACTGCACCCATGTGGCCATCGACATGCCACCTGGCCTGGACAGTGTGTCATACATCAACCGGAAGGGGTATGTGAGCATCAACTGCCAGGTGGTGTGCAATGCCAGGGGGCACATTACCAATGTCTGTGCCACGCACTCTGGGGGAGCACATGATGCCTTCATCTGGCACCAGTCCACACTGTGCCACAGGTTTGAGAGTGGGGACATCCCCACTGGCCACCTAGTGGGTGAGTATGGATATCACGCAGGATGACAGGAGCAGACGTGGGGGAGTGCATAGTCAGAGGTGCCATGGGTACCGGCCTTGTCGGCCCATGGCAAAGCAACGCAGACCACAATACTAATGTCCACCCTCTACACACAAGTGACAGTGGCTACCCACTCCGTCCCTGGCTGCTCACACCATACCGGTGCCTCATGACCCCATTGCAGCTATGGTACAATGAGGCACACGCCACAACACGGAATGTCATCAAGCGGGTGTTCGGGATGCTGAAGGCACGTTTCCAGTGCCTGGACACATCTGGCAGTGCCCTACAGTACAGCCCCTCAAAGGCCTGCGGGCTGTTCCTGGCCTGCTGCATCATGCACAACATGGCCAACGACTGTGGGATAGCCGTAGAGGTCAAAGAGGGGGACAGCGGTGGGGACGATGAGGACGCCGGTCCAGCTGGTGATGAGCAGCCACCCCCTGGGTGAAGGGACCTCCGCCTGATCCGGATGTCACAGCTGCACCAGGACACCATTACAGAAGAGCACTTTGGTCAACACGGGTAGGTCACGGGGCTATGCGCAACCACCAATGGCAAGGGCACAGCCCACAGACTGGCAGAGGAGAACCCCAGGGGTGGACAGCAGTAAGGGAATGGGTCTGAGTGTGGCACCGTACATGGCGTCAGGGATGGGCAGGGCCGAACACGACACATGCACACACACACACACACACACACACACACCACAAGACATGCACAAGGGGTAGACGGCACGCCAACCCCAATTGCCACCCCTACCCCCACACAGGTCCACACATGACCACGCCCAGTGGCTGTCACTGTGCATGCCTCAGACGCTGGGCACCACTGCACACTGGTGGACAGCACAACACAGAGCATCATCGCACACGCCACTGTGGCCAGCAGCCAGGAGGGTGTGCACAGGGACCGTGTGTGTGCAGGCCAGGTACCCCACCCGTGCGTCGCGATGCACCCACACTGCACACAGGGCAGCGGCAGACAGTGCCATGGTGGGAGACAGGTCAGTCAGATGGCACAGTGCCACGGCCACCACGGATGCGTGGGCAGCCCGCCAAACCTGCCAGCCATGTCAGGCTGACCATTGGCCTCATGGGGTGGCACCGATGGTCCCCCAGGGGTGACGCTGCATGAACACAACCGTGTTCGCACAGGGGTCTGCAGGTCACTGAAAATGCCCATGCCAGGTGTGCTCGGTATGTCCACAGCCAAAGCCAGTGTCGACATAGCAGGTGTAGCAGGCACTGGGAAAGGGAGTGGACACGGCGCTCGCGCGGTATCTGTGGTGCATGGGCATCGAACTGGGTGCCTAATGTGGCCATGACAGCTGTGAATGCATTTGTCTGACTGTCAGTGGCAGCGGTCACATCCTCCCACTGCTGGGCCATCTCTGCCAGGAGCAGACCGTGGTCTCTGCTGCGCCACTCCTCTGCCTGGCGCAGAACCGCACTGAGTGCATCCACCGCAGTCACAAGCCACAACTGCTGATCTACTGAAGCCTGGAGTAGGCGGCTGTGCTCATCAAAGATCACCCACCAGTCCGGCATGCTGTCCCTCATGGTGTTCCTGGCCCTGCTGGCAGCACCTTGTCAATGGTTGCTGCACACACAGAACCATGCCGAGCATGTCCACATGCAGTGCAATGCCACCACCCCCTAACACTGTCCCCCATCGCCATTGGCCGACTGCTGGCACTGCCCCTCTGGCTGCTGATCGCCAGGGCTCACCGGCGCCACCACAGCAGTCGCAACAGCCCCACCGGCCTGGACGCACACCAATGCTGCCCCACTGGGGCATACAGGCATGGGCTGGGACTGTGTTGTTACGCAGGCCTCCATGGCAGCAGCACCCATGGCAACGCCCATGCCGTTGCCTGCTGTGGAACCATCCTGCATCCCATGCGTATCACTGTCCTGTACATGTGAACCATCATCATCGGTGCTGGATCCAGCACCAATCCGTGTCCCAGTACACTGGAGACCGTGGGCGCTGTCATGCTGGGACAAAGGCAGGGCCTCGTCCACACCCGCACCACCCTGTTCAGTCCGGACAGACAGGCAGGTATGCAGTGGTCTGGTCCCTTGGACACCTGTGGAGGTGGATGGACGATCCTCCATGTCCAGGGCATCACCCTCGATGGACACACCCACCACCGCTGACCCATGTAGATGCTCAGGAGCTGTAAGAGAACACAGTAGCGTTAGTGTCTCCGCCCTGCCCTGTGGCATTCCCCCCACCACCCACACAGTGACAGCACAGGACCTACCATGCAGTGATGGGCTGCCACCCATCTGGAAGCCACCACCAGGAATGCCCTCTATGGTACAATGCCGCATGCTGCCGGCCACCCGCTCCTCCTGTGGCATCAGGCATGGCACATCCGTCTGTCCCCCACCGGTGGCAGCACGTGCTGCCCTGATGGCAGCCAGCTTATCCTTGATCCTCCTCCTGTCCTTGCCGACCTTCTTTTTGCACTCCTGCATGGACCGCTGGTGGCTGCCATGCTGGTTCACAGCACGCACCACCTCACCCCACGCCACAGCACGGGTCTGTGGCATTCCCCGCTGTCTGCTGAGCAGCGGTTCCCTGTCGAGATATGCCTTGAACAGGGCATCTGATTCAGCCCAGATGAAGTTGGGCCTCCTCCTTCTCCCCCATCCCTGTTCCTCCTCATCCTCTCTTTCAGTCATGGTCGCGCCTGTGGGAATGACAGGTGTTACCTTTGAATGTGCAGTCCCATTCAGCCTTCACAAACCACAGTCCACACATCTCAACAGCATGCAACCCACCACAATAGACTGCAATAGCAACCTATGTCCTCTGCAGCCCCATGTCGCATTCATATAGCGCAACAAAATGCAAATGAGGCGAGGCGCAACTTTAAGTGGATGCTAATGCAGTGGTTGCGCCATGGAATTGTTGATGAGCTGATTTGCATATGCTGGCTGAATATCACGCTGTTGCACCTTGCGCAATGTTGTTGGGCGTGCTCAGGCTATGGCGCAGCTCTGTGACGTGCGCAGTAGCAACGCACGGCACATGCCAAGGGTGCTGACACCGACACGTGCGGTGCTGATGACGTGCTGTGCGCATGAGGCAGTGCAGGGCATGGCCACCACTGTGCCAGTTGCGCCAGTGCACTGTTCGCCCGTATGGCGCTCATGCCCTGGTGCGCCTTAAGTGCCATGGAGCTGCAGCGTGGTAGGTCACTGCAGGGTGTCACACACAGGCACCCTACTGCACTACACACAGGGCTTCCCAATAGCACTGTGGCACTCTGTATGTGGACAGACCCTTGACCCTGCGGTCAACCTTGCCCCAGATGCCATGCGTCCGCATAGGTGCACTCCATCATGACAGCTCCTGGTGATGAGCGCATTGAGGAATGGCGTAGTACCCGGCAGCCTCCGCATGGGGAACGTGCGCTACAGAGCGCCATTTTCATAGCGATACTCACTGCAGGTTGGCACAGAGGCGAGCACAGCAGTGGAGCACCATAGAGCTGGCCATCCTGGTGGCCATTGTCGAGTCCCATGCTGGGGCCCTGTTTTTCCAGGACCCGCTTGACAGGTCACGCAGTGCAGTGTGGGAGGAGGTGGCTGAAGGCCTGGAGGAGGCCACTGGTATCGCCAGGTGTGGTGAGCAGTGTCGCCGCAGGTATGGCGACCTACGGTGGAGGGACCCGGACAGACTTGGGCGTCTGCAGGCATACGCCCAGCGAGGTGCCATGCCACGGCCAGGTAGGTGCTCCATCCATACACTGGTAGCGTCCGTCCATCCGGGTATTGCGGTGTGCATGTGTCCACCCCGCAGGAGGGTGGTGTCCATCTAGTGGGAGCGGTGGTGGTGGTGGGGAGGGTGCGGCATGGCTGGGCTGTGTGGGAATGCACACACTGGGGGGGGGCTTTGCTACTGGTTTGTACTGATGTTCCCCTCTCCATGTTTGCACCCTAGGCCCAGAGGAGCGCCGTAGGGTGAGGCAGGCCCGAGCAGAGCAGAACAGGGCTGGTGCACCGCAGCTGCAGCAGGGTCATGGTGGAGGGGCCATGGGCCAGCAGCGCCCAGCCGGCCTGGATGCAGGTGAGTGCCATTTTTCCCCTTACATCTGTGCATGCTGTGTTGCAGGGCTGGTGGCGGGGCATGGCCACCAGCACTAGGCCCCACCGCCATGAACACCACACGGTGCACTCAGCACTGTCCTGTGGCACTGCATGTGTGGGTGGGCATCGCTGGTGGTCCGTGCGTGCACTGGGTACATGGCTGTGCCACTGCCTTCGCACCGCATAGCCATGTCACTGTACGACCACGGTGGTGCTGTGCGGGACATGGGCAGTGGATGTGGGCAGCGGTCCGCATAGCTGTGGGTGCCTGGGTAGGCGGGTCATGTGGGCGCGGTCACTGTGGGTGGTCGCATGCCATCACAGGGGCCTGGCCCACTGCTTTATGCCGTGCACAATGGGTGGGCTGACGGGGTCTGGCCAGTCACGCGTACTGACTCTGCTTCCTTGTCCTAGGTGAACAACGCTGGATGGCACTTGAGAGAAGTGTACAGGAGCTGCTGCAGCTCACCAGGGGCCACCCTCAAGCTCCTGCAAAGGATGGAGCAGGACAGAGGATGGCAGCACAGAAGATGGCACAGGGACAGAAGTGGGGAGAGGGCGCGATGGGTCCTCTATGCCCTTTATTGTATTCCCCCAGACTAACCCTCACACCCCTTCATCCCTCTCCCAGTTGTTCACCCCTGCCCCATGCCCACCCCACCTGGTTTGTGGCCCGTCCCCCCCGGGGTATACTGGGATGCATAGGGAGAGGCATCACCAGCAGAAAACAGGAAGTTGTTATCCCTCTGTACAAACAGTTGGTGAGACCCATTCTGGAGTACTGCGTCCAGTTCTGGAGACCCCATCTCCGCAAGGACATAGACAGGATAGAGGCAGTCCAGAGGAGGGCAACTAAAATGGTGCAGGGTCTGCAAGAGAAGCCGTATGAGGAAAGACTAAAGGAGCTTAATATGTATACCCTTGAGGAAAGAAGGGAGAGGGGGGACATGATAGAAACTTTTAATTACTTCAGTGGAATCAACAAAGTCCAAGAAGGTAACATCTTTCAGAAAAAGAGACATGCAAGAACAAGGGACACAATTTAAAGATAGAGGGAGGCGGTTCCAGGGCAATGTGAGGAAGTATTTTTTCACAGAGAGGGTAGTGGATGCTTGAAACAGCCTTCCTGAGGAGGTTGTGGGGTCTAAAACTGTGGGAGAATTCAATAATGCATGGGACAGACATAAGGCAATTCTTGTGGGGGGTAGGAAGAAATAGGCTGTTGGTTAACTAGGATCTGCGGCCTATCCTGTAGGTAGGGAAATGGGCAGAGTAGGTGGGCCAAGCGGTTCTTATCTGCCGTCAAAGTCTATGTTTCTATGTTTCTGTTGTATATAGTTGTAAATATGTTTTGTTTTTCACAAACCTTTAATATATCCATTTTGTTATGACAACTGTGGTGGTCTCTGATTTGCAGTGGGCTAATGGGGCTTGGCTGCAGTGGTGTGCATGGTGTCGGGGTGGTGCAGGCCTGGGCGTGTGTGTCAGCACGGACCACCTATGGTGTGGGTGGGGACTCGGTCCCTGTCTGTAGTATATGTGTTGTTCCCTGTGCACTGGGCGACTGCGTGCAGTGGTCCCTGGTGCATGCACTGTGTCCATGGTGCCCCTGTCAGTATGTCCATGGCCCGTGCAGCTGACACTCTTGCATGTCTGTGCTATGCACGGTCTGCTGGCATGTCAGTGGTGGCTGTCCATGCTGGCCGCCCTCTGGACCTGGCGCAATGGCGGCTTGCCTCCTGTCACCGGTATGGTGCACGTCTGCCTCGGGTGGCACTGTGGCCTCTGCTGTTGTCGTCCCCCTCCATGCTGTCGCCGGTGTCTGTTGCAGGGTCTGTGCTCCGATGTCTGTCACTTGTGCTCTGGCCGTGTGCTGGTGGCAGATGGCTTCATGGTGCATGTGCAGGATGGCTGGTACACCTGTGCTATGGTGGGGTGCTGGCCATGGATACATGGCTGCTGTGGTTACACGCCAGTGGGATTTGTTGCCCCACTATTGTGTCCCTGTGTTGGGGTGCCCTTAGGTCTGGGTGGGTGTTTGTCCATGCCCTGTGTTGCATCCTGTGTGGCGCATGCCTCCATGCACCACTGTGGGCATCTGTGCTGGCTGTTGGGGCCAGTGCTGGGACAGGGTGTGTGCTTGGATGGGTGTGCAGGGTGCTGTCCTGCTAGTGGTGGGGTCAGGGCAGGCCCTGTCGCATCTGGGTACCTCCGTGCACCGGCGCAGGTCGGACTCTCAGCTGTGCCATGGGGGAGCCATGCAGGGTGGCACTGTGTCTGCAGTTGTTGCATCAGTAGCTGGTGCCGCCCGCTGTGGGTTGCTCATGGTGGGGCTGCCATGCATGGCTCCATGGTACACAGGGTTGCATTGTCACAGTGGGGGTGGTGGCATGCATACAGAGCCATGCACTGTTGGGCGATGCTCCTGGGCAGTTTGTCTGGGGATTGCTGTGCAGGGTGTGCTCTGCATTAGTGGGATGGGGTGGCACAGGGTGGTCGGACCTCCTTGTGTTGTGGTCACTGCTTGCCATGGGGTGTACTGGGGCACAATGCCCCAGCTGTGGAGTCGGGGCTGGTGTTCATGGGCTGGTAGTTCATCCAGCTCAACACAGGTTGTGCAGTTCATAGGATGTGGGGGCGCTGTCTGGTCTGCTGCGTGCTCCTCTTCCCATGTCTTCCATGGGTGGTGTACCCCTGCATCCTGTCGCTGCGCATCCCTGGTTGTGCTACTGCACTACTACCCTGCTCCACTGTGCATCCCTGGTTGTGCTACTGCGCATCAGCCCTGTGCCACTGTGCATCCCTGGTTGCGCCATGGAGCAGTTAGCATGATATTCAGTTGTGTTGCGCATGCGCACCTTGGCCTGCGCTGTGTTTGAATATCGTGCGTGTTGTGCATGGGTGCAATGCACTTGCGCCTGCTCCTGCTATTGCGCTACTTTGTGGCATAGTTTGAATATCTGGGCCTGGGGATCTAAGCGCATACCTAGCCTGAAAAGTCATAAATAATATGAGGATTTTAATTTTTTTGCTACCTTGTACAGTTCCTGAGATATAAACAATTAGTATTCCAAGTGCTCATTTTCCTGTCTGAGGGCTACTATTATGCCCACATTCTTTGTATTCACTGTGCTTCTTGATGCACCTGTTTTGGACACAAAGCGTGTGCATTAGCGTTAGCATTTGCGTTTACGTTTGCACTTGTGTTTCCGTTACCATTTTCATTAGCGTTTCCATTTCCGTCACCGTTAGCGTTACCATTTGCGTTTGCGCTTGCATTAGTATTACTGTTTGCATTTGCGTTTACATTTGCGTCACCATTATCATTACCGTTAGTGCTTCGGTTTGCGTTTCTGTCAACATTAGTGTTATGGTTAGCGTTAGCATTTGCGTTTCCGTTACTGCTTGCGTTAGTTTTCCATTTGCGTCACCATCACCATTACCATTTTCATTTGCATTTGCACTTGCTTTTGAGTTACCGTTTCTGTTTGTGTTTCCATCACCATTTACGTTACAGTTTACATTTGCGCTTCTGTTTCTGTTACCGTTTACATTTACATTTGCGTCACCATTAGCATTACCATTAGCATTTGTTATAATTACCATTATGTTTGCTTTTGCGTTTGCGTTAACATTTGCGTTTGTGTTACAGTTTGCATTTGTGTTCATGTTTGCGTTTGCTTTACCGTTACCATTAGCGTTTGTGTTTGCATCACCATTACCGTTACTGTTTGTGCTACCATTACCATTACCGTTCACTTTTCTGTTTGCGTTTGCATTATCGTTACCGTTAGCGTTACTGTTAGCATTACTGTTAGCATGTGCATTACCATTAGCTTTACTGTTAGCATTACTGTTAGTGTGTGCTTTACCATTACCATTTGTTTTAGCGTTTGCGTTTATGTTTGCATTATCGTTTTTGTCACAGTTTGCGTATGCGTTACCATTTGCACTTGCATTTGCGTTTGCATTTACATTTTCATTATTGTTTTTGTAAGCATTTGCATTACCATTTGTGCTTGCATTCCATTTCCATTTGTGTTACCGTTACCATTAGCATTGACAGCAGCGTTACCATTACTGTTTCCATTACCGTTAGCATTTGCATTTGTGTTTGCATTACCATCACCATTTGCATTTGAGTTTGCCTTTATGTTACTGATAGCATTACCATTAGCGTTAGCATTACTGTTAGCGTTACCATTACTGTTTACGTTTCTGGTACTGTTACCACAACTGTTAGTGTTACCGTTATGATACCGTTTGCATTTGTGTTAGCATTTCCGTTACTATTCACGTTTGCATTTGCGTTTCTGTTACCGTTCACGTTACCATTACCAGTTGCATTTCCATTTCTGCTTGCATTTGCGTTACCATTTGTGTTACCATTACCATTTGCATTTGCGTTACCATTTGCGTTTCCATTTGCATTACCATTACTGTTACCGTTAGCATTACCATTAGCATTTGCGTTACCATTGCCATCAGTGTTACCATTACCGCTACCGTTAGCATTAGCGTTACCATTACCGTTTCCGTTAACGTTACCGTTCTCCTTACTGTTAGTGTTATCATTACTGTCACCCTTAGTGTGGCAAATCAGTGTTACAAGATTTTCTTACACTACAGGGCTGCACTGTGACATCCTGCTTCTCTGTACATGGGAGCACAGGGCCCGGAGGGCCCGCACTCCCACAAACACATGTGATTAAGATGGAATGGGTGGCCCCTCGCTCCCACCAAGACATACCATTCACTATTTATAGTTCACATTCTCAAAAAGAAGGAAAATTCATGGCAAAAAAATCCATTAATGCATCAGTTAGGGTTGTTACACAGCGACAAAAGCAGGGAAATTCTGTGTTAGGGTTCAAAACCATAACTCCACATTCCCCCCCACCACCACCACACACACACATACATACATGCAAGTAGGGGAAGGACCAAGGCAACACAATCAATCAAATACAACCAATAGCAGGTAACAGAAATAATATACAACAATCTACCATGAAACAAGACCCCCATGCTCCCATCCTCCACACGCCAACAGATGTTGGGGTGTGGCCTGGAGTAATCACTGCTAACTCTGATCCCAGAAGTTCCATGCTCCACAAAACACATACCACAACGGACAACTGGGCATCTTGGGCCCCACGCTGCCAGCAACACACAACACAGACTACACATAGGCTTTTTTTGGGTTTACAAGTCCCAAAACAGAATTTTGGACATTTCCTGAACATAGTTTCGCAAAATACTTTTGCAAATACAGAAGTGTCGTGCTATGCATTTGCAACACTTTCGTGTTTACGAAAGTACTTTGTGAAAGCATTTTGCATGCTTTCGCAACTGCAGAAGTGTCGTGTCTTCCGTTTGCAACACTTTCGTAATGGTGAAAGTATGTTGTGAAACTATGCTCCTGATAACTGCACATATTTGCCATCCTCCTACAAGCAAACGGTTGGGTCCTTTGGAGTGAAATTTATAGGCTGGGATGTCGTGGTCCCACAGGTGTGCCATTTGCTGCTTTGCTGCAAAAATAGTTAAGGATGACAAAGTTACACTGTTCCGAGACTGAGCAATTTCCATAGGCTAACATTGCAGCACCCAACAGGCCTTTCACCACCATATGTCAAAATGAAGCAGGTACACAGTTTTGCTACTGGCAGCTTGGTTCACCTTTGGTGAAGTAACCTGCTGAAACAAGTTGGAAATACTGTATGATACCTCAGGCTATGCCCCTGATCAGGCTCACTACTGCCGCCAGAGGCGGCGGCTCCAGCCAGCCGCCCACTCGCCACCTCCAGAACCACTCAGAAGCTCCACAAAGCCAGGCTATGGCCCCTGATCAGGCTCGCTACTGCTGCCAGGAGTGGCTGCGGCTTGAGAAGCCAGCCGCTCACCCTCACCACATCTGGAGCCACTCAGAGCTCCACAAAGCCAGGCTACAAGCCCTTAATTGGGCTCGCTCCTGCACTAGGAGCAACCCCGCAGCTCAAGCCAGCAGCCCATCCTCACCACCTCCGGTGCTGCTCAGGAGCTCCACAAAGCCAGGTAAGACTGCAGACTGGCGGGACAGCTGAAAGAAGCTCCCATTGGCCAGTGCTGTTCACTGCCACCTGTGATTGGACTTGGCCTTCGCCTCTGACTCTGATTGGACCCGGCTTCCTAAACACTGTCCTGGGCTTCAGCGCCCATTGTATTTCATAGGAAAAAGCCAAACTTTTGCCCGATTTTTTTCTGTTTGAGATTTCAACTGTTTGCTGCTAACTTTTACTGCATTGCCTGAATTACATTTAGATTAACTCTGCTTGCCTGTATTAATCTAGTAAGAACCATATTTGGTCCGATTTTATTACACTGTCCTTCACCTAAAACTGTCTGATTCTGCTGTTTTTCACTTCTTGTGCCCCTTCTGCTACCTTGCCTAGTGCAGAAGCCCTGCACCTCCCCTTCAGGCCACCTTCTGGCCTACCTCTCCCTCATAGCTACAACTGCTTTTCCTGCCCTTTGTTCTCTCTCTCCTCTCCGTTTGATTCACTGTCTGCCTCACTCCCAAATCGCCTATCTCCCACCTCCTCCCATGGTGCCAGGGCAGGTGAATTGATTTCCTGCTCCTGACCACCCCAGGTCTTTACTGTAAATCTCACTCCCCGACCCCCTGCAGTCTCCCTCCACCCCCTTTGGTTCCTGGATCACGGGCCTTTGTCCCCTTACTATATCTGTAACCCTTTCTCTCCTCTCTTCCTCCCTCAGGCTACGGCCCCTGATTGGGCTCGCTACTGCTGCCAGAGCGGTCACAGCTCGAGAAGCCATCTGCCCACCCTCGCCACCTCCGGAGCCGCTCAGGAGCTCCACAAAGCTGGGTAAGACTGCAGACCGGCCGGGACAGCTAAAAGAAGCTCCCATTGACTAGCGCTGTTCACTGCCACCTGTGATTGTACTTGGCCTTTACACCTCTGACTCTGATTGGACCGGCTTCCTAAATGCTGTCCTGGGCTTCAGCACCCATTGTATTTCATAGGAAAAGCTGAAATTTTGCCTGATTTTGTTCTGTTTGAGATTTCAACTGTTTGCTGCTAACTTTTACATTGCCTGAATTACATTTAGATTAACTCAGCTTGCCTGTATTAATCTAGTAAGAACCATATTTGGCCCAATTTTATTGCACTGTCCTTCACCTAAAACTGTCTGATTCTGCTGTTTTTCACTTCTTGTGCCCCCTCTGCTACCTTGCCTAGAGCAGAAGCCCTGCACCTCCCCCCAAAACAGGCCACCTTCTGGCCTATCTCTCTCTCATAGCTACAGCTGCTTTTCCTACCCTTTGTTCTCTCTCCTCTCCGTTTGATTCACTGTCTGCCTCACTCCCAAATTGCCCCTGTCTCCCACCTCCTCCCATGGCACCAGGCCAGGTGAATTGATTTCCTGCTCCTGACCCTCCCCCAGCTCTTTACTGTGTAAATCTCACTCCCGACCCCTGCAGTCTCCCCCGCCCCTCACTTTAGCTCCTGCGTCCTGGGTCCTTTGTCCCTTGCTACATATCTGTAACCCTTCTCTCTCTCTTCCTCCCACAGGCTCGGCCCCTGATTGGACTGGCTTCCTAAATGCTGTCCTGGGCTTCAGCGCCCATTGTATTTCATAGGAAAAAGCCGAAATTTTACGCCTCCCCACCCCTCCTACTTTTATAACCTCCTAGACAAACCTAAGGTTCAAACCTCTGCTGGCAGCAAGTCCTTTGCCATTTCTGCCCTGCCCTCTGGAATAAGCTTCCCCCCTCCCTCAGGAAGCCCTCTCCATTGGAACTTTCCGCAAGGGACTCCATGCACATCTACTAGATGTTATCATCTGCTCCTGTCAATGATTGGGCATAACCAATCTCAAATACTAAGACCTATCTTATCTGAGCTACTCACAGCTGTTTTACCTTCTTACCTTCACTGTTACCATTGACTTTTAGGTAATTCATCCTCTCCTTAGTGTAGTACTGCTACCCCTGAATTTTTTGTAATCGTCATTACCTGTAGCTAACTTTGGCACTATGTTAACACTGTTTAATCATGTACTTGAACTTTCCCTATTGTTTTGATGTACTGTGTCCTTGCTCCATTATTGTACTTTCTGTAACTAATTCCAGGTTGCCCCTGAAAAAGGGACCTTGAGGCTCAGTGGGCCACTCCGGTTACCAAAATTGAATAAATAAATAAATAAAATAAATACACCCTAGCTCCTCTCCTTACTTGAGCCACCTCCCTAGCTTAACTGTATTGGGCATCTAACTCAGACCTCCCCTCTCCTTGCCCACTCTTTCACTAGATAGTCCTCCCCCTTTCACTCTCCTCTCACCCTCCCCTGACAAATAACCACTAATCCCACCGAGACCTTTCCCTATCCTCCATTCATTCCCAGTGCCTGCTTTCTCTAATTTCTGCCTACTCTCTGTGACCCCCTGCTGTCCCCTCCTTGCCTGCCACCCTTGGCTCCCGGAGGCTCTAAATTACTCCACAATGTTTGTACAACCCCTAATTCTTACATCACTACTCCCACTTTTCTACCTCCCTGGTGCCTGCTACCCTTCCCCCACTCAACTATCATTTCAACTTCACCCATTACCACCTAGGCACTCTCTCACATGTGCCTCTCCACTTCCTTCACCGACCACAGGTTTTTAAATGGCTGCCCCAGGAACCCATGACAGAGGATCCAGGACTCTCTCACCTCCTCTCCCCCTCTTGGGCTACTCAACATTTTTCTGGGATCAGCACCAGCAGCTCCCTTGACCTAATAGCACGGAGCGGTCCTGCAAACGCTCCCTCAGGGACCTAAGTTTGTGTTCCCTGAAATTACTGCCCCTCCTGCTACTGCTGTCTGGTAACATTCACCCTAACCCACGGCCCATAACTGTTGGCTCTACCAACAAATTAAATCACCATGGGGTACCCTCCTTTGCAATCCTGAACATCTGCAGCCTTCTCCCTAAACTTGATGCCCTGCCAGTCTTTACTAACTAGCACAAACCTGACGTCATCGCAATTGTTGAAACCTGGCTTGCAACTAAAGTCCCTGACTTGGCAATTGCCCTGCCAGGCTACATAGTCTTCAGGCTGGATCGGCAGGCAAAAGAGGTGGGGGCTGTGCAATATACTCAAGGATTCCCTCCTGGGCCACCCCTTACCGCCCCACCCTCTGATTCATCTGCACAGATCCTTCCGATAAGGATCATCCTTGGAGCCACGGCAAAGTACTCTACTAACGCTGCAGTCTACATCCCTTCTAAGGAGCAAGTGAATGGACTCAATGCTCGCTGGACTTCACCCGAGCACAACCACCTGGATCAGAGCTCATCATGCTTGGTGATTATAACATCAACTGACTTGCTCCAGATCCTTCCTGGTGGACTCAAGGATGCTAGCTCCGCTGTAAACCTAACCCAAATGGTTGACTCTCCTACCAAGGCTAACTACAGAACTGGAACCAGCTCCCTTCTGGACTGGGTTCTTATCATCCACCCTTCCTGAATCTCTAATATCTCCATCCTAGCGGACTCTCTCAGTGATTATTCCCCTGTTATCGGCGAATGGTCTAACAAATTCTGCAAACCACCACCATCAACAGCAGAATCCAACCCTGTGGAAACTTGAAACTCCTTAAATCCTACCTCAGGCAGTTGGACTGGTCGTCTATCTACAATGCAACAGATGTCAACTCGGCCTTGAATTCCTTCATCTCCATCTTCAATGCAGCCTGTGACATCTGCGCCCCCATAAAAAACGTAAAGTCAAGGCGCTATGCAATCCATGACTTACCGCTGATTTATTAGCACAGCTAAAAACAAGGGACCATCTCTGGCTTTTGTCCAGGGACACCGGGTCACCAACTGATTTTCAGAACTATAAACAGGCATGCAACGACTGCACAAAAGCTATCAGACTCCACAAAAGCATGTACTATAGGGATGCACTCACTAATACATGGAGCAATGGAAGAACATTCTGGAATAATATCAAAGAAGTAACCAGAAAGCAGCCAAAAACATCCCCCACAATGATTATCGATGGTGATATAACCCTGGACCCCATGGCTATCGCAAATGCATTCAATACTGCTTTCACAGACCTCAGCACTGTTCTCCCGCCTGACTTCTTCAATGAAATCGACTCGTCTGATAACTCTACCGGCACCCCACTCTCTCCTTCACTCCCACCTTTCTACTTCAAAGCAGTCAAGAAACATGAAGCCTACAAGTACATTAGCAAGGCAATTACCAAATCAAGAATTAGCGGAGACTCCCTGGACCTAAAACTACTGTCCCTTACTCTTGACGAAGTTATTAGTCCACTTACCAAGATCTTTAACTGCTCCCTCAGCCTTAGCCAGTTCCCAGACAGATGGAAATCTGCTATCATTACCCTGGTTCACAAAAATGGTGATAAAACCAACCACGAAAACTACTGACCAGTTTCTATATTACCTCCCCTCTCAAAAGCTCTTAAACGCCTGTAGCTGACCAACTCATTGACTACCTGGACAACCACAACATCTTATGTACACAACAGCATAGCTTCAGAAAGGGCATAGCACCACATCTGCCCTCTTGGAACTAACTGGAGCCATCCACAGTTCACTGGATAACAGTCACCTAACTGGCTCAATTTTCATTGATTTAACAAAGGCCTTGACACGGTTCACCACAGTCTGCTCCTGGATCAGCTCTCAGTTTCTGGGCTCTCCCTATCTCCACAGCCTGGTTTAGAAGCTACCTGGAAAACAGAATGCAACAGGTAAAAATTGCTGGTGTTCTGTTCTCTCCAACGCTATGTCGGTCCGCTCTGGAGTTCCTCAGGGCTCTATCCTGGGCCCCCTCCTGTTTTCTATCTTCCTAAATAAACTCCCTCAATCCTGTTCAGAACAAATTATACTTTATGCTGATGATACCATAATTCACTCCACCAACAAGGACCCCCAATCTCTGCAAAATAATCTCCAGCTCAGTTTTGCCTCAGTGGAGAACTGGTTCAGCAAACAGAGACGCATTCTCAACTCTAAAAAAACAAAGACCATGCTTTTCAGTAACTCCCATAGTAAGCACAGGCTGCCCCCCTGACCATCACAAACTGACTAGGAACAACCCTCAAACAGGTTCAAACCTTTAAATATCTAGGGATCACCCTTGACAGTACCCTATCCTACAGGGCCCACATTGACAACGTCGCTAAGGCTGCCAACACGCAACTTGGCTTTCTCCACAGGCACAGGCCTTGCCTAACCCCAGCCACCCTAAGCATCATAGTGCAGAGCTCTATTACCTCCATTATTGACTATGGCCTCATCATATATGGATCGGCTACATCAACTGCCCTTAAACGCATTTCTATATAACTCAACAAAGCCTGTCGGGGGTGTGGCTTGACAGCAGAGTGGAGCAGACATTTCCTCTAACAGCTCCCGAGGACCTGAGTTAAAAATAAGATTTAAAAGCAACTAAATACAAAATTTTGACACCCTATAAAATCTTCAACTGCCTCTACAGTTATAGAAGCCAGAAATGGGTAAACAACGAAACATAGCACTGTCAACCGACTTCTTCAAACCGAAGTCGAATGCTTCATGTGGCGGTGGGCCGCAACAACCTGAAGAGGCCTGCGGTAACAGTGGGGAGACTGGCTCCGAAGAGGTTTCCCTAGGTACCGTCAACTCTACACTGGCGCAGGTGGTGAAAACAGTGAGAGACATGGATAAGAAGTTGGACGCTCTTACCCCTCAAGTAAATGCTTTGGAGACGAGAGTTGACGAATGCGAGCGGACAGTGCAGTGGGTCGAGGGGGCCTCTCTCAAGTCCATTGATGCAACTTCTAAGCTGGTGAAGGAAAATTCCTTGCTCTGTCAACATCTCGAAAATGTTGAGAATTTAGCAAGAGAATGTAATATCTGAATTCTTGGACTGCTGGAGCAGTCCGAAGGGGAAGACCCTCTATCTTTTGCCCTAACTACGCTGCCACAGCTTCTTGAATTGTCTGAAGAGGACCCACCACTTGCCCTTGAAAAAGCATACTGCATTACTCCTCATCGGGTGGGACCTAATGCTATGGCTCCCCGTACCTTTCTTGTGGTATGTACTGGAGTAGGAGCCCGGGACAAAATCCTTTCTATTGCTAGGCGCAAGTGGTATCTGCGATATGGCCAAACAGATCTGTCTCAATTCCCCGACTTATCTTACTCGATCAGGCAACGAAGAAAAGCCTTCGATCGTGTGCGAACAATGCTGCGATCTATAAAGATACAGCACCAGCTTCTTTTGCCCGCTAAGCTGAAGGTACATTGGAAGGGCCATACATATTTGTTCAATGTTCCATTGGAGGCCTATAAGCTGCAAGAGAAGATTGAAGCCGAACTGACTGTAACCGAAGATAATTCTTCAGACGACAGTGAACTGGTGGGGGATTAACTTGTGGTTGGACAGTGAGTACAACAAGGTTTGCCTCCTACTTAGTGCATCTGGAACCCTATTATTTGAGAACTGAGACTCTTTGATGCCTGGGCCTTAATCTCCATAACCGGACTTAAATTCTGGGTTCTGTGTTAGACTTTTTCTTGTTTATCCTTACGGGGCAATACTCTGCATTTATAAGTTAGTGGGGCACATCTAAAGTTTATTCTCCTAATTTTCCAATCTTGGGAAATCAGTTCTTACTAGTTTTTAGTAAAATAACAAAGTGGGATAACGTGGGCTTATTGCCAAGATGTTAAGATGTTAAAAAAGGCATTACTCTTGTGCTTCCTTTAATATATCCCTGTTAAGCTCTGCGCTGTCTTATGCTGTTCTAAAATCTTTTTGTTTTGAGATAATTAATGGTAATTCCCCATATGATGTAACATTTGGGAGGATGTCTAAATAATCCTTAGTAAGTGGATGTTGCTGGATTACCCAATTATGTATTCCTCTGTACTTTTGCATTGTAAGTGTTTTGTCAAAACTTATAAATGAACAATTTAACTGTCGACTTACCATAGGATCCCATCGACTAACCCATACGTGTGACCTATATGCACAAACTGGCTGGCTCCAACTCTCCAACTGCCTAAAATACCAGACCTGTACAATGGCTAGGAAGATTACCATGGGTCTTGCCCCTCCAGAGGTCCAATCCCTCCTTTGCATCACTGATAACCTCCGTCACACAAGGGGCTCTGAATCTCAATGCCTGCGAGTCCCACGCTGCAGCACCTCCCTGGGACAACATTCATTTGCCTACAGGGCCCCTCGCTGGCTGAATAACCTCAACATCGAGATCACCTCCACTCCCACGCTAGGACTTTTCAAAAGGAGGCTCTGGCTATACCTCACTGCTTCCAGCACCTGTGACTGCCACACCTAGCTAGCCCTCCCATCTATCCCCTAGCTCTGCTCTACCCTGCTAAGCACTTTACCTCCTTCTCCTCACCTTCCCCTTACTTCCTCCTCCACCTCCCTCCTAGCCCCACAAACAGCATTTCTCTATGTGTCGACAATCGCCTCTGGCAGCTCCTATCTACCACTGTCCCTCCTGTAACTCCCTGTACTCCCTCCTTGCCCTATCTGTTTTAGCCATAAGTATACAATTTCCTTTCTTGAAATGGTGTGTTTACTCCATTAATTCTGCCTTTTCCTGCATTTGCTATGTCATGTACTGTTGTAATGTCTCTACTGACGTGGAACCTTTGTAAAAGACCTCGGCTCAAAGGTACTTGTAATCTTAGACTTAAATAAATAAAATAAAATAAAATACCTGAACTTGAATTTTTCCTACTTGCTATACTAAAGGTATAGACCTCCTGCTGATTGTGTGTGTGATTGGTTGTGTTGCCTTGGTCCTTCCCCTACTTGCATGTATGTGTGTGTGGTGGGGGGGGGAATGTGGAGTTAGGGTTTTGAACCCTAACTCCGAATTTCCCTGCTTTTGTCGCTGTGTAACAACCCTAACTGATGCACTAATGGAGTGTTTTGCCATGAAAATATATAAGACTGACCCCCCCAGTCCTATCAACCTGGCTCCCCCTGAGACTCACCCTCACTCATCCCCCCCCCTCACAGGGCTGTGGGTGTCTCCGGCCACCAGGAGCAGGGCCTGTGAGGGGTCAGTGACCATGTCACCGCCACGAGGGTATTTCCACCAGTTTTCTCCCTGGGCCCATGAACGTGCAATAGGCAGAGTGGCTGAGCTCTGCTTCCGCAGAGACAGCCTGATGCCCTGGAAGTGAGGTCCCTTCACAACTTGGGTGGTGTGCATGTGTTGGCATCCAGCTGCCACTGGGTGTCAGGCAAGCCGCACGCCACGTAATCCCCCATTCCCGAGGAAGGAGAGCTATCTGTGGACACTCAATCCTTCCTCCCCCCACCAGCTCCAAGCAACTTGAGTCCATTCCTGACCCCGGGTCATGGGTCTGGCTGTGGGGAGGCATGGATGCCTCAACCCGCTGCACCACTGGGCTGGCTTATCTCTGCCATATATTTTAATCTGTTCTATTTAATTTTATATTGTGCCAGACCTGAGTTTTGTAATTGTTCCTGTTTTTTGTATTTATTTGTAAAGCACTTTGATCCTAGGAAAGGCATAATATACACAAAGTTCTATCTAAGTACTGAAAGCACATTGACAGAGTGGAGGCTGCCCAGAGGAGGGTGGCTACAATGATGCAGGGTCTTGCATCAGAAGTCTACAAAGAGAGACTAAGGGACCTCAGTATGTACACCCTGAAAGGGGGGATATGATAGAGGTCTTTAAATTTATTTATTTAACTTTTGTTCACCAGGGAAGTACAATGAGCCAAAGGCCCTTTTTCATGAACTACCCAGGGCTGTGTTTACAAACAACCAAGATGTTAACAGAATACTAAAATACATACATGCAATATGCAGGAGAAACTTAATCCAACAAACATATATGACTACAGAAAACATTTACATTGCAGTTGTTTTAAAAAGTGCATTTTTATATGTTGTTTAAAAACTGTATGGCTTTTTACTTCATGAAACAATTCTTGTAAATTATTCCAACACTTGGCAGCGCAGACAGAAAAGAGCACGTTCACTCATAACAGTTTTGGTAGCTGGAATTGATGACGTGCTTTCCATGGATCTCAATTGTCTGCTTTCAATTTTAGAATCAAACAAAGCATAAAGAGGGAATTGGTTTATAACCTTAAAGTGTTATCTACAGTACAACACAAGTTGTACAAACTGTTAATCTTTGGGGCAAGCAACCAGAATGTAGGTATAATAGACAATGATGAGTTCTAAAGGGCATCTTTAATGCAAATCTGCAAATCCCATGAAATGTAGTAGTCAATGATAAGTCAGCAGTGGGTAAACTTGTAATGAAAAAGTTAAATTTGGATGCAAAAGTAATCCAAGATATTTAAATGCTATAATCCTGTACACCTCACAGGAGTAAATAAGGTATAGAAGGGGAGCATTTTTCAGAAAAAAAGATGATCAAGAACAAGGGGGCATGCAGTGAAGATGGAGGGGGTGTAGTCAGGTAAAATGTGAGGAAGTGCTTCTTCACAGAAAGAGTGCTGGATGCCTGGATTGGAACAATCTTCAAGTGGAGGCAGTGGGGGCAAAAGCAGTGGTGGGGTTCAAGAATGCATGGGATAGACATAAGGAAAACTTAAGTGGATAGAAAGGGGTGGGGAGAGAGAAGAAGGAAAAAAATGAGCAGACTGGTTGGGCAAAGCAGTCCTTATCTGTTGTCACATTTTATGCTTCAGTGTTATCTATCTCACTATCTGTCTATCTGCTTGTTTGTCTGCCTATCTGCCTGTCTATCTATCCATCTGTCTATTTATCCATCCATCTATCCACCTTTCCATCTATCTGTATGTACTGTATGTATGTATATTTATTTATCTCCCAGTCTGTCTTTCTGTCTGTCTACCTACCTACCTGTCTGTCTATCTATCTATCTATCTATCTATCTATCTATCTATCTATCTATCTATCTATCTGTCTGTCCATCTATCCCCCATCTGTCTGTCTGTCTCTATTGATCTATCTGTCTGTCTATCTCTCTATCTGTCTATCTATCAGCAGTATCTAGCCATCTATCTGACTTTTTTTCTGACCTGCCCAGTCTAGACCGGTCCCCGCAGCCCCATCACTTGGCTTACCTGGGATTTACTCATGCTCTGCTGTCCTCTGTCACAGGACCTGGAGGCTCCCAGTTGCCAGTGTAGGACCTGTGGGGGACTGGGCCATCATCCAGCCATGCTCAGGATTTTCCACTATTTTCTTTTTTTTTTTTTTTTTTTTATTTGCGCCCCCCTCCTCTACCACCGTATCGTCCGCCCGGTCACAGACCCCTCGGCTGCGGCATCCCCACATGAGCCGTACTCCCGGGACCCCCTGGATTACCCCCCAGGGAAGGGACGTGGCACCCACCTCCTTAGGTGCCACGAACGACAGGATAGGGCGGGAGTCAGCCTGAGGAGCCGATAGCAGCCCGAGAGGCAGGCATCATTGAGGCGGCGGGAGGAAGGCTTAGATTTTCTCCCCTTAGAGGGGCGGGAACTTGCAATGATGCCTGCGTCCATCCCACCCCTTGGTAAGCTTGTTGTCCCGTATGCTGAGGTACTCCTGGCCTCCACCAGGTGTCCCCCATGCATCAGCAACACCCCACGCCCTCCCTCCGAAGGAGAGCAGTCATGGGATGCTCGATCCTTCTCCCCCCGGCCGGCCCTCCAACGACCTGAGTCCGTTCCCAAACCTAGGTCGCCGGCGTCGCAGAAGTAAATCCAACCGATGCACCAGTGGGCCGTTCTCCACTATTTTCTCCCTGGGCCCACAGTGCATGTAATGACCCCATGTGCGAGCTCAGCCTCCGTGGAGACACCCCCAGCATCAAGTGGGTGGGATCCCATCCCTTGTGCCTCTCTACGCTGCCACTTAGATTTTTTTCAAGTAGCAGTTGCATAGCAGGATGCATTTACCCACCTCCCCAAGGCAGGACAGCTGTCCTAGAGACACTCAATTCTCCATACCCCAGCCAGCCCATGAGCAAATTGCATTCAGTCCTGAATCCAGGTCTCCAGTGTGGTAGGTGCTGTGGCACTCAGTGCCTCTGACCACCATGCCACTGGGCCATTGTATGGGTCCAAATCTTTTTTAATCTCTCTTTTATGCACTTGTGGGTGGTGGAGATATACCCCATATCAACTCTGGACATCTTTCAGGTTCACCCTAAACAATGCCAGCCTCAGGAACATGCCAGAGACCTAGGAGACCATAGCTTGCCCCCCCCCATGGTGGGGCTCCCTCTTGGCCTAGAAGGAAGGACAGAGATTCTATTCTGGCCTCTGGCATCCCTGGAGTGGGCTGAGGTAGTGCTTGTTAGGCTCCTTGCATCATTGTGCTCAGCCACAGGGGGTTTCTGCTTTGTTTTCCCCTGAGATGCAGATATGCAAGTTTCCACCTATACAGGGCACCGGCGGCAGTGTGCCTGGTCATTAGGGCATCACGTCCCGATGTTGCTGTCCGCTCTGTTTGTGGGGGGCTGTGCCCCCCCATGTGAGGGGCTGTGTGCCCACACACCCCCTTCTAAATATTCTAATTTTGGGGGGTGGAACTCAGGGAGGGGGTGGCAAATTCCACTATGTGACACCCTAATGACGGGCGTACTGCCACTGGCCCACAGATGACCAGAAGGGGACATGCAATGATGTCAGCACAAGGGTTTGCATGCTTCCATGTATGCTCTGCAGATGTCCGCTGTTGTGCTTTCCCCATCAACAAGGTCCCAGCCAGTGTGCTCCCAGCCTCCACTGGGTGTCACTCACATGCTGGGCACCAACAACCTCCCCCCCAGAGGAGAAGAGCAGTCCATGGGATGCTTATTCTACCTCCCCCGGCCAGCCCTCTGACACTTCAGGCTCATTCTCAAATCTGAGTTGTCAGTGTCACAGACAGTAACACTACTGCTGCACTGGTGGGCTGGCCCATATGTGTCCAAATTAATATCAGGGAGGGTAAAGTACCATCATGAGCATTATGCCAACCTGGCTGCTGTTTTTGACCCTTCCCACCCACATCATCCCTATCAACCTCATGATTTGACAGTCTATGGCGTACCCTGAATGTGTACTTTGATGATCATTGTCTGTTAAATGAAGCCAGAGGGATTCTACCTCTTCACCTCCTGTGACTGACATCCTCAATGACCCTTATGCTTTCCTTTACATAAATAGCCACCCACATCCTCGGGCATACTTCTTGCTTTTTCTAAATAGACTGTAGCCTGGGACATTTAAATCTGAGCTGTTTTTCTGATTTTCTCATGTCTCTGTGATGGCAATGACATCTAGAATTTCCAGAGCAATTATTGCTTAGAGTTCATTCATATTTTTGCCAGTCAGGGGTTCAGTTAATTTGTTTTTGGTGCGAATCTAAAAATTCCATGAGTCAAAATCTGGAAGTCATTCCAATTTTTCAGAAGTCAAAATACTTCCAGGTTCTGACTTCTGGAAGTCAGTATTCTAGGAAAGACCAATTTATGGAAGTTAATATAATATATTAGTAGTAAAATACAATTTCTGTCAGAAAATCCTTCATTTCTGACTTCTATTCCTGCAATTTTGGAAGTCGTCTAATTTTTGGTTTTACATCTGGAAGTCAATGACTTACTCCCCCTTTTTTTGGAAGTTTTACCTTATTTTTGGAAGTCAAATACTCCAAAAATGGAGTTAACTGAATCCCTGTTGCCAGTGCCAGTACAAGACATACACTGAACAATAATATACTTGGTTTAAAGGAACAGAAGTTTGATAAGAAATGCCCCAGAAGGAAGCGTCACTTATCACCCTGAGTTACTGACTTAGGAGTGCTGCACTAAAGATCTAGAAATAGTTAAACTATTGAAGCAAAGGCTAACTGCACCGTGACCATGGACCACATTTAACATATACTGGTACTCCATAAAGTTCCCTGTGCCCAGCACTACTATTAGTCTTAAAAAGATTTAGTAAGGTCCATGAATCCTGTAGTAACAATAATAGAGTCTGTAAACAGTAAGTCCAAAAGATCCAACAGGACACTCACACTCGCAACAGGCAGGCTGGTAAATCAGTTATTTTTATTTAACAAATTGCTGCATGAAAGTCCAGCAGTAGTAGACTGCAGCATACGAGGTAACTGCCCACAGATGCCCAAGCACTTTGCTCACAACAAGCATCATCAGGGGGCTTTAAAAAAATCATGCAATTCTATAATTCTGTGAAGATTTAGAACTGGTGAATGTAGCATGCCACAAAACCAGCAATACATAGAAAAGTAGCAACATACTATAGGATCTAGAGCTGACTATTCAAAACTGCCACACAACTCTAGTGATAGTAACATAGAAGTACTGACCCCCTGGGTCCTCTTATTATACTGTGTGCATGCGTGTGTGCATGCATGTGTGTGTGTGTGTATCTTTGCAAAAAAAACTTTGTTTATGCACCAGTTAGGGTAACTCAATGCCACAAAAGTAGTGAAATGTGGCATTAGAGTTTCCAACCCTAACTCCCCATCTCCACCCACATCCCACACCCACTCCCCAAGCAGCAAAAGGAAAAAACATCAGAGTTTTGGGTGTTCGGAGTCTTGGCAGTGGTAGGGTTCTACATGGGGTTGTCAACTCTAATGCTCACCCCCCCAGCCCACAGCCTCCTGTCTGAAGCACAAGGAACAGCTTCAATCCAGTGCCTCATAGTGATACACTCTTTAGAGGTAGAGAAATATGTCTAGCCACATGTTGCCAACACAATCTGTTCTAGCTTTTTTATGCCGGGCCCTATGGCCCGGCATGAAGAAAGGACATCATGTGTGAAGTTGTTTGCTCAGGCAACGGGGTAAACATTGGATTGACAACCCCAAGGAAGACCCCACCACTGATTTGCCAAGATTCTGGAGACCCAAGACCCTAATATTTTTTTTTCCTTTTGCTACTTGGGGGGTGGGGGGTAGGGAGATTAGGTTGGAAACCCTAATGCTACATTTCCCTACTTTTGTGGTGTTGTTACCCTAACTGGCGAATTAAGAAAGTTTTTTGCAAAAAGCGTCCTTTCTTTTTGAGGTAGTGGAATCACATCCTCATTCAGACCTGCAGCGTGAACAGATGCAGATGTTCTGCACTAAGGAAGCCTCCATTCACCTACAAGTGCATAGCCCTTGTGGACCCTGCAGCCTTGTGCAGCGACAAATATTAAATTCATGGGGCTTTCTGGTGGGCTGTGGAAGTGCAGGGTCCTGTGGTCCCTGCACTTCCATGTGGTTGGCGATAAAGATGCACAGGGCAAAGAGTGCATTTATCAGCCAATGCACAGGGCCCTCTGCCACCCATGGATGGAGAAGTGCAAGGCCCTAAGCCAAGAGAACAGGTGTCTTTACTATATCATACTTGGGCCTGTGTGGACAACCCTGCACCTTTCATTCCCTGGCTCGAGCCATCCCCCCACCCTCACCCCATCCAGCTGGGTCACTGAACTCATCCCTGAACTCAGCTCACTGGCACTGGATCACAAAACATACCTGCTGGGGTCAAGACTGGCACTATACACAAAGTTTGTTAACAATTATACTGTTGTTTTTTAATTTGTTCAAATTTTCAAGACACTCATTTTATGATTCACTTATAAACATGACATATACCATTTATAGTATATTGGACAAAATGTCATTTTGCCAAAATACAAAACACATCTCATCCAAGATTTTAATAAAATGGCACATGTCATGTTTATGAGGTGGTGTGGAAAAATGTTGAAAGTTTGGAGTCAAAATATTGAAAACTAGTGAAGTTATGAGTGAACATTGAAATACTGCAATGTTCACTCATAACATGGGAATTTTACCTTATTTGTACACCAAATTTTCAGCACAGCCTTCTTATTACCCCGCCTCATGAATGCAGTAGGTGAACATTTTCAAATCCCAGCCAAAATATCATTTAGCGCCACAGGTGTGAAAATACATTTTGGCCAGGATTTGAAAAATGAAAGCTGTCACGTTCATGAGGTGATGTAAAATAGGCTATGCTGAAAATTTAGAGTCAAAATATTAAAATTACCAAAGTTATGAGTTTAATGCAGGAAATGTCAACATACACATAACTTTGCCATTTTAACATATTTTGACCCAAATTTTCAACACAGCCTTCTCTTATGACCCTACCTTATGAGCAAGGGTGGTGAAAATTTTCAAATGCTGCCTGAAAGGTGATTTCACCAAGTGACCACAAAAATCACCTTTTGGGCCTGATTTGCATAATTCCGCTGCCACTGGTCATGAGGTGGGGTCCCAAAAAGGCCATATTGAAAACCTGGGGTCAAAATAGGCAAAACTGACAAAGTTATGCATCAAAGTTCAATACCTCATTGAGTATAACAACATCTGTCACTATGGGTCCTCCTCACATCAGCTGAAACACCACTCTCTCCTCTATTCCGACCTGGGATGGCTTCCTCCTACTGACCTAAGGCTACATGCTTATGGCTCTATCATTAACAATATAGTCCATCTACAAATACCTAAATCCCTGGCAGGCTTCTTCCAAAACCTGACCCCTTGCTATGGGTTGCAGTCTGCTGACCAAGCCCCCTTTTCACCCCAGATACTGCACCACAAAAGGTGCTAGTACCTTGCCTGCCATGTCCCCAAATACTGGAACTCCCTTCCACTAGCTTGCGCCAATCACCATCTCGTGCATCTTTTAAGAAAGGGTTGCGTAATTATCTTGATACTTCTTGCAAGTGCTCCTGTTTCAAACCTCCTAGCTCTCTCATTCCAGCCTCATCTCTCCTTGATGTTTTACTGATCTGACTCTCTACACAATGCACTTCTCCTCTACCTATCTGCCCCACCTCCACCTTCCTTCACTCTCATCCCTTTTCAGATATTTTACTTCTATTACTTACTATTGCCCTCCTAAATTAACTTTCAATCCCTCATTAACACTAAAATGTTCAATCTGTCATGTTTCCTATTTTTTCTTTTCTTCCTTGAACAAATTGTGGTGTAATTTCGATTATTGTAC
This sequence comes from Neoceratodus forsteri, assembly GCA_016271365.2. Taxonomy (NCBI): domain Eukaryota; kingdom Metazoa; phylum Chordata; order Ceratodontiformes; family Ceratodontidae; genus Neoceratodus; species Neoceratodus forsteri. The sequence goes on from JADMNL010000023.1 coordinate 385,951,583, forward strand.
AGTTCTTGTTTTACTTTTTCCTACACTGTTATTGCAACCTCCTTGTTCTATAGCTGCTTCTTTCAACTTGCTTGTATGCTATTGTCAAAACTATTTATGCGCTATTGTCAATTATTTTTGTACTTATATTGGAATGTCTTCCTGTATTGTTGTACTGTACCCTCCGGGTAGTACCTGAAAATAGTCATTGCTGTGGCTAGTGCACTTACCCGGTAAACAAAAACGAAATAAATAAATAAATAAAAATAAAAATACATTGAACCACACTTACCTTAGCTTCTCATATTGCAGTCGATGGTTCCAGCAGCAAGAAGTGTCTTCGATCAGAGAGCTGATCTACACCATGGGACATGTTCAGGTGAATGAAGGTGTGTGGGGGATGTGGGATGATGGGCACTGAATGGGAGGTCGGGGTGGGATGTCAGATGGATGAGGGACTGTTTTCTTGTATGTAGGTGTAAAAAAAATATTTGAGGGATGGTTTTCCTTTGTGCAGGAAAAAAAAGGAGGGACAGTTTTCTTCTTTGCAGGGGACACTCACATTCTGACACTGGGGATTGGGCACCCATGTCTCAGGCAACTGTTCAGCAGCACCAGGGGTGGGCACCCTGGTGCTGCCACTGAGAAAATGAGACTGGGGTGGACAACCTGGAAGGGGGGGTGAAGACAAGCTTTACCAGGGGTGGGCACCCCACTCTGCTTATGAAATAAACAATGTAAAACACATTGGGAAGAACAAGTGGTTGACTTTGAGGGGAGTGGGAGAAAAAAGAAATACTGGAGTGGGCACCCCAGTCTGCTTAACAAATAGATAGGTGGGTGGGTAGGCAGATTAGATAGATAGATAGATAGATAGACAGACAGGTGAGAGGAGTCACAGGGATAAAGTCGATCAGTGGCTTACTGCTCTCAATGCAGCCTGCAACATGAGTTCCAGCTGCGGCTGCAGAACTCAAAAAAGTCTCGCTGTTCTCACACAGAGAAGGTGGGTCAACAGCTCCTCTCACTAAGCTGGGCACCCTTCATTTTGGGATGCCCAGAAAACATGTTTCTGGCAAGTTTTAAAACAAACAAACAGCAGAATCTAGTGAAACAGCTCCCATTTAGCTAGGTTTAGATTTTTTTAAGATATTAATTTTATGCATTTTCAGTGTTTGTGAGTTTAAAATGAGAACTAAAATGGCAGCCGACCCGATAGGTATTTTTCAGCTCAAGAGATAAATCATGGGAAAGCAAAGTGTTTTTTTTTTTTTACTGTCTGTATCAGGACATTAACTTTAAAATTGTTATAACTCTGGAACCATGTAACATTTTTTCACTGAACCTTCCAAAGGCATACCCTTGGCATGGGCCCCTTCAACCCTAAAAATTCCATTAAAAAATTCCACACCATCAATACCCAGTGTTAAGTATAGCGAAACCAAATGTGTGGTTTTTTTTCAGTTTTTTAGCACTCTGTATCTCAAAAGGTTAACAAGATGCTATCATGAAGCTTTTCACGTCTAAGTTGAGACTCTGGCAGCGCACACCAAATTTTGTGCTATTTTGTGAAGCAACACTATAGTTATAAATGTGCAAAAATTAGGGTTTAACATTAAACAACCTACTCAACCCTAACTGTAGGGGCACTACTGCGTCCCTATAATACACATGAACATAAAGCCCTCCAGCCTCCATGACCATGTGGCCATGGTCATTTTGTCCTCCCTGGACAAGCATCAAGGTTTAATAGTCTGTGGAAGCAGCCAGCCAATAAAATCAACATTTAAATAGTAATGTACAGTACTTAGCTCCCCAGCATTCATGCTCATCAAGCACTGTAATTCAGATATAGAAAATAATGATAGAGAGACCTCGACCAGTCTTCATAGTGTCTCTCAGTACCATTCAGCACATTTATTTGAAGAACGACTGTAGAATATTATTAATTAATTTAAACAGTAACGAGCGATCAAGGTCTAAGTAACCGAGGTCCAGAGAATCAGTCAGCCAACATGTTCCTCATCAGAATCCTCTGCCAGTCCTGAAGTCGCCCTCCTGCAAAGTCCTGCCGAATCCTCTCACGCTGATGGCCAGCCACTTTAGGGTAATTGTATAAATATGTTCTTTTCTGCACAGGAGATTAGAAGTTTAACAGTGAGTTGGAGTGAGTGAGAGACCCCCTATTCTTTCAGGTTTCCTCTTATTGGATCAAAGCTTCAGTGTCGCTGCCATGTGGCAAAATTGAAATATCTGGAAAAATAAATATTCTAGTTCCATCTAGCACATACATAATTCCTTTTTGGTTTGCTGCATTCAGGATTGTGTCTCTTACAAATGGCCCCATCATGACTATCATCAAGGTATGGGGCAACTCCCGATTGTCCGGTCTTTTTCGTGGTTTAAGAATGGGAGGGTCAGCTGTGACATGGTTCTAATTCTGATCAGTTTCATAAAGGTTCTGATTTACTCTGGTTGGCCAAAATGGGTAAATGTTTCCAGACTGAATCAAAACCGGGCCAGAGGCAGATCTATACCAGGTCAAATGACAGAATTAGGCTATAAGCCTTTTCTTTATATCATGCCATTTCTAAAATAGTTATGTGATGTATTTTTCCACCAGTTTCTCAATTTTAACAACAATAAAACTTCAAAATTTCTTACATTATCAGGACCAGATCAGAACCAGGTCACAAGCAGATCAGAGCCTGGTCAATACTCTGCACTAGGTCAAATTAGAGTCGGGTTATAAATGACTCAGGTTTCCTGAGTCAAGCAGAGAAACAGACCATTTGGGGGTTCTGATCCAGCACAAAGTCAACACCCCCATCCCTATCATGGTGTAGCTCCGAACAGCTTGTATATCTGTCAAGCCAGATGGATCCCCAACAAGTCCTGCAGTAACACCAAGAGAACTACAGGGTCTTGGATTTCCCTGTCCTCCAGGAGTTCAAACAAATGAATACTGGAGCTTTTAGCTCCATTTTCAAGGTGTTCCAAGTGGAGCCTCAACAACTTATTTTCTTGAATGAGACCAATCAGTACAGCCAAAGACTTATTGGCAGTTTCTGTCACAGATTTTGCTGTGGATTCCACTGCTTCCACTTTGCTTTCTATCACAGTGACCCTTGAATTACATGCATCCATTTCTTTATCCATATCTTTGACAGTTTTCTTTAGGTCCTTCACCACCTGTAAAACATCCGCCAGACGCTGACCCAGTGACGTGGAGGGTTGAGATACCATGCACCTCACCTCCTGCCACACCGGGAACCTGGGTTCAGAAATGGATGCAGGTTGCTCGGTGGCCGGCTGGGTGAGGGAGGATTGAGCAACCGTAGGACTGCTCTCCTCCCTCTGGAAGAGGGGCTGTTGTGGCTCACCGTCTGACTGTCACTCAGCAGTAGCTGGGTGGCTGTACACGCAATGTCACAAAGAGGGAAAGGAACCCATTTTCAGGGTGCCAGAAACATCTCCACAGAGGTGGAGCTCACACTTTACGCCCATTGCATGTCCTGTGGGCCCTACAAAAAATTAGCGGAAAAATGCCACAGCAGCAGGATGATGACTGACCCTTCACAAGCCCTGCACTGGTGACGGGCACCTCCCCACACACACACACACACACACACACACACACACACACACACACACAGTCATGTGGCAGAGGACAACGACATGAAGGAAAGTCCCAGACAGGCCAGGTGACAGGGTGGGGGGTCTGTAGAAAAGGGCAGGTGGGGGCAGCTCAGGAGACAAACAAATGATGGAAAAAACATTTGTCAGAGTCGGACCAGCCTCTGTGCTTTGCACTCCCCTAGCACCATCTTTTCTTGCATGCTGCTGCTATCTTTGCGTTTAGAGTTTGCCCATTCTTTGGCTTAACAATGCTAGAATTCTCCCTATTTATGCACTGGAGAACACCGTCACCATATGGCACTGATTTTATGTCCAAAAAATCAAAATTTCACACAAATAACTAGGTATAATACGAAAATAAGAAGAGAGATGCCGCGGAGCTCCTTTCAGTGTGACTACTGTGGTCAGTGGCTAGTCACACCCCTTCTTATCATGTTTAAAAGTGTAATCTTGTAGCCCTTCTCTAATCCTGTGCTCCCCAGTCTAGTTTTATATCTGCCACAGTGGCACGCCTAAAAGTCCCACTCTTGCATTCACAGAATTATTGTCCAACAAAGAAATGATAGAAAGAAAAAGAGCAAAAACCAGAATGATTCCCCCAGAATTGAGGGGGATGGGGAACAACAACATAATCAAAGTCCACACCTTTAGGCTATGGACTGGTGACTCCCCTGCACATCTGTCCTTCAGATATCTGGCGCATCAGTGCTGTAAGCACTGACCTTGTCTCGTTGCAGTGCTAATCAGTTTTATATCTGAGCCCGCAGACAAAAGTGAAGCTCTCCAGTGTTAGTTTTGAGAAATGAGCCTAAATCCCACCTCAAGCAGAAACACAAGCTGCGACCAGGAGGAGCAAGATAATAATCAGCCAGTTTCCACAGCAACTGCAAACCTTGCAGATTTCAGTGGCACCCAACCATGGGTTCCCAGCAGCATGGATGCCACGCTCTGCTGACTGAGATGAGGGAGATTTGGAGGTTTTGTATTTGCTAAAAACAGCTGAGATTTTAATAAAATATACTACCTCAGTCAACAAAGGAGGCAGCCAATGTTTCAGGAAGGAGGGCACTCAACATCACTAAAATAACGGGGACTCTCTAGAGATAAAGGAGATAATGCAAATCTGTTTTAATGATGTTATTGTCTTTAAAACAAGTAAATATAAGCAACAATGAAACAGAAGTACGGCTAATAAAAGCAAAGTGTCACACATTAGAGGGTCAAGGAGAAGAACTGAGTAACGTAACAGATAACAAGCTCAGATCTGGTCAGTATACAGGATGACTGTAATTAGCTACTGGATCAGCTGTAACATGCTGCAGCCCTGCTGCAGGAATAGTTAGGAATTTGCTGCTGTTGCACCTTATAAAACAGCGTCCATGTTTCAGGATGAGCAAACCATGGACTATGACTATTACCACATTTTATACAAGTGACCACTGACATAAGGACCTGGAGTAAAAAAATGTATTTCAGAATAATGGAGGAGAAGATACAGGAAAGACTAAAAGACTAAGCCCCATGACAAATCCTAGCGAGGCCATGCTTAGAATATTGTGTACAATTCTAGAATCCACACTTGAAAAAGATAGGGCTAGGGTTGAGGCAGTGCAAAGGAGAACAACAAAAATGATACAAGGGCAACAGAGTAATTCTTATAAGGAAAGATTATTAGACCTAAATCTGTCCACGTTGGGAACAGAAGGGAAAGAGGTGACATGATAAAGATATTTAAGTAGTTAAATGGAATAAACAAAGTGGAATGCAAGGATTTATTTAAAATCAAAGCAAACACTAGAACAAAGGGAAACTGTGAAACTGGTGGAAGGAAAGTTCAAAAAGGTTGTCAGAAAGTATTATTTCACTGAGAGAATAATAGAAAAAAAAGGAGCAATCAAGTTACTGAAGGTAGTGTGTTCTAATACTGTAAATTTAGCATAGATAGGATAAACACATGGGGATTGTGAAAATGAGTATGTGTGTGGGGCTTAAATATGGGAAATACGTCAATGACCAGTAGAGTACACTGCACAAATTCAGTAGAATCTGGCAGACTCAATGGGTCATGAAGCCTTTAGCTGCTGTAAATAACTATGTAACTAAAAAGATCAATGGAGTGAGGAGAAATAGGCAGAATTAAAAGGGGCTGTTTCAGAGGCAACGCAGGAGTGTGTCAGGATCATAAAAAAATCTACAAAACAGGATGGCCTATTGGCACTGCAGCAGGACTGCCCCTTGTAATGCTGGTGACCTGGGTTCAAAAATAAGCCTGAGGTGCTAGACACTAGAGGGACCGTGGAGAGAGGAGACTTTAGCATCCCTGAGAACACGCGCCTTCTCTGGGGAGGAAGCCTGCCTGTTTTCACCACGCTAGTGCCACCTGGTGGTGGATCTGTGAGAGGGGAGACAAATGGCTGGGCTTTGTACACACCCACTGTGTACTTGTGCAGCCATGTCTCGGGGAGAGAGTAAATGGTGGAAACCACCAACTTGGCAGAATGACATGACTCCCAGAATTTCTGGGATCCTGCGTCCCTCACTTACGACAACCACTATATTTCAGTCACTGAAAGAGTGGCACCCTGAAGGCTCTGCCACAGGGGGTAAGCTATGGGAGTTAAGGTGGAGCCTCTGGGGTGCGGATAGGGCAGCAGGACTGGGAGGTGGCTGGAATGGAGGTCACAGAAGGAGGCCAGCTCAGCAACTATGAGAGAAAAAGAAAGTAAATCCATTAAATATATTTAGTTGCTGGCCCATCGGCGCAGCAGTTGGATTTCCGTCTGTGACGCCGGCGACCCAGGATCAGGAATGGGCCCAAGTCGCTGGAGGGACGGCCGGGGGGAGAAAGATGGAGTATCCAGCAACAGCTCGCCTTCTCCAGGGGAAGAGTGGGGATGCAGCTCAGCGTCTGCTGGCCCCTGATGGAGCCGGGGCACAGCAAGACATCAGACCTAGATGACTGGAGAGTGGCAGACGTCGATGCTTGCCTTGCGTCAGTGTACGCACTCCCAGGGAGAAAAATGGAAAAAGGCATCCTGGCCGATGGGAGACGCGGCCTCCCGGATCCTCTTTGCTGGGCTCCCGGACCTCTATCTGCTGCCTCAACAGCACCCAGGGTCGTGAAAGTACAGCTGGAAGGCTCATCTCCTATGAAGGTGGGGACCCACCAATGACATGATACATCAGGGATACCTGGGTTGGCTGCAATGTGGGGCGGTGGGGTCGGGAGTTGCCAGGATGAGAAGGTCCATGTGGGGCCTGAAGAACAGATCAGCCAGGATGTGGGTGGGATAAACAGATAATACAAAAAAGATATATATTTAGTTAGTTTTGTTGAACACAGCAGGATGGCTGGACAATACTGCCTATTTTCAGCCTTGTCCGGGGAGGAGAGGGGAGACGATGCAGGTGCAAAACAACTGAAACTGAACTAGATGAAACTGGTAATGGTATTTTAGTGAATGGGGAAATTTGGCAAGGACACCGGGGAAATTCCCTGCAATAATATGATCCTGTGTATGACCTAGGATCTTATGTTCTTCAAGAAATGTCTTGTTCTTTCTTTGTAAGGATTGGTATGTATTTTATTTAATTTTCTGTATGTTTTCCTTTTTATTTGAGTTTAATTTGTAATGTATTTATGATTATTTTATTTTAAATAACATCCCCTGCTCTTTTCAAAGTACCATGGGATCTTTAATGTCCACTTGAATAACCACCAGAAAAGGTTGACTCTATCACTCCCCCTTATTTCATGCACACCTTGGGAGCAGATGGACAATGAACAACCTGGTACAGTGCTCCTGGTGGGGGCTAAGTTTGGACCCTGAAGGGAGCATTGGTTGGAGACCAAGTGAGAGAAGGGAGAACTAAAATGGAAAAGAAAAGAAAAGTAAAAGTCAGAACTCAAAATGGTCACAGTAACTACCAGGTCCCCCATCTCCCGGTCATGAGCGCTAAGGATAGTACAGTAGCCAATGGCTAATGAAATTCAAATGTGGCTAATAAAAAAAAAAAGCATGTGGCTAATGATACATAAATATTGACAGCAGAAAAAGGCCCATAGGCCCATTCAGTCTTCCCACCCTACCTAACTAATGTTCATTGGCCTTAGTGGCCATCCTCCCTTTGCTTCTGTCACTCATTTCCTGACAAATCCTACATGCCTGTCCCATCCCCGAGTATTGAAAAATACTGTAATTTACTCTATTTTGTTCTACAAGTACAGATAATAATTAGACAGTCAGGCAGTATTAGCCACTACTTAGCAACTGAAATACAAAGTGTAGTGAGAAAGAAATACTGTAACCTAACTGGCAATTAAACCCAGACTCCCAGAACACAGTCCCGGTGCTCTACCATTGAGCTATCAGGCTCACATAGCAGTGCCTGGGGTTCGCATTATTTTCTGTCTTTGATTGCATATCCTGCAACTAGGAGCAATTGCAATGGTATTTAGATATTTGTACAGTTAACTGTCCTGTCGGCACAGCAGTAGGGTTACCACTTGCTATGCTCGTGACTCAGGGTTTGGGAACTAGCCCAGGTTGCTAGAGGGTTGGCTTGTGACAGAGGAGTAAGCATCCCAGAGGATACTCACCCTCTCCAGGAAGGGAGGGCTGACTGTGCCGTGGCATGACTGCCTCTTGTGGAACATAGGAGATGCAGTTTCACAGGCTGGCAGTAAGGTGGGGAGTCAACTGGCTTGTACATTCATGCTCTGAAAAACAAAAGGCAGCTCCATCCCTTGGTATTGCTACAGTCAAACTGATCCATTAGCCAACTAAAAGAAAGAACACCATAGCCGCACAGTGGCACTGAGGGCTGGCGCTGGTCGCCGCACCCGCTCCATGCCGGACCGGTGACTGCAATGAGCACAAGTCGCTGGAGGTTGGCTGGGGAGGAGAGGATTGAGCGTCCGAAGGACTGCTCTCCTTCTCTGGGGGTCCGACAGTCAATATGTGTTGCCTCCTGGTGAAGGCTGGGAGACTTCATGCTCAATTGCACACAGGGGTGGAGTTGAGGCAGGCGTCTGGAGGAGCATGTGTGGATGTTCGTGCCCCTTCTGGCAATGTCATTGCATGCCTCGGCTCCAGGGTGAAAGCAGGCACCTAGTTGAGAGACTTGATGGCTGTCTGCAAGCTTAGCCCGGTGGCCAGGCACCCAGGCTGGATCCATGTTCCGTGAGGAGTCAGGGGCTCCCTGCAGCCCTGCTGCAGAGGATACAACTGCAGAGGCATACGAGTGCCTGGGACTGACCGGGTAGAAGCGGATGGTGGCCGGAATCCCCGTACCAGATGCGGGTACAAGAGGGGAGCAGACTGAGGCAGCCAGAAAAAGGAGCTAGAAAAAAGAAAGAAAGAAGCACCACCATGCCACCTGTATGAAAATAAGGACAATGTTGTATACTCACAATACCATGATTACTCACAATACACGATTAGTTCATCTGTTCATTAGTCCTTCACATAGTGCCATAAAAAGGCTCATGCTACAAGGTGATTACTGCCACAAACTCCAACGGTTTTGCTGTGCCTGAAGGCGACCAGTGAAACTGGTCCAGAATTCATAGTGCTTTCCTGTCCCCCTGCTCTCCCAGTAGTTAATCACAGCACAGTACATAATCACCTTGTAGGCATAGGCATTTTGTGGCACTATGTAAAGGACTAATGAACTAACTGATCGTGGTATTATAGTAGATTGAATTGCCTTTTATTTTCATATGGCTGGTCTGGTGGTACTTTTTCTTTTTGTTGGTTATTGCACATGTGCATGCCTGTTGCATGTGTGCTACCCATATTCCTGCCAGCAACTCCAAGTGAAGGAATAGAACAACAGTAAATCCTCGGTCAGGCAGCAGGATGATGCGGGGTCCATGAGGCCCTGTACCCAGCAACCAGATGCAGCTCCACACAGATTTGGTCACCGCCAGAACCTTGTCTCATCCAGGTGACCTCAAATGGGAGAGCACACATGGGACAAAGGGTGGGGTAAGTCCTGGGGATGGTGGGGTGATGTGGTTCTGGACTTCCATGGAGGGGGCACAGGCTGAAAGTTGGGGAAAAAGAGTAAATAAAAAAAGATATTGGTGCAGTATTAGCCAGCAGTTCCCACAAAGGTAGCACAAAATGTTCCTCTCAGGAAAATGTTATGTTGTAGATAGTTTACAATATAAAGTATATGGTCTGGTGATTTAACCTCTACACCACAGGAGCTGTAATTGTCTTCAGTGCAGCTTGGATATGTGTTCAGTTAGCAAGCAAAAGATCAGCGGTTTGAATCCAGGTACTAACATACTAAAATGCCAGCAGAATAGGCCTAATGGTCTTTTGTGTCTGCTCGTTTGGTCAGCCCCCACCCTGAGAGCTGACCTTGCTGCCCCCCTCACCTTCTCTGGCTTCTCCCTTCCCAGTTCTGAATATTCTCGCTGCACTGGCTTTTGCTTCCAGAACCCTTCCCCTGTACCTGTCCCACCCCCTCTTGAACCCCTCCACCTGGACCTTAGAAACGAGTGCAGGTTTCTATGAAATGCCACCAGCCAGTCCTGCCCACGTTAATTAACTGTGTCTATTTTAAGTGCCTTTTCTTTCTTTTTGTTTTTGGTAGTACTGGGATTTATCCAGTGCCAATCTTAATAGAAAGCCCAGTAATACTGGTCAACTGTGCACAGGTTTCTGTTAAATGCCACCAGCCAGTCCTGTGACAGATGATACCTTAGGTCCAGTTTTTGTATTTGTATATGGGTTTCTCTATAATTGCCAATCCTCAGAGAAACCCCCTAGGCACGGCTGAAGTTTGAAATCCAGTTGGGTGCCTCGTGGTAAAACCTGCGAGGTCTGAGGTAAAAAAAACAAGGCAACTGTCCCTAATTCGATGGTTCCTTCAATAATTAGGTTAAAAAAGGGAGGAACCGTCGAAATTAAGCATCTGCGGTAAAAAAAGAATATAATATAAGCAGATGCGGTAAAAGTACACTAAAAACGATGCAGTTGCAATAAATTTACTGCAAATTTGTGGAAAAAAAACACTAATAATACGTAAAATTACACTCCGCACACTAAAATAGTAAATTTACGAGGAAAACTTTACCAAGATGAGCAAAGAGGAGGCGGTCAACATGGAAAGTTGAGAGGCAGCTCAGGTAGGAACTCAATATTTTGTATTTTTTATTGTATCGTATTTTGCATTTTTAGCAGGCGGCCATGGTTCAAATCCTAACAGGGACTTTTTCAACAAAAATTCATTTTTCAGTTGGAATTTCACTTGAATGGCGGTCCATGGCAACATGGAGTTGGAGTAATAAATGATATTAAAACAACCTTAGTTAAGAAACAACAATTTGTGCAGGTAGAAAGTTGTCCTGTCAGGACAGGAAGTTCCTGACAGGACAACTTTGTGGACCTTTGGGCAAAAAGCATTATTAGCCACTGCTTAGCAATTGAAACATAAATCGTAATGAGAAGATAATGGGCTGGATATTCAAAAGGGTTGCGCCATGCGCAATAGGGTTGCGCCTGCGCAAGTCCGGAATTGCACCATTCTGCCATATTCAGCAGGAGGCAGTTGCGCCCCCCCCCCCAAGTCATGCTGAGCAACAGCGCAATGCTAATGAAGGCATGCTGAACGGGAGGAACCATGCATAAACTGCACAGCCGATATTCAGCCAGGCTGTGCAGAGTTGTCAGGTGCAACCCCAACCTGCGCCTGCACAACTTTGAGCAAAAAAAGGAGTAAGTCGAGGCCACCCACAGGTGAGCTGCCACATTGCAGGGCGTAACAGCAGCTGCCACCTGTGGGTGGCCTCATTTCTCCCAGCCCAGTAGCGAGCATAATAGTAACCCCCTCCCCGACTGGCCCTATTGCGGCAAAACTGTAGTAACCCCCACCTAGCCCGGTCGCGGGCATTGAGAATCAACCCCCAAGAACAATATCCATGGTGGTCCAGTGGACCGCGAAGCCCAATCGCGGGCATTAGAGTCTACCCCCCAAGAACAATATCCCTGGTGGTCCAGTGGACCGTGAAGCCCAATCACGGGCATTAGAGTCCACCCCCCAAGGTCCAAGTAGCCTGGTGATCTAGTGGCCCCCCACCCATGGAGCCCCACCACTCCGCTCCCCCCGTCAGCCGGCAGGCGGCAGCACCCCACCCGCCTGCCGGCCCGCTGCCCGCCGACTGACTGCTCTTTAGGGCTGCATGCCCATTGGTTCAGAGCAAGAGCCAATGGGCGTGTAGCCTATACCGTACATGGCAGTCCAGATATGTGAATAAATTCATTCATTCACATATCTGGACTGCCTTGTATGGTATGGTATGGGCTGTAGGCCCATTGGCTCTTGCTCTGAACCAATGGGTGTGCAGCCTTTACACCCATTGGCTCTTGCTCTGAACCAATGGGTGTGCAGCTACCGAGCAGTCAGTCAGTGGGCGGCGGGCGGCAGGCGGTGGTGCTGCCGCCCGCTGGTTGACTGGGGAGAGCGGGTGGGGGCTCAGTGGTGGGTGGTGGGGTCACTAGATCACCAGGCTACTTGGACCTTGGGGAGATGGACTCTAGTGCCCGCGATCGGGCTCAGCGTCCACTGGACCACCAGGGATATTGTTCTTGGGGGTTGATTTCAATGCCCGAATCGGGCTAGTGGGGGGGGGTTATTATGGTTTTGCCCGCGACCGGGCCAGTTGGGGGAGGGGGAATTTATACAGTTATGCCCGTGATCTGGCCAGTTGGGGGAGGGGGGATTTATACAGTTATGCCACGATCAGGCCAGTCGGGGTGGGTTACTACAGTTATGCCTCGATCGGGCTGCAGGGGGCGTCGGTCCCCGATGGCTGCTGCCTGGCAGGGCGCCAGGCGCAAATCGTCGGGATCGGCGCCTGCATACTAATGGCATGCAAATGGGGCAATAAATAGATGCAAATGGCCCCCCTGCACCTTACATGAATTATGGCCCCATTTGCATGTTACCCTTTGAATATCGGAAATTTGCGCATGGCGCAATGGGACTTGCATCACCGCATCTTGAATGCTCCACTCTGACCACTTGCGGTGGCACAAGTTCCACTACACTATGCACAGTGGCTGTGGCCGGGGGGGTGATATTCAAAGGAGTTGCTCAATAGCGCAACTCCGTAGAATAGCGCCCCGGCCACACCCCAGCGCAACTATTTTGAGAAGCGTAAGGGCTTGCACCACAGAATGGTGCAGTTTGAATATCCAAACCCATATGACCAAACTGGAAATTGAGCCCAGGCCCCTGAAATACCATCCTGAGTACTGTGTCCAGTTCTAGAGACCATAGGCCCGATTTTCAAAGGGTGCTCAGATTGACGCAATATGCGTCAAAGTCAGAGATTGCAACCAACGCACTTGCATCGAATGCAGTGCTCCATATTCTAGAATCTTCATGAATTGTTTTGATCTTAATGAATCTGATGCAAGTCGCAAGGTGCGTCATAAAAAGTGATGCAGTGGGTGGATTTGGCGCAAGTTACGTCACTGCATAGATTACCTCAGGTAATGGCGCAGTTACCAGGAGAAATGTCAGAGGCCAGGGAAGGCAAGCACCAAAGGAAGAAAAATTTCATCCAAGAGGAGACAGACGTGCTTATAGAGGAGGTTGACGCCAAGGTGGACCTCCTCTTCCTTCGTAGAAGTGTGGGAAAAGGAGATGAGACTCCAGGGGAAAAAGGCCTGGGAAGAGGTAGCTACACGGGTGAATGCTGTGGGTCCCATGAAAAGGTCTATGTGTGAGCTACAGAAGCGCTATCATGACTTGAGGCACCAGTCCAAAGAGGAGATGGCACGGAACAGGTGGTGTGCCATGGGCACAGGAGGAGAACCAAGGAGATCGTCCCACTTAGCAACCGGAGGGCGTGTGGCTTCCCACCTCAGCACCAGGACCATGGGGGGACAGCAACATGAACCTCTTCAGACTGTGGAGCACAGCAGGTAAGTAGATCACTGCACAAGTACAGTTTGTGGTCTGAGTTTGGGACAGGTGAGTAAGATATGCTGACAACGGTGTGATGTGGTGTGCCATGTTGATGTGTCCAAGGCAGTGAGGTAGCAGGGTGGTGACAGGCATGGATGGAAGATATATCAGGATGACTTTGAGATAGCACCATTGAGCTGGAGACCAAGCAGTGCTGCTGTATTGTGGGGGAAAGTGGTGCTGCCCCAAAGCTGTTGCTCAGGTGTCAAGGACCCACTGCATGGCATTTTGTCAAAGTGCTAAAGAACAGGTGGGGGCCAGTGCAGGAGGTCTTGGCTGGCAGGAGACATGTAATGCAAAAAGATGTGCAGGGCAGGAGAGAAAACAGGGCAGAGGGTGCAACATGCAGTGAAGTGCTGTGTTGCAGATGTTGGTGTGGGGGTGAGTACTTGGCCAGGATATATGTTGGTGAACCGGTGCAGGCCAAGTAGTTGAGGAGGGGGAGTGGCACTGCTGACACAGATGCACACATGCAGGGCAAGGCAGAGGGTGCTGTGGTGTGTGGCTGCCAGCAGAATGATTGTCAGATGGTACACAGCAGGCTGAGGTCTAATGGTGTGCATGTGGCAGCAGTTATGCGTTGGAGATGATACGGGATATGCTGCCAGAGACCCTAGGTGTAGTGATGTGCAGAGGGAGACGGTGGTGGATTGTGGTTCGGGGGAGAGAGAATGCTGATGACCTGTGGTTGAGTGGGGTGGGTGTTGAGTTGTGATGGTTGAGTAATTGGGTATGGGCTAGAGCAGGAGGCCTGCTGGAGGGGGGCGGCTGATGTGGTGGCAGGGTGCCTCATGTGGCAGAAAGATGGGTGTTGGTAACACAGGCTGCATCGGGGTCTGTGCATGGGGAGGATGTTACATGGCTCCACAGGTTTCCTTGCCAAGCCAGACATGGCAGGATGTGCCTGAGGGCATCAAGGACAGTTTCATGAAGAGTCATGTGGGAGTATATGCATGGGGGTGCGTCACGGGGCTCTGTGCTGCATGACGCATGTTGTGAAGTGTCCCAGGGTGGGATGGGAGTGCCATGCCACATGGGAGCCCCTAGCACAACAAAGGGTTGCAGTACACAACTTTCATGTGTCCATTGACCAGGCAAGGGTTGTATAGCATGTAGCTGAGCAGCCAGGGGAAGGCCAGTGGGTGAGATACTGTGGCGTACCTGAAAGGAGCCAGTGCATGGTACTGTGGAGCAGATGCTGTGTTCTGAGGAGGCCAGTACCACAGTGGGTGATTGTAACGTTGCTGGGTGTGCTGTTCAGGGTAGTGACCCAGCGTTAGCCCATGCGTGCTGCAAGTGGTGCTGAGCAGTATGTAGGTAGCCAGCTGGCACTGTTGGGGATGATGGAGGCACAGCATGTATTGGCAAAGGGGAAATGAGTAACATCGTCCTTGACTCTGTGGCTGGACTGTATGAAAATGAACATGTGCCACTCTTTCCAGGTAGCTCTAACTTGTCAGACACAGCCACAACAGGGCCCAGTGAATGCTCAGCACATGCACAGAGTGGTGTGGACACAGCAGCCAAGTTTGACAGCACCTCAGGGCATGGAAGTGAGACACCATCAAGTGAGACACAGCACGTAGAACCCTGTGGACCACAGCCTCCCAGAGCTGACTAAAGACAGTGCTGACAGAGCAGATCCATTAGTGGGAGAATGATTGGATTGTGGTGGCAGTGTCACCAGTGCAGCAGACTCCATCCAGGAAAACATGGCACAGAACCTCACACCAGCACCATCTATCCAGCAGGAGGGAATAGTGGCACCAGCAGCTCCTGGCAACCCTCTGTGGACATGGACGTGGATGAGGTGGATCACCTCTGCCAAAGCATGCTTGACAGAGAGGTAGTACTTAGCAGGGAACTAACTGCCATCAGGGTGGCCATGGTGTGGAATCACAGTGCTGCACAGCAGCAGCAGGCGTATGGAGGTGCAATCGAGTGGTGTGCAGGATGCCATCACTCTTGGCCTGCAGTGTGTGGCAACCCACCGGAGTCACAGCATGCAGCTGTCCTGCAAGGACTGTGGGCATGGACCAAGTGGCAGATGGCCATACTAGATGGTGTGTCACTCATGCTGGACTGTAGCAGGGACAGGGAAAACAGGTGGGGTAGAGGAACAGTGGGTAAATATAAGGAAGACCATTGAGAAGACAACAAACCTCTGTATCAGGCAGGTAAAAAACAGCAAGAGAAGAGAGACCGCTATGATTCTTCAAGGAAGTAGCAGAGAAAGTTAAGGTGAAGAGGTTAGCTTTCAAACGGTATGAGTTGGCACAGAAAAATGAGGACAAGGAGAACTATCAGGAGAAACAAAGGGAAGCAGGAAAAGCAGTTAGGAAAGCAAAGGCACAAACAGAGGAGAGCATTGCCAAGACAGTCAAAAAAGGGGATAAAACATTCTTTAGGTATATAAGCGAAAAGAGGAAAAACAAGGCAGGGATTGTAAGACTTAAGGGGGAAGGAAGGGACTGTGTGGAGGAGGATCAGAAGAAAGCTGATATATTGAACAAGTACTTTTGCTCAGTATTTATGAAGGAAGAGGTAGGGGATGGGCCACAGATAGGGGAAAAGGACATTAAAGGAAGGGAGATGGAAACTAGCCCTTTTATGGAGGAGAAAGTCCTTAGGGATGAAAGTGGATAAGGCAATGGGGCCAGATGGGGTTCACCCCAGGATACTGAGGGAACTTAGAGAAGAGCTGACTGCACCTCTGATGGCCCTGTTCAACCTGTCACTGGATATGTGGGAGGTCACAGAGGACTGGAGGAGGGCGGATGTGGTCCCACTTCACAAAAGTGGGAATAGAGAGGAGGCAGGAAACTACAGACCTGGAAGTATGACTTCAGGGGTGGGCAAAGTTATGGAAACACTGCTAAAGGAAAGGATTGGGGAATACCATGAAACCAGGAGATTACAGGATCTGAGGCAAGATGGGTTCACGGTGGGGAGATCTTGCCAAACAAACCAGATTGAGTTCTTTGATTGGGTGACCAGGGAAGTGGATCAGGGAGGAGCGCTGGATGTGGCCTACTTGGATTTCAGTAAGGCCTTCAACACTGTTCCACACACAAGGTTGATAAGCAAGCTGGGCAGCCTGGGAGTAGGACCAAATGTAGTAAATTGGGTACATAGTTGGCTAAGTAACAGGAGTCAGAGGGTGATGGTAAATGTGGTTCACTCAGAAGATGGCAAGGTAACCAGCAGGGTGCCATAGGGGTCAGTACTGGGACTGTTCCTCTTCAATGTCTTTATTAGTGACATTGCAGAGGGGCTGGAAGGGAAGGTATGTCTGCTCATGGATGACACAAAAATCCACAACAGAGTGGACACACTGGGGGGTTGGAAAAAATGAGAGAAGTTCTGAAAAAGCTGGAAGACCCAACAAAAGTTTGGCAGTTGGTCTTCAATGCCAAAAAGTGCTAAATTGTGCACATAGGGTATAAAAACCCTTGGGTAATGTACCAAATTGGGGGGTGGCAACCACAAGTCAGGAAAGGGACTTTTTCACTTCCCAATCGGAGCATTCTGTAGAATTAATTGTTTGCTGTCCAGGTGTTTTCTTAATAACCCAGTCTCTGGTTTGTGTTTTAGATAGATTAGCTTAAAAATCTAGTATTCTTTTCTCATAAAAATTGATCATTTGAGTTTCATTGCTAAACTGAAGAGGTATAAAAGTGTCTCTGTGAGAAATCAGCTTGTCTGTATTACAGCTGTTAGTTCTTTCTCATCAAAACTGAGGCCTGGATATTCAAAGGGGTTGTGCATGGTGCAACAGGGATACCATGCAAAACCCACCAATGGATTTGACTCTAGTGGCAGGGCACAGCAGAGTGGAACTGCCCCAACTGTGGAGGCAGTGGACGGGGTGCAGCAAATGCCCTGACTCTTGTGGCAAGTGGCAGCTTGTATAGCAGCCCTAACTATGGAGGCATGGGGTTTTAGGGCACAGCAGGCCACAGCCCCCGATTGTATAGACAGAAGCAGGGTGCAGCCACCCTGGCTGTGGTGGCAGGAAAAGAGGACAGCATGGTGCAGAAGCCTCTACTGTGGGGCAGGATATAGGGGTACCATGGTACAGCAGCCCTGACTATGGGATGAATGCGCTCACAGTGCAACAGCCCTGCCCCTATGGGGAGCAATTGAAGTGGGTAGCAGGGTGCAGCAAAAATCCCCACCTCTGGTGGCTGGGGCAGCAGTGCAGCAGCTCCCAACTGTTGAGGACACAGGGCTTTAGGGTGTAGCAGAGCCCAGCAGCCCTGACTGTGGAGAGCAGGAACAGGGGCAAGAGGGTTCAGCAGCCTGACTATGGGGACAGAAGGCAGTAATTACAGCAACCCCAACTGTTTGGGCAGGGGCAGAAGGGTGCAGCTCTGATTATTCAGGCAGGAGATGGGGCAGCAGGATGCAGCAGCCTTGAATGTGGGGGGAGACAGGGAGCTTGTGGGAAGGGGCAGGTGCAGCTGCCTCATCTGGGAGGCAGGAGACAGGGGCATCAGCATGTCATATAGTGTTTCTAGTTATACACATATAGAATGTATTTTCACACAGAAACTATCAAAAACTGAAATTTATGAGTTCATACAGTATATATGCCTGAAATAGCAGAGTGTGGTAGGCACCTGTTTGTCAAAGAACAAATTGTTCTTACATGAACCTATTTATGGAGGCTACATCAAAGGCAAACTACTTCTATGAATGAACAGAATTTAGATTTATTTTATATCCATTAAATAAACAACCCAGTGTTATAAAGATAGAAAAACAGAGTTTTGATGAGAAAGAACTGACAGCTGTGATACAGACAAGCCGATTTTAGCAGACACATTCATACCACTTCAGTTCAGTACTAAAACTCAAATGAGCAGCTTTTTATAAGAAGAGAATGATAGATTTTAAGCTAATCTATCTAGATGCAAACCAGAGACTGAGTCTGTAAAAAAAAACTGGAAAGCAAACAATTAAATCTACAGACTGCTTTGATTGGGAAGTGAAACTGCTCTTCAGTCAAGCAGGGACTTGTACTGCTGAAACAGCCATCTACTCCAATATGATGTCATCGCTCTCCAAGGCTCACTCAGAGGGATAGATACAGTTTGACTGTTTTTAATTACTTCAGAGCAAGTTAACAAATACTGATTTGAAGAAAACCACAAAACCAAATAGTATGAAATGTTCAGGAAACACTAATCATGACACATGGACTTGAATTCAAGCTTTTATTAACAATATATATAATGGTTGTCATTGATCTTTAAATGAAAGCTTGGAGTTAGTGTTACACCCCTTTGTATCGATATGAAGCATTGGATATGGTTTTAAATCTGTATATCAATACATTGTAATATATTGCACCACTATTTATCAGTACACGTATCATGTAGAACGGACCCTCAGCTTGTATTTGCTGTTAACAAGTTTATTGCAGTTAAGAATAACATGCATCAAATACTGTATTCAATACAATGAGGATGTAGATCACAATATTTAAAAATTAAAAATACTGCTTACAGAAACATGGAAGATAATGACCTTTAACCTTAAATAAAACTCAGAACAAAAGCATCAAAATAACCATCTCCTTTTCTTAACATAAGTGGTAATAGATCATTATCTATAGTCCTCAGATTGAGTAAACGGACTTTCATCACTCTTTTGGTTTCCTGAGATACATTTCCAACTGAGATCTAACCCTAGTTACACATGGGCGTGGTCAGATAGGGGACCCAAATTGGCTAGTAAACTCCTAATTTCCCTTTGCCAGATGAAACAGTCTTTCATGGTGTGCTAAACCCCCCCATAGCCTGCATCCAATGGATGCAAGAGGATACTTCCTGGGACCATCGGGTCTGCAAAATCCGGTATTTGGCCTCTGTTCTGGCACCACAAGCCACTGATGGAGGGGGCGTCCACATACAGGCAAGTCTCCAGGATCCCAGACAGAGTGAGTGAAGCTGAGCCCTAAAATTTCTTGGTATCTCTGGTGGACAGCTTCCTAGAATTTAGTCAAAAGGGGGCACTCCAATAACAGGAAGATGTGAAGGAGCTTTGAAGGGATTTAAAAAGGCTTGAGAGGTGTTCAAAGGTCTGGCATTTAAGATTCCATGCCAGGAAGTTCAAGGTGATGCGCTTAGGGAATAAGAACCTGAGGGCAGAGTACTGAATGAGAAGAGTTAAGCTGACTAATTCTGCAGGGAAGGAGCTGAGAGTCCTCATCAATGACTCACTCAAGAAAGCCAGCAAGTGCAAAAAGGCCTATAGGAAGGCATCAATGATGCTTGGGTGTATAGGGACGGGTTTTGACAGTAGGAGGAGGAGGTGATACTAGCCCTATACAGGTCATTGATGAGGCCTCTTCTGAAGTTCTGTGCCCAGTTTTGGAGTTCTCACCTGAGAAAGGATATAGGTAGGCTGGAAACAGTGCAGCAAAGGGTTACAAAAATGATTCAGGGCCAGCAGATCAGATCTTACATGGAATGTCTGAAGGTTCTGAATATGTATTCACTGCAGGCCAGATGGGAGGGAACTTGTCTAAGACTTATACATCCCTAAGGGCTAAACATAGGGTAAATGTGAGGACTTGTTTGTTAGAAATAGAGATGCAGTCACAAGGGGGTGTGATTGTAGACTAGTTGCAGGTAAATTCACGAAGTATGTGAGGATATTTTTCTTCATGGAAAGGGTGGTGCAGCCTTAGAACAGATTACTGGCAGAGGTTGTGGGGGAAAGGACCATTAATGGGTTCAAACATGGGTGGGACAAGGCCAAGGGACTCCTAATTCCACACAGAGAAAATAAGAAGGGGATGGCATTTCGATGGGAAACAGGGGAAAGTAACTCACAGTGGCACTATGCCAGGGAGAGGGGTACGTTAGTAACAACTATTAGCAGACATGATGGGCTATTGGTCTCCTTCTGCCATCAGATTCTGTGTTTCTAGGATGTGGAGAAGGGTGCCATTTTGTCCACTGCATCTCCAGCAGCAATCATGAGACATTAGACCATGGGTATGCAGTGTGAACTGCACTTTCTGTTGAAAGTTCTTTACTCCCTTTTTCAGAGTAGCATGGTAAGGATCCATGCCGCAGAAAAAGAGAATATCTTCCTCTTCCTCCTTACTGTTAGGTAAAGTCCATGATAGGAATGTTTCTTGCTCCATGGTTGATTTTCCACGTGTTCCATTCAGAACCTTAAGTTAGTAACATCCATTACTAATTTAGCTGCTGTGGCCATAGCCTTACTAATATAGGATAGCACATCTCTGGCAGATGTTTTCACCTTTTCCATGGATTGTTCCAACAGGTTTGTCTCTCATTCACTAAGCCACCTTGTTTGGTTTTTGTGCATCTCTCTAAACCACGCACATATACTCTTCAGCCTCATTCTCAGAGCAAGGCATTATGGATATACAAATCTTTCTGCAAGTCAGGCTAACAAGGGTTCACCAAAACAGACATCACTTCTTAAACAGGCTGGTACTTCTAATCCAGTCTAGGCTGAGAATGGCCAAGTCCAGACACGTGTTTCATCGTCTTTGGGCCTCCTCTGTCACTCTAAGTGTTCTAAATGGAACTAGCATTGGGGTTCTGACATTGTGCCTGATTGAGATAATCAGTTCTGCTCATGCATATCAGCTGTAGCTCTGCCCATATAGCCAATATCAGCAGTGACTGTGCCAACCTCATCAGGCGGTTCTTATCTCTGATTCATGGGCTGATCTAGTATGTGTCACCGAAACCTGGCTGGACAACTCCGCAGGCCCTGCCCATGTGCAGACCGTGCTGCAGGTTTCTCTATGATACATCACTCAAGACTGGAATGCCGGGGTGGCAGAGTAGCCTTGATTTTTCAATCCGAGTTGACAGTGTGCTGTCCCCAATTGAGACTGGGGGATTATTTGAGTGTGTGTCCCTCAGAGGTGTGATTGGTCTATGTTGCAGAATAGCTCTTGTCTGCCATCCTCCATGCGATGGTTCTTTTTTTTTTTTTTAAATCAATGTTTATTAAGAAATTTTCAAATACAGAGGAAGAAAAGAAAAGTCATCAGAGCCATTATTTAGTTAGTCCTGAGTTGGGGCTGCAGTGCATACAGAAATATAGACAGCGGCGGTAAGAAGACCGATAGTCCATCCAGTCTGCCCATGGTTCCTATCTAACCCCAGGCCCTATTGTCCATAGAGGGTTCTAGCCCTCCCAATGCATGTCCTATTCCCCTCCTGTTACTGTCGCCTTGAGTAAACACTATACCCTTCTCTTTGTCCCAACCATGCTTGAAACCATTAATGTTTTTTGTGACCACCACCTCGGTTGGTAGACTGTTCCATGGTCCCACCACCCTTTCTGTATAATAATAATACTTACTCATACCCCTCTTGAACTTCCCTCCTGCCATTTTCCACTCATACATTCACGACGTTGAACTGTTACTCATGCAAAACAATTCCCTATGGTTTACCTTGTTTATTCTTTTCAGGTACTTCAAGATTTCTGTCATATCTCCTTTCCTGTCTGGTCTCCAGCGAGTACATGTTCAGTGCCTTAGGCAAGCCTCATAAGACCTGCCCTGTTGGCTCTTATTCATCTTTGTCACCCTTTGCAGCACCGTATCCACCCTGTCCTTATTGTTTCTGAAGTGAGGACTCCAAAACTGTGCACAATACTCCAGGTGTGGCCTCACCAAAGAGTTATATAAAGGTAGTACACCTCCTTTCTTCTGCTGTCACTACCCCTCCCAATACATCCCAGCATCCTGTTTGCCTTACTATAGGCCTTGTTGCAGTGGCTTGATTGTTTGAGGGCATCACCAATGATAATTCCTGGGTCCTGTTCCTCTGTCATAATGCTAAGTTTTACCCCACACATCCAGTACTCTGTCCTGGGGTTCTTCTTCCCTGGGTACATCATCTTGCACTTTCTGTCATTGAATTTCAACTGCCAGACCCTAGACCACCTCCCTAATCTTTGCAGCCACTCTGCATTTCCCTGATTCCATCATCACTCTCCACCCTCCCACAGTGTTTAGCGCCATCTGCAAAGAGACACAACTTGCCCTGGATTCCTTCTTCAGTGTTGCTGATGAACATATTGAAGAGGGCCAGGTGCAGGACAGATCCCTGTGGTACCACACTCATGACCTCCCTCTTTTCTGATTTGACCCCGTTGACTACAACCCTCTGCTGTCTCATTTATCCAGTTATCTATCCATCCTGTAGTGTCACTAGTCACATCAAGGTCCTCCATCTTCTTCAGCAATTGTCTGAGGGCACCGAGCTGAAAGCTTTGAAAGTGTTGCTGAAAGTCGGTACAAATAAATCCACAGTAGCCCCTATCCAATACTCTCATCACTCAGTGAAGAAAACTATCAGATTAGTCTGACAACACCTCCCTGCCATGAACCCATGCTGTTTGTAAGCAATAAGACACAACGGGGTGTGCATTAGACATTTCTAACGCACAGCCAGGGGCGTAGTAAGGCATGAGGCCACAGGCTGAGTATCTTCAGCCCCTGGCTGTGAGTTAGAAATGTCTAATGCACATCCCTGGAGTGTCTTATTGCACTTATAAAATGAGAATGTGTTTTTTACATAAAGGTAAAATTAAAATTTATGAGTTAAAATAGTCAAAAAATAAAATCAATCCTGTATTTTGATGCAAAATAGTTCCTACGTCTGCATTTGCTTTTTGTTTTGACATTCAGATTTTTGATCTACTCTGGCCACCATAGCTTTCTTTTTAGTTGGTTGTCATGGCTCCCCGGCCCCCCCCCCACACACACACACTAAAGCAACTGCAGTGTATGCACTGTTTAAATTTTTATGCTTTTATCAGCTGTTGTTTTTATTATGAATGTGGTTTTATTTATCTTCTGACACTGAGCACAGCGAACATGCAAGTGAGTGAGGAAAGCTGCAGCTGCTTCAGCAGAGACCACAGCTCTGAGTGTGCTATGAGAGAGAGTCTCTTCTTTGGGGAGATCGTGTCACAAGGAAAGGTTTGTTATTTTACTAATAAATGTTCTGGCAGGTGAGTAAGGGGAGAGTGCAGGGATCGAGCACTGCAGCCTGAAGCTACTATTAGAAGTAGCTGTTTTTCCTTTATTTGCTGATCAGTTACTGTAGAAGCAAAAAAGCCACAAATAAGTAGAGTGAGTGCTAGCAAGTGGTTTTCTTTAACTGTAAAATGATGGGCCATTGTTCCCCTCCCCGCATCGAGGTGCCATGCCAGTGCCAGCAGATGAGTGAGCAGGTGGGAGAAAAGCAGCTAGTACTGCATTGGAGACATAGCCCATACTCAGTCTTACGAAATTTCCATTACAAAAACAAAAATAAATAAACACTCTGCTTATTTGGTCTGCAGTCTTTGTGCTGTTTAGAGCTGCCAACTACACTGGCCGTACTTCTGCCCCCTCAGCCACACCAGTATTTGCAGCAAGTGTGATGCTGTACCAAGCAGCATGTGGCCATACTCCCCCCACCAGCTTGTTACAGGAACGGGAACATGACCAAGCTTGTGAGGTGGTTTTGAACTTTTTCCTTTAAAGAGAAGTCGAAACAACTTCAGCAGTACATTACATACTTGTTTCATTGTGTAACTGTGAGATTGGCAGTGCAATCGACAGGTCAGACTGTGCCAGAGCTGTATTGATATTTGGTAACACAGCAGAAGCACAAAGTAAGAAAATACAGTTGATCACTAAATTTTAAATGTCCGCTATGCGTTAAACATTTACTACAGTAAGTTGGCAAGTGTGTGGTGGGCTTTTGTATTTCATAATTTACACCCGATTTCCTCGCTAGAACTGCAGAAAAAATGGCATTTAAAAAAAAATGAAAATTCTATTTAAGAATTCTAAGCCTGAAGGCATTGATCCCTCATGCTCTCCCAGTGTTATGGGGTGCCTGCTGCTGGACTTGTTATTAGCCGTGCATTAGATACTTCTAATGCACGGCTAATAGACAATCAGATCCCTCGAAAACCTAGACCCATTTTATAAACTACTATATATGTAGTCCCTCCATTCTGCCTCCCATTGCTTTTCTTTGTACCTGGTGAAGGCCTTTTTATGGCCCTCACTTCTTCCCTGACCCTTACCCAGAACCACAGTTGTCTTTTGTACTTATTCTTTTGGTTACTATTATCATTCATAACTTTGATGCCACGAGAATGGTCACCTTTATTGCTCCCCATCTCTCTTCCGTATCACCTATACTGACTACCTTGACTAACTTGTCCTGGACCAGCTTCCTCAACCTGTTGAAGTCTGCCCTTCTGAAATTCGGGACATCAGCTCTCGATTGTAGCTTTCTAGTCCCTAGAGCCAATTAAAACCAAATAGAGTTGTGGTCGCTGTTCCCTAATGGCCCCCCTACTCTCAGAGCCCCTACCACATCTGAGCTGGTGAGCACCACATCCAGAATGGCAGCCTGACTGGTGAGCTCTTTAACTAGCTGCACCAGTAGACAGTCCTGGAATATATTCAGTAAGGCTTGAATGACGTATAAAGCATCAATTTCAAGTTGTGCTATTTTAGACATAGGACTTCTAGCAACCGAACAGCTCTATTTTGAGTTAATAGAAATATACAGTAATAACCAAGTTGGATAACAGACTTCTAGGAAAACAAACTGAACTTACAAGCTCAAATGGGCAGACTGGGTGGGCCATAGGCCCTTATCTGCCGACACTGTCTATGTATCTATGTATGTATCTATGTATCTATGGATTTGACTGAGCAATAAAAAAGCATATTTCCATCAATTGATGTTGGTCTCATTGATATTTCTTAGACATATATACATGTCATTATGGTACAAAATCAGAATTAACATCAGCCTGGAAAAGGATCCAGTGTCTCCAAAATTCTTCCCCCTTTCTTTAGACTCCCATAGCCTGTGGGTGAAAGACTCCATTCTATAAATAGCATTGACTATAAAGTGCCAAGCTTCCCTCATCATGGAATCCTCGGAAAGCCAGAGGCGGGTAATAGCTTTTTTAGCTGCCAGAATCAGGGTGAGGAGTAATTTCAATGTAGAACCCCAGACTCCCAGGGAATTTCCAGAACTAAAGATGGGGATAAAAGATACTGCTGGGAAAATATCTGGTTCAAGTCAGTCCGGATTGCCTCCCAGTATGCGGTTAGTTATGGGACTGAATGTGGGTATGCTCCAACCTAGGAGCCTATAAACAATGCCTGAATAGCGTCAGTTTGTGGAAGGGTTGTGGGATAACAGATGGACCAGACACCTAACTTCAGGTTCAACACACGATCTCTGTGTGATATTTATTCAAAATACAGGAAATAAGTTTCTGCAATGCCCTATTCCCTCTTCAGCACATCAGTATGCAGCAACAGACTATGTAGGTCCTTTCTCCGTACTTAGCCAGCACCTACTGACACTGATCTCTGATCAAACTTACCAGTTGAGATGCAACCTCCACCCCTATGTGGGCCCCATTTGCTTGGGTAGTGGGGGCTCAAAAAAAACAAAAAACAAAAAAAAAAACAAGCTATAGACATAGAACCGCAATGCAGAAGCACTGAAAAAAAAGGGTTACCCCAAAGGGCATTGGCAATAAATCAAGTTTCAAAGAAATGCAACATCATATATACTTCCATAATGCAAAGCATCATGGGATATATGCAAATCACCATGACATTTCAGACTTGATCAGTCTACAGCAATCTACATGCATTTTAAATAGCACAACTAACTTAATTTCTATAATAGTCATCTAGTACTTTTTACCATTATCAAAAATGCCTAGCGCCATAGTATTTTCAACATTTACAGGTTTCATAAACATAAGGTATATACATCAATGTATTTTATGACATAGTGCCATTGCATACTAAATCCAACAACGATAAACACAACCTGTTTTACATACGTTTGGAGGTCACCACAATAACCTCCCTATACGAGGACCTGAGAAGGAAAAGAAAAATTAAAGAGGACACCATAGCATAGTCAAGAAAGGGAAGGGGGTGCCCATAGGTGGCCAACCTTATGGACTAGAAATTGTAAAGGATAGATTAGGCTAAGAAACAGAAGAACTGTTGCAACAGATTTAAGAAAAGGTCGGTCCTCAAAAGTGGCAAGAGCTCCCTGTCACACAGCTCAAAAATATTGAGACCTGCATTTCCAGGCAAAGTCTCACCAGGAAACCGAGGCCATCACCCTGTAATTGGAGATGGAGTATTTCAGCCATATATCCATGTCAATTGGCTGTTACAGTTCATTGTTCCATTTCTGCAAGACTGGTGCCAAATACTCTGGGCCCAGTTCCACAATCCTCTGTATGATGACCCAAATAAATGGGACTGGTTTACCTCCTGTCTGTCCATTATTATAACGAACAAAAAAGAATGCTTGTCAGAGGTGCTTAAATGCAGGGTCCAGACCTATAATACAAGATTTAAATTGGGCCATCCGGGAGACAAATTCTTGCTGATCTTCAGGAGGGGCGTATACCCTCACTGGAAAACAATTGACAGAAGTATTTCAAGCCCAAAGAGTTCCAGGGTTGTAAACCAGTGTCCTAAAGGAAATTACCAAATTTATGTATTGGGCATTATAGCCTGCTACCTTATATCAGTGATGTGACAGGGTTGAATAAGAAAATCCAAATGAACCAGCCACTTCCAATTCTTGTTTCAATAAGTATTAGTCTTTTTTATTCCATAGATGTCACATGAGATCCATAGCAACCCAACATTTTACCTCTTTAGGCTTCTTCAGGGAACTGGATCTAGCATTCAATCAAAAATGATTGTTTTACATCTTCATAAATTAAAACGATAATTTTTATGTAAAAATCAAGTTTGAAATATCACAGTCAAATCTATTACCACTTATGTGTCTCTTAACTGTATAACACCTATTACATATCGGAATTATTTCAACCATTTTAATAGATTCATTTTAATAAATTCATGGTATTTATTGGAGTGCTCCTACATTTAATCCTGCTATCAATATTATGCTTTGGTGCCACCTACTGACATCTCCGGTACTGGAAGATGGCAAACTTTCCATCAGAGCCATTTTTCTGACTGAGGTTCAACAGTATGGGCAGGATTCACAAAGAGGATGTGCTTGGTGCAACACAAATCCGGCGCAAATCCAGAAGTGCTGAGCACAAGCAGAGCCATTCACAGAAGCATAGTGGGAAGCACGACGCCCAACACCACTGTAAATCGCCGTGAAACACAATGGTGCAACCATAGATGAGCCGGCACAACCCATGGCGCGCCAGGGCAAGTTGGATGTCTTGCAGCCACACAGGGAGCTTGCAGAGCAAATGGAGTAGGCAGCAGGGCATGAGGAGCAACCACAGAGCTGGAACAATCACACCAAGGAACAAAAGTGTTGAGAAAAACATGTTTCTAAAAAGTAAGATAATAAAATCTGTACAACACATATGAATAACAAGGCAGAACAACAACAATACCAGATGGGGAAAGGAGGTGCAGGGATGGGAAAGAGGGCAGGAAAGGGACAGAAACAGTGGACAGTGAACAATAACTATATACATGTGAAGGTCCCAGGAAGAGGCAAGGGGCCACTAGTACCACTGTGCACTGCCACGCTCACCTGACATGCCATGGACTGGGTGCCACAGCAGGACACCCTGTAGGGCAGCTGACATGCACTGAACAGTCCTGCAAAGTGGGTGCAGGGCTGCTGGATGGCCAAACGGATCCTCTGGTCCATATCAACAGGGGCACCAACAGCACCAGCCACAGCATGGTGAGCCTGGAGACCTACAGCAACGACAGAAAGAACACACACTGAGGGCCTGAACGTGGACAACACCCCCACTCACCAGTAACCCTACACTATCTGAAATGCATCAATAGCAGAATGCAGGTGGTCACCTGCCCGTGGAAGGGCACCGGGTCTGGCACCCATGATCCTCTGCATCCGTACCTCAGCTGCATCCATGGTCTGCTGCCTGGCATCTGGTCCTGCAAAACACAACAGATAGCACCATGAGTGATCACTGCCACTGTGCAGGATACAGTGCCACAGTGCCCCCCCCACCAGCCTGTGGCCATGTAGCAAACAGTGATGACCAGCCATGAAGCACCCAGTGGCCCACAGGCAGATACAGCCACACCCAGCCCCCCCATGGCACACATGGTAAGGCAGCACAGGACAGGTGCAGCCACTGCCATGTGTGCAGGGCGCTCAGAGACCTAGTGAGGTGCCCATGGCCGGCCATGACACACCCCCAGCATGCACCACAAAGGAGACAGATGAACAACACCTACCTGGTCTTGGCAGTGCACTTCTGCATACATGGCGCTGCAGATCATAAGCTCTCCGGGTCCTGCCTCTGGAGGTCGCCATACCAATGTCTGCACTGCTCCCCGTGCATGGCATCCCTGTATGGTGCACAAGCTGAGTAGCTTTGGAGGACCACATCTGGGGCCTGGGCTCATGGAGGTCATCCTGGCCAAACAGACACCCCTCCACAGACATAACCCGTGCCACTAGATGTAGTAACTCCACCTGCAACCAGTTCATGGCCCTAGGCATCTGTCTCCCTGCTCTAGGCATCACACAATGGGTACAGACAGTGGCAAGGTGCAAACAGGCAAAGCGCAGTTGAGCAGTCGTTATGCACCACGTGAAGCACTGAGGCACATACAGCACAGCGCGCATTGAGCGTGAAACGTGATAGGTTAAAGGCGACGTGCCCGTGCATTCGTAATGCAATCCGCAACAGCGTGGCAAGGCCAGGACACGTTCATGCATGCGTGATGATCATGTGGCGCCATGTTGTGCGCGGCATGTGCTACAAACTACTACCATGCACCGTGCATGATCCATGGGCAGGTCAAACACAGTGCAGCATGGACGATAGGGTACACAGCGCCATGGTCGGCAGGCCTACAACAGCGCATCAGGTTAGCGGTGGAATGGTGCATCATGGAAAATGTGCCACGGACGCGGTGACCATGCATGCATGATAGAAGTGCCTTCCACAATGCCCCTGCACAGGTGAATGCTCCTACTGATATGTGCACGCACCAGAGATGCACTGTAATGCCATCGATGCATCCCACAGATACTCTGTGCAAATTGAGATAAGCTGGGAGCAATTGTGCAGTTCACAGAATTGCACCCAAAACAGCCTCGTCAACTATACATGGGCAACTCAGCAAATTAGCATCTCATTACCAGGGGCTCAGGCCTCATTTGCATGCCCTGAGCCATAAATGCTCCCAATTTAATAGGCTGAGACCAGATCACTGAGAGGAGTCAGTGCCTAGAGAGTGAGTACACAGCCATGTTTATAGGGAAACAGAACACACTGGGATGACTGACTGTGAGCGTGCACACCAGGCAATGCCCCAGTACCCCAGATGTGGGACCAGTACAACCAATATGTGGCACTCAAGACCAAAATAATGTGGAATACAGCAGCAGGGCAGTACAGAAGGTGCACAGGGCACCAGTGGACTGTTCCCCGCCATGTCCACAATGGCTGTCTGTGAACCGGTATGTACACATCCCAGCCTGTACGACACAGGTCTACTGAGTAATGATATGGTCGTTAGTGTGCCTAGGCATTGCAATGTGGAACAGGGAGGGCATGCGACATGAACAGATGGGACATCCACTGTACACAGGGACATAGGGGTGGCACGTATGACTGGGTGTCACTAGCTATGTGTGGTGGACGCAGCAACGTGCAACAGGTAGGTGTGAGGCACACAGCAGTGCACATGCAGGCACGATGGCACTGTTACCAAGCCGCACACTGCTGCCAGCCACGCCATGGCTGTTGCCACATGTCAGTCTACCTCCACCCTGCGGCCATTGCACGGGTGTCACCCAGGACAGATGTGTTACCACAGTGGCAGCACACATGCTGCAGAGGTACCAGGACATGCCTTATGACAGACAGCACAGTATGTCCCCCACCTGAGGTGGCCACACTGTTCCCCCAGCCGTGGACTGGCTGTCACACATGGCATATACAGTGTCCCCCATGGACCACGTACTATGGTGCATGGCCACCTGTGCTAGGCTGCCCACCCATGGACCACAGCCCAGACCAATGGAGGCACAGATCATGGGGTGGACCAACAGACTGAGGGTGACCTGCACGGGAACATGTGTACACACAGGCATGACTGACACCTG
The DNA here is from genome assembly GCA_016271365.2 of Neoceratodus forsteri. Lineage (NCBI taxonomy): Eukaryota > Metazoa > Chordata > Ceratodontiformes > Ceratodontidae > Neoceratodus > Neoceratodus forsteri. Next base: position 385,982,344 of record JADMNL010000023.1, read on the forward strand.
GATGCTTCCCCCCACAGTAGACAGTATGTTGGAGGAAGCAGGTGCCGCCAGCAGGCGGCACCCAAACTTCATGAAGGATGAGGAGAGGACGCTCATCGAGGCATGCCACCTACACCTGGACATACTCACTGGCAGGGGAGGCAACCAGATGGCACATGCGGAAGGATGGGAGGAAGTGGCCTGGCAGGTGAATGCAGTGGTACCATCCAACCGCACAGTACAAGAGTGCAAGCACTGGAAGCGATGGCCTCAGAGGGTCAAGGAGAAGGTGGCCAGCATCCAGGCATCCTGCAGCAGACGGGGTGGACCCAGCATGGCGAACGGCTCAGCCCAACAAGGCCATCCTGGCCACCAGTGTGTCCAGGACAGCCATGCAGGGTGTCCCAGGTGGTGGATTCCAGATGGGAGGCAGCCCGTCGCAGCATGGTGAGTAGTTGTGCGCCCTGGCCTGGCATGCCCACCCATGTGCCACATTGGGCACACATGGCTCTGCGTGCCAAGCACTGTCACTGTACACTCAGGGCACAGCGTCCCTGGGACAGTCGTCCCTGGCAAGGCATGTCCTGGCCCATGGTGCTGTGAGTGCTAGGCCGCAGTGCCGGAGGCCACGTGACCGCTGTGCACCCGTGTGGCATGTGAGGCCGCCGCTATGCATTGTGCACAATGGGTCAGTGGCAGGCTCAACCACAACATGGGCTACATGTCACCATCGTGCCCTGGCACTGCTGTGGACAGGCGTACGGACCTGGCAACATGTGGACTGCTGTGTTCAGTTGTGCTTCGCCACTGTGACATGTGTGTCCTGTGCATTAACTATGGTCTCCCTTCCTTTCTCCACAGCACCATCGTGACTCCAGGGTGCAGACATGGCCATGGCAGACCATGATGCCCTTGTGGGCGATGATTGAGGCCCGTCCCATGGGGCTGATGACACCACCATGGATGACTCCACACCTGCACCATCCATGTCCCATGCAACAATGGTCACGGCCCCTGTGATGGAGGGCCAGCGATGGCAGGACAGCCAGCGGGTACATCGTTTGGTTTGGGAGCCTGTCCGGGTTGTCTGATGCTGACCCAGATGAAGCGGTGAACATTGTGGATGCTCTCCTCATGCTCGTCAGTGGCATGCAGTGGGAGGCATTGGCACACGCCCTTGTATGTCCGACACCAGTGCCGCTGACATGGCCGACGGCAGTGCACACATCACAGGGTTGCCTGTGCATGGGTCCCTGGGTGCCACCAATGTTCCCACTATTCTGGGTTCCGGTGCAGTGGCAGCACAGCTGCCCATGGCTGTGGGTGCTGTGCCCCCTGCACCACTGCCCAGTGCAGTGTTGGCAACGTCAGTGTCATCTGGGCAGGGCACCTGTGTGCGTGCACCCGCTCCAGTGGCCCTGGAGGACACCACCCATGGGCAGCCAGCAGCAGTGCCCAGCCATGCCCCACCCACGTCACAGCCTGCCATAGTGCATCCATTGCCCGCGAATGCACCTGGTCAGGCTGAACCATCCCGATCAGCGTCGACACCACCATGCTGTATCACCCACCGACAACATGGGGACCTACCTTGACCTGCTGTGGGCAACTATGGGTGTCAGGAGGCCCTCCATGCGAGTTCCGGAGCCACAGGGCTGCTATTGTCTGAGAGTGTGAGTCTGTGGCGCGTGGCATGCTCAGATGCTGACAGAGACACGCATGAGACACACATCATGTGGGTAGGCATGACAGCTGCTCTGGAGCAGATTGCAGTGGCTGCATAGGCAGTGGCTGCATCCACAGCATGCTGTGGACATTGTGTGTCCAGTCAGACACCCAGGAGCACATCCCATACACTCGCAGCGGAGCCAGGTGAACCCCTGCTGCTGACTCCACCGCCACTGGCATCCACACCCACCATCCCTGGCTCAGCTGGTGGGCATCAGGAGCCACCCACTGGGCACCCGTTCGCAGTCTAAGTGCTGCACCCCTCACGAGTCCTGGCAACGCTCCCTGTGGCTGGTGGTGGCACCCCCACCACCAGTGGCCATGGCAGAGGCTGCCCTCGTGTCCTTGTTGGTCATGGGGCCACTCTGTGATGCCCATGTCCAGAGGCCTGTGGTGGTGGGTTTGCATGCTCGTGCATACTGATTGCCCTGTGGGTGGTGCCAGTAGCGGTGTGTCTGGTGGTCACATGCCCCATGGCTGTCCTGGCACCACCCTATGCTACCTGTGCAGGCTGTCCAGTGTGTCTGTGTGTACCGCTGTAGTGCCATGTGTCATGGGAATGATGAGTGTGTTACTGTGTCTGCAGTGCCCGTGTGCTGGCTACAGTGTGCACTGACCTGTGATGTCTACAGCATGGCCTGGGTGGTGCTCGGGTGATGCATGCATGGTGCCTGTGTGTCTGTGTGTCCCCCACTGTGTGTGTATGCCTGTATGTGCGCCCCTGTGTGGTGTCCGGTGTCCACTGTTCCCATGTCATGCTGTCCCTACACTGCAGTGCTCACACCTGCACACGTACATAGCCGCATACTCACCTGCGGGGCCTAAAGTGTTCCTCCACCACACGCATACGGTATGTCTGTGCCCTCTCTGCAAGCCTGGGATCCCTGCAGCCCTACCCGGCATTGCCTCCCTGGACCTCAGAGGGTGCACTGTCCGCCCTCTCCCCCACCCCCTCCTCCCTGGAACTGTCACCCTCACCGGTCTCGACATGTATCCCACGTTCATGGGCCATGTTGTGTAACATACAACAGGCCAGGAATATGCTGCAGGCCTTCTCAGGGCTGTACTGTAGGGCACCACCTCTCACCGACATAGGCACCGGAATCGCATTTTCAACATGCCGAAGACACGCTCGATGATGGCGCGTGTTGCGATGTGTGCCTCATTGTAGCGTTCTTCCGCCACTGTTCCCGGTCATCGGATGGGGGTGAGGAGCCAGGGCCTCAGTGCGTATGCGGCATCACCTGTGGGGGTAGATGTGTCTCCATTAGTACATTGGGGTACACTGTGGCTTGTGCCCTGTCCCCATCCCTGCCCTCGGTGGTGTGTGCCCCTGTCCTGCTCACCCACCTGTGCATCCACATACCTGGCAGTCCTGCATCCCTACCTCGGCTGCACCTGTATGCCCCTGTCTGTCATGTGGTGCACAGCACTTGCATGCCACCCTGTGTCCGCCTTTGTACCCTTTACACCCCTGCTGTCCCAGGGCCCATGCGCCTGCTTCACACTGCCAATGGCCCACCCCATGTGTCCCGGATGTGGTGCCACCCTGCGCTGTTGGCGCCCTGTCACATGTACCTATCAGATGGCCACTTTGGATGTCCCCAGCCTTGAACCTCATGCAAAGTGCTGACTGGTGCCATATGAATGCATCATGTGAGCTCCCAGGGTGTGTGGCGCAGACATTGGTGATGCGCCCAGTTGCATCGCACGCCACCTGGCAATTCACAGAATGGTACCCTTTCCGATTCACGTTATGTGATGGCCTCCTCACCAGGTGGTGCATGGATCACCACATGGGTGCAGTCGATGACCCCTATGATACCTGGCATGCGTGTCACCCTGTAGAACCCCTGCATGGCTTCTGTCTGCTCTGCCTGCATGCTGGGGAAATGGATGTATTCCGAAGTGTGTGGTAGCAGTGCGGTGAGGAACTGTGTGAGGAGGCAGGATGTAGAGGCCTGTGATATGCCAGTGGTGTCCCCAGTAGGCCTCTGGAAGGTTCCCGTGGTGAGCAGGCACATGACTGTTTGTCACCTTGGTCTCCACCGAGATGGCATGACCTCATGCGGTGGGTGCCTGCATCTCATCATGGCACAGTTCACAAAGCTGCCTCAGCATGGCCCTGTTGAGGTGGTATCGCCCAACTGTCTCCACCTCTGTGAGCTGCCTCGGCGACGACCAGGTACGAGGCAGCCATGGGGCTGGCCGCCTGGTGCCTTCCAGCACCATGCCTCCTCCTCCTCATTTGGGCACCAGCTATGGCAACTGCTGCCTGGTTCATTTCCACTGTCAGTGTGGCCCTCTGCAATTGTTCGCTGCCTGGCTTTGTTGCTGGCTGGCTAGCTGTGTCTCTCCCTCTCTCTGATTTCCTCTTCCCCTCTGGCTCTGGCTGTGTGCTGCTGCGGTCATTCCATTCACAACCTGCAGGTGTGCTGGACAAAAGTCTCCTTCTTTTGTACTTATCTTTCTATGGTGCATCTTGGCTTTGGGTTGGCTTTGCCCCATTAATGCACCCTGGTTCTGCTCTGTGAATTGAGTTGTGCTGTGTATGCACGAGTACGCCCCCTGTATATGCACTGCATGTCATTACATTGCACCTATAGTGCATGTTGTTTGGTGCAAGGCATCTCAGTTTGGCTGGCGCTTTCACCTTGTTTCTGAATCGGCTTCCGGTGCATTTCTGACTTGTGCCGGCACATCTGGGTTGTGCTGGGTGCATCTGTTTTGTGAATCCTGCTCTATTAGTCTTCAAATTTAATGCTATCTTTCTTCTCAGTCACATATTTCTAACCATATAGTGCATTTAAAAAGCTAACCTATTTACAACCGTATTTTAAGAGGAACTTCTGCAATCACATATTCACACACATACCTTTGTGTGCATTTATAGATGCAACATTTCAATGATTTCATTTTTTTTTCTGGACACCTGAAAATTTTGTTTGCACAAGATTTAGATATGAGCTACATGTATCTGTTAAGTACCACTCTTCTCAAAAGGAGAGGATTCGTTGCTTTCTTTTCATTCCTAGTAACAGCTATGTGAAGGTTAATCAACTACTGGTACAGAAGTTTGCTTTGAACAGGTTATTCTGAAAGAGCGGGAAGTCATTTTATGTATTAACCTTTGAGGTTCTTTGGTTCTGGTTTGTGCCAGTTGTGAAAAGAGTTCTGAAATTTAAAGTGTCTGACGAGTATGTATTAAGCCTTCTATATATCTATACATCACTGGTCACGGCTCTGAAGGCTAGCTTACCATTCCTGGAAACATGACTCCGTGGCAGTCTCTGTGATGAACTGCATGGTCATTCATTTGTGACTGAGTTAAGAGTAGAATCAGGTGTAGGGGGCAGGTCGGCTCTGCCAATGCAAGGAGCACTGTACCACATGACTGCGGGAACAGCTGCCATCCATCAGCAGAGCGTCATCTGCTGCTTGGAAACAGACCGAGTGGCGGGTCCATGATCAGAGGTATCTGATCAGGGGCCACATGCAACCCGCCTCACAACACATGAAAGTTAACAAAGCTCCTTGCTGCTGAGCATCATGAGGCACTTTCTGAGCTTACAAACCTGGTGTTCAGATCGTTTGTTGAAACGGAGAGAGAGATGTGTGCATTTCGAGTAGCAATTTGTTTGCATCCAACTTTCTTAATCTTACATATCCACAGATATTTATGCAAAGTGTGCAACTAAAGAGCCCCATTTCATTACATCAAATGTGACTGTCGGTTTATTGTTGTGTCAGTTACAATAAACAGTGCAACAAACTGCCCTTTCGCTCTGCAGCAAGGCAGCATATATGTAATCTAGTGTATCAATTAAATGTCACTGTTCCCTATATACAGGCTACAAAACTTTTAACTATCATGTAAATAAGGACAATTAAGTGTTAGTGCTAAATATAAATCCGAGGCCCCTACTGGCCATGGTTCCAGTGTGTCAGTGTCACTTGTTAGGTATTGCTGGGCAGTGGGACATCTGATGGGGCTAAACAGTCATGAGGGACAGTGAAACAAATTGTTAGTCACAAAGGGCGGGAGGTATGTGGGGGGTTTGACGGAGGAAGATTTGGATGGCACCAAGGCATAGGGCAGTTGAGAGGTGGAGGGGATGCAGAGAACAGATGGCAGGGAGATCCCACAAGGCCTAGTTACCAGCACACACTCCAGTTTTCTTCTTTGTTCGACCCAAATCTGTCACTGATTGTGTTAAATATCTATATTCAGAACATCTCTCTGTGCTCTAGATATTTTTACCAGTCTCCTCTCCTTGAGAGTGGATCTACATGCTCAATCCCCCAAAAGTGTAGGGAGGCAGCACCGTGACCTACTTCTGCGAAGTGGATAGCAACCGGTGATGCCTCTTTCTTGAGTCTAATATTACTCTTATGTTCAGCTATTCATTGTTCAAGGGGTCTAGTTGTTTTGCCCACATAATATTTGGAGCATGGGCAAGTAATGACATATACTACATGGTCTGAGTCAGATGTAATGAAGTGTTTAATAGGCTACTTGGTGTTTCCATTTGGATGTTGGATCTCAGTTTTTTGGGATGTGTTATTACAGTGGCAGCATCTGCCACAAGGGTGCATCCCTGATGTGAGGGGACCCAGGAGTAGCTGTCTCTTTGGTGTGGATTTTGGTTTTTGTTCAGATTTCACTAACCTATCCTTTAGATTAGTAACTTTTCTGGAAACAATCACAGGTGGTTGTTGGAACTCGGGTATCCCTATCAGTTCCAGTGTGTCCCAGTGTGCATAGACAATATTCTTTATCGGATTTGTCAAATTCAAATAGATAAGTGGCAATACCATCCTATTAGTTTTGTCTTTGTCATTTCCTAGACTCTCTCCTTCCTGTCTGTTTTTTGTTTTCTTAATAACCCCTGGGACTGTCCTGGTATTGTAGCCTCTTTGTATGACTCTTCCCACCACCTCAGTGTAGCCCTGCTCCCTCTTCCCACCACCTCAGCGTACCCCTGCTCCCTGTCTGTTTCAAGGTTACAGTTTCTCTGTACTCTCAACATTTGTGAGTATGGAATGCTTTCAAGCAAGTGTTTGTGGTGGTAGCTTTCTACATGCAAAATAGTGTTCCTGTCTGTCTCCTTTCTGTAAATGCAGTGTGCTAATTTATTACCATTCTTATATATCAGAGGATCTAAAAGGGTATTTCCTATGCACTTGCTGTCATGCTGAACTTCAAGTTATCATATAGACTGTTTAGATATTCATGGTATGCAGAAAGTTCATCCATAGTACCCCCAGACACACACACACACACACACACACACACAAAGTAAATTGTAAATATATATTTTGAAGCAAATCACATGTTTGTAGAAAGGATTATACATGGGACTGGATATAAACTGAGTTTCAAATAACTCCATATAGAGGTTTGCGTAAGTGGGGACAATTGTGCTCCCCATTGCTGTTCCACGTTTTTGTTTATAGTATATACTGTTAAAACGGAAGTAGTTCTCATATAGAACAAGCCCGGCTAATTCCAGTAAGGTATTCATGGGGGGAGTATTAGTGCTCCTGACTTTATCTATTCCCACCTCTAGGCTGTGCAATCCTTCCTCATGTGGTATGCTCGTATAAAGATCTTTAACATCCATGGTGCATAAGATCGTGTTCTCAAAGTTCATATTCAGGTTCAGGTCAGAAATGATATTAATAACATCATGTGTGTCACATAAATAGCTTTGCATCAATAAAACTGCTGATTTAGCAGACAAATTTACAAAGTTTGATGGTACTTCTAGAGCTGAATTATTGCCAAAGACAATTGAGCGTGCTGGGGTGGTCTTTGCTGTTCGTATGCATTTTGGGTAGTCCGAAGAAGACTGGAACAATGGGAAACTGTTTTTCAAGAGATCTGCCTGCTACCACTCTATAGATGTCCCAGTTCAAGTTCTATTTTGATAATCTAATTTAAACTTTCAATTATTCTAGGTGTTGAGTCTCCCTCTAGCTTATTGGAATTGGCCAGGCTTGTTCTACATGATAATTACTTCAGTTTTAACACTATATACTATAGACAAAAACATGGAACAGTGATGGGGAGCACAATTACCCCCACCAGACCTGGCACCAGGGAAGCATAGAAGAAAGGTATGGATCCTGAAACAGCAAGCTCAGGAGTGATTACCAGAAGAATGGTGGCCAAACTAGAAGCAGAAGCAAAAGTCCAAATTGAGACTACAGCTGGAACCAGTGACAGAAGAAGAACAGGCAGAGACAGAACCTGAAAGCATGTCTACATGTCTGCCTTCTTCAAAAGGTGATCTATACAACAAAGAGATACAGAGAAGCAGAGAACAGATGTATCGACAGGAGCAGCAGAGAAGAGAAAAGATCTAGAGAAAGGAGCGGCGATGACTGGATGCCTTGCAAGCTATCAAAGCTGGAAGATCTGGCACAGGTCCAGCAGAGCAAAAAAAAAAAAAACCACAAACAATTTAAAAGACATTAAACTTACAAAGTTGTGTCCCTCAGATGATATTGAAGCATACCTGACAACTTTAGAAAGGATCGTCGCAACCTGCCAGTGGCCAAAGCAGCAACAGATGATCAGGCTGGTACCTTACCTGACAGGTAAAGCCCAGCTTGTCTACAGAAATATGGACACTGTTCAGTCAGAAAATTATGAGCTTGTGAAAAGAGAAATTCTGAAAAGATATGACATCTCAGGAGAGACCTACAGGCAGAGATTCTGATCCTTGAAGTACCACTCAGTCGACAGTCCTCGAGAAGCCTTCACCCAACTCAGAGAACTCCTCAATAAATGGCGCCAACCAGAGGGCAAAACAGTTCCACAGATCATTGACATATTTGGCATGGAGCAGTTCATCAACATCCTGGGCGGGATATTCAGAAGGGTTGCGCATGGGGCAACACAGTTGCCCATGTGCAACACACTGAAGTGTACCCAGTGCGACATTCAGCGTGACTGAACCTTGGCACAACCCGGCTACCAGAGCCGCATCAGTAAATGTATGCGCGCAGGTGGGGGGCATGCCCATGCATATTCCACACATCCCGATATTCAGCCGGGATGTGCTGAATATCATCGCATAACCCCTACCTGCACTGCACACAGGTGAGCCAAAAAAGGCAACACCTGGCCACCCACAGGTGAGCTGCCATATTGCAGGGTGCAACACGACAGCTGCCACCTGTGGGTGGCCACCCGAGCTCCAGCTGCACCTTCGTGGTGGCACCCCCCATGCCGATCACGGGCATACATAGAAAAATAATAGTCCCATATCCCTGGTGGTCCAGTGGACCGCTTGCAGCCCGATCGCGGGCATATGTAGAATATATTAACAGTCCTACATCCCTGGTGATCCAGTGGACCGCTCACGGGCATATGTAGAAATGATTAACAGTCTTATATCCCTGGTGGTCCAGTGGACTGCTCGCAGCCCAATCACGGGCATAAGTATATTCTAAACAGTTAACTCTATCCCTGGTGGTCCAGTGGACCACTTGCAGCCTGATCACGGGCATAAGTATGTTTTAAACAGTTAACTCCATCCCTGGTGGTCCAGTGGACCGCTCACAGCCCGATCGCGGGCATCAATAATAAATTATTACACACCAATCCAACCCTGGTGGTCCAGCGGTACCCTCCTCCCCACCCGCCCACTGAGCCCCACCGCCCCGCTCCCACCCCAGTCAGGGGTGGGCAGCAGCTCCTCACCCACTCGCCGCCCCTCCCAGTAGAGTATCAACATTTTCAGCAGGGTGGGCATACCTAAAGAAATTATTACTGTTCAGAGTACAGTAATGTTGGTGCTACATTACTGAAGGCGCTGTACTGACTATTAGGTATCACTGCCCTGCCATAAGAACCTCCCCTTATCACCTTCAGACAGACAGTCTTGTTGAGCATTTTAACCAAACTTTAAAATGCATGTCAAAAAGATTTGTAAGAGGGAAAAGCAAAGATTGCAACCAGTACTTATCTTACCTGCTTTTTACTTACAGAGAAGCTACCAAAGCATCAACAGGTTTTCCACCCTTGAAATGTTGTATGGTAGATAACCTAGATGGCCAATAGATGATAAAAGGAACATGGGACGATAACCCTGCTCAGAAAGAATCTATTACATCTTACATGAGTGCATTGAGAACGAAATTGGCAAAATATGTTGAAATAGTCCACAGTAATCAGGAGGAAGCCCAGAACCAGCAGAAGGTGTATTTTCATGGGGTAAAAGAAAAATGTTTTTGAGCCAGGTGAGAAGGTCTTGCTACTGTTATACACTACAAAAAATAAACTGTTAATGAAGTGGCAAGGGCCTTATAAAGTGCTTGGACGTACTGGCACAATTAATTGAGATTGAGACCCCTGACAGGAAAAATCCTACCAAGATATACCATACTAACCTCCTGAAGAAATGGGTTGAAAAAACACCAGAGGTTGCTTTGTTAGCATTACCAAAAACTGGTAAAGAAGATACTGATATAGCTTATGACACACTGGAACAAACTGTATCTGCTGATGCTGTAAAGCTGAATGTTTCCTTAACTTCCGGACAAACCACAGAAATCTGTAACTTGGTAAAGACATTTAACAGTACTTTCACCACAGTGCCATTCCAAGCAAAAGGGGTCAAACACGTAACAGTGGCAGGGAATGCTCGTCTTATTAGACAAAAGACATGCAGTTTACCAGAGTGGTTAAAGCAGCAGTGCAACGAAAGTAGGCTAAAATTTGACCCCACCTTTTTTCTTCCTGATCAATGCCATATGTTTTTCAGTTTATTTTGGTGGTGAAATTTCCAGTTTCCATTATCATTTAAGAATGTTATGAAAGTTTTAAGATAATTATTTCTCAAGAAAAAAAGATGGCCACCTCATTTTTGTATAGAAATCATATTGAAGATCTGAGGCGAGTAAGAACCCAGACAAAAATACAAATGTACAGTACACTGTATAGAAAGCATCCAGAAAACCCAAATCAACACTTCTGCCAATATTTTTCATAACCATAGCAGAAAATTAGTTTTTTGGAATAACTTTTTTTGTTGCACTGCTGCTTTAAGAGCAGACATGGTTAAGAATACAAAAAATGAAACAGTTGGGTATCGTAGAAGAGTCACGAAATGCCTGGTCATCACCAATGGTGACTTGAAGTAAAAGAAGGGGTATAAAATTTGCCTTGATTTCCAGGAAACATAACCGTGTCCACATTTGACACTTATCTTATCCGAGATTGATGATTTGGTGGACAGATTGGGAAGTGTCAAGTACATCAGTACCCTCAATCTCATGAAGGGTTACTGGCTAATTCCCCTAGCTAAAGAATCCAGAGACAAAACTACATTTGCCATGCCATTTGGATTCTATCAGTTTACCACCATGCTGTTTGGTTTACATGGTGCACCCACTACATTTCAATGGTACATGGATGTAATTTTAGCTACTCGCACTGGTTATTGTGATGCTTAACTGGATGAAGTTGTGTTGTACAGTCCAGACTGGAAAAGCCACCTGAAACACTGACAAGTAGTTATCCAATCTATCAAAAAGTCAGGTCTGACCATTAATCCTACTAAATGTGCATTGGGCATGCAGGGAAGTAGATATTTAGGTTATGTGTTGGAAAATGGAGAAGTAAAGCCTGAGATTTCTGAGATAGAAGTTGTAGCTAACAGTCTGTCCCTAAAACAAACATGTCAAGTCATTTTTAGGGCCAGCTGGTTACTATCAGAGGTTCGTTCTCAACTTGGCCCCTTAGCTACCCCCTCACTTAACTTATGAAGAAACGGTGCCCAAATAATATGAAATGGACCTCAGAGTGTGATGAGGCTTTTTGGACCATCAAGGCTACATTATGTTCAGCTCCTGCTTTAAGAAGCCCAGACTTTGAGAATTAATTTTTGTTACAGACAGATGTATCAAAGTTAGGCCCAGGTGTAGTCTTGAGTCAGAATATAGATGGGAAGGAATATCCCATTCTATATATCAGTAGGAAATTGCAGGACAGAGTAGAAAGGTACTCCATCATTGAAAAGGAATGCCTTGTGGCAAAGTGGGCCGTCGCGTCCCTTAAGTTTTATTTGCTAGGCACTGACTTTGTACTTCCACTAAACCATAACCCTCTCTGTTGGCTTAACCAAATGAAGGATAAAAATTCCAGGATCATGAGGTGATACCTGACACTACAACCATTTCAATTCAAAGTGCTGCATAAATCTGGAAAAGAGAATGTAAATGCTGATTTTCTGTCAAGATATGGATCTGGAATTGAGAATTCAGAAGGTTGAAAAAAATTGCATGTGTTTAAACTTAACTGTTTGTTGTACTGGTTGTTATGGAAAAAGGGATACTGCATATGTGTAGAACTATAAAGGTTATAAGGTAATGTTTGAAGAGAATTAAAAGAAAGCTTTGGAAACCTATTTTTTTAAAACAGGTTTCCTCTCAAAGAGGGGGTATGTGATAGGGTTGAATAAGACACCGTGCCATTTGTTATGCAGGGAGAGTTAAATGCAAGGATATGTTCTATCCTCTCCTTTTCTGTCTCTTATCTGTCTGATTGTGCAATATTTTTTTTTGGTGAGACCTAGGAAATGATCACGCTGACAGTCTTCCAATTCTCCCACCATAAAAATCTTGATATAATAGTATTCCAAAACTGAAATTAACTTTTCACTGGAACAACAGGCAGAGTTTGAAAAAATGTAACGTAACCTGGGTAAAACATTTTGTCTAATTGCATTTATCATGACAAAAAGGGGAGTGGAAGGAGTAACCACTGCTGAAGATCTTCTCTGTTTTGTTAGATTATAGGCTCATAATTCAGTAACTCAAGGTGGGACAGATTTATTGTGAGTGCAGTTCCAAAATATTTAAGGGCAACTCTGTTCCACCGAACAGGGAATCTAGCGTTTTAATGCTGGGGTGGGGACAAAATTAAAAATCAGGAGTTCTGTTTCAAGTTATTTCATTTAATTTAAAACCAGAAAGTGCCCCATATCCTTCTATAATAACCAAAGTTCTGGGAAGAGAAGTCTCTAGTGAGGTGAGCATCAGTATAATGTCATCTGCAAATAATGCAGTTTTAAATGAGTTTCCAAGCAAAAGCAAAAATTTGAGAACACTGTGACCCCATAAAGTGCTGCCTTAAAATGCACAGATAAATAAAATCAGAAAAAGGTGCACATACCACCACAAACTCGGACTGGCAATGTGTTTATTGGACCATAAACACAGATGCTCAACACCCTGTCACCTCTAGAACAGCTTCATCAGGGGGCGGTGTTGAGTCTAGCTCATTTCCCTTATATATACCAGTTCATCAATATTCATAAAATTTCACATGAAAAGTGAGTGCTAAAATATAGAAACCCACAAATACACAAACTGTCTACATACAAGCGCCACATAACAATGCCTTTACAAAATTACAATCTCAGTACACATTACTTGAGTATAAAGCAAACAGTCAATGCTTTTGTTAAAATGTGCATTTTGTATACATTAAAATATACACTATCATGGAGGTGAAAACCACACTACCCCTTAAAATGCAGGACCTTGACATTTTGACATTTTAACTATTTTACCAGCTGCACACTTCTGACTTTAACCACATTCAGATCTATAGAACACATTATTTCAAATTCCAAAATCCAGTGTACAAAGCTAGAAAATATTTATTTTATGTTACATCCTGCAACAACAAAAACATATATTTACACTTGTTTCACATCAAATGGTGCACCCAACATGACAGTGACATTAAACTTTACTAACTACTAACATGCAATATACTGCCTCAATTGCAACTGTAAATAAATTCAGAGAAAATGTTGGCATAACTTTTAATAGGAGCAATCCATTTACAAAAAGGGTCTAGAATCGGTTTCCATATTTAAACCCATTGGAAACTTCATATTTAACCAATAGATCCATTCTGTTTGATTCTGTAGCTGTATTCAATCGATCACCACCCCTTTCATTAACAGAAACATGGTCAAACAACCTGAATGAAAAATAGAGGTGGTGCACCCATGGCAAGTGCCAAAATGATGAATAAGAGCACTCTCTGGATTCCCTTGCCCTACAGATCGCACGTGTTCCTGGATCCTTTCTTTTGCACTTCTAACTGTTCTGCCCACATAGAGCTTGCCACAGGTGCACCACACCACATATACAACATAATTGATATGGCAATGTATTCTAAACTTTGTGCTAAATTTTTCCCCAGTAACTGGGTGCATGAAGGTTGGACCAGTAGTTGCAAATTTAAATAAACTGCAGTTATGGCACTTACAAAATCCCAGTTTCTCCATAATCCTATTTACTTGTGGTCTGACAAAGTGGCTACTTGTTAGATAATCTTTTAAACTTATGCCCATCCTGTATGTAACCCTTGGTTTAGCACCCACCAAAGGTCCAATTTCAGGATCCTTGGTTAAATTCTCCCATCTGTCTCTCACAATTTTGGCAACTTTTAATGCTGCCAAACTATAATCCAGAACAAAATTCACCTTCATGTCGGTATCATCTGTTCTATTTTTAGGAACCAATAACATATCCCTGGGCACTATTGCAGCCTTGTCAGCAGCCTTCTGGACTGTCTTTGCTGAGTAGCCTCTCTTCCAGAACCTGGCCGACAGATGATGGGCTTTCTTCTCTTATGTCTCTGCTAAGGAACAATTCCTCTTAATTCTTAAAAACTGCCCATAAGGAATACTGTTGACCAGGTTCCTGGGATGAGCACTCTCAGACCTCAGTAGGCTGTTGCCAGCCACTGGTTTTCTATTTTTCATTTTTTTTTTATTTAAGTTTCTTGGATAACACCTGTGAGCTGCAAGCTCTTTTAAATGAGTTCCACATCAGGAAATACAGGTACATTATACAGACAGGAATGACAAAACAGGTAGGTATTACAGGTAATCATTTGGATTAAGGACATGACACATATTGAGGCTAACAGGAGGTGGCAGGGGTACAAAAGCAAAACTTACATAACTGTTACTAAGTGCAAAGTAAGGTTAATGGTAGAGTTGCAAAGCGTACATAAAAGTTGCTAAGTGCCTAACAAAGGAGGGAGGGAGGGAGCAGGGACAGAAATACTAGTAAAGGAGGGTAGGAGGAATCAGCCCAGGGGCCTTGTCAGGTGGGAAGACCATAGTTGAGATATTGTCAATTAAAAGACAGATCACAACAGCTGAGTGGGAGGGGAGAGAAAAGGCTAGGCCCAGAAAACTTGGTCAGAACAGGATGGGAGATGAGTGGGTGGTGAAGTTTGGGAGGAGGGAGTGGGTAGGGGAGTGCAAGATGGAAGGGGATAAGGGTCCCTTAGGTACCTAGCCAAGCAGGCAGTAGGGTTAAGATAGATTGTTTACCATGGTGGGTAGGTCTAGGTTAGTGTAAGCAGTCACAGATGGTATTGGAGACTAGATGATTTCTGAGAGACTGCTTGAAAGAACCCAGGGTGGGTAGAGAAGATATGTCTTCAGGGAGGGAATTAAACCAGAGAGGAGCCCGGTCAGTGAAAGACCTTTGGCCTTGGGTGGATCAACAACGGGGAACCTTGAAATACTGGCAAACCTTGAAATACTGGCAAGCTGAGCTTCTAGTATGACGAGGGTTGGTGCTATGGGTGAGAGATTCTGAACTCCAGGAGGCAGCAATCCTAAGTGGGCTTTTGCCAGCTGACAAGTTTGGGATCAGAGTCTCCCATTGAAATGTAACCAATTAGTCTGGGCATACAGGTTACATGTGTGAGTTAGTCATTGTGAGCCTGTAAGGAGCTGGCAGACCTTGTTAAGCGCAGTTTTTATACGCTTAAGGGATGTGCCTGATGCCAAGCCATAGATAGCCAGACCACAGTCAACTAATGAGACAACTGAGCTTGTATGACTAAACTGAGGGCTTCAGGGGTCAGGTTCTGTTTGTGCCTATAAAATAGCTCAATTCACATGTTGACAGCTTTGGCAACTTTATCAATATGCTTTGCGAACAATAGCGTGCTATTTACCGTGATCCCCAGGTATTTAAGGTGTCAGATTAGCTCCAGAGAGTTACCCACATTATTGATGATGGAGAGAGGGTAGTGTCTATGCTTGCTTTGGGGGTTAGTAAACAACATTGTTTTAGTTTTCTGGAAATTCATAATTAACTTATGGTTGCTAAACCATCTATCAACAATTGCAAAGTTATTTTGAAGCTGGCTCTTGAGAACCATGAGGTCTGTGTCACTTACGAAGAGAACAGCATCATTGGCATACAGAAGGATTTTTCCCTGGCAGGAGGAAGGGAGGCTGTTCAGGAAGACATTGAACAAGAGGGGACCCAAGCTGGACCCTTGTGAAACTCCTGAGTGAATGAGTTGACTGTCAAGAGGATATTCCCTATCTTAACCTGCTGAGAACGGCAGTGGAGATAGCTTCAAAACCAAGCTACAGCCTCTGGAGAGAGAGCCTATGTCGGTTAGTTAGTCAGCCAGGAGGACATGATTAACTGTGTCAAAAGCCTTGGTTAAATCAATGAATGCCGCACCTACAAGATGGCCTTGGTCAAAGGATTTTGAATGAATTCCAAGTATTCAAGCAATACAGGTGGAGGTGCTATGTCCAGTTCTAAAACCATGTTTTTGGGGGCATCATAACTGATATTTGCCTAAGTATTCGATCAGTTGGTCAATGACTATTTTCTCAAGGGCTTTTGATAGTGGGGAGGATAGAAATGGGCCTGTAAGTTACCTTGTAGGGCCCGGTCTCCCTCTTGTGGACGGTGTCACTACAGTGGATTTCCATGATGTGAGAATTTAGAGTATCTGAGGGATAGGTTGAGTGTGGGTTTGGGTTGCAAGAATTTCTTCCAGGATAAGGAGACAAACTTTAGGTCCAGGGTATCACTGCTGAACCTCCCTTTACCTAGCACCTTTTGAGGTATTTCCTAGCTTCATGCACAGTGATGAGTCTGAAGTAGAAAAGTGGGTGAGTAGGGGCTTGCAACTGCTTACCAGGGCATCCAGTTGGCACAGAAAGACTGATGAAGTCTGGGGGAGAATGCCACTGAGGTCTGCAAATGTGTTATTGAAGGTATTTGTGATAGTTTTAGGCTCCAGGATAGGTGTACCGTCAATGTTTAGCACGGAGGGAGCAGATTTAGAGTCCTTACCCATGATTTCTTTGAGATTATTCCAAAACTGCTTGCCATCTTTCCAAGACTGAGAGCGGGTGTCTTTATAGTACTGGTTTTTTGCTTCACAGATGGTCCTGGTACAGATATTTCTGACCTTTTTATAGTTCTGGATATCAGATTGTTTACCCAAGGTTCGAGCCCTAAGCCAGAGATGGTCCCTGGCTTTCAATAGTGTAAGAATGTCAGGTGAGAGCCAAGGGTTACTCTTGCCTTTGACTGTCCTCTTTTTAAAATGGGCATGTTTGTCACAGGCAGTGTTGAAAAGGAGGATGAATTGTTCAAGTGCAAGGTCGACATCATTGGTTGAGTAGACTGCTGTCCAATCACAACAGTGAAAGTCTGATTTCAAAAATTCAAGATGATCACGAAAGAGGACCCTATTAGTTTTTGTTCTCCGAGGGGGTTTGAGATAGTTGTTGGTCCACGTGAACAAGACTGGAGAGTGGTCACTGATACCATCAGGGAGAACGGTAGTGCCTGTTATGTGTCCTGGCCAGTTTGAAAGTACCCAGTCTAGCAGGGAACTTGTACCGGTCTTGTAGTTCATTCTTGCTGGATAATGATGATGAAAACTTTATTTTTATACAGGAAATTCTAATCATTAGGATTATACAATCCTGTTCACAAGATAGTCCTGTTTATATTTCACTTGGTTACATCTAATCATATAATATATAATAATACTCACATAAAGACAAAGTATAAACAATACACAACTTTTCAAATATCCAACAATACATTAAGACTCAAATTCAAATGAAGAAGAAAATACAAAACATAAACATATATCCCATACATATTCATGTGCAACAACATTCTATTTTATAAGATTTCAAATTTCATTTTTAAAAATCATGTGGTCTTCTAAAGATCTTATTGGAGGGTAAGATATTCCATACTTTAGCTGCCTGACATAAATGGAACCATTACCATTTATTGCAAATTCTTATGGGACAAACTCTATGTCTATGCACAGATCTTAATAACTCATGCCTACCTTTACTAACTTTAGAAAAGAGTGTTTGTGTAATATAATGTTCTGGGTAAAGTGTTTTAAATTTATGTATCAATATTAACCAATTTTTTTGAAAAATCATTTCTAAAGACTGCCAATTCAGTTTTATAAACATATTACAATGATGAGTTCTATATGAACACTGTAAAACATATCTAGCTATTCTATATTGCACCCTATCCAATCTAATCAACTGATGTTTACTCGCTGTTCTGTAAATTAAATCCCCATATGTCAGGATTGGCATAATTAGCTGTTCAGCCACTTTTTTCCTATCCTTAATTTGTAAACATTTGGTAGTTCATCTCAAAGCTCCTAATTTCTTGGACACCTTTTTTATATTATTATTTATATGAATATCGAAAGTTAACATGGAATCAAAGTCACCCCAAATAGCAGTAACTATCCACCTGTTCTATGAGTCTATTTGTGTGTGATCGATATGAATCTGTGATTTAGGCTTCTTATTTGAAAAGTGCACCAATTTAGTTTTTGTTCATCAAGAGCCTTGACCTGGTGAGCCACCCCCCCACCCTGACAAAATCTATTTGAAGCTTCTGTTGGAGATCCATAACAGAACTACCAGTGGTGATAATCGCAATATCATCAGCATAAAGCCTCACGGCTGAATGTCTCACCACCTGGGGTAGATCGTTAATAAACAAGAGGAATAAGAAGGGTCCTAAAATGGACCCCTGTGGAACTCCTCTGCTTACATTTCTAGATGTAGATAAAGTCTGTAAGATCTCCACCCTCTGGGTACGTCCTGTTAAATAGGATTTTATCCAATTTCTAGGCCCATCAACTATGCCTATATCTTTTTATTTGTCCAGTAAAGGAATGGCTCACCAGGTCAACGCCTTAGACAAATCCACAAATACAACAGCAGTTTCCAAACCCAAATTCAAAGAAGTACAAACCAGATCTTTAAACTCTAACAGTGCTGTAGTTGTGGAGTGACCCTTTCTAAACCCGATTGATAAGGTGTTAACAGTCCATATTTGTCCAGGTGTTCAGAGATCTGCCTATTTACATTTCTCCAAGCACTTGGACAAAATGGAAAGTAGGGCTATGGGCAATAATTGTTCAATTCTGTAATATCACCCTTTATGTATGGGATGACCTTACTTTCTCTCAAGACATGGGAAGCGTTCAGACTGTAAGCTCCAGTTGAAAATATAAGTTACCACTGGAGCAATATAGTCTCCGCTAACAAGAAATCTACCCTCGATTTCATCTGGCCCTGCTGATTTATAGGCATTTATAGACTTCAATTCCCTGCATACTTCTGATATTTTCAAGGCCCTAAATCTGAAAGAAGGTGAACAAGATGCATGCATAGACTTCATATCTCCAGATGGAAAAACTCCCAAATCATTACAACCTGGCAGGTCTACAAAAAATGTATTCAATGCCTCAGAGGTACTCTCTGGATTATCAGTTAGATTTGCCCCAATCTGTAAATTTAGATTTGATTGTACTCCAGATTTACCAGGATTTGTTAGATGATTGATGGTATGCCAAAAATTTACGAGGGTCAGAATTACAATTCAACTTATTTTGATAATAATGGGCCCTAGCCTTTCTTATAAGATATTTACATGCATTCTGTTTTACTTTAAACAGATCCCAATCAGAAGGTAATTTAGATTTTAAAGCTTTCTCCACAACCTATCTTTTACTCTAATATTTTTCAAAATCCTTTCATTAATCCAGGGTAACTGAGTATGTTTATTACGAGATCTAAATTTTGGTGCATGATAATCGATAAATCATTTAAAGTAGTGGAAAAATATTCTACAGCTAGGTCCAATTCTGGTACTAATCTACATCTTTCCCAGTTTTCATTAGCTACACTTTGCAGTAATCTCTGTTCAGAGAAATTCTGCATATCCCTTTTCTTGTTGTTAAAACATTCTGACAAAAACCGAGCCTGTTTTGACACCACAGCCCATATTGGGTTATGGTCACTAAGTTGTGGTGGTAAAATCTGGAGACTTGACTAGCTGGGTGAAGTGGACTGTTGATAACGCATCCTTGAAATGGCTTGCCTTTATGAGAAAGACAGTTAATATTGTAGTCTCCGAGCAGTATGACTTCAGAGTTCAGGCTCGCATTTACTTACACGGCTCACACATATGGCTCAACACACAAGCATGTCAGATCATATTGTACTTTTTTATTTAGTTGTTTAACCAGGTATAGCACACTAAGCTGAAAGCTTTTTACAGGAGCGACCTGGGAGCACAAGGAGGTTAAGTGACTTGCTCAAGGTCACACAGTATGCAAGTGTAAGCTGTGGGATTCAAGCCCAGGTCTGGTCTGCTGGATGTCACCAGATTTGCAGCTCAGAGCCTTAGACCACTGCGCTATACTGCCTCCAATTTAAACCTTAAATCCAAGAATTCTGTTTTTATTCTATTCTTGCTGTATGTACAATGTATAATCAAAAAAATTAAACTGAACCAATCAACAAAACCAGCCACTGACTGCTCACCCCCACCCCAGACACACAGGATGTCATCAATAAAATGATGCCACATCAGTATGTGCCTGAGGTGGGGGTTGGAGTCTGAAATAACATCCTGCTGTTCCTACCATGCCAGTAAAATATTAGCATATGAAAGGACTAACGCTGCCCCCATAGCTGTGCTTCTGATCTGCAAGTAAACCTTCCGATCAAACAAAAAGTAATTGTGAGTAAGAACAAATCTCAATGACTCTAGGATAAACCTCTGTGGTGCATCCCTTAATGTGTGATCTGCTGCAATGAAACTTTTGCATACTCTAATTTCATGTTCGTGTATTATACTGGTGTAGAGTGAACTAATATCAATCGTAACCCAACTTAAACTCCCATCCCACTGATAACCTTCCACTTTATTATGTCCTTTGAATCACAGACATAACCTGGTACTCTGGTAACTATCTTTTTGAGACAATGGTCCATAAATTTGGAGGGAGCCTAATTCAGTAAGCCCACCTCCAAAACTATGGACCTGCCAGGAGGGTCCCTCACAGATTTGTGGACTTTTGGTATGGTATACAAAGTGGAGGTAATTATAAAATCAGCCTCTAAAAAGTCAGCCTCTTGTTCTGAAATCAGTCCCTCACTCATTGCCCTATTCACTGAAAACTTCAATTCTTCTCTATGAGGGATAGGGGGATTGAATGTTGAAGCTTTATAACAAGGTGTATCTGACAACTGTTTGCATATTTCACTCACATGCTGTTCGGTGTCTTGAGCAACAACCAATCACCCCTTGTCTGGATTCCTAATGGTAATTTTTGGCATAGCTCTTAATTCTTTTAATGCCTCCCACTCCTCATTAACAATATTCCTGAACCGACTCACAATTCCTTCTTTCATTAATCGATCAGTATCAGCCTGTACCAGATTCTCAAACACTTTAACAGTATGATGTCTGGTTTGTGGTGGCCAAATGTACTTTTAAGTTTAATCCCATTTCTATTTAACTTCTGATCTCTTTTCTCTATATTTTGTCCGCCATTCACCTCTGAATTAATCATTTGCCAAGCTTTTTTTTTTTTGACTACCATTCTTTATTGATTTTTTCCATAAAACCTGTATAAAAATAAATACCCAAAATAGGGCAAAGAATAAAAATACACAAAAACAATTAATATACAAAGAGCACTTACAGAGTACACAACATCTTATTTCATCCAATACCTTTGTTAACAGTGGCCTATATGAACTGTAGGGCTTAGAAGTCATGGAATAAAATCTGATTGAAGGGGTACAATGTACATTACCCCTCTGCTCCAGAAATTCTCAAAACTCGCTTGAGATTTATCTAATACAGCTGTAATCTTTTCCATTCTATAGATCTGTATCATTATCTGAGACCACTGTTCCAATGTAGGAGGTAGTGGGGAGAGCCATCTTTTGCTTATAGCTTTTTTGGCTGCAAGAGTAGCCAAATTCATAAATTTCCTCATCATCCCGTCCCTGCAACTCTGAGGATACTCCCCCCAAAAAAAGAAGATTATATCTGGAGAGATTATTTGTTGCAAGGCCTCCTGAAATTTTGCTAAAAAGGATTGGAGCACCTTACAGGACCAAAATATGTGGCCAAATGTGGTGGGGGCATGTCCACATTGCCTCCAACATGCCCCTTTGGAGGGGTGGCATTTCTGACTTATTGCCGGGGCTCTAGAATATCTTACAGACAGTTTACACGCAAACTCCTTCCAGTGCCCTGAGTTGATGCCCTTCCCATTGTTTCCAAGTGTTTTTCCTATTGTAGAAGAGACTATCCCCAGATCCTTTTGCCATGTTAACCTGATCTTCATTGTTGAAACATCCTCTAAGGATCTCAAGGCCCTATAAAGAGCAGAGATCATGTGGGTGGGAACTGGGTTTTATCTATTACCTTAATGAAGATTTCTAGAGGTCCAGGGAGGGGTCCCTCCACTTCACCTCTCAAGCCTCCGAAGATAGTCCCTAGTCTGAAAGTATCTAAACCTGTCGCATAAGGAATACCATACTTCTGGGTTAAATCTGTAGGACAAAATCACTCCCTGAGGCATAAAATGATACACCAAATGTAGGCCCCTCTTCTGTCAGGCATGGAACCCCGCATCTAATCTGGCTGGGATGAAGGAGCTCGTGTAGGGCAGAGAAAATAATGCAGATCTCCAGTCTGCAAGCTTTTTAGATGCAGCACCCCTGCCAACATTTTAAAGTCGAGTAGGTAAATGGATTATTTACCCTGTCTGATCTTAATTCAGAGGGAGAGGACAGTTAGGTTTAATATATATTTTTAAGCTCCCTCTCCTGGCCCTCCACTGATTTCCACCTAGCCACGTAGCTTTCATCAAGTCAATATAGAGGTATCTTAATCTGAGCAGCTAAGTAATACAGTGTAAAATTCGGTAAAGACATTCCTCCCTGCCGCTGAGCAAGCTGCAATATGGAAAGTTTTATCCTAGGTCTCTGATGTGACCAAACAAATGGTGATATTTTCCTTTGCAGAGTTCTATAAAATGCCTCTGTTATCGGGATTGGGAGGGTCTGAGCCAGGTAAAGGAAGCGTGGGAGGACTACCATTCTGATAGTTTCAATGCTCTGATACAGAGATAAAGGGAGAGCTCTCCACTTCTCTAGGTCAGCAGACATCTTAATCAGAAAGGTGGAGTAATTTAGGGTAAAGAGGTCTGTGTGCGACCTTCCAGTCTGTACACCTAGATACTTAATGCACTCTAAATCCCACCGAAAAGGGAATTTAGTTTTCACCTGTAGTGATGGGGCATAATTCAAGGCCAACACCTCTGTCTTAGAGAGGTTGACTCTGTAGCCAGATAGGTCTCCAAATCTGTTAAGTAACTCCCAGAGATGAGGAAGGGAGGAATCGGGGTCTGTCATATATATTAATAAATCATCAGCATATAATGCTAATTTATGAGTCTCTGGACCAACCTCCACCCCCTTTAGGCCTTCTTCCCTTCTCAAGGCCTGGGCTAAAGGCTCCAAGTATACAACAAATAGTAGAGGCGACAGGGGGCAACCCTGTCTGGTGCCACGCGACAATGAGATAGGAGAGGAAAAGGAGACATTTATTCTAATATATGCTCTGGGGTCGAGTACATTAACTTTATCATTGATATAACCAGTTGTGTGCAGCCCATCTTCCCCATCGTTGCCCACAGGAAAGGCCATCCAACCCTGTCGAATGTCTTCTTGGCTTCCAACGAAAGGAGCAGAAAAGGCGTCCCCATTTGCCCCATTCGGTGTACCAAATGCAGTGTTCTTTTGATGTTATCCTGCGTTTGGTGGCCTGGAACAAAGCCCGTTTGGTCTAGATGTATTATCTGGGGTATAAATCTCTTGAATCTTTCCGCAAGGATGGAAGCAAATATCTTGTAATCTATATTGAGCACAGAAATAGGTCTATATGAGGATCAGGAAGCAGTATCCTTACCAGGCTTTGGTATACTGGCTATATAGGCATACCACCATGAATCTGGGGCTACCTCCCCTTGTTGGACCCTCTACACGTCTCCAAGAGAGTAGGGATTAAGTCTTGCCTAAATGTCTTATAAAAATCACTTGAATAACCATCAGGGCCTGGGCTTTTACCTGTCTTCAAAGCTACAAATGCTTGACCCATTTCTTCAGCTGAAATTGGTTTTATTAGGGCCCGTTTCTGTTCTTCCGTTATCACAGGGAAATCAAGACCCTGCAACAAGGCCTCAATCCCCTGAGAGTCCTCTCTCTTTTTGGCCTGATAGAGGGTACAGTAAAAAGTTTAAAAAGCATGTTCTATCTGTTTGGGAAGAGTGACTAACTTATTTGAGATTGGATCCCTAATTTGGGTTATATTGGAACGGGTCTTACGTTACCTAAGTCTGTGAGCTAGTAGGCGGGTAGCGCTACGGCCCTCCTCATAATATGCTTGTCTTATATACTGCACAGCTTGCTCCGTACGTATGTCTAAGATCCCCTGAATTTGTTCTTTCATGGCATGCAACAGGGGAAGAACCCCCTCGTCTCCCGGGGCGTGCTGGGCTTGTAAATCTTGAAATTGATGTTGGAGTTTGTCTAAGTGCAGCTGTTGCTGTTTTTTCTGATGAGACGCATACCTAGGGTGCCCATCGTTACTTCCTGGGTATTATTTTCTGAGAGAATCTGTTGGATTCTCTCCTGAGTCGTATCTCTAAAATCTTTTATGTTTAAAAGGAAATTATTAAATTTCCACAAAGTGTTATTTTTCTTCTGTTGCCATCTCATTTTAGAGTTATGCTTGAATGATCGGATAACACTGTTGGGGACTGTACGCAATCCTGTACTCTGTACAAATGTTCCTTAGAGACATGTATGTAGTCTATCCACGTGTAGACTTTATGGGGGGCAGAAAAGTGTGTGTACTCTCTTTTGTTAGGATATAGGTGTCTCCATACGTCCACCCATTGAGCCGCTGAGAAATAAACCTGTGTTGCCTTTTGAGCAGAGTTTTTTTTGGAGCATCGTACATTTGAGGTATCTAAAGGTGAAGTCACCTGATTATGATCTTCTCCTGATACCAGTACACCCCATGCACCTCCATGACCCTCTGAAATAGTAGTTTTCTTACTTCAGCCCCGACCCAGGAGGGATATATAAGGAGGCAAGAGTAATATCTTGTCCCTCCAGCTGCCCCACTGCAATAGCAAGCCTCCCCTCAGGATCCGCATATGAGTCTGTCAGGTGGAATGGGACATTTTTAGAGACTAGGACTGCAGCTCCCCTTCTCTTCCCCCTCCCATAGACCGAGGCAACTATAATGGAGAACCCAAATTTAGAAAGCTTTGATGTTCTTTTTTGTTTAGATGAGTTTCCTGCAATAATAAAATTGCTGGTTTCATCTTCTTAAGGGAGTTAATTACCCTGTATCTTTTTATTGGATTATTTAGCCCATTAACATTATGGGAGCAGATCGAAATCATTGTAGAGTTGTCCATTGAGCTACAATTTATTGCTTAAAGCTGCCTCAAAGGGGATTGGTTGGGCAGTACCTGTGGGGACCTTAGCTTCTATGGCTGCTATGGATGCAAAAGAGTTTTCCTTCTCCTCCACCCGCTTATACCTTCCGCCCGAAGTAAACCACGTTTCCCATTGGCTGGCACTGAATTGTAACCTGTTGTGTAGAAAATTGGCCTTTAGAGTAAGTGCATCATTCAATTTAATGTAAAAAACAAGTAAAACTGTAACAACTACCAACTTGAAGAACTTATTTACAATAGTACTTCCAAAAATAGAGGGTATCAGAATCAACCCTCCAAAAATGGGAATCAGAGTCCAAAACTCGGACTGTGTTCCTATGGGAGGAGTGGTGACCAAAAAGTTAGTCAGGCCTCCCCAACCCTCCAAACTTCAGGGTCGAGTGAAAGGTGCATCACCCAGTAAAGAAAAACCAGGGAATGGCATAAACCCGATCCACCCCAGCACCACCCGATCCAGTAACATTATGTATCAGGCAAGCGAAAAAAGTCATTTCAATATACACTTTAATAGGCAGAGGAAGTTAAATTAAATTCACCTGTTATGGTTCCTCTTTCCATGTTCCAGTTATCACTGGATCTATTCAGATTTCAAAACTTTAAGGAGAGACCAAAATCATATTATATATATCAACATCAAGAGATCTATATGTCCCTCTAATGTTAAGGATCTCTGCATTTCTATACATTAAGGTGAAAATTAAAGAACATCAACCATTTAGAGGAATTTCCCTGGAGTGAAGGGGCATGACAACATTTGGGGGAAAACAACAGCCCCCCTAGATCACCCCCCTTCTTGAGTGAATCATTATTGATTGCATTGAGGGAACTCACGCCGCTTCATTGACAGTGTTCTCCATGGCTCCCAGCTGACAGAGGCTCATAACATTGGGTCATCAAAGTTTAAAGTGGCAGTCCAGTTCAGGTATTCTGATCCTCGGATGTTGATCTCTTGATGGGGCTGTGTACTCTCCACAGGCTCTCCCTGATCTCATGTAACGATCGTGGGGCACCTAGTTGCTTGTTGGGTCCTCCCCATTTTCTCAAATTCATCTGCCAATGTGAGCGAGGGGTGCTTTTCTGTGGCACCGGACCAGTCGACTGGAAACTCCATCACCGACTGTTTAGTTCCGAGTGTATCTCTTCAGGAGCTGTATAGGTCTTGCTGCCAGTGTCCCAAAATACACGTAGATTTGCGGGATAAGGCGTCTGGAAGCGGACTCCATGTTCTTTCAGGATCCTCATTATGGGTGCGTAAACTGCTCTTCTTTTCATTATCTCAGTGGGGTAATCATTATCAAACAGAAGCCTAGCGGTATTATAAGTAACTACTTTCTTGGCTCAAGCAGCTCTCAATATCGCCTCCTTATCTCTATAGCTCAAAACTTTAGAACAATAGATCTTGGTCTTGCAGACTGGTTTGTTGGTTTTTGTGCCAGGGCTCTATGAGCTCTTTTGATTCATAATTGAAGCGTGGGTGGGAGGTCCAGCACATCTCTGAGCATATCCATCAAGAAGTCTTCAGTTTTGCCGTTTTCTGAATCCTCTGGGAGACCATATACGGAGGTTATCTCTCCATGATCGAACCTCAGATCCAGTAATTTTTCTTGGAACTCCTCATGCTCTGGTCCACAAGGAAATCTACAGCTTGATGCAGGCTCTGGGTCTCTTCAGCCATCTAGCCTACCGTAGCCTCCGAGCGGCCCAGTCTCTCCTCAAATTCTGTTAAGCAGGTCTGATAGAGTAAATTCTATTTTATTTTCAACCCGAAATGCTCTGATTTCTGACAAGAGCATCTCGAATCGGGAGCCAGGATAGCTTTTCACCTTCCCTGTCAGTGTCCTGATCTCCCGCCGTGCTACTCACTGGTGATACACTACAACTGGGGGAAGGCCTTCTCTGCGATCCATTCCCATCTGTCCTCCCTCTATGTCTCCCTAAGTGCGATTTAGCTGCGTCTGTACCCCCAGACATATTCTGGCTGTACGTAATGGTTTTAGCTTGCTTCGATCTGTATTGGGGTTTTTATCAGTCGGGTTTTGCTGGAACTCTTCTCCTAGGCAGCCATTCAAGAGGGTGACATCACCGGAAGTCAGGCATTTGCCAGGCTTAATAAATAAATAAACATCACAAGACATTCTATGATCAGAAGGCATAAAATGTTCTAATCCATTAAAATTCCCAAATATGTCCTCTACATCATGCACAGAATAATTTCTGAGTCCAATCCCAGTGCACCATGTCTAGGTTGTAACAATACACTACTAATCTTTTGTTACATGATATAATTAATAGAAAATCAAAATTGATATCAGGGTTATCAAGTCCAGCATTTGTCTCATCTTGTCTTAAATAACCCAAATCTTGTATATGTTCAATCCCACTCTGTGAATAATTAACCCCAGATTCTTTATTATGACAAAAAATACATCAGGTCCAATTTTCTTAACAATTTATATAAATCAATCTGTATTCGAAAACTGTCCACATTTTGTGTTGGAACAAAACAGAGAGATAAGATTTTCTATATCATTAACATATACCTTCCTCCAAAAGGATCAAAGTATATAGAAAAAAAATAGATAAATGTTTTAGCTGGTTTAGTGGAACAATATGTTCCCAATGATCTGGATTGTGGTATTATTTTATTGGGAGACATGAATGCCAGGGTTGGACACAGCCTGGAGCCCTCTGAGGAATTAACTTGGGCATGTGCCGCCCGGGATGGTATATGTGATAAAATGGAGAAAAATACAGCTGATAAAAAAAACTTGTGAAAGAGGGAAAGAACTCAAAGATAATAAATAACTAGAATATGTTATTAATCAATGGAAGGACTAAAGGAGATTCTATGGGGGCATTCACATACATAGGACCTAGGGGATCATCAGTAATTGACCTATGTTGGTGTACAAAGAATGTGATACCCCAGATTAAAAATGTGAAACTAGGATGTAGAGGGGAAAGTGAACATTGCCCGGTGGAAATCATGTTGGAGACAGATACACCAACTTTGAATTAAAAAAAAAAGGACAGATTAAATAAAATAAAAGTAAATAAAGGGGTCAAATGGGATTTAATAGATAATTATAGATCCATACAGATTTTAAATGAAATAGGTGCCAGACAAGAATTGATAGATTTGATCCAAAATAAGGAAGAAACACATTATATTGATACATTTGAGGATATAATGAAAATAATTTCACAAAACTTGGTGAAGGTTACAATTCATAAACATAAAACGGGTAGTAGATGGTATGAAAAAGAATGTAAAAATCATAAACGAAGAATAAACAAACTGGTTAAACATTTACAAAAAATTAGAGAGCAAGAGGGGAAGAAATTATTAAATAGAGTATGGAAAAACTACAAAAGATAATGGAGGAAAAAATAAAAATTATAAAGAGCAATTATGGAAGGAATTTGAAAGCATAGTGAAGGAGAATAATTATATAAAATTCTGGAAAATGGTAAATAAAGGATGGGATAACTATAATTAAAAGATAGAAAATTACATTACTCCAGAAATATGGGAACTAAACTATAAAAATCTATTCTATAATCAAGATTTAAATAGTGAACAAATTGCCTGGACACCATTAACACATTTTTCATTTTCAGTAAAAGAAATTCTAGAAGTCATACAACAATTAAAACGACATAAGGCCTCTGGTCGATGGGATACCCCATGATATTGTGAAAGATGATACAGAATTATGGTCCAATGTATTAAATAGAGTATTTAAGATTGTATTGGAAGGGTATTATACCACAAACATGGAAAACTAATATAATAATCCCTATATATAAAAGCAGGGATAAATCTGACCATGGAATTACAGGCCCATAAGTCTTTTAGATACTGCACAGAAAATTTTCACTAAATTACGCAACAAAAAATGATGGATTGGATAAAAAATATGATCTAATAGATGAGGCACAGGCTGGTTTATGCCGAACCATTCTACAATAGATCAATGTTTTACATTAACGCATCTAATCCATAAATATGTATACATAAAGAAACAAAAATTATACTGTGTCTTTGTAGACCTAAAGGCAGCTTTTGATAAAGTCTCAAGAACAAAACTATGGGAAGTAATGGGGAATTATGGATTATGTAACCCCTTTACAAATGGGGGTTCCTAAAAGCCTTCCCGGAGCTTGCCTAATGCTCCCTGCCTAACTGGTGTTCAGTGCTATGGCGCCAAAATGCAGGTGTTGTGAGGCTTTTAAAGCCTGCAGTACTGCCTCTTTAAGGGCTGCCTGCTCGCAGGGTTCAGCGGGCTGGTATGGGGGGGACTGGTGTGTCCCTGTTCGAGTCCCGCCTGAGCTGCAGTGAAATCACTTCCCTTTGGCAGTCCCAATAGGCGCAGAGGAAGGCCTACCAAAAGGGGTCACCGCCTCAGCCTTGACCCAGGTCAGGTTGGAACATGTTTTTAAAGTCTGCTAGATTTTCCAGTGTGACATTGTTAAAACTTAAGTTACATGATCGTGAGCTGCCGCCTGAATACTGTCAATTGATGAGGGAGATTAGAGAAGTAGAGACTGATGAAGAGGGGTGGGAACCCTATGTGGGGGCTGTGAATTTGAGCCAAACCCTTGAACCTAGTGAACCTGATGAGAGCCACCCTTCAGGAGGACCGATGTATCCCCAGAGTTACAGGGAGGGGTAGGGGTGCGTGCCATTTCCTCTGATCCCCAAGTAGAAAGTGAATTGAAGGCCGAGGTCAGGAATTTACGAGAACTGCTGAGGGACTTGAAGCGATCCACTACCCACCCTGTTAGGCCCGGGGAACCTGAGTTACCTAGAAACCCATGCCCTGGCCCAGGGGAATCCCCTCGTCCCCCAGCAAATGACGTATCTCCCTCCCAATAGAGACCCCCGGGACCCCAAGTTCTGTTACCATTGTGGGGAGGATGGACACTTTCAGACTGAGTGACTGAGTGCCAGTTGCCGGAGAATGTAAGGAAGATCAACAGCAGACTGATCACTTGGCATTGTAGGGCCCACGTCCAACCCCCCAGAAAGAGTTTTGTGACCCGGGCCAATGCCCAAGCAACTGTTAATGTTGTGCCCCCCGAGTGGTCTGATGTGGTCGGGCCCTCGATGGAGGCTCCGGTGCAGGTAAATGGGATTCCCACCCGAGCTGTATTGGATAGTGGCTCTCAGGTGACCATCATGTTTCAGAACTGGTATCAGACGCATCTACCTGAGGTGCCCTTACAACCCTTGGATGGCCTACATGTATGGGGGCTGAGTGACAAGGCTTATCCATATTTGGGGCATATCTGGATCTGGTTGTCGTTCCCTACTTCTGTGGCTGGAGTGGACGAACAGGTGGAAACTTTGGCTTTAGTCTGCCCCCCCACTGGACTGTATGATGGGGTGCCCTTGATGATTGGGACCAATGCTCACATGTTTGGCCGATTAGCACAGTTATGTTCTGAAAAGCAGTGTCAGGACTGGGCGAGCCCTCAGGATACCCGTCTTGATCCAGAAGGCCTATGAGGCTCAGAGAAAAGCTAGTCTGGAGGAGCCTGAAGGCCCAGTGGGTGTCATCTGGAGGAAGGATCCAGAGCCGTTGCTATTAGCTCCAAATGCCCAGTGTGTCTTGCAAGGGGAGATTCGGCTTAAAAAAGATGTCAAAAATAAACTATTGATGCTGGATGCACCTGGAGAAGGGAAGTTACCTGGAGGACTGCTGGTTAAACCCAGTATCTTGCCTACTAGAGCCCATGCTTATGCCAGGAGAGTAATGGTTCAAGTTCTTAATGTGTCTGACAAAGAGATTCGAGTAAATAGGGGCTTCACCTTGGCTAGTGTGCATTGTGCGGATACTGCAGTGCTCCCTCACCACAAGGGTTTGGGAAAGATGACAGAGTCACGCCAGACTTGTTTGATTTCAGTGACTCCCGTTGCCTGCTGAATGGAAAGTAAAAGTCAGTGAGAAGCTTGCCCAAAGAGACCAGGTTTTTCCCTGAAGGAGTGGGATGTGGGCTGTGTGCAGGGGCTGAACACCGCATTCGCCTGCATGATGAAAGGCCTTTCCGAGAGAGGTCTCAGCGCTTAGCCCCTGCCAATATAGACGATGTGAGATGGCATCTGCAAGAGATGCTTGCTACTGGTGTGATACAAGAATCCAGGAGCCCTTATGCTTCCCCCATTGTCGTAGTGAGGAAAAAGAATGGGGCTGTTCGGATGTGTGTGGACTACCGTACCCTGAACCGGCGGACCATCCCTGACCAGTGTACCATGCCACGCATACAGGATGCCTTGGACTGTCTGAATGGCAGCAAGTGGTTCTCTGTGTTAGATCTCCGCAGTGGGTACTATCAGATCCCAATAGCTCCTGAGGACTGAGAGAAGACTGTGTTCATTTGCCCCCTAGGTTTTTATGAGTTTATCCGGATGCCTCAAGGGATCTCAGGTGCCCCGGCTACTTTTCAGCGCCTGATGGAACAAGCTGTGGGGGATATGAACTTGCTTGAGTGTTTGGTTTACTTGGACGATGTCATAGTGTTTGGCAGCTCGTTGGAAGAACATGAATGTCGATTGTTCAAGGTCCTGGATCGGTTGGAGGATTTTGGTTTTAAGTTATTTATAGACAGGTGCCAATTCTTTCAAACCTCTGTGTGAAGTATGTGGGCCACATAGTGTCCACTGAAGGCATAGAGACTGACCCCAGCAAGGTGGAGGCATTGACTACTTGGCCTCAGCCATAGAATTTGAAAGAACTGCAATGGTTCTTGGGGTTTTGTGGATATTATAGGTGGTTTATTAAAGACTATTCTCAAGTGATCCGCCCCCTCCTCAACCTCACTCAGGGGTACCCTCCCACCCACAAAAAGTATAAAAAAGTTGTGCTCTCAGGAATGGAAAGACAGTATTTTCATCCGAATGATGTGTTCTATAAATCGTTGGACTACTGAGTGTGAGAAAGCTTTCTATGACATTATATATCAACCTACCCATGCCCCAGTGCTGGCCTATGCTGACCCGGCCAAGCCATACGTTCTCCACACTGATGCTAGTCTACAAGGATTGGGGGCTGTCTTGTATCAGGAGCACCAAAACAGGCTGAGACCTGTAGCTTTTGCCAGCAGAAGTCTGACTCCCTCAGAAAAAAACTATCCAGTGCACACATTAGAGTTCCTGGCCCTGAAGTGGGCCATTGTTGATCAATTTCATGACTACTTGTATGGTGCCAAGATATTGGTGAAGACTGATAACAATCCTTTGACATATGTGCAGACCTCAGCCAAGTTGGATGCCACTAGCCATAGGTGGCTCTCTGCATTGGCCACCTACGACTATGCTGTTGAGTACAGAACCAGCCTAAACCATATAGATGCGGATGCTCTCTCTTGGAGGCCTGTGCCCCAGACTGACTGGGTCAGGTTGTCAGAACCTGACATAAGGGCCCTTTGCCAAAAATTTGACAAGGAGGAACAGGTGTCTCCTGATGCTGTGGACTGCATGGTGGATTGCTTGGAGCCATCCAAGAGCTGCATACCTGCTGCTTACTGTCATTTTTCTACCTTAGACACTAGTGTGCTGCCCAAATTCAACAATGATAGTCTCCAATGGGCTCAATCCCGAGACCCCATGATAAAAACTGCTTTGGAGGCTCTGCAAGCAGGGAGAGACGTGTCCCAACTGAGGTCTGCTGAATTGAGAACTGCCCTGTTATACAAAGAGGGTCCAAAATTGAAGTTGAACAATAGACTGTTATATAGGGAGACCGTAGACAAAGAGGGGTGAATAGACAAACAAAAACTGGTGTTGCCCACTGCTTTTAGAGGACTAGTGTTGAGGTCCCTGCATGACCACATGGGGCATCTTGGCATAGACCGAACTCTTGACCTGGTACGGACCCGATTCTGCTGGCCAAAAATGAGTGCAGACGTAGAGCAGTATGTCAAGACCTGTGGCCGTTGTTTGCAGAGAAAAGCCCTACCTCAGAGAGCTGCCCCCATGGTCAATATCACTACCAGTGCCCCCATGGAGTTGGTCTGCATTGATTTCCTGAGCTTAGAACCTGATCTGAAAAATATCAGCAACATATTGGTGGTCACTGATCATTTTACCCGGTATGCACAGGCTTTTCCTACTAAAGATCAGAAAACAACCACGGTGGCTAAAGTTCTTGTTGAAAACTTCTTTGTCCACTATGGGGCTCCCCAGAGAATCCAGTCCAACCAGGGGAGAGACTTTGAGAGCCGGTTGATTAAAGAAATGCTATCCTTGTGGGGAGTTCAAAAGTCAAGAACCACCCCGTATCATCCCCAGGGAGATCCTCAACCTGAAATGTTTAACCACACATTGCTTGATATGTTGGGCACACTGCAACCTAAGGACAAACCTAGATGGAGCCAGCAGATTAGCACCTTGGTACATGCTTACAACTGCACCAAAAGTGATGCCACTGGATTTTCCCCATACCGACTGATGTTTGGGAGAGAGGCTAGACTGCCAGTGGATGTGTGTTTTGGGGTCTCCCCGATGGAGTACAAGCAGAAAATCATCTACAGTATGTACAGAAGTTGAAGGCCCAATTAAACCATGCCTACCAACTGGCCCAGCCCATGGCTGCTAAACGAAACCTGGCCAATAAGGAGAGGTATGATAAGAAAGTGAAAGCGATGGAACTGAGAGAAGGGGATAGAGTGTTACTGAGGAATTTGGGACTGCATGGCAAACATAAGATTACTGACAGATGGCATCACCTCCCTCATATTGTTGTGGGAAAACTGGCAGATTTACCCGTATATAAAGTGCGTCCTGAAAACAACTCAAAAGCTGTGAAAACTATACACAGAAATCATCTGCTGCCAATCAGGCAAATCTTGATAGAAGCTGAACCTCCAAATGCCCCACCATCCAGGCCTATAACTAGAGCTGCTGCCAAGAAAAAAAGCAGAACACTTGATTCTTCAGCAAGCAAACTAAGAGGGCCTTCTACAACCCCCTTTGATGAAGATGATTGTCAGTCTGTGTCTGAAGACAGTGAGAATAATATCGAATACTATCGCTCTTATGAACTGAGCCAACTGTTTCAGGGCAATCCCCTAATTAACTCTGGAGACAAAGTTGGGCTTTCTGGACTATCTGAGCCCCCAGCTTTGTCTCTGGAGCCAATGCTCCCAGAGGATGACGTGAGTGGCCTCCAAGCCGAGGGGGTGGGGTCCTTGAGCCTGGCTGAACTGTCTGGCCTGGCTGAACTATCTGACTTTTCCGAAGAAGGAAGTGATGTGGGGGAGCAAGCCAGTGATATGCCAGAACCTGAGGAATATTTTGAGTGCCCTGATGGTTCCTTGCCAGTACCGAACTGTCCTTAGCTGAGCCAAGTGGTGTGGGTCCTGATATAGAGGGTCATGTCCCCAAAAGTATTATGGGCACAGGGTCCCCTTCTCCTGTGGAGGTTCCCTCTACTAATCTCAATGAGGCGGAAATGGAGCCAGGACCTGTAGCGGATTTTAATGAGACCCCCTTGACGCACTGGCCGAGAAGTACGGCCTGTAGTAAGGTTAAGTTATGAGTCCCTGGGTCAGCCTGTGGACCTGCCTTTAAATGTAGTCCATAAAGGGGTGTATGTGTCCCCGAGCTCCTTGCCCAAGTTAGCTTTGGGAAATGACTCCAGACTGTTAGTATTGCCCTCTGAGTATGGTACCCCTGCCCCAGTTAGCCTGCAAGTAGCTGATAGGGAAGGTCCTCCTCTTTCCAGGTGTCATGGGCAGGAAGTAACAATCTGATTTAAAAGGGAGGAAAAGGTTGTCTGTATGTGTAATATTGCATAAACAATAGTAAACTGTGAGTACAGTGACAATGTATGTGACAAAAGGTCTAATGTGCTGTCAATTTAAACTGTTTTACCTGAAAGTGATTTAAGAGTAACTACTTGGCGCGAAGTTCTTTCCAGGCCAGGAAGGGTGTAACCCCCTTACAAATGGGGGTTCCCAAAAGCCTTCCTGGAGCTTGCCTAATGCTCCCTGCCTAACTGGTGTTCGGTGCTATGGCACCAAAATGCAGGCGTTGTGAGGCTTTTAAAGCCTGCAGTACTGCTTCTTTAAGGGCTACCTGCTCGCAGGGATCAGCGGGCTGGTATGGGGGGACTGGTGTTTCCCTGTTCGAGTCCCGCCTGAGCTGCAGTGAAATCACTTCCCTTTGGCAGTCGCAATAGGCGTAGAGGGAACCCTTTTAAATGATGTGGCTGTTTGGCCTTAATTAGCTAGTATGTTGATGGAATGACAGTTTGTTTAACCTGCTTCTTTCGCAGCTGAGACTGTGTGTGCTATGCCCCCCCATTTTGGACCAGGACTTGCTGAAGGGTCCAATAAGGGCAGGGGGTGTCCCAAACGGAGTAACTGGTGACCAACCAGAATTCGGGCTCTCCAGGGAGCCAGTGGACCAATGAGGATACAGCTAGTGATTGTGGGAAGTGAAGTCTGGACCATGGTGCCTTTTCGCATGACCGAGGGCAATATTAAGTGACTGGCAGCTGTAGCCAGCCAATGAGATCGGGTGGTGCCCGAGCAGAGAGGAAGGCCCCATGCTGTCCGGGGGCAGATGCATTGTGGCTGTGAATGAGGAAGGAGCTCTGAGCTCCTGCGCCATTGAGTGTTCATGCGGGAAGCACGTGAAAGGCCTGAGGCAGCCGTTGAAATCGCCGGCAATCCACGGACTAAATCCGCAGGGCAGCAGTCAGAGGAGGCTGTGTACAAGCACAGCTACCTACCAGGCTCAACCTGAAGAGGACTGGAGAATCTTCTGAATTGCGCTCGGTCTGTCAGGAAAGCTGAAGTTGCAGTGAGACTCCGATAGCTGTGAGTTCGGTCGGGCCATAGGAGCAGCTGCCTGGTATGGTACCCCTCTGTTGTCTTTCATATAAATGTGTGGAGAAGTATCTGAAGTTCAGGCTCAGCCCTGTGAGTGATGTGAGAGTGCTTTTTCCTCTGGAGTTGTGAGTACTAAATCAGGGTAGCTCCTTGTTGAACGCGCTAGCGGGCAAGAGTATCTGGTTACCTTGCTGACTACATTAGCCGAGCCGGCTGGCTCCATCAAATCGTAGTAGGAATTAAATGCTTATCTGTGTCAGGGCCCCAACCAGCTGCATCAAGGAACTAGCCTTTAGGGCTTGGGTACCCATGGACAGTAACTTATAGGTTAGGCCTGTGCACAGAGCCCTAGGTGAACATTCTTATACTGTAGTGGTAAGCTAATCAACCTGATTCCCCCCGGTCCTTGTTGTCTCCCCTTGAATAGATCAGATTGCTTGTTTTGCAAAAGTACACTGGCTAGTTTGTGTATTAATGGGGAAATATTGCACAGTGAATGTGGTGTAGCTGTACCTTGCTTTTCAGGGGATCCCCAGAGTGAGCTGATTGGCTCGAGCCGGGGGGGGGGGGTAAGTGTATATGGTAAGGACACTGAAATTGAACTGTGTGGGCCACTAGTGGGAAGAAAGGGGGGTTGCAGCAACCCAGAGGGCTGTGACCGAGTCAATCTCGACTGTTCTAACCCCGACCTCTGGGAGGAGGCACCCGACAACGGATCTGGGCCCCTCACCCTGTCACAGTTAGGGCAGGCAAGGGTTATAGCCCTTAGGATAGCGCCCCCTAGGGGTTACAATTAGATGTTAAGGTAATCAACATTTTAAAAGTACTATATAAGGATAATTTTACATTAATAAGATATAATAGAGAAGGGGATTATACTAAGGAATTTAGATCCAAAATAGGTCTAAGGCAACGTTGTGTTCTCTCCCCAATCGTATTTAATTTATTCTTAAATATGGTATTGAAAGATATGTACAACTGCACATGCCTAGGGTGGGCTCTAGACCTTGTCCATACCTGGCATACACAGATGATATAGTACTGATCTCAACTAACTTTCAAAGAATTAAGAGAAATATTCAGAAATTAAATAAGAGATGCAAGAAAGCAGCATTGGAGATCAATTTTGGGAAAACTAAATTTACGATTTGTAGTAAACAAATGATTGAAAGGGAAAATAAGAGGGCTATACTGCAATAACAACAAAATTGAAATGGTCAGATCATTTTGCTACCTAGGAATTACTTTCAGTTATAACTTAAACTGGAATGAGCATATAAATTGTATAAAAGAAAAAATTAAAAGATTTGATCCAGCTCTGCAAAGATTCTCATACAAGTATGGGGTCAATCGGTTAAAGGATGTCTAGCAGTTATAAATGCAAAATTAAAATCACAGGTACTATATGGAGCGAAAATTTGGGGTACACAGAATAATAATAAATTGGAGAGGGTTCTTAATAAGGTATACAAAAGATTACTGGGATTACCTAATCGTGCTCCATCGGGTTTAGCCAGATTGGAATTGGGGAAAACTTCTATTCAACAAGTTATAGAACAGAGGCAATGCAATTACTGGGTAAAGGCATATAATAAACAAGATAAAAGTTTCCCAAGAATGTGTATAGAAGAATTATTGAATTATAGAGAAAGGGGGTTTGTATGCCCAAGCACATATATTTTGGAAACAATAATAAAGCCATATGGCCTTCTAGAATACATAACTGAATCTATTAGACAACCATGGAAACTGATAGAAGAAAAAATGAAAATAAGAATTCAGGATATTCAGTATAACTATGAAATTAGTGCTGTTAAAAAGTATACAATCAGTAAGCAGCTGGCAGACAATAGAAAAAGAAATGGGGGATTGGCATATTATTTAAACAAAATTTCCAACCCAATCAATAGAAAGGCAATAACTAGGTTTAGGTTTGGATATGTTAGTTCGCAAACTTTAATGAAACACTATAAAAAAAATAATTCAGTAAGGTGTGCCTGTGAAGGAAGAGAAGATACCCCTTTCCATTTACTGATTCTGTGTCCACTATATAAATTTGAAAGAGAAAAGATTCTTGCAAATATTCTCAAAGAATTAGATATGGAGGCCCAGATATTCAAAGAGTTTGTCCATGGCAATAGGGATTTATAGCGCAAGTCAAAATAGCGCATTCTGCGATATTCAGCAGGAGGCAGTTGCGCCCCCCAAATCACGCTGAGCAACAGTGCAATGATAATGAATGTATGTGCAACTGAAAGGGGAAGAACCATGCATAAATGGCACAGTGCGATATTCAACAACATGCACCATGCGCAATAGGGGAGCCAGCGGAAGTTGCGCCATAGCGGAAATGAGCCAAAATAAAAAGGAGCAAGGAAGAGGTGCAAGAACACTACAGGGAAGCCTCAAGTTGCTGAACTATAGCCAGCCACACAGGCAACACACACACACACACACACATACACACACACAGGGCAGGACGGTGAAAGGGCACCTGG
This sequence comes from Neoceratodus forsteri, assembly GCA_016271365.2. Lineage (NCBI taxonomy): Eukaryota > Metazoa > Chordata > Ceratodontiformes > Ceratodontidae > Neoceratodus > Neoceratodus forsteri. The sequence goes on from JADMNL010000023.1 coordinate 386,021,086, forward strand.
AACCCACAGGCTCAGGGGAAGGTGTGGGGAGCCACAGTGCAGAAGGGGGAAGTACTTGCCACACAGCAGTGAGGCCAGCACAGTCAGGTGTTCCCAGTGCAGGGGAAGTAGCAGCCAGGACAGCGGGAGGAACACATAAACAGCTGCCGGGGGGAGTGAATACAAGACAGGGACATGGCCAGTGCCACCATCCAGATGGAGGCAGTAATGAGGGGGGTGAGAAGGTGGGCAGCAGGGGGAGCGCGGCCGTGGAAGGGCCCATCGGCGGTATGCCCCCAACAGGCAGTACCGAGCCCGCACCAGCTTCGAGCTGTATAGTGATACGGAGATCCTGGTCCGGTACTGCCTGAATCGGGCAATTCTGAGGCGGCTCTGTGAGCTGTGCAGTGATGTCATGCAGGCACCCACACGACGGAGCCATGCTCTGTCAGTGGAGACTAAAGTGACAGCTTGCATGTGTTTGCTCGCCATGGGTACCTTCCAGAGACCAACTGGGGACACCACAGGCATAACCCAGTCGGCCGCGTCACGCCACCTCACCCAATTTCTCAGCGCACTGCTGCCACATGCTGTGGAGTACATCCATTTCCCCAGCACACCAACGGAGCACACAGCAAACATACAGGAGTTCCACAGGGTAGCACATATGCCTGGCATGCTAGGGGCAATAGACTGCACCCATGTGGCTATCCACACACCACCTGGCCCCGAGGGGGCCGCATACATGAATCGCAAGGGCTATGCTAGCATCAACTGCCAGGTGGTGTGCGATGCCAGGGGGTGCATAATCAATGTCTGTGCCAAGCACCCTGTGGGAGCACACGATGCCTTCATCTGGCACCAGTCGGCACTGTGCCACAGATTCGAGAGTGGGGACATCCCCACTGGCCACCTAGTGGGTGAGTATGCAAACCACATGGACAAACATAGGGCCTGGGAGGGGCATGGTCAGAGGTGACATGGGTAGTGGCCTACATGGCCCAGGGCAGGGTGATGCTGATCACCAAACTAACCTCCACCCTCTACACACAGGTGACAGTGGATACCCACTCCGTCCCTGGCTGCTCACACCATACCGGCGGCCCGCGACCCCATCGCAACGCTACAATGAGGCACACACCACCACACATAACGTTATAGAGTGGGTGTTCAGGATGCTGAAGGCCTGTTTCCATTGCCTGGACACCTCTGGCGGTGCCCTACAGTACAGCCCCCTCAAAGGCCTCACGGGCTATTCCTGGCCTGTTGCATCCTGCACACAACATGGCCAGTGAATGTGGGATAACCCGTACAGGTGAAGGGGGCAGTGATGGGGACGATGAGGATGCCAGTGACAATGGTGATGGCAGCCCCCTTGGCGCGGGACCCCGACTGCTCCAGCTGGCACAGCTGCACGGGACACCATCACAGAGGAGCACTTCAGCCAACCCAGGTAAGTCATGGGGCCATGTGCAACCACCAGTGGCTAAGGCACAAACCCACAGACATGCATGGACACACACCAGGGTGCATGCCGTCAAGGAACTGGCTGGGCATGGAACCACACACCACCAGGGATGGGTGAGGTCTAACATGGCACGACAGACACACACACACACACACACACACACACACACACCACTCGCACCAGACATGCACAAAGGGTAGGAGGCTAGCGACCCAGAATGCCACCCTGGCCACACACATGTCCACAGACCACCACACCCACTGCCTGTCATTGTGCGTGTGTCAGATGCTGGGCACCATTGCACATTGGTGTACAGTGCAATGCAGGCATCATTATGCACACGCAACTGCGGACAGCAGCCGGGAGGGTGTGCATATGGACTGTGTGTCTGCGTGCAGGGCCGGGTATCCACCTGTGCATTGCCAGCTGAATGACACAATGCACACAGGGCAGCATCAGAGAGTAGCTGCCTTGGGAGACAGGTCAGTCACGTGCCACAGTGCCTCGGCCACCACGGATTTGTGGGTGGCCCCGCCGAGACCCACCAGCACTGACAGGCTGACCACTGGCCTCATGGAGTGGCACCGATGGTCCCCCAGGGGTTCCACTGCGTGAATACGACCGTGCTTGTGCAGGGGTCTGCAGCACACCGAACATGCCTGCACCAGGCGTGCTCAGGATGCCCACAGCTGAACCCTGTGTCAACAAGGAGGGTGTCGCACGACACCAGGAATGGGGGGTGGACATTGCACTGCACGATGTCTGCACCGCATGGGCAAATAACTGTGTGCCCCCTGTGGCCATGGCAGCTGTGATTGAATGTGTCAGCCTGTTAATGGCAGCAGTCACATCCTCCCACATCCGGTCCATCCCTGCCAGGAGCAGAGCGGTTTCTCTGCTGCGATGCTCCTCTGCCCGCTCCAGAGCCGCACTCAGTGCATCCACCGCCGTCGCAAGCTGCATCTGCTGATTGACTGATGCTTGCAGTATGTGGGTGTGCTCATCCAAGAGGTCATCTGCCTGATCGGCATTCTGTCCTTCAGAATGTGTGTGGCCCTGATATTCAGCACCCCTTGAGGGTGGGTGCTGCACACCAGGACCAGGTCTGGGTATGTCCATAGGTGGTGCACTGACACCGCCCCCGACACTGTACCCCCAAGCCCATTGGCCGACTGCTGATGCTGCTCCTCCAGCTGCCGCTCCCCAGGGCTCACTGGTGCCACCGCAGTGGCCACAACAGTCCCACTGTCCTGTACACACACCAGTGATGCCCCACCAGTGCTGACAGGCACAGGCTGGGACTGTGATGACACACAGGCCTCCACAGCGGCACCACCCACAGCCATGGCCACGATGTTACCTGCTGTGTGGCCATTTTGTGGCACACACGTGTCACTGCCCATGACGTTGGCGACATCATCATCGGTGATGGACCCGGCACCAGCCCGAGTCACAGCATGCCGGCATCCGTGGATGCTGGCATGCTGGGACACGGGCAGGGCCTCCTCCACACCTGTTCCAACAACATCAGTCTGGACATCCAGGTGGGCCAACTGTCGCACTGAGCTGTGTATTCCTGTGGAGGTGGATGGGCCCTCCTCCATCTCCATCTGACTGGCTTCAGTGGAGAGGCCCACCACCACTGACCCATGCAGATGCTCAGGAGCTGTAAGGGAAAACAAAGTCGCGTTACTGCATGTGACCTACCCTGCCCCCCCCAATAGACAGACCATGACCTACCATGCAGTGACGGACTACCACCCATCTGGAATCCACCACCCAGAACACTCTCAATGGCATAACGCTGCATGCTGCCAGCAACCCTCTCCTCCTGTGGGGTCAGGCGTAGCACCTCCGGCTGTCCCCCACCTGTCACAGATCGTGCTGCCCTGATGGCAGCCACCTTCTCCTTAATCCTCCTCTTGTCTGTACCCATCTTCTTCTTGTACTGCTGCACGGAGCGCTGGTGGCTGCCATGCAGGTTCACAGCACGTGCCACTTCCTCTCATGCAGCAGCATGAGCCTGTGGTGTTCCCTGGCATCCACTGAGAAGCGGCTCCTGGTCCAGGTAGGCCTCAAACAGGGCATCTGTCTCGGTGCACCACTATCGAGCTGTTCGGTGACAGCGCAATAGAGAATGGCAGCGCTGTACCGCGCAGCATCTGCACATGGCGGAACCGCGCTGCAGCACGCCATTTTGACCCTACCAAGCAAGAGAGATGGCATGGAGGAGAGCTGCCCAGTGGAGCCAGATAGAAATGGCAAACTTGGTTGCCATTGTGGAGCCACTTGTTGGCCCACTGTTTGGTGAGGCACCCCTGGAAAGGTCCAGGAGTCAGGTGTGGCAGGAGGTGGCCGATGCCCTGGAGGAGGCCACAGGAATGGGGCAGATGGCAGAGCAGTGCCACCACAGATATGGGGACCTGAGGCAGAGGGACCCGGACCTGCTTGCCCGCCTGTGGGCATGTGCCAGGAGGGGCACAGTGCCACGGCCAGGTAGGTGTAACGTCCATACACTTTTATCTTCCATATGGGTATCACGGTTGCATGTGTCCAGAACATGGGGAGGAACCATCCAGTGTTGGCTGTGGTGGTGTTATCAGGTGTGGGTGGGGTGGGTGGGTCTGGTTGTGTGGGATTGCACACACATGGGGGCAAGGGGACTTTGCTACAGGATTGTACTGATGTTCCTCTCTCCATGTTTGCACCTTAGGCCCAGAAGAGCGACAGCTGGTGAGGGAGAGGAGGCACCAGCTAGAAGACTGTCACTCCAGGAGGGTGAAGGTCCACAGGCGGCAGGGACCAGCCTGATGATGGTGAGTGCCTTCATCCATGATTACTATTGCATGCTGTGTAACAGGGCGGGCAGTGGGGCATGTGACCATCCATTGACACCACTGCCATGCACCTATTTGTTACAGTCCGCACTGTCCAGTGGCACTGCATGTCTGGGAGTGCATCAATGATGGTCCATGCGTGCACCGGGTACATGGCTGTGCCACTGCCATCGCACCACATAGCCATGTCACTAAACAGCCATGGTGGTGCTGTGCAGGACTTGGCCAGTGGGTGTGTGCAGCGGTCCGCATGGCTGTGTGTGCCTGGGTGGGCAGGTCTTATGGACATGATCACTGTGGGTGGTCACACAACATCACAGAGGCATGTCCCACGGCCGCATGCCATGCACAGTGGGTGGGCTGTATGGGGCTCTGCATTCACACCTATTGACTCTGCTCCCTTGTCCTAGGTGGACGGCAGCTGCAGAAGATCAGGAGGCACTGCAGGAGATACTGACTGCTGCCAAGGCCAGGAAATCCTGCAAAGAATCGAGGAGGCTGGGGGTCAGGTGGCGCCATGGCAGGAGGAGTAGCCGAGCAGGAGCGGGCTCCCACTGAGCTTCCAACGCCACTGATTTCCTTACCCCCGGACCCACCCTCACACCCTCCTTCCCTCTACCATTTGTTCACCCCTGCCCTTACCCACCCCCACCTTGTTTGTGGCCTCCCCAAACATTTGTAAATATTTGTACATAGTTTTGTTTGATGTTTTTAAATACATTTCTTTGGATATGACTACTGTGGTGGTCTCTGATTTGCAGCGGGCTATAGGTGCTCAGCTGCAGTGGTGTGCATGGCGTCAGGGGTGGTGCAGTCATGGGCATGTGTGTGTGCCCGTGGGGAAGTGACTACGGTGTGGCAGTAGCTATCAGTCAGTGTCTGTGGTGTGTGTGTTGTTCCCTGTGCACTGGATGACTGTGTGCAGTGCTCCATGGTGCATGCTCTGTGTCCATGGCACACCTGTCAGCCCGTCCATGGCCTGTGCAGCTGACACCCTTGCATGTCTGTGACCTGCACGGTCCGCTGGCATGTCAGTGGTGGCTGTCCATGCAGGACAGCCACTGTACCCATCACAATGCTGGGCTGCCTCCTGTCACTGGTGTGGTGCATGTCTGCCTCGGGTGACACTGTGGCCTCCGCTGTTGTTGTCCCACCTCCATGCTGTGGCTTGTGTGTGTTGCAGGGGATGTGCACCACTGTCTGTGACTTGTGCTCCGGGAAAATGCTGGTGGCGTGCAGCTCCACAGTGCCTGCGCAGGGTGGCTGGCACTCCTGTGCCATGGAGGAGTGCTGGCCATGTGTACACGGTTTCCATGGCCCCATGCTGTGGGCTTGGTTGCCCCGCTACTGCGTCCCTGTGTTGGTGTGCCCTTGGGTATGGGTGGGTTTTTGTCCATGCACTGTGTTGCATCCGGTGTGGTACATGCTTCCATGCACCACTGTGGGTGTCTGCACTGGCTGTTGTGGCCAGTGCTGGGTCGGGGTGTGTCCTTGGGAGGGTGTGCAGGGTGCTGTACCACTGGTGGTGGGGTCCGGGGCAAGCCCCGTCACGTGTGGGGTACCTCATGTGCCGACGCATGGTCGGTCTCTCAGCTGTACCTCGGGGGGGCTGTGCATGGTGGCACTGTGTATGCCGTCGTTGCATCGCTGTGTGCTGCCACCCACTGATGGGTGCTCATGGTGGGGCTGCCTTGCATGGTTCTGTGGTGCACAGGGTTGCATTGTCACAGTGGGGGTGGTGGCATGCATGGGGTATCCTGCACTGGTGGACACTGCTCCTGGGCAGGGTGTCTGGGGGGCAGGGTGCAGGGTGTGCTCTGCATTGATGGGATGGTGTGGCACGGGGTGGTCGGCCCTCCTTGTGTGCTGGTCACAGCTTGCCAGGGGGAGTGATGGGGCACCATGGCCCAGCTGTGGGTTGGTTGCTGATCTCCATGGGCCACTGGTTTTTCCAGCCCTGCCCCAGTTGTGCAGTGCATGGGGTGTGGGGGGATGATGTCTGTTCTGCTGTGTGTTCCTCTGCCCATCTGTGGCATGGGTGGTGGGCCCCTGCATCCCTGGTTGTGCTGTTGCATTGCTGCCCTGCTGCTGGGGGGTGTCCCTGGTTGCACTATGGCGCATCTGGACTGCTCAGCTGAACATCCCTTGTTGCACTATGGCGCATCAGATATGCTCAGCTTCCCCTCCCTAGTTGTGCTATGGCACAGGTGGTGCGATATTCGGTCGTTGGCTGTAGGCGCATCTTGGCCAGTGCAGTTTTTGAATATCGCACCTCTTGCGCATGGGCACAATGGACTTGCGCTTTGCTCCTGCTGTTGCACACTTTTGGGTGCAGTTTGAATATCTGGGCCAAGAGCCCCAATACCAGTTTAATGCACTATTGAAACCGAGGATATTTATTGGTTGGAAAGAATAGCCAGTCTCTGCAGGCTAATAATGAGGAAATAGAAGCATATTTGCAACAAGATTAGATGATTACTGTGTATTTATTTTTGCAAGATATTGCGGAAATTGTATAAAATACATGTGACAATTATGATATGTAAAAACTCAATGTATTGCTATGTTTTAAATTTTTGTACAACCAAATTGTAAAAACTAATTTTTAATTTTGTTATACAATAAACTGAACTTGAACTTGAACTACTAACATGCAATATTGCCTCAACTGCAATTGTAAATAAATTCAAAGGAAATGTTGGCATAACCTTCAGTAGCACCAATCCATTTACAGAAAGGGTCTATTATCAATTTCCATATTTAAACCCACTGGAAACTTTGTATTTGACAATAGAGCCATTCAATTTTTTCTGTAGTAACAGTTTCAGTCTATCACCACCCCTTTCATTAACAGGAACATGATCAAACAACCTGAATGAAAAATCAGAGGTGGTGAACCCATGGCAAAAGCCAAAATGGTAACCAACAGCACTCCCTGGACTCCCTTGCCCTATAGCTCACACATGGTCCTGGATCCTTTCTTCTGGAATCCTAACTCTTCTGCCCACCTAGAGCTGCACAGTACCTCAGATATATGACATAACTGGTATGGCAATTAATTCTAAACTTTGTGCTAAATTCCTCCTCAGTAACTGGGAACGTGAAGGTTGGACAAGTATTTGCAAATTTAAATACATTGCAGATATGGCACTTAAAATCCCAACTTCTGGGCGGCCCGGTGGCGCTAAGGTTGGCGCTGGACTCTGCACTGTGCCACGCTGAGTGACCCAGGTTCAGGAACAAGCCGGGTTGGTGGTGGTTGGCAGGGGGGAGGGAGAGGAGTGGGACTGAGCTGCCGCGAGGTGGCCCTCCTCTCCCAGGGAGGGATAGATGCTTGCCCCCCCCTAGTTCTGCTCCCATCAGGTGGAGGCCCAATGGGAAGTGTAGGTGGAGGGGGCAGCAGACGATTCCAGGGGTGGGGAAGGGGCCGAGCTGGTACCTGCTGTGCATGTGTGCCTCCACGCACATGCACATGCATGTCTGCCAGAGTCCCGGGTGGGGAGAAAATTGGGAAAAAGTACAAACTACATATAGAAAAAAAATCCCAACTTCTCCATAATCCTATTTACTTGTGGTTTGACAAAGTGGCTATTTGTTAGATAATCTTTTAAACTTTTACCCCTCCTGTACGTAAACCTTGGCTTAGCACCCACCAAAGGTCCAATTTCAGGATCCTTGGTTGAATTCTCCCATCTGTCTCTCACAATTTTGGCAACTTTTGGTGCTCCCAAACTGTAATCCAGAACAAAATTCACCTTCATGTCAGTATCATCTGCTCTGTTTTTTTTTTTAGGAACCAATAACATATTCCTGGGCACTATTGTAGCCTTGTCACAGCCTTCTCAATTGTCTTGGCTGAGTAGCCTCTCCCCAGAACCTGGACGACAGATGATGGGCTTCCTTCTCATATGTCTTTGCTAAGAAACAGTTCTTCCTAATTCTTAAAATTGCCCATAAGGAATACTGTTAACTGGGTTTCTGGATGAGCACACCTAACTTCAATAGGCTGTTGTTGCCAGCTACTTGTTTCTATATGGCTCACACATAGTGAGCATGTCAAATCTTACTATAAACCTTACATCCAAGAATTCTATTTCAGTTCTATGCTTTCTGTATGTAGAATGGATATTCACAAAATTTAATTGAACCAATCAACAAAATCAGCCACTGATTGCTCAACCCCATCCCAGACACACAGGATGTCATCAGTAAAGCAATAGCCACATCTGTTTGTGCCTGAAGTAGGTATTGGAGTCTAAGAAAACAACCTGATCTTCCCACCACAACACAGAAAAATATTAGCATATGAGGGGGCTAATGCCGCCCCATGGCTGTGCTTCTAATCTGCAAGTAAACCTTCTGATCAAACAGAAAGTAATTACAAGTATAAATCTCAATAAATCTAGGATAAACTTCTGTGGTGCATCCCTTAATGTTTCGTCTGCTGCCATGAGATCTTTATATGCTCTAATTTCATGTTCATGTATTTTACTGATATAGAGTGAACTAATATCAATCGTAACCCAACAGAAACTTTCATCCCACTGATGACCTTCCACTTTATTATGTCCCTTGAATCACAGACATAACTTGGTACTCTGGTGACTATCTTTTTGAGATAATGGTCCACAAATCTGGAGGGAGCCTGACGGGAGCGAGCCCATCCTTGAAATTATGGGCCTGCTAGGAGGGTCCCTCACAGATTTGAAGACTTTGGGCAGGGTATACAAAGTGGGGGTAATTGGAAAATCAGCCAATAAAAAGTCAACATCTTGTTCTGAAATCAATCCCTCGCTCTTTGCCCTATTCACTAATAACTTCAATTCTTCTCTATAGGGGATAGTGGGACTGAACGTCAAAGGGTTGTACAAGATGTATCTGACAATTGTTTATATATTTCACTCACATACTGTTCAGCATCTTGGACAACAACCAGTTGCCCCTTGTCTACATTTCTAGTGCTAATTTCTGGCATAGCTCTTAATTCCTTTAATGCCTCCCACTCCTCTTTAACAATATTCCTGAACCTACTCACAATTCCTTCTTTCATTACTCAATTAATATCATCCTGTACCAGATTCTCAAATACTTTAACAGTATGATGTCTGGGTTGTGGTGGGCAAAAAGTACTTTTAGGTTTAAACCCACTTCTATTTAACTTCTGCTCTCTATTCTCTACATTTTGTCAACCATTCACTCTGAATCATTTGCCAGGTTTAAAAATAAATCTATGAAATTGTATGATTGGAAGATATAAAAGGTTGCAACTCATTAACATTCCCACATATATCCTCTACATAATTCACAGACTAATTACTGGAGTCTAATCCCATTGCACCATGTCTAGATTGTGACAAGACACTACTAGTCTCTTTTTTTATTTTATTTTATTTTATTTATTCTAGGATTACAAGTAACTTTGAGCCAAGGCTCTTTTACAAAGGTTCCACGTCAGAAATAACAAACAACAAGGAAGCAACAGTGAAATAACAGTAAACAATTCATGTACAACAGTGCTATTGAAAGGGTCAATTATAGGAAGAGTAAGGTGTAGAGGAGGAGAAGTGTAGGTAGTTAACAGAGGCAGCTATAGTAAAATGGTGAACACAGGTAGGATGCATGTGCCCACAAGGAATGGGTAGGGTCCGGCACCCGGAGGTGGTAGAGAAACAGGGATGAGAGGAGAGGGGGAGGATGAAGATGCAGCTGGAGGCATTTGTCGAAAAATAAATGGGAAGGAGTGATAGAAGAGAAGAAGGGGCAGGGTGAGGGGGGGAATAAGTGCTATAATGGGCAAGGAGAGACTAATGAGGTGAATGAAGACCTGAGATTTGAAGTGGTGCCTCAGGAGCTGGGGAGGGGACTGGGGGCCTGAGGTTAAGCAGTATGTAAGTTAGGATTAAAGCTGTGTAGGTCATCAGCTAGGTGAGGCAGTCACAGGAGCTGGAGGCAATGAGATGGGCCTGGAGCCTGGTTTTGAACAGACCTAGTGTTGAGGCAGAGGAGATGGTGTGGCTGAGACCATTCATCCATACAGGTGCCCTATAGGCGAAGGAGCGTTGGCCCTGTGTAGTTCGACAGCAAGGAAATTGTAGAATCTGGGTTGTTGAGCTCCTGGTGTTCTGTCAGTTGATGTTTTGATGTAACAGGGCAGTAACACCAGGGGGTGTGAGGCCAAGGTTGATTTTTCCCACCATAGCACATGTGAGATACTTTATAAGGTTGGAGAGTTGGAGCCATCCGGATTGTTCATAAAGGGCACAAGTGTGGGTGAGGCGGTGGGCACCAGTTGTGAGTCGGCATGCTTTGTTAAGTGCAGTTGTTATACATCGAAGGGTGGACGTCGTAGCGATAGACAATGAGGCCATAATCAATAATTGACACCACAGAGCTCTGGACGGCAATCTTCAGGGCCTCTGGGGTGAGGTGCTGCCTGTGCTTGTAGAGTAATCCAAGGCGTGTGTTGGCAGTTTTAGCCATGCTGTCAATGTGAGCCATATAGGAGAGATTGGGGTCAAGCAGAATCCCTAGGTATTTCAATGAGTAAACTTGTTCGAAGACAGTCCCCTGCTTAGAGGAGATGGCAAGGGGGTGTTGCTTGTAACGGTTATGTGAACTGCAGAATAGCAATGACTTGGTTTTCTTGTGATTGAGGGCTAGTTTATGATTGGAGAACCATGTTTCAATGGCACTAAATCCGAGTTGGAGGCTGTGTTGTAGTGGTGAAAGGTCCTTGTGTGTAAAAAAGGCAACAGCATACATCCGCATCTTGTTGCATGATATAATTAATAACAAAGTTCAAATTGATATCAGGGTTATCAAGTCCAGCACTTGCCTCATCTTGTATTGAATAACCAATATCTTGTATATTTTCAATCCCACTCCGTGAATAATTAACCCAGATTGTTTATTACAACAGAAATACTTCAGGTCCAGTTTTCTTAGCAATTTATGTAAATCAATCTGTAGTCGAAAACTGTCCATATTTTGTGTTGGAACAAAAGAAAGTCCTTTTGATAAAACCTTGATCTCATTTTCAGTAATTTCGTTTGAAGAAATATTCAAAACAGGCAAATTATTCACTTCTTGTGCTGTTAATTCATCCTGGTCACAATTTGGTAACCTCCAATGTTTCCTTCTGCCCCTCCTTGTTTTTCAATGCCTTTGCCTCTTGCCTGATCTGTAGATTCTATTTGAGACTCCTGACTACAGTCTAGAAAAAACACTTGTTTTTACATTTTATCCTCAGAAGTGGTTATGGAGCTGGTTACCTGCTATTTGTCCCGTTTTCGGATCCAGGACCTCCCCTATTTCTTGATCTCCCTCTACTTCAGGACCTGGTAGGTCTAGTCACCCATGAAAAAAACATCCCCATACTAATAATCCTTTCTCTGCCATTCAAATTTATATTATTTTTTCTTAGTTCAATTTCTTTTTCACGTTTGGTGATTTCTCCTTTAAACTTAAATTGAACTCATAGATAGTTTGTTATGAACCATAATTCTCCAGTTTCTTTTCAGTTTCACTAATGGCCACCTTAGTTTTTTCATGTAAACTCTTGTCCTGCTCAATCATTATCTCAGCTAAGGTCATGGAGCATTGGCGTAAAGCCCCCAACCACCTTAATTTTACATCTTTATCCAAATTGCCAGACGATGGTGCCTTATACACCCTAAGACCACGTGGCACTCTGTTTTTATTTTTATACTGTTCCAAACGGGTGCCTTCATACCAATAGCCAATTTCTTTAAAACTAAGTTTCTCTAATTCGTTCAACTTACTGCTCAACTCATTATTAATAATGCTGGCTCCTTCCTCTGATAGATCTTTCACAAAATGTTCTCTGTGGTCATTTCTATCTGTCCATGTGAATGTAAATCCTTTTGTTCTACTACCATCTGAGATGTCTTCTCGCACATAATCTTGCTTCTCCTTCTCCGGCTCAGCTCATTTAGCTGTAGTGGCCATTCACCTGACAGCAAAGAGAGAAACAAATGGATACTTTCTCTCTAAAACTCCCCGACTTGGGAATGCCAGAATTACACAAGACAAAAACAGTGCTGAAGTACTTTCACATGCATCTACTACAAGCACAGCTACACACACGCAGGGGTGCTACAGATATTAGACAGTATCACTGCCAAACAAACAAGCAAAAGCAAAAATCTTACATAATGTGACCCCATACAAGTGCTGCCTTTAAAATGCACAGATAAACAAAAACAGAACAAAGGTGCACATACCACAACAAACTCAGACTGGCAATATGTTTATTGGATCGTAACAACACGGATGATCAAAACCCCTATGTAGTGAGCCGGCCCACCGGCGCAGCAGTTGGATTTCCGCTTGTGACGCTGGTGACCTGGGTTCAGGAGTGGACTCAAGTCGCTGGAGGACCGGCCGGGGGAGATAGACTTGAGGATCCCACGACAGCTCGACTTCTCTGGGAGGAGGGAGGGGGCCATTGCCTGCTACTTGCCTGACCCTGAGTGAAGGCTCGAGGTACAGCAAGCCCTGCTTGCAGGGGAGGGCTGGCTACAGACATTCAGTGGACATTGGCATGCTGCACCTTAATGTCAGGGCACACACTGTGTGTGGGGAGGAAACCAGGAGGAAAATGCCTGCCGGCCCCGGGGAGATGGAGTTCCAGGAGCTAGCCCTAATCTGCAGCCACCTACCTGACCGCCTGGACCGACGAAAGCTGATTGTCGGGGTGTAGGAGCCCCACCTCGTCCCCACCCAGGGGGAACTGTGGCCCATGGGGTACCAGCAACTGACTCAGGTAAGGTGGCTTGCAGGGGTAGACTCCAAGGATCTCCTGAGGATGCGGGGCCGACAGGGTGTAGGAGGGGGATAAACAGAATTAAAAAAAAACAACCTATGTAGCACCTAGAATGGCTTCATCAGAGGGTGATGCTGAGTCTACCTCACTTGCCTTATATACACCAATTCATAAATATTCATAAAATTCCACATGAAAAGTGAGTGCTAAAAGATAGAAACCCACAAATACACAAACTGCCTACACACAAACACCACATAAAAAATGCTTTTAGAAAATTACAATCTCAGTATACATTACTGGAATATAAAGCACAATAGTTAATGCTTGTGTTAAAAAATGCCCATTTTGTATACATTAAAATGTCCACTGTCATGGAGGCAAAAACTGGCCAGCCCAGTGGTGCAGAGGGTTGAGGGGCTGGATGCCACACCTTGCGCCATGCCGGCGGCCCGGGTTCTGGAACGAGCCTAGGTTTTCAGAGGTCATGGGGGGAGGGAGAGGATGTAAAGGCTGCCAGCTGGCAGCTCTCCACCTTGGGAGTATGTCACATGTCTCCTCGGAGCATGGCCACCCCCTGGTGGAGGCTGGAGTGGAGGCATCGATCTGTGGAGTGCCGGCGCTAGGCCGAGAGAGGGAGGAAGAGACTGCTGTGCATGTGCACCTCCACGCACATGCATCACCACTTCAGAGGTCTCAGGATTAGGCACCTAGGGAGAAAATGGAGGATAACACAGGGGCCACTCAAGGATGAAGCCTCCGGGCCAGGGCTCTGGGGATCTGCTGGGGTGCACAAGGTGCTACAAGCCCCCGAAAGACCCCGAGTTCCAGTAGGTTGGTGGACGACCGGGAAACCTGCCATATGAGGATAAACAGAATTGTAAAAAAATAAAAATAAAAAAATAATGGAGGTGAAAACCAATACTATTCCCCTAAATGCAGGACCTTAATATTTTTGACATTTTTGTCAATTTTATCAGCAGCACACTTCCAACTTAATCACATTCAGATACATAGAAAACATTATTTCAAATTCCAAAATCTGGTGTGGAGAGTTATACAATACATAGATACATAGACAGTGTCGGCAGATAAGGGCCTATGGCCCACCCAGTCTGCCCATTTGAGCTTGTAAGTTCAGTTTGTTTTCCTAGAAGTCTATTGCCCCTTACCCCTGACCTCCAGAATTCCTTTATGTCTATCCCATGCATTCTTAAATCCCGTGATTGTTTCAGCCCCCACCACTTCCTCTGGCAGGGTGTTCCACTTGTCCACCACCCATTCTGTGAAGAAATTCTTTCCCATGTTTCCTCTGAATCGTCCTCCCTCCAACTTCATCCCATGCCCGCTAGTCCTGGAACATCTTTTTCGCTTAAAAATAGTGTTTTCCTGCACCTGTTCCTCCCTGTAAGATACGTGTATGTCTCTATCATATCCCTCTCCCTCCTCTCCTCCAGGGAGTACATGTTCAGTTCCTTCAACCTGTCTTCATAGGACTTGTGATGCAATCCATGCACCATCTTTGTTGCCCTCCTCTGAACCTTCTCTACCCTGTCTATGTCCTTACGTAGGTATGGTCTTCAGAACTGTACACTGTACTCCAGGTGGGGCCTCACTAGTGTCTTGTATAGTGGAATATGCCTCCCTTTTCCTGCTGGTGATGCCCCTGCCTATACATCCCAGCATCCTATTTGCTTTACCTGCTGCCTTGTCACACTGTTTCCCTACCTTGAGGTCATCAGAGATGATAACCCCAAGATCCCTTTCCTGCTTGGTGCATGCTATATCCTCACCCCCAACTGATATATTGTGCCAGGGTTTTTGTGCCCCATATGCATTATCTTGCACTTCTTTGCATTGAATTTCAACTGCCAAACCCCTGACCATTCTTCAAGTTTCTGCAGGTCGCTTCTCATTCAGTCTACACCCTCTGGTGTGTCTACTCTGTTACAGAGCTTTGTGTCATCAGCGAACAGTGAAATTCTGCCTTCTAGGTCCTGCGCAATGTCACTGATGAAGATGTTGAATAGGACCGGTCCCAGCACTGATCCCTGTGGTACCCCACTGGTCACTCTTCCCTCTGTGGTGTGACAGCCATTTACCACCACCCTCTGTCCTGCCACCCAGCCAGTTACCTACCCACCACACTACTGTCCTGCCCACACCCATATTCCCAGTTTGTGTAATAGTCTTCTATGTGGCACAGTGTCAAAGCCTTGCTGAAGTCCAGATAGGTCATGTCCACTGCCCTCCCCGATCCACCTCCCTAGTCACCCAGTCAAAAATTCAACAAGGTTGGTCTGACATGACCTCCCCCTGGTGAAACCATGCTGCCTTGGGTCCTGTAGTCCATTGACAACCAGATGTTCCACCAATCTCTCCTTCAGTAGTGCTTCCATGATCTTTCCCACTACCGAGGTGAGGATGACTGGTCTGTAGTTCCCTGCTTCCTCTTTTTCCCACTTTTGTATAAGGGACTACGTCTGCTGTCCTCCAGTCTTTGGGTACCTCCCTGTTTCCAGTGATCGGCTAAACAGGATAGCCAGAGGTTCAGCCACCACCTCTTAGTTCTTTAAGGACCTGGGGTGCACCCCATCTGGCCCCATTGCTTTATCAACTCTTATTACTTCCACTTCCTTCAGGACCCTTTCGTGTAAAGGGACTTGTGTCCATTTCTGCACCATTCTAACCCCTTGTATCCTTCAGACCCATTACCTCCTTCTTCCTCAGTAAAGACTGAGCAGAAATACCTGTTCAATATGTCAGCTTTACTGTTGTCATCCTCCACGCGGCCCCCATCCTCCCCTTCAGTCTCACTATCCCTCCCTTTGTCTTTCTTTTTTCACTTATGTACCTGTAAAAGGTTTTGTCCCCTCTACCCACTGATTTTGCAATGTGCTCTTCTGTCTGAGGTTTGGCTTCCCTTACTGACCTCCCTGCCTCCCTTTGCTTCTCCTGGTACTTCTCCCTATCCCCTTCTGCCTGTGTCTTTTTGTATTGCCTGAATGCAATCTTTTTGGCTTTCACTTTCTTTGCTATCTCTTTGGAAAACCATAATGGTCTCCTCTTCCTTTTCCTCTTGCTAACCTGCTTAATGCATAATTCTGTTGTTCTTGTAATCCCCATTTTAAATACTGCCCACTGTTCCTCAACCCCTGATTCCTGTCCCATTCCCTTAATGCCTCTTTCAAGTATCTCCCCATTTTCCCAAAGTCTGCCCCTAAAATCCAGGATACGTGTTTTTGTGTGGTTTGGTTCTGCTCTTTCTGTGATTTCAAACCACAATGACTGGTGGTCACTGTTTCCCAGGTGCTCCCCACTGTTACCCCCCATCACACTGTCCCTGTTTGTGAGCACAAGGTCCAGTATTGCCTTCTGCCGAGTTGGTTCCATGACCAGTTGCTTGAGGAAGGCACCCTGAAGGGAGTCCAGGATAAATCTGCTCCTAGTTGATACTGCTGCTGGGATGCTCCAGTCCACATCTGGAATATTGAAGTCTCCAACCAGTACTACCTCACCCTTGTCTGCCATCCTTTGGATGGCTAGCATCAACTCCTATCTGTTTCTTCCTCCTGGGCTGGTGGTCTATAGACCACACCTGTGCAGATAGCTGTCCCATTTTCCTTTCCAGCTTAACCCACAGTATCTCTCCCCCATTTTGTTCCTCCTGGATCTCTGTGGCCCTTATGTCATTTTTCACATACAGTGCCACTCCTCCTCCCTTCCGCCTGCTCTGTCTCTTCTGAATATGTTGTAGCCAGGTATGGCCATCTGCCAGTCGTGGTTATCAATACACCAGGTTTCAGTGATGGCCACAATGTCCAGGTCTGACTGCACCATGACAGCCTCCAGATCTTCCATCTTGTTGCTAAGGCTCCTGGCATTTGCACACATGGCTTTCCATGATTTGACCTCCTAGACTGTTTCACTGTTCTACTCCAGCCCCTTCCTTGGTTGTCATTTATCCCTGGTTCTCCTTGCTGTCTGCCCTTCTGCTGAATTTTGCCCCTTTTCTGCTTATCCACCTCTTGGGCACTAATCTCCATCTTTTGCACACTGCTTTGTAGAGATAGCCACTCCTCTGGTTCACTGGTTCCACTGCTAGCTGTTGGGGGTGAGCAAGTAGGTACCCGCCTTGCTGGCCTGCCACCCCCCTTTGCTAGTTTAAATGCTTGTCAATGTAGCATTTAAACTTATCATTGAGTGCTTGGATTCCCCTCCAGGATGGATGCAGGCCGTCAGGCTTGAACAAACCTCCATCCCTCCAGGTGGGTCCCCAGTCACCAATGGATCAAACCCTTCCTCACAGCACCAGTTCTTCAACCATGGTTAAAGTTCCTGGTGCATGCACTCCTATGCTCTCCCTTGCCTCTCACAGGTAGTACTTCTGAGAAAGTGACAGAAGTAGCTACTTGCTTGAGACCCCTCCCCAGTTTCCTAAACTCTTCCTGAACTTCCTTTGGCTCCCCATTTGCCAGGTCATTAGTACCTAGGTGGATAATGACATCCAGCTCACCCTCCCATCTTGCCTTCCCAGTGATCCCCAGAATTTTCCTTCCATCCCTCCATGCCGTGGCACCTGGTAGGCACCTCACCTCCCTGTCCTCCCCCTCCTGTGTTCCTAGCTGGATCCCTCTTATGATGGAGTCCCCCACCAGGATTCACTTCCTCCTCCTCCTCTGGGATCCACTGCTTTTCCCGCTGAGGTCACCTCCTTGGCTAACCTCCACATCCTTTCCTTCCACTTCTCTGGGTACCTCTATTTGGTTGTCCTCATTTGCCAGTGTGGCAGATGAGTTCTTGAGTGGAATAGGATCTGGGATGTGCCTCTGCCTGACCGCTCTAACCCTCCCTGAGCCCACTGTCATCCAAGTGCTCCTCGTTCTCGGCATCCTTTGAGGCAGTTGCATTGGACTGGCTGGTCCCTGGATAGGGGTGATGGTACTCCTGACCCAGTTTACTTCCACTTTGAGTCTGGCTACCTCCTCCCGCAGTCCAGAGAGGTGCATGCAGATAGGGAAGCACCTCAGTGTTCAGAAGGTCTGCCTGAATATGGCTTCCCCACAGCCACTGCATTGCACCACTCTCACATTATACTGCAATTCCACTACTTGTCTGCTACTAGAGCTCTCCTAGTTCCTTTTATTAATTTATTGTCCTAAAATCCTGCCACTGATCCTCAGATAATTTTTTTTTTAAAGAAAAAGAAACTAATAAATAAATAAATGAATCAAAACACTTGTCGTGTTGAGGGTGGGCTTCTTCCCCCTTATGCCCCTCCTACTTCACACCCCTTACTATACCCTGTGTTTAGCTCCTGTCAATCAGATTTAAAATTTGCAGCAATTAAAGACAGCACAGAATTACACCACCACTATGTTTTAAATTTTCAACAGCCCAAAAACAATTATAAGTAAAGACAACAACGAAAGTATAGTGTCACTAAAAGCCCACAATCTAAGTTTAAAAGAAAAATAGCAATTACCAGTTACTCTAAAGCACTGAATTGAATATGTTTCCTTCCTTCCCCTTCTGGCTTCTTCTGAGAAAATAAACTCTACTTGCTACTTCAACTCTGACTAAGCCCCACCTCCAGTTATCATGTAGCTGAGGTCAGAGGCCAGACAATTAACACCCTTCACCCAACTACAGGGCAGTCAGACAAGCCAAGATAAAATTTGCAGCAATTAAAGACAGCACAGAATTACACCACCACCATGTTTTAAATTTTCAACAGCCCAAAAACAATTATAAGTAAAGACAACAACGAAAGTATAGTGTCACTAAAAGCCACAATCTAAGTTTAAAAGAAAAATAGCAATTACCAGTTACTCTAAAGCACTGAATTGAATATGTTTCCTTCCTTCCCTTTCTGGCTTCTTCTGAGAAAATAAACTCTACTTGCTACTTCAACTCTGACTAAGCCCCACCTCCAGTTATCACGTAGCTGAGGTCAGAGGCCAGACAATTAACACCCTTCACCCAACTACAGGGCAGTCAGACAAGCCAAGATAAAATCTGCAGCAATTAAAGACAGCACAGAATTACACCACCACTATGTTTTAAATTTTCAACAGCCCAAAAACAATTATAAATAAAGACAACAACGAAAGTATAGTATCACTAAAAGCCCACAATCTAAGTTTAAAAGAAAAATAGCAATTACCAGTTACTCTAAAGCACTGAATTGAATATGTTTCCTTCCTTCCCCTTCTGGCTTCTTCTGAGAAAATAAACTCTACTTGCTACTTCAACTCTGACTAAGCCCCACCTCCAGTTATCACGTAGCTGAGGTCAGAGGCCAGACAATTAACCCCTTCACCCAACTACAGGGCAGTCAGACAAGCCAAGATAAAATTTGCAGCAATTAAAGACAGCACAGAATTACACCACCACTATGTTTTAAATTTTCAACAGCCCAAAAACAATTATAAGTAAAGACAACAACGAAAGTATAGTGTCACTAAAAGCCCACAATCTAAGTTTAAAAGAAAAATAGCAATTACCAGTTACTCTAAAGCACTGAATTGAATATGTTTCCTTCCTTCCCCTTCTGGCTTCTTCTGAGAAAATAAACTCTACTTGCTACTTCAACTCTGACTAAGCCCCACCTCCAGTTATCACGTAGCTGAGGTCAGAGGCCAGACAATTAACACCCTTCACCCAATTACAGGGCAGTCAGACAAGCCAAGATAAAATTTGCAGCAATTAAAGACAGCACAGAATTACACCACCACTATGTTTTAAATTTTCAACAGCCCAAAACAATTATAAGTAAAGACAACAATGAAAGTATAGTGTCACTAAAAGCCCACAATCTAAGTTTAAAAGAAAAATAGCAATTACCAGTTACTCTAAAGCACTGAATTGAATATGTTTCCTTCCTTCCCCTTCAGCTTCTTCCATACTTATATACTTATTTTATGTTAAATCCTGCAATAACAAAACATATATTTATACTTTTTCCACATCACATGGTGTACACCAACATGCAAGTGACACTAAACTTTACCAGCTATAAATGTGCAGTATTGCCTCATTTGCAATTGAAAATAAATTCAGAGGAAATGTTGGCAAAACCTTCAATAGCAGCAATCCATTTACAATAAGGGTCTAGAATCAGTTTCCATATTTAAACCCATTGGAGACTTCACATTTAACCAATAGATCCATTCAGTTTCATTCTGTAGTAATAGTTTCAATCGGTCACCACTCCTTTCATTAACAGGAACATGGTAAAGCAACCGGAATGAAAAATCAGAGGTGGTGCACCCATGGCAAGCACCAAAATGGTAACCAACAGCACTCTCTGGACTCCCTTGCTCTATAGCTCACACGTGCTCCTGGATCTTTTCTTCTGCACTCCTAACTGTTTTACCCACCTAGAGCTTGACACCGGTGCACCACTGCACATATACAACTTAACTGGCATGGCAATTAATTTTAAACTTTGTGCTAAATTTCAGTAACTGGGTACGTAAAGGTTGGACTAATATTTGTGAATTTGCACACGTTTTAGTTATGGCACTTAAAAAATCCCTATTTCTCCATAATCCTATTTACTTGTGGTCTGACAAAGTGGTTACTTGTTAGATAATCTTTTAAACTTTTGCCCCTCCTGTATGTAACCCTCGACTTAGAACCTACCAAAGGTCCAATTTCAGAATCCTTGTTTAAATTCTGTCTCTCACAATTAGCCACATTGCAGAATGATTGGGGATGTATTTTATCATGGGCCAATAAGTGGGGAATGAGTTTCAGCAATGATAAATGTTGCGTTATGCACCTTGGAAACCAATCCCAAAAAGCCACATATCTGTTAGGAGGATTAACATTGCAGGAGTCAAATGAAGAAAGATACTTGGGGGTTATAATAAATCATAATCTCACTTGCTCATCCCATTGTGCAACTCAGGTTGCAAAGGCCAAAAATTAATATGAACAAAAAAGGAATTTCAAGAGTAGGTGCAACCAGGTTATAATGCCCTTATGCAAGAATCTCGTCAGACCGATCCTGTACTATGGGGAGCCATGTGGGGTCAGTGGGGTCTACATACCCCTGCTAGGCAAGCAATAGGTATAAATCAGTTTACTGATCATATCAAACAGGTAAAGCACTACTAGGAATAGGTTACTGTGGGTGACTTTAACATAAATTGGCTAGTGCAGGATACTGTATCTATCAAAGACCAATAGCCGGCCCAGTGTCACTGAGGGTTGAGGAGCTGGATGCCACACCTTGCGCCACGCCGGTGACCCGGGTTTGGGAATGAGCGAAGAGTCGCCGGGCATCAGTGGGAGGGGAAGAGATCGAGCGTCCGGAGGACTGCTTTCTCTTCCCAGGGGAGGGGGTGGGATACGCTCGCTGAGGAAGCGACCTCTGGTGGCAGCTAGGGATTCATCAACTGAGCAGCATGGCGCATGCCAGGGGGAGGGCAGAGCTACGGTGCTACGTTGCCATGCTAGCCAGGCTCCGAGGGGGTGGGAACAAAAAAAAGCAAAAAAATGCCTCCTATGCGCCGGTGAGATGATGGTGGCCCTGGTGAACCCTCCCACATCCCAAATACCAGCCCAGATACACCCACGAACTGCCTTCAGAGGACCCGATGATGTTCAGGTAGGCCCCCCCATACTTAGGAGCCACCGCTGAAGGGAGAAAGGGAGAGCAGATACAGCCCCAGAGATGGTACCGGGGGTCGGGTCTGCCTGGGGTTGATTGGGGGAGGCAGTCAGGGAGATGCAGAGGGGTTCAGGTTGGGAGTAGAGGAGGAGTTCCATGTGGGCACTCCTGAAGGATGCCCAGGGCATGAGAGGAATAAATAAAGTTAAAAAAAAAGACCAAATGAAAAGCCTATACCTCACTCAAATGGTCACCAAAGCAACTAGAAGTAACTACTGTACAGGTACAAGCTCCCTCATAGATTGACTATTCTTCACCTGTCCTGAACACATTGCTGACGTCTCAGTGCTTCCAGACTCCCTGAGTGACCACTCACCAGTAGTGTGCTCTTGGACAAATAAGGGTGCAAGAGCTCCCCTCACTACACCAAAAACCAGACACTAAGAAAAGGGATGCTAAATAATTTCAAACAATACCTAAAGGGTCTGACTAGACCCCATTAGATAGTATTGATGATGCAAAAAGGCCCTCGACTGTAACAGCCAGCTGGTTATGATTATTGTATATATTGGTAGTATAAATAAATGGTCAGTGTATGAAATGTCAGTCTGTAAGATTTGGCCCTTTAAATTACAAGGTGTCAGCAGCTGAAATCACAGGATGTATTACACTGACCAGGAGATCTCTGTAATGTAATTAACTTCCTTGAGAAATTGCCTTTTATGGCCTTTTTATGACCTCATGTTTTTGAAGTGGAAATCAAATGTGACTTTATGACTTCAGAAACAGGACATCATTAGACTGATTCCTGTTGTTGTTTTTTTAAAAAACATTGGTGCCAGTGTGGAATTGCTAAGTTCAAAGGAAACATGTGTAATTAAGGAGTTATACATGTAAATGTATTTTTCTTCTGATGGCACCTTATTTAAAATACCGCCTGATAGGAAATAATTTTTTGTAATTTTATATTCTAAAAGGAGGAGCTAGACGACTCACAGAAGGGGTGTGGAGACACAGAGTTTAAACTGATACTTGTGTCTGAAATGTAGGTCATATCATTTTGGGACTCTAGAGAGACACAGCTCTCTGATCTAACTTTAAAACACACTTCCAGAGGTAATACCTTAGATAGTAAAAATCTAAATGTATTGTGGTAGGAGTTTTGCTTTGTAATTTTCCCTTATTCTTTTATGTGATTGTGAGCTCTTTGATATAGTGTTCTGTGTTTACATTTTTCATATTTTTATCATCTTTTAGTAAAGTACATTTTCTTAAGGTACTGCCTGGGTGTGTCTTTCAAGCTCTTTTTGCATGTGATGTATACGTGGTTAAGTCTGACAGTTGTTTGAAGGGCTTGATGGTGTTACTAAACTGGGAAAAGGTAAGAATATACCTAAGGTCTCTTATATAGAGTTAAAAGGGTTCATTTTGGAAGCCTGGCTGGGTGCCCTAGTGAGATTGTACCATATCCCGAAGAGGTATGTATCTGAGCTTGTTCATTGGGTGTGCTAGCATAAGGTTCACAGTTTGAATCCCCAGAACTTGAGACTAAAGGTGATTTGGACCCAAAAGTAGACAGGAGGTTTACCCTGTCTGTTACCTATTCACACTATTGTGCTCTGAGGTTGGCACTGTGGGAGCAGAGGGCCTGACCTGCTGAGTGTGTTTTGTGACAAATTTGGTTGGCAGCAGTGTGATAAATTTGGTAACACAAGCTTTAACTGTTCAGTGTGTCAGCATAATACTGTACAGCTCACTTGCAAAATAAGGCAGTGATTTATTTTTTAAAAAGAAACAGAACCATATCATTTTGCTTACAGTCAAAGTTCCTGCCTGTTTTATTTTTTTTTTCTAAAGTGCAAGTTGGAGTAGCCATAGTTAGGGAAGAAGATGGCTTCCAATTACAGCGAGTACACTGCAGACTACTTGAGGCAGTTGTGCCAGGACAGAGGAGTCCAGTATGAGGGGAAGCCAACAAGCAGAACCTCAGAAATGCTCTGATGGCTGCCAATGGCCAGAGCATTGAGTCACAGTCCTTGACTGGAAAGGACCAGACCTTGGGCATGGAGGGGCAAATGGCCAGTGCAGTGTCCACATCTCCGGTGAGGAGGACAGCAAGGCCAGTGCAAGCGAAGGGCCACAGCAGCAGGGAAGGTCACCAGCATTCTGGAGCCAGAAGCAATCAGGCTGCAGACTGAGTTGTGCCGAATGGAGCTGGAGTTCCAGAGAAGGCGACAACTTCAGTGAGAGGTGGAGTGAGAACGGCGAGAGGCTGACCATGAAGAGAGTGAGCACCAGGCAACATGAACTGAGAAGCTACTACTCCAGCCACCAGCACCAGAACAGGTAAGTGGCTTGGGTTTAACTGGAACAACAGGACTGGGTTACAAATCAAATTCCAAATTGATAGCTGAATTTAAAGAGGAGAAGGATATGGATTTTTTTTAAATTCCTTTGGAAAAGTTTGTATTCAGGCAAAAATTCCTAGAGGGTCCTGGAGCTTCTAGCTATCCCCGCTACTTACCAGGAAAGCTTGGGATGCATTGGGTCAAATGAACAATGAGGACAGTAAAGATTACAGCAAACTTAGAGCTGCACTTTTAAAAAAGTTTGATTTAACTGCAGAAGCATGCAGAGCTAAATTCCGTAAGCTCAGGAGAAGCCCTGACATGAGCTACGAGGAGCTAGCCATGAAACAACATCAGTTTTTAAAATGTTGGTGGGAAGGAATTGAAGCAAACTCTGTAGATAAAATTTAAAATGCCGTATTGTTAGAGCAGTTTTTTAGGGCATGCTTAGCAGAGCTGAAAACCTGGCTGGAGGACCGAGATCCCAAAACAGTGCAAGAGGCTGCTGAACTCTCGGACTGCTATGCCAAGAGTATACCTACTCTTAGAGCAAATGGGGTGGGTGTGGCAGTGTAGAAAGGGAAAAGCGCACCTTCAGGGCAGCTAAAACCCTCACTGCCTCCACCAAAACCAGTTAGCCCCAAGTTTCAAAGAAAATATTTTTCTGACAAAAGAAATGAATGTTGGGTTTGCAAAGAAACTGGACATATTGCCAGACAGTGTCTTAAAAGGATGAGCAATACGCAAAATAGGGCTAGGAAAGAATGGGTTGTTTGTGTGTCCGTGGAAGCATGCCTGTGAACATGAGGGAACACATGCACCCAGTCACTGTGAATGGTGTACAGACACAAGAGTTAAGAGACACAGGGGCATCCCTGACATTGGTAAAAGGGGATCTGGTAGAGCCAGGTCAGCTTATACTCAATAGATTTGTAACTGTACAGGGTTCACTGGAAGGAGACAACATTGCCACTTGCTAGTGTTCTCCTAGACTGGGGTGAAACAGGGGGAACTATGCAACAGGTGGCTGTAGCCAAAACTTTAGCAGTTAATGTCATCCTTGGCAATGATCTCAAACAGGGATGGTGTGTACAGTTACCCGTAGCAAGCTGCAAGGGAAAATTGTATTCCCTGGACCCATAGAAGCCATTATGGAAACCACAGGAGGCTGGTTCCCCAGCTTGTGTCTCCCAATATGGAGACTAATGAAAAGAGGGTAGAAATTTCCCCAGTAGCAGTTAACTAAACAGCTACAGAGGGTTACTCCAAAGAAGGAGGGGTGACCCATTGTCAGAGGGTTAGGGATGACAGTGATCCTGACTTTCTGACACTAGAGCTAGGGACCCTAGTTTAGAGACTGAAGGGGACCTGTTCCATGCCTTGGGAATGTGTAAGGAGTTTGGAGCGGCTCAGAAAAATTACCCTAGTCTAGAGAAGCTGAGGGCTTGGGCAAACTCTGATGGAGCAGAGGGAGGTGACGGTAAACATAATGTTTATTGGGAAAATGGACTGATGTATATTCAGGATGCTAAGACAGAGGGAGGGGTGATAGACAGGCAGCTTGTCATTCCCCAGGGGTACCATGAGCAGTCGCTCAAGATTGCACGTGATATTGACCTTGTCTGGTTATCGGGGAATCACGTGCACTATGCAGCAGTTGGCCCAGAGTTTCTATTGGCCCAACTTCACCCAGCAGGTGAAGGAGTATTGCAGGTCTTGTCACCAGTGCCAAGAAATAGGAAAGGCAGGTAAGAAAACCCAAGGTGCCCTAATTCCATTGCCCATAGTGGAGGAGGCATTCCAGAGGGTGGGAATGGATAGAGTGGGACCTTTAAATACCCCCAGCTCCTCCAAGAAGAGGTTCATCCTGACTGTGGTGGATTATGCCACCCAGTATCCAGAGGCAGCCACTCTACCCTCACTGAGGACAGACAAAGTGGCAGATGCCTTACTTGGGATTTTCTCCTGTGCTGGGTTTCTGCAGGAGGTTATCACTGATCGAGGGGGTTCCTTCATGTTGGACCTGATAAAATGTTTGTGGGAGAAGTGTGGGGTGGTGCAGAGGTGCATGACACCTTATCACCCGCAAGCCAATGGCTTGTGGAAAGATTCAATGGTAGCCTTAAGTCAATGCTCCAAGCGTTTCCTGAACAGGATGGGAGGGACTGGGAGAAATACCTTCCCCACCTGTTGTTTGCATACAGGAAGGTGCCCCAAGAGTCAACAGGATTTTCCCCCATCAAGCTCTTATATGGACACCGGGTACATGGGCCCCTAGACTTGATCCGGGAGGACTGGGAAGGCAAGCACACCACCCAGGGAACTCCTATAGTGGATTATGTCCTTAGGTTTAGGGAAAGGCTGAAGGAGCTTATGGGGACAGCCCAGAGCAACCTGGCAGCTGCCCAACAGAAACAAGAAGTGTGATATGACTGCAGAGCCAGAGCTCACTCATACACGGTGGGTCAGAAAGTCATGGTCCTTATTCTGGTCCAGAAAGACAAGCTGCAGGCTGAATGGGCAGGACCATACAAAGTAGTTAGAAAGCTAAATGACATGAACTGTATCATAAAGTTACCTGACAGAAGACTTACAGAAAGAATGTACCATGTCAACATGATGAAGCCATATGCTAATAGGACTGACATGGTGTTTGCAGTATGTAGTCCTGGGGAGGAGACGGATGAAGGAGACCCCCTTCTGGACTTGCTGGAAGAAAGCAAGCAGGCGTCCTCTGTGGAGGTAGTTAAATTGTCACCCCAGCTGGCTCCAGACAAGATCCAGGAAGTAAGGGAGGTTTTAGCAGACTTTGCCCCACTGTTTAACGCCAAACCTGAACTAACCCCCTTAGCAATGCACGATGTGGAGACAGGGACACAGACGCCCATACGGCAGACAGCATATCGGGTGTCAGAGGCTGTCCAAAAGGACATTAGGAGAGAGAGGTGGAGAAAATGCTGGATTTAGGGGTAATCCAGAGATTCCACAGTCCCTGGGCCTCATCCATAGTCCCTGTGCCCAAGCCAGATGGCTCAACTAATTTCTGTGTGGACTATCGTGGACTGAATGCAGTCACAAAGTCAGACACCCACCCAATGCCACAGATGAATGAACTCCTGGACAAGTTGGGAGGGGAGACATACCTTACGACTATTGACCTGATAAAGGGGTATTGGCAGGTAGAGTTAACTGAGAGAGCTAGGGAGAGGTCAGCCTTCATCACTCCGATAGGCTTATTTGAATTTAAAATAATGCCTTTCGGAATGAAGAACACCCCAGCCACTTTCCAAAGGTTAGTGAACCAGGAGTTAAATGGTGCTGAGGAGTATGGTGTGGCGTACCTGGATGACATTGCCATCTTTAGTGCCAGCTCGGAGGAACACCTGTCCCACCTTAGAGAAGTGCTGGGCAGGATACAGAGGGCCGGGCTCACTGTCAAAGCTGAGAAGTGCCAGGTGGCCATGGCTGAAGTGGCATGCCTCGGGCATGTTGTAGGCTGGGGACAGCTCCATCCTAACCAAGTAAATATAGAGGTGATCAAGGCATGGTCCAGACCAGAAACACAGAAGCAGGTCAGGAGTTTTCTAGGGACAGCAGGGTACTATAGGAAATTTGTACCCAATTACAGTGCCCTGGCTGCTCCCCTGTCTGACCTGGTAAAGAAAAGGATACCTAAGAAAATTACCTGGGAACCAGCCTGTGAAAAAGCCTTTACCAGACTGAAGGAGGCACTGTGCAGTGCTCCTGTACTGACAAGTCCTGACTATTAGCAGACCCTTAATAGTCCAGACTGACACCTCAGATGTGGGTATGGGGCAGTACTGAGTCAGACATCCAACCAAGGAAATATCACCCGTAGTGTACCTGAGTAAAAGTTACTTCCCAGGGAGAAGGCTACGCTACTGTGGAAAAAGAGTGTCTTGCCATAGTGTGGGCCCTAAAGTTAGAGCCATACTTATATGGGCAGCATTTTGAAGTACAAACTGACTACAACCCCCTGGTTTGGCTGACACAAATGGGAAAAACTAATGGTAGGCTATTAAGATGGAGTCTTGCCTTGCAAGGGTATGACATAACGATCTTACATAGGGCTGGAGCAACCAATAAGAAAGCAGATGGCTTGCCACGTCTATATGAGGATTGAACTGACTTAGGGACCTCATCCCATGCAGGGGATAGAGCCCCCAAATTCAGTCTAGGTGGGGAGGATTGTGACGCTTGGCCAGCTGGTTATGATTCTTACAAAGCACAAGGCGGCTACCGGCGAACAACACTGGAGCCTCAACAAAAAGGACAAACCATCAAGCTGTGTAGTAGGGCATCCCAGTAAGCGACCAAAAGAAATGACCTATAAGCTAGGTCCTGATTAAAGTTATTTATTGTAACATACAAAAAATAGTAAAAAAGCAGCTAGCACTCATACAATGACACGCAGACATATGTTTCACGTCAGAAAAATGCTTTTTCAATGTGTTGTTGTATGATTGCTAGCTGCTTTTTTACTATTATTTGTATGTTACAATAAATGGCTTTAATCGGGACCTAGCTTACAGGTAATTTCTTTTGATCGCTTACTGGGATGCCCTACTACACAGTTTGATGGTTATGATTATTGTATGATATTGGTGGTATAAATAAATGGTCAGTGTATGAAATGTCAGTCTGTGAGATTTGGCTCTTTCAAATTACAAGGTGTCAGCAGCTGAAATCACAGGATGTATTACACTGACCAGGAGATCTCTCTAATATAATTAACTTCCTTGAGAAATTGTGTTTTATGGCCTTTTTATGACCTCATGTTTTTGAAGTGGAAATCAAATGTGACTTTATGACTTCAGAAACAGGATATCATGAGGCTGATTCCTGCTGGGTTTTTTTTTTAACATATTGATGCCAGTGTGGGATTGCTAAGTTCAAAGGAAACATGTGTAATTAAGGAGTCATACATAGGAAATGTCTTTTTTCTTCTGATGGCACCTTATTTAAAATACTGCCTGATAGGAAATACTTTTTTGTAATTTTATATTCTAACAGGAGGAGCTAGATGACTCACAGAAGTGGTGTGGAGACACATAGTTTAAACTGATACTTGTGTCTGAAATGTAGGTCATATCATTTTGGGACTCTAGAGAGACACAGCTCTCTGATCTGACTTTAAAACGCACTTCCAGAGGTAGTACCTTAGATAGCAAAGATCTAAATGTATTGTGGTAGGAGTTTTGCTTTGTAATTTTCCCTTATTCTTTAATGTGATTTTGAGCTCTTTGATAGAGTGTTCTGTGTTTACATTTTTCATATTTTTATCATCTTTTAGTAAAGTACATTTTCTTAAGATACTGCCTGGGTGTGTCTTCCAAATTCTTTTTGCATGTGATGTATACGTGGTTAAGTCTGACAGCTGTTTGAAGGGCTTGATGGTGTTACTAAACTGGGAAAAGGTAAGAACAGGCTTAATGTCTCTTATAGAGTTAAAAGGGTTCATTTGGAAGCCTGGCTGGGTGCCTAACTTGGATTGTGCCATAATCCCAGAAGAGATGCGTATCTGAGCCTGTTCATT
Organism: Neoceratodus forsteri; assembly: GCA_016271365.2. Lineage (NCBI taxonomy): Eukaryota > Metazoa > Chordata > Ceratodontiformes > Ceratodontidae > Neoceratodus > Neoceratodus forsteri. Next base: position 386,050,680 of record JADMNL010000023.1, read on the forward strand.
GGGTATGCTAGCATAAGGGTCACAGTTTGAATCCCCAGAACTTGAGACTAAAGGTAATTCGGACCCAAAAGCAGACAGGAGGGTTGCCCTGTCTGTTACCTATTCACACTATTGCGCTCTGAGGTTGGCACTGTAGGAGCAGAGGGCCTGACCTGCTGAGTGCGTTTGTGACAAGGGGTCTGACTGGACCCCTCTAGATAGCATTAATGATGCAAAAAAGGCCCTTGACTACTTTACATCTATCTTCAACAATGCCTGCAACATATTCGCGCCATTCAAATCCTCAAAAATCAAAGGAACCATCAATCCGGCTCCCTTATCGAGCAATTGAACTCCCGAGACAACCTTTGGAACAAAGCAAGGGCCACCAGTAAACAGTTTGACTATGCAGCCTATACAGCAGCCAGAAATAAGTGCACTAAACTGTTAAGGACAGCAAAAGACAATTACTACAAAGAACTACAACATAATGACTGGGGAAAAGGTAAGGATTCCTGGAACACCATTAAAACCTTATCTGGTGAGGAATCCAAAGCACCATCGGACTTGATTGTCACTGCATCTGGAACACTACAAGAGCCAAAGGACCTGGCTAATGCCTTCAATATTGCTTTCATGGATCTAAGCACAATACCCCCAGAATACCTTACAACTCAGCCCATTAGTACACCCACTAGGGCTTCCTCCCCACTCCCAGAAAGCACCAGAA